>CM042447.1:7205606-7843106 GCA_023631565.1 Gymnocephalus cernua | reverse complement strand
CCAGAAATCTTGGTGTAATTATGGACTCAGACCTGAATTTTAACAGCCACATTAAGACAATTACAAAGTCATCCTATTACCACCTTAAAAATATATCAAGGGTAAAGGGACTTATGTCTCAGCAGGACTTGGAAAAACTTGTCCATGCTTTTATCTTCAGTAGACTGGACTACTGTAACGGTGTCTTTACAGGTCTCCCTAAAAAATCAGACAGCTGCCGCTGATTCAGAACGCTGCTGCTAGAGTCCTCACAAAGACCAAGAAAGTGGATCACATCACTCCAGTGCTGAAGTCTTTACACTGGCTTCCTGTGCCTCAGAGAGTTGATTTCAAAATACTTTTGCTAGTTTATAAATCATTAAACGGTTTAGGTCCAAAATACATTTCTGACCTGCTAGTAAACTACGAACCACCCAGACCTCTCAGGTCGTCTGGGTCAGGTCTGCTTTCTGTCCCCAGAGTCAGAACTAAACAGGGACAAGCAGCATTTAGTTTCTATGCTCCTCATATTTGGAACCAACTTCCAGAAAATTGCAGGTCCGCTGCAACTCTCACTTCTTTAAAATCAAGGCTGAAGACCTTTCTTTTTGATGTTGCCTTTCGTTATATAACTATCCATTTCTTATACTTTCGTTGCTTATTTTATCTGCTTTTATATTTTTAACTGTTTTTAACTGCTCTTTAATGTTTAATTTCTTATACTGCACTGTAACTTTTATTCTTGTATTTTAATTGTCTTCATGTAAAGAACTTTGAATTGCCCTGTTGCTAAAAAGTGCTATACAAATAAAGCTGCCTTGCCTTGCCTTGTAACAGCAGGAGCAGTTTTGCTCGACCTACAGCAGCAGTGCTGATGAAAGTGAGCGTACAGCCAGGAAAAAAATGAGAAGCCTCTCGCCTAGAGGTGCACCTGTACACCTGACAGCCAAAGGGCAAACGTTTAAAAGTAAAAAGAGAATTTTTTTATATTCTTGCTATTTGTAACATTACCTTATTCCTCATGTAGCTGACGTCTTGAATCAGCAAAGTTAATTACGATTGATTCACTCTGATAAAGTTAAGCGTTTTCGGCTCTGTACAATGAATAATATTAAGCTTGCTAGCAGCTGTGTGTTTACATCTCTGGAACATTTCACTGGTGGACCATCAGGTCTGAATTAAGCCCAGAGGCACCTATGATTCCTTTTTTTTTCTCGTGTTTTCTGTGGATTGTGTATGAGTTTACCTTGATAATTTAGTGTCCACCATGTAAGCACAATATAAACTGAAATAATAAAGGCCAAAAGCATTGTCATTGTCAAACGTTGTATTTAGCCACAGCATTGATGCGATAACCTAAAGGACCTGGGCATTTTGAGGGAGTTACTATTTTTAATGGAGAGCGGTTTAGCTGTGACATCCAAATCAGACAGACTTTACTCATTTTCAATGTAGACTTATATTAAAGTTTGCACTTTTGTAAGAAAGTATAGGACTTGATTTTGACACATACTCTTTGGCAGGTATTAAATATCACTAAGATTGTGTCCCTAAACTTAAATTATTCTGACAACTACCAGCGTTTTGTGGTTTAGAGTTCCACCTCAGTCAAACCAGCTCTTCTCGTTGCAGTAGGTTTTTTCTGCTGTCTTTGGTGGTAAACTGCTTAAGTGTGCGGCATTTTATATCTTCATGAAAAGGCAGCATATGACAAGAGGTGTGACTGACTGTAGAAGTTGCCACGCTGAACTCTTTTGTATGTGCGTATCTGGTATGTGACAGGACACCTAAACATCAGGGCTATTAGAAGAGTTGACGTCATACAAATCGCAATGCTTGTGAGTGATGGGGTCGCTGCCAAAATTTGTTTTGTTGCCAAGCTACACACCCTCCTTAGAGGAAGTTGAACAGAGGTCATTGCATGACCTCAACAGCTCAGTGAATCATGCAGTAAAGAGGGAACAGTTTGTGCAGTAAAACAAATAACATTTTGAAAAGATTTTTCTGAGAAAGCTGCACACTGAATCTCTTCTACTGTCCCTCTCTACAAAATGTATGTCTCTGTTACTGCCAGCTGTTAGCCTCGAGCAGAGGGAGGGAAAAGGCCATTTTTGCATTACATAATAGCAGTACTACACTATCATGCAGAAAATACCACATGCATCCCCCTCCCCCAGTTGGGAATAGTTCTGGGTTATGACATTACATACTGTACATCAGGACCTGTGCCTAATATGGGCAGTGAGGGGTATTTGGAGTACAGCATTACGAAGCATTAGATTGCAGAACATGCATATTAACGGCTGTTGAAGCTATTAATTCAACATCTGTCCTCTTCAGCAAGAGTGCTCTGCTTACTATGACTGCTGACATGCGCATACACACGGAGCTGCAATTTCATTACGGAAAGAGCCCACACACTTTGATGCTATCATTTCCCCTCTCATTCACCCTCTTGTTCTTTTCATGCTATCTATACAGTCTATAAAATGTCTTTTGTGCACAGCTACCACACTGCCAGAAATGTCCGCTATGTTGGCAACACTACTCCCAAGAAATGCATCAAGCAATATGACAGCTGACTGACTTTCTCTGCTGCTTTGGGTAGTGTCTCCCAGTGCAACGTGGTGGTAAAGTCCTGCAGGGACTCTGCAGGGTGAACCAGGGTGTTGATTGTGCCTTTCCCCTCAAATTCCACTAAACAAGATAGGCAAATGTTCAGTCTTACATTGTTGGATATTGTATGTCTGGTATGCACAGTACTGATAGTGTTATGTATACAACAGGGAGTGCATTTATTTTCTTGGACATTCATCGGGGAGTACGCCTTTGACTCACAATATTGCCCACATGTCCCTGTAAAGTCTTACCACCAGACTTGTTTCAGATATGAAGTGTGTGGTTTCATGAAAACCAACACAGGTGTCATAAAACAGGTCCGTCAGTGATCCACAGTGTCCCAGACTAGGACCACAAAACCTCTACACATCCACACGTACCGCTAACTTGGTTGCTGAAATGATTGAAAACTACAAAATTTGTTGTGAAAAACTGTTGTTATTGCCTAATATATGGGCAAGATTGGCTTTTGTTTCAGAATGTCTTATAATTCAGAACATACGTTGGTCATTTGTCAATATTTTACATTTGATAGAGTACAGTTAATCTATTAATAGGACAGAGATTCATTGATTAAAAAAAAAGTTAGTTGCAGCCCTTACAACTGTAGCAGCAAGGGCATATGGATAAAATCATAAGCAAATGTCTTCCTATCTTTCTTTGAGGAACATTGTTTTTAAACATTTCAATAATTTTCTCACGTATTTGTTGGCAAACTGGCGATACTCGGCCCATCTTTGCTCCTAAAGGACTAGACCTTTCTTGGATGCTGCTTTTGTACCAAATCATAATACAATCACCTGTTGACATCATCTGTTTCAAATGACATCATTATTTAACCAATTTACCTGATTACTAGCCCTAAATTGCTCCTGTCCCAACCTTTTTTGGTATGTGTTGCAGGTCTGAATGACAGGAAAGGATGTATATTTACAAATGAAATTAAGTTGACCAGAAAAAACCATGAAATATTTTGTGTTCACATTGTCTGCAATGAAATACAAGTCAAAGTACATTTAGAAATCACTACTTTCTTTTTTTTATTTGTGTTTTCCATACTGTCCCAACTTTTTCTGATTTGGGGTTGTATATAAAGGCCCTCTGTAGATGTGACAGGAGATTAAGTTGCCCATTAAGTACAGAAGAGGTGTTGCCACTCAGTTTGTCCAAATAACACGTTTGCTGTCTGTGCTGAGTTGAGAATTTTCATTCCTTGTCATGCTAGTTTAGTTTTAAGCTGTCGTCAGCTTTTGTAGTTGATCTGCCCTCCAGGTCTTGTGCCGGATGGGCATTATTGTAACACTGCTGATGTTTGGGTGTAAACTCTTTCTGTGTGTGTTTTCTGTCTGGCAGCTTTTCGACCGAGTGCGCGAGGACAACCCTGACTTCCACCAGAAGATCATCCCCATCAGCAGCGAGCTAACGCAGCCGGGCCTGGCCATCAGCCCAGAGGATGTTGAGAAGCTCTCCGCCTGCATCAACGTCATCTTCCACTGCGCTGCCACCATCCGCTTCGACGAGCCGCTCAAGTAAGGAACACACACACACACACACACACACACACACACACACACACACACACACACACACACACACACACACACACACACACACACACACACACACACACACACACACACACACACACACACACACGGTGGTGGGAAGGTGACATGCCCACGCACAGAGCTCGTCCTCTAATAACAACCACCACGCTCCCTATGACTGTCACCACTTTGCTTGTATCACCTGCCCACATCTGATTAATGCCGGTGGGCCCACCACGCACTCTCCATCTCCTGTCGCGCAACCCACACACAGTCAGAGAAGCATTCTGCAGCATTCGCAGTGTCTGTTTGAACTGACCCTCCGTGTCTCTTACTGTTGCCTCTGGCAAAAAATGGTCTCTGTATGCTATTGCACCTCCACTCCAGAGCTGACACAGATCCACTGCTGAATGCTGAAGGTTTACCAAGTGATGGAGAGGCGTTGGTGTGTGTGGCCCACAGGAGGTTAGTGCTGCAACGTCCTGGATAAAACGAGAACCACAATTTCGCTTTCTCAATACTTTGGGGAAAATCCTATATGATTGTGATTCTGTAATCAGAATTGTCAGGAGGAGAGTTGATCAATGTCAGTGGAAGGGTTTTATTGACTTTGACTGATCAATCAGGTCAACAGAATGTAGATTAACTGTATAGTTAATATGTGTATACAGTATACATGTACAGAACATTAACTGGAACTATTGTGTATTTTTAGAGTTTGGTCATTGTTGTACCTGTTGGCATTTTGGACTGTTGGTCAGGTGAAGCAAGACATTTGGTAGCTGTAAATTGGGCTGTGGGAGTTTGTGAGGAGTATTCACAATTTCCTGGCATTTTTAGACTAATTGATTATTGGTCAGTCAAAAATAATCTACAGGTTATTCGATAACATAATTAAGCTTGGTTCTGGCTCACTTAGCCATTTCAGTCTCCCTCTTTGATTTGTTTCAGTGTTTGCCCCTGCTGCATAGACACGCGGTGTAATGCAGTCTTGTCAGTTGTTGAAGCAATTTATGGAGAAATGAACGTTTTATCCAGCGGATCTTCCCACTAACGCAAATGTGACAGAATTTTAACAACACTCTTTACTTAAGAGGAGGAAAAAAAAGAAGAAACCTCAGGAAGAGCAAGATATTTCTCTTTTAGGACAGACATGTAGAAATTGTATGAAGGTTTGAACGATGAATTAGTACTGGCATGTACTCTACATCAAGTGCCCATGGCTGGTCGAGTGGTAGTATGAGCTAAAAGCTGTGTTCAGTGAAAATAATGATGAGACTTAACACATTTATGAAGAGAGCAGATGTTTCTCCCCACTCTCGTTCTGTCTCTCCCTCCTGTTTGATTTCGTGTCTCAACATCCTGTCCAGTCATGCTGCTCAGGCTTATAATCATGCTCTGCAAATTCATACTAGTCTGCAAATTCTCATTTGAATGGAAAACCCTAGTCAGCAAACAAACGTTCTTGCATGCAAACGCTCAAACAGAGATATTAGCAGTCTGGCAAATATGCACACAACCTCAAAGCCTTTTCCCTGAAATGCATTTAATCTCATACACAAACAACCTGTCTTCTCACACAGACACTTGACGCTGTATATCTCTCTTCTCTCTGGCAGACATGCCCTGCAGCTGAATGTGATCGCCACACAGCAGCTCCTCAGCCTGGCCCAGCAGATGAACCACCTCGAGGCCTTCATTCACGTCTCCACCGCTTATGCAAACTGCAACCGCAAGCACATCGACGAGGTCATCTACCCGCCACCTGTCGAGCCCAAGAAACTCATCGAGTCTCTTGAGTGAGTGGATGAAGGGCTGGTTTTTGTGCCCCGAGGACGTGGAAGCAATTCTAGCTCAGTTCGATTGTTTCTGAAGGCCAAAAATTTACTTAACAGTTCATAAAAAACGTGTTGTCTGCCACGCCTGAAAACCAAATTGTACCTTTTTTTCAGTACTATTACAAAGAAATGCCAAAGTTATCATCAGTAATATACTGATTCCCTCATAAGGTCAGGAATATCTGATTTTAAAAAAAAGTAGCTAAACAAGACCAAAGAAGAATCTGCCGCAACTCTTTGATTCTTGACATTCCCCCCCAATGAAGCAAAAAAAATTAAGTCAGGCACTTTTTTTAGAGATGTTAAACATTGAATAGGGTCAAATTGACCCCAATAACAGGAGGGTTAAAGGTGCACTATGAGTTCCTGCATGACGTCACTTCTGTTGACAGTCAAAGTCAAAAGCTGACAAAGCTTATTATTATTATTATTATTATTATTATTATTATTATTATTATACCTCTTAATAGTAAATAACGATACCCAAATGGGTCAAAGATCAATATGGAATACAAGAATACGACGTACCACAGTACCATGCATGCTGACTGAGGCCTTCATGTCTGTCTTCAGGTGGATGGATGACGGCATTGTGCACGACATCACGGCGCGGCTCATCGGCGACAGGCCTAACACGTACACCTACACCAAAGCCCTGGCTGAGTATGTGGTGCAGCAGGAGCAAGACAAGCTTAACATCGCCATCATCAGACCCTCCATAGTGGGAGCCAGCTGGCAAGAGCCTTTCCCAGTGAGTCCACCGAGTATTGTATTGTTTTGTCTTGCAGAGCTAAAGCACTTTCACACATTGTACTGAAATATATGCCTGTGGTTAATGTTAATCAATGCGTTTTTAGTGTGTGTGTCCTCCTGTGACATTAAAACATATGGAAATAAGATATTGAGCGGCGTAATCTTGCACAGGTCAATGTGCCGCTCCATGTGGGTTTCATTTTAAGTGAGCCAATGAGTATTGCAAATTGGTAAATATCTTGGCTGAAGACCTGGGGTCTGGTTCTGAAAGCAGGTTGAGTTTGTTAACCCTGAGATGAGGGAAACTCTGGGTTTTCTGTTTCAGAAAGGGAGGTTAATCAAACCTGAGGGAGGGGGTAACTCCAGCCTGTTTCAGAAAGAGAGGTAACTTAACCTCAGTCAGTTACTATGGTAACTGAGCCTGTGACCCTAACCTGGTCGGGAGCAGGTTTTCTTCAATAAATCTCGAGTTTCTCTCAGTCTCCTCCCTCTGACACAGCGCTCTTTCATTTCTTTATTCATTCATTCATTCAAAAAAAAACAGGGTTGGTTTATTAACTGTTAAGCAGACTATAAAACATGGCATTTCCTTTTGTAGACGATTCCGTTGATGAAGAAGCTGTATTACTTCACAGGGAGTTAACATACGTCCGGAGATGATATTGATATCATTTTTCTTCCCAGTCTATCAGTTATGTAGCCTACATAACCTTATCCGTCCTCATATCACTAACGTCACCCATCGTGGACATGCTCTACATCCCAGCAGATTATTTGTGTCACATTACGTTTTTTTGCAAACTGCAGTTTTCTTAACATGGTGATGCATATTAGTAAAGCCACTGTAGAGCAAAGTGCCGTCAGAAGAATGTGACTCGCTCTGAAATGTTTTTTAAATGTTTTTGTAGTGTCCCCTGGACACAAACCAGTAAGAGCCATTAAAAAGGAGTTCCACAGTATTGCAGGTGAATGAGGTACACCCTTTGAAATATAAGATTATGAATTATTCTGTTAATGATGGTGCTACAGCCTCAGAATGGGATTAGCAGGCCTAGGACTTTTGCCTGCAGGATTGCACCTAAATGAAATAGATTATAGGTTCAATACCATTTCACCAGTAATATTATACTTATGATATTAATACACTATATTAGAATTTACGCATTGACTCCAGCAGCAATTTTCTCCCACGCAAATTCTCTCTCTTTTGCAGCAGCCGCTGTGTTGCTTTTTCAACGAAATACATGTTCAAACTCGCTGTATGTGCGCATGAGTATTTCCGCCGACCAGTTTGCTTGTGGTTGTTACCATGGTGACTCGTAGTATCATTGCTCCATTAATGCTGCCTTTTTATAGTGGTGGTGCACACCCTTAACTCTGAGTCAACCTACTTCGAGTTGATTGAACCAACTCAAATCAGCTGTTCTGGAACCGAAAACTCATTTTCCCATCTCAGGGTAAATGAACTCAGAGTTCAGGGTTAGACTCAGAGTTTGTTAAACCTCCTTCCTGAAACGGGCCCCTGTGTGATTCAAGGGTTACAGCTGTTGGGCTGGGAGAGGTGAGGGCTGAAATGGGACACCGAGGAGGAAGGTGTGTGTGTGTGTGTGTGTGTGTGTGTGTGTGTGTGTGTGTGTGTGTGTGTGTGTGTGTGCTGTAGGCGTCCTCACATCTTCAACATTTGCATTTCACATAACTATTTAAATTACTTTGCACTTACTGCTAGAAATAGATACAAAAAAATACCAGCCACTATTTCACCTGTAATCACTACATGAAGTATAATTTTTGTGATCTTCAGTTAAGTGATTAGTGATGAATGCCCAAATCATCTGTCATTTTTCAAAAAACACAGGAAAGTCCTTGTTTATCTGGCGTCAGGGAAATGTAGGCCGTGTGTGCACTGGGACTCTCCAGTTCCTGGCTCTGTGCTCAGCCTTTAGTTGTAAGCTCAGACTGGCTGCGACTCTTCAAAAGGCCTCACTCGCATTTGGCCATGCAATCGCCTTGGCAGCTCGTGCCAGTAGGTGCTGTGAGGCAAGGAGGGGGATGGTACTGCCTAGTTGTGTTAGTGTGGTTTGTTTACAACCACAATATGTATCTAGTTCTGTCGGTTTGTGACTGAAGTCAACCATTTAACCAACATATAATGCAGAGATCTGTCACTTTAGCTGGGCAAGAAGCCATCAACAGATTGTAATGCTGATTAAAAACGCCTCATGCACTTTATCTGCTCCAGAGCATTATTAGACTCGAGGCAAGCCTCGGTCGCATAATGGCTCTCTGTCCCACACGTTAGAAACTGCAGCAGTCTATAACCACTGGTTTCATCCATTTTTAATGCACTCTAATTGAAGTCGACAATCTCTGCTTCCCAGCGTCCCCTGTTCTCCCAACGCAGGAAGTAACATAACCCTGAACAGCTGATTCAGCACATGTACACGTAAACTAAACCACATATGTGGTGTTAGGATATCTATATAAATTAACGTATCTGACTCAAGAGAAAGCTCTAACTATACACACGTTTTCTCTCCTCTTACACCTCAGGGTTGGATCGACAATTTCAACGGGCCAAGTGGAATCTTTATAGCTGTAAGTAGAAATGTTAAAACCTCAAACCTTTTAAACACACAGACATGTTTTGGAGTCCTAAGACTAAGTGTTCTCCTATATTTAGGCTGGAAAGGGGATCTTGCGCACTATGAGAGCCAACAACGACGCGGTGGCTGACCTGATCCCTGTGGACGTAGTCATCAACCTCACACTGGCTGCTGGCTGGTACACCGCTAAACACAGGTTAGTGCCACACCCACAGGTTTGTTTAACATCTGTAAACCTGGGTCCCTACTCTTAAAGGACAAGTTCACACTTTTTCAAGTCTGATAGGTCTTTTTAGTTCGAAACTGCTGTGAAGATACCCTGGAAATCTCTGAGTTCTCGCGAGAGCACAATTTGAATTTTCACTCTGGCATTCAGTAATGATGCTCATTAACTATGCCCTTTTAGCCGAGCTGCACCAATCACATTGGTGTATCTGATATAGGCGGGCCAGAGGCGAGCTAAACAGATGACGACAGTTTAATCTTACCAGTTAGCTCCGCTGGTAGCTAAGCGTATGGAGCTCTGGATATGTCACCCTGTGTATTGTTGTGATTGGTCGTAGTGTTATCCAGATGCGTGCAGTGAGATTTTCAAATGCATGTTTGGTGCCGCCCCTCGAGTTGGGCCATTTTCATTACTCAGTGTCAGACCCTTAATCTTTCGGATTTGGGTCTGGATTTCCAGGCTAGCAGTGAAGAGACGGTAAGAGAGAATGTTGTACTAAAAAGGCTGTAGATGTGGAAGGTACCCACTTTATTTGTTTTGTGCAAAAAATATAGTCGGAGACTGGATTTTGTCTCCCGTCGTCACTTACACTGGAAATGCATACAGAATGGATCTTTTTTTAATGGTCAGGATTAACAGGAGGGTTGGTTACAGCGAGTAAAACCACTTTCAATGTTCATACAGGTAACTGACAGGCTTGACAAATTGTGAACCTATCCTTTTAAATGTTTTTCAGATAAAACATGTATATGTATGTCAAGGATGTTGAAAATTCAGCTAATGATTACTATATTACTCAAGGTTTATGTGTAGATTGGTTGGAATTAACTCTTCATTTTATGCATGAACATTTTGTCATCATATAATCATGTGTAGAAATATATTTGTTGAATGTTGTGAGTGTATAAACTGTATATGCTGCCATGTTATTAGACCTAAAACTGTTATTTTTTTCAAAAAGAAAAGCATGCATTAAGTTTATAAGACTGTAGGGGTACTCCTTGATATGTTGTCCACAGACCACAGTGAAAAACCAGATATATTTAAAAAAAAAAAAAAAAAAATTAGTTTTCCTGGTATAAGAAACTTGAGCCTGTTTTAAGGACAGATACTCTGCAGCTCAGCAGAAACCTGGTGTCACTGTTTAACATGCACGCTGCTTGAAAGCCATTAAAGTTTATCAAACACCTTTAATTACTTGGTCTGAAGTGAGAAAAAAGTTTTACAAGAAAGGCACCTTATGATAAGAGTCCAAACTGTAAAATCTCATACTAGCTACTTGTGCTATCCCCAAAAACGGCATGTTTAAACAAAGGAACTTTGACATCAACTTAAATTAAGAATTTGGATATTTATAGATAAAAGAAATGCGGGGGTGAGATCTTTTTGAACTCTGGAAAAGAGTACACTAAGACATAGCTACAATAAACCTGAAAACAATGGGTTTTTTGAAATCTAAATTACATTCAAAGGTATTTCATAAAGGGAAACGTGGATCATATCTCACAAATGTAATAATGAATTACCATTACCAACTAGTATGTGATTATACCAGTCCAAAGGTCTGCATGTCTTGTCTCAGTAATATACACTCACAATTACCTGTGTTTAAAATCAGTTTTTATAGCGCTTAGTTTCATAGCTTACTACTGTCACAGTCCAGGAAATAAAGACGAACATGTGTTTTTATTGGTGTTGTGACTTCCTCCCACACCTTGCAGACCTAAACCAGCTCTGGTGTACAACTGCACGACTGGCGGCATCAACCCGTTTCACTGGGGAGAGATCGGTAGGTACATTGTTTGTGGTCTTGCTTAAAGGTAATAGAAACCGGTCACTGCAGGCGGACACTTCATAGAGCTGTTTTGTCTGCGCCTGCTGGCATCCCACAATATTGCTGTCCTGTTCATCATCACAAATCAATACTCAGTGTTGTGACATAACGACCCTGTGATGGAGTTGAGTTGTGTTTGTGGTTGGGGCTCTTGTGGGGGAGTGTCTGCCACCTGCTGGAAAGAGACAGAAGATGGATTTAACATTTGGAGTGTTAGTAAGATACTCAAGACAGGTTTTACTTTCATATATGCATATATATAATATAAGCAGGTTCTGGATATATTAGAGTATTCTTGAGAGGACAAAACTTTTTTTTTTAAATTGAAATGACCAAAAAATGTAAAAAATAAAATTTAAAAAAAAAGCAAGGTTTTGGGCATACAACTGTTTTGGAATGTCCTCCCAGTAAAAACTTTTGTTTTATAAATGAAAACATTTAATTCCCTTCTTTCCTTATAGGTTTGAAGAGGTAACACTAGTTTGCATAAAAATTACATTATTCTTACGTTATGAAAAGTGTCTCAACGACATTTGGATGGATTGCCATATTTTCTCCAGACGTTCATGGTGCCAGAAGGGTGAATCCTACCGACTAGTGATCCTGTAACTTTTCTGATGAGGTTGACATCGGTCGTTTTAAACCAAACATTTGAAAACCTCTGGATTTCCACGGAATACAGTACAGTTATTCCTGTCCCCCTCAGGATTAATCATAACCACTTTGGTGATTCTCTGACTTTATTCTAGAATCCACATCAGGTCAAAATTTTAAAATGTCTACATTTTAATTACACAAGGGAAAACTGTTCATCAGATACAGTGGGATTAGATGGCTGTGGATGTCAGCCTGGCAGGATGACAAGGCGCCCTCTCTTTTCCATTTCCTCTTAGATTAGCAAACATGCTCGCTTCCCAGAGGAAATTGCAACCAGATGGATAGTAGCGGGATTAGGTCTCATCGCTGCAACTCACTGTTATGAAAGAGGAAACGTGTATTCTAATCTCGCTGGCCCAATTGAGAAAGAAAAAAGTAGGAATGGAGCTAATCTAAAACACAATGATCAGAGGAGACCAACAAACTGAGACCAAGGGATGAGTTTTTTTCTGGTTATCAAATTTAAAAGATAAGTAAAGGAGGATCCAGCTCCTTGTTGCTAGCAAGAATTGTGGGTACTCTGGCCCAGTTTCTTTTTATTGTTACTCTCCCAGACCTCGAAGGGCAGCTCAAGGTTAGCGGCGATACTCCAGGCTGCGGCCGCAGCTGGCTGTCACCTCGGATCTGATCATCTCGGCCCCTGCAACCACTACATATCTGTTGGCATGGAAACGGAACAGTGCAAGGCCTTGTTTTGCGTGCTGTGTGTGATGTAATGTCTGTAGTCACATGGCTGCCCTCTGTATCTGTGGATGGAGGAGGGGCCAGCTGTGCTGCCCAGTGGGGGTAGTCTTTGTGTGGCTGCTTTCCGCCTGATATTCCCCCAGAAATGAAAATCATGCAATGATTAAGGCCAGCCATGGTTCCTGGAAGTCATGATCCTAGTATAGAAACTGCAATTTGTGTGTTTACCTATTTGTTACCTGTTGTTCCTGGTCAGTGGATGTTGATAACCTGGATGATCTGAAACTGATTTTAAAGGACCTTTTCACCATGAGATACCCACTTTTAGAGCAAGGCTCGCCGTTGTTTGTGCCTCCCATATTACCATTACATTAAATTCACAGAGCTAAGCATCTGATTTTCCCAACAAAAAAAAACTGATCTTGAACTCTTACCACTGTTGGTAAAGGTGTTTCCAAAATCCTTTAAAACGTACCCTCTTTGCCTTTTATCTCAGAGATGTAGACTGTATTTTGTTGAACTAATCCCCTGCACCTTTTTGCAGAGCACCACGTGATGCTGTCCTGGAAGAGGAACCCGCTGGAACAGGCTTTCCGCCGGCCCAACACCAACATCACCTCCAACTACCTGATCAACCAGTACTGGATCCTGGTCAGCCACAAGTTCCCTGCCCTCATCTATGACTTCTTCCTGCGACTCTCTGGACAAAAGCCGCAGTAAGACTCACAGCTGTCTGTCATAATTGAAATCTGAAAAAGTTCATGTGTGTAGTTATCTCTGACACCCCCCCCCCCCCCCCCCCCCCCCCCCCTCCCTCCCCCTCACTGTAGGATGATGCGCATCTTCAATCGTCTGCACAAGGCTATTGGACTGCTGGAGTATTTCAGCAGCCAAGACTGGGAGTGGAACTCTGAGAACATGAGCATGCTGATGAGCCAGCTAACCCCAGAGGACAGGAAGGTATGCTTATCCACATACATGCTGCCAGTTTGGGCCAATGATCTACCTTCTAAACGTATTTAGGAACCAGATTGTTTGATCCAGTCTGAACAAGTAATTTGCTTCATCTGACACCATCTAAATGGTCGCTGCAAACCCCTTCTCACCCATCTGATGCAGGTTACAACAAACTAAAATGCATTGGTAGAAAATGACGTAGACATCTGAAGTACAGAGTACAATTTTGAGCTACTTGTACTGTATTTTCCATCTTATGCCACTTTATACTTGTATTTCATTTAATTTCAGAGGGAAATATTGTACTGTTTAGTGTACCTTATCACCAACTTTATTACCAGTTACTTTGCAGAAGCGTTGCATACAGTGTGAATAATTAATAAATAATGATTAATTAATAATAATGAATGAATAAATACTAATTCATGCTTTAGATAAAACTACACAGTAGTATATAATACAAAACTTGTACATTTGCTTCACATTGATGAAATACACCATTGTGTATTTGCTGCTTGTAGGTCAATGCCTCGGTCATAACAATCCAATAACGTACTGTAGATCTAATACAACATTCTGAAGCAGCAGTGCTTTTTTGTGGTATTGCTACTTTTACTCAAGTAAAGGATCTTAGTACTCCTTTCACCACTGAAGGCATAATTGCTTCTTTTATTTAACTCTAGTATAGTTAAGAGAGCAAGCAGTTTAGAAAATGTTCCCTCTGCTCTTGCTCCATCTAGTGAGTGAGAGTGGGATTTCACATTTTATTTTTTATTACAAATTAAAAAGCTTTGGTTTGTCTCAACTCCCTTCTAACTCTTTTCTATCTTGCAGACATTTAACTTTGATGTGCGCCAGTTGAACTGGCCCGAATACATCGAGAATTACTGCATCGGCACCAAGAAGTATGTCCTGAATGAAGACATGTCTGACATTCCTGCTGCCAGGCAGCATCTGAGGAAGTAAGTCAACAAGAGTGCAACATAAATACAACCGGAATAGTAGGCGGTCAATCTGTCCAACCAATGGATTGTTCATATCATTTTCTTAGTAAATAACAGCCATTTCAGCCCAGTGTTTTGACAATACCATCAGACACCAAAGAAATGTTATTTTCAAAAAATCAGTTGAGCAGAGATAACCATCTCTACATTACCCATCCATGTCTTAAAATTAAATTGGCTTGCTTGTCATTTTAATGCAACATTGAATGTTGTCCTTTAAGGTTTGAGATAATCCTCCTTTCTATGTACTCTCGTAATAGGCAAGATGGATACTAGTTTGCATAAAAGTCAACTTAAACACACTTTATAAAAAAAAGAGCACATTTTCCTAAAGCATTCCTCCTCTCTTTCCCAGACTGAGGAACATCCGCTACACCTTCAACACCCTGTTGGTCATTTTCATCTGGAGGGTGTTTATTGCCCGCTCCCAGATGGCCAGAAACATCTGGTACTTTGTGGTCAGTCTCTGTTTCAAGTTCCTCTCCTACTTCCGCGCATCCAGTACCATAACCAACTGAGTCTTCCTCACCGCTTCAAACCAGATACAGCGGCCCTCTGCCTTTAGCTGTCAGCAGGATGTAACATCTGAGACTCTGACCATCCACAATAGACACTCTAAATCCTTCTGTTAGTGTGGATTAGCTGGGGACTCTCTACAGGCAGGAGGCTGCAGTTGTGTGAAGCACTCAGAAGGGAGAAAAGAGGTCTACTAGCCATGAGTTATTTGTGTAGTTCAGAAATCACTACCTGCACTGTTCAGTCACCAGACCCGTCCAAAAAATGTTGTCATTCATGTTGTACCTACCGTTTTCTTCTCAAAGTGGCCAATTATATATGCAACAATAAGCCTTTTGTGTGACTTTGTGTGATTTGTTTTCATACTTGAAATACGGCAGTGTTTCACTGGCGGACGATTTCTATAAGATTATTTTGGTTCAGTTTTTTACTGTGGGGATATCCAATTCCTCTTTACTTGTTTACTTGTCTTTGTCTTGCATTGCCATTGTCTGGCATCTACTGCCTTTTTAAGATTACACCCCAAAAACTAACTGGTGGTTGTCTGTTTTAAGGTCATTCCACAGATTGAGAATCATATTTAAGCTAAATTCTGACCTACAGATCTGCCATCTTCCCTGCTGTCAAGGTTGTCACTTATTTACTATAACAAACAATAATGTCAGTATGTCTCTGAACATAAACCTTATTTGTTTGAATTTTCACCCACTTTTTGCCTGTTTGTACAACAGTTTGTACTGAAACTAAGTTTACTACTTTTACATATTTATACTTGCGTCAAAAGGCTGATGTATGTGGTAGACCTTGGCAGTGTATTATATATAAATAAGGGTACATCAGAGTCAAGTTTATTTGTATAGCCCAGTATCACATTGTACAATGACTCCCAACAGTCCCCAACCAAGCCCAAGTTTTATAAGAAACTCCCCAGAACCTCAAGGAATTTCAAAGGGCCCCCCCCTCCTCCTCTCTCGCTCCTCAGTCGGGTAGGGTTGAAATAGGAGCCACAGGTAGAAAACTTACAAATTGTAACATCAAGTTATAGTTGGACATGCCAAGAACAGTGGGATTCTAAGGGGTCCAACGCTAATGCAGTAAATCCAAAATGAAGAATGGGTCTGTCCAACGTGTGCAAGAAGGTACGTGAGGTTGGGGGACCAAGCTTGGAGCAGGCAATTTAGTGGAGTAGGGAGTCAGGTCGCTTAAAAGATGGAGGATTGGATGGAGTGTATTGGCGTTAAATTTGAGTCACAGTCGTAGCCAACCAGTGGTTTCTCTGAACAGTAATTACCTGGAGATATCTGAAAAACCAAATAGGTCGCTTAACACATTCTGAGTGTTTTGAAAAACCTTGGGACTCCTCAAGCTACCTGGATGAAAATACTCCATAAACTGCATGATAAAGAGTTGAAACCCAAATTGTAACACTTTTTCTTCATCCCAACAAAGAGCCTTCAGTCACCTAGATAAACTCTTAGGAAACCAATGCAACTTGGGAAACCAGTTTAAAATGTTTTTTATCCTGCAGAAGACTAAATGTTTTCATCCATATGCCTAAATGAATATTTGACGTTTCTAGAAATGTCTTCAGAACAGCAGTAAGTGTTGTTAAACAACCAGTTTTTCAAACCTCGCTCAGTCTATTGGAGAAAAGGATGGTCACCACTGTGATTCAAATTTTATTTTTTTAAAGGTTATTTTTTGGGGGCATTTTAGGCCTTTATTTATATAGGACATCTGAAGACATGAACGGGGAGAGAGAGAGGGATTGACATGCAGCAAAGGGTCGGAGTCGGACCTGCGGTCGCTGCGTCGAAGAGTAAATCTTTATATATGGGTGCCTGCTCTACCAGGTGAGCTACCCATGCACCCTGTGATTTGAATGTAATGCTAATATATATGAGGCACAAACTGAGGAGACCCAGCTCCTCTGAAGTGACGGCAGCAGGCTAGCAAGGAAGGAGCCAGCAGGGCACCGAGGAGATGGTATATGCCATGTGAAGATGAAGGCACTATTGACTGACGATTTCTTTTAGTTCTTGAGGCAGGCCTCTGGATACTGAGAAAGATCATACATGTATATGTTAAGGAAGACCATGAATTGGCAAGGCTGTGTTGAAAGCTGTAGTTTTTCCAATTAAACCAGAAAAAAGAGCATTTTAGCTTCTATATGTAAGAAAAATGACAGTTTTCAAACTGCTTTAGACAGCTAGTAAACAGGACAGATGATTCATTGCAATAGAGTTAGCGTCATCTGCATCAGAGCAAAACTTCATGCTGAAAATTCTGCTGAACAGAATATTTGAAAAGTAGTGGACCAAGTACGGAACCTTGAGGTACAGTATTCCTTACCTGATGGGGAGATGGATTATTGTTAAGCAAGTCAAACTGTCCTACTATTTTTAAGCAAGTCAAACTGTCCTATGTTTGTCTGGACCTAAATCACAAGTGCTAGGTTCTAAACAAAGGACTTAAGGCTATCCTTGTATTGCATCCTTTACCCCAGTTTAGAAGATCTGTAAATTGCTGTGTGACTACCAAAAATTGTATATGACTGATCTTTGCTTGGTGAGTGTCTTCAGGATTTCACCACAGAGTCTACCAAAAGTGTTACGTGTGACAGGCAAGTCTGATTTATCCTAAACAAATGAGAAAACTGTGTACAGGATTGTATGTGTTGCCAGGCTTGACTCTTGACATAATCCAAATAAGTTATGGGCCTATATGGGAGAAAAAGGGACACAACTAAATAAATGTTTATGCAAAGCCCATGTCTGTGGTGTAATCATGGTAAATGTCCTCTTAATTTCTGAGGGGATAATGACTCAAAATGTCTGAAGCCGTACGAGGCCTGTATATTAAGTGATATCATCAGAATTGTTCTTATAGTTCTTGTAATGGTGTTGTTACTGAATTTTGCTCCTCTGTATGCATTTCGCAACAAAGTGCTGTATTTGCTGTAGTATGCAAATCAAATGCAGAGCTAGGTTGGTCCAGGAAACCCCAGGCTGGAGCTTCTGTTACTGTATGTAACAAAACGGCAACATATAGCCAATGACTTTCTGGTGTTATTTACAAAATATTTGACCACCTTTTTATTCCCTGTTCAATCTGCTTTGATATTAATTAGAAGTGCAAGTGTGCTGGAGCCCATTAAACTTTACAACTACCTCACCATGTAGTTTCTTTACAAAACCTCAAAATGACCAGTCACGTTAAAACTCATTCTTTTGGCCTTTTGATAAAGGTTTTAAAAAATGCTGGCATTTCAGCTGCATAGAGATAATTGCAAGCTATTAAAGATTGGACACTAAATTATACTAAATTAGTGCAGTCAACCTCTCCAAAGAGTATTTGAAGAATCTTTTTGTGACGTAACTGAAGATGTACATGTTTTCCACACATTAATCCTTTGAAACAAATCCTTGTATTTTTTAATTTGTGGATATTTAAACTTTAATGGACAATCAGTACAAACAATCAGCTGTATGTGCTTTACAGCATGTGGAACAGAAAGCCTACTACATTTCTAAAGGAACATACCCCATCACAGAAAGGAACTCTTCAAAAAACACATGTATAACTGCAGTCACAGGCAGCACATTTCCTGAAGTCTGATGTGAACTTACAATTTGCAAGTTTACAGTGTTTAACACAGCTTTACCTTCAGTAGAATAAACACAATTTAATGACATATTGATGACGTTTGACAATGACCAAAAGCCTGGTCACTGAAAAACAGCTAGTCCTGAGGGTCATTGTCAGCCAACAAAGGAGTCTGGTGATTGTTTAGATTGTTCATCTGGTTGTGTAGCTGCACGTCCTGAAATAGATTCAGTACAGGTAAGTCTATTATATCTGCTTCATGGTGAAGTTTACAGTAATTTAATACAGACAGAGAAACAACTCCTGATATGACAGTGATGGAGACAGCCTGTTTACTGGGCAAGAGCAGACCAGTATTTTGAACGTGTTTTGTAAAGACCATAGACTTGTGTGGTAAAGACTTACCTCTCTGGGCCTGTAGACTCCAAGTTTGAGGCGACAGCAGATAGCATCAAAACAGAAGCCGACAAGCCCATGGAGCATGCCTTTAAAAAGAGAGGAACACACGGCGATAAATGGATGAATTCAGACATAATAAAATCACATTTTAAGTAAAGATATGTTATATTACTTCCTTTTATGTAGTGTATTTACTTTGAAATAAAAAGCCCAGAATCCAAGCTCCATACACATTACTTGTGTTGCATTTCTATTTCCAATGTGACACTGTTTTATTTGTACTATCCCTGCTAAATTAATAAATATTTGCAGGTGAAACCAGACTTGCCTGTCGTGGAGAATATACCTCCGATAATGCCGCACAGTCGCACCAGGAACTGCCACAGTGGCATATGCTGCTCACTGACAGTCACCATCAGAGAGCTGGTGTCGTACTTAACAAAGATGCCGGAAACGCCGTGACTGCCCGCTGCGTGGTTTATCACCCTCTCCTTGGAAACCGACAGTATGGTGGTTAGTATTACCTCAGGTTTCTTTTTAAACTCCTCTGTCCATCCCTCATCTTGCTTCTTGGTATTGAGTTGTATTACTTTTCACTCACCCGCTCAGTCACAGAAAACTGGTGTGTGTCTGCAGATATCTTGTATGTGTTCAGTCTGGTTGGAACCACTGTGATGAAGTACTGGAACATCTGGTTATCTGTAATAAAATGGAATTATGTGTGAAAAATTGCTATATTTTAGGTTTTTACATGAATTTCAAAAAGGACAAATATGTAAAATACAGCTGAAGAAACTGAATGAAACGTAATCGACTCCATCATAGTGCTACCTGTAATAGAAACCTATTTCCAATCATACCTACTTAGCAGTGAGTGATCGTCCAAGGTGAGCTAAGGACGGTTTCAACTCACGATTCAATAAATATCTCAACTAGTCATTAATTCTGCAGGAAACTCACATCATATGTTTTATGCTCCCCTATCTCTTGAAACATAACAGTAACTTACTGTTATAGGTGATTTTCTCTGTGCCGTCCAGAGGATTGATGATGCCCGGTATCACCTCCCCAAAAGATAAATGGTCTATTCGATGGGAGAAGTTGTACGCTAAAATGCAAAGATGAGAGGGAGCTCAGGTTCAATAAAGGCTGTGGAGAATCACTGAACAAGCTCTAAGTGAACCTGGAGTAAAATACTCTGCCCTTGAAGGCACGTATATAGTTGCTGTTTAAAGTTTGTCCACAAATCAAAGAGGAAAAAAGTGTGATAATAACTAATAACATATCTAACAATTAATAGTGTTATTGATGTAAAAATCGGCTTTCATATTCAGGGAAATGACATGCCCTGAGGGAGACGTATGCAACAAACATCTTTCGTCTCCTTTTTCCTAAATTTAGCAGTCATAATTTAGTTTGCACCACACACGAGCAGATTATTTAAAAAATTGTACTGCTAAACAAGCCAAAGAAACACATGCAAGCATAATTAGAAGAACAGTTACGTACTCTCGTGGCTCACAAAGGCTGCGATATGGGCATGACCCTGAGGATGATGAATGGGCCTGGAAAAAAAACAACGTATTAAAGGACTGGCGTCAACAACTGCTCTATATACAGTAGTTATGTCAGCTTTTCATATTGACACAAATTCTACATCTGGGTCGTGGTAAGGAATTCACTACAGTCTGTACATAGCTGAACGACCTCTAGTTTCTTACTTTCCCACAGTGATGTGTAGGTTTCCTGCTACCTTATTGACGTAGACATGCCCATGTATCCTGCAAGCCTTGAGCGGCTCCATAGGGGCATCCTCCCTATACACACACACACACACACACACACACACACACACACACACACACACACACACACACACACACACACACACACACACACAAAATTCATTATTAAGCACATCATTTGACTCCTTAATTGCTCACCAGCTGTATATCTATCAGGCTGCATCATAGCTGCAGAAAATAAATTGCCATTTTAATTAGCGTTAACACAAAAAAAGAGAATAGCTTGTTTGCATGTATGTAACTGACCGTGGCGGCAGGCTAGTGGGACCTCCTTTCAGGAGAGTTTTGTAGAGGACTTCCTGAAGAGCGTGTTCCTCTCTCAGTCTATTCTGTATGAGATGCAACGTCCTGAGGACAAAAAACAGGTTGGCAACATGCAAGACAAACTACATCTGGAATGTATTTATGCAACTATTCCAGTTTTTCTACATAGTTATTTTAAAAATCTAAAGTTTTAACTTTGTGCCTGCAAGTTTTATCACCTTAAATACAATTTTAAGGTCTTTAAAATGACTATTACAATGCATAAGTAAACCAACTTAACCACACACAGAAAAATGAAAGTAGCTGTCTGATGAGAGGATAGCATTGTTTTATATCCTACAAGAGAAACCGTGCATAATGTCAAACTGAATATAAGACATAAAACACTATATTTATCTACACAGAAGCCTTCAATTGGATAACATCATTTTAGACACTACAATACTTTTATAATACTTGCAGACATCCTGTTGTTAGAGTCTCTCCCTGTATGATTTCACAGCAGCTTACCTTTGCCACAGTCTCTGTTGTGGAGTTAGTTCAAAAATAACCTGAAAAACCATACAAAGAGAAGAGATGCAGTTGTAAAAAGTAACATCTGCAAAAGCTGGGGGGAAAAAATGCCTCCGTGTTCTGCAAAAATAAAAATGAAACAGATGCAGAATTGAACATGACCTAATGTTTGGAGACATGCTTCACTCACCGGTTCGTACTGGAGGCCACTGGATGTGATCATGGTCTCCGCCAGGTCCAGAATATCTGCTCCAACATCTGCAATCACAGACATTAAATGCATGCATAAGACTTGACACATATTTACACCTATAATGCACTTCAATGAACAATTGATCTAATGACAAAGAAGATGTGATACTCACGCTGGCATTTCATGGCGACTGTAATGTCAATGTTTATTCTCAATTTACTGTAAATGAGGAAAATGAAGAGTGAGACTAATATCAAGTTGACAGTAATTTCCTGCCATATACTGTATATGTAAGCATGTTTGTTTGGGGAAGGTTTCGTGTGATAACATTTAACAGCTCTGAAAGTACCTGGTAAAATCCTTGTCAACTTCATATTCATACTTCATCCAAGTGTCTCTATAAACAAAGAACTCTAAAATAGCCAGAAGAGCCATGGCACCAAAAGCTATCAGCGACACTGTGGATGAGACAGACAGGGTGGTTACAGCTCTGATGTCTTTACTGTGTTGTTGTCTTTTTGTTTTCAGAAGAGTACTCCACAGCGCTGTGGAGATAGTTCTGGCAATGCAGAGATGCTCACAAGTCTTTAAACTCGAGTCCCAAGTTATGTCTCAAGTCTCTCGTGGTTATGAGTGTTGTATCAGCTGCTGCCTTTCATCCAGGCTGCTCAGAACATCGCATAGCTATATATAAGAAATGTAAAGCATGTAATATGTTATCATGACTCATTTATCTATGATCATACAGTATCCGCTTTGATTAGTTGTTTTGGTATATAATCAGTGTATACAGGCTATTGCAATATGACAAAAACACCAGGAATGCTTTACTTTCAAGTTAATAACTGCATGTTGCCTTGTAACATGAACATACAGTACAGTACAGACCAAATATTGAGGAACTCAGGGTATCAGGAAAATATTGCTAACATTATTAACTAACCTATTTTTCACTCACAGAGCACAACCATGTAATGTGCACTGAGACTATCAGAGGAGTGACCCACCTGTTCCTCCTGAGGCTGTGGTCTCCACGTAGCTGTCTGACACTTTGGGGAAAGCGTCCAGCTCCCTCACCAAACTCAGGGCTTTCCTCCGTGACAGACGCCTCATCTTCAGGTTCAGGGCTGCTCTCCACCTCCTCCATCACAGATAAAACATCAGTGCACCCATCGGTGTTACATTAAGGACCCCAGTCTGAAACCTCTAGCTTTATAATGATTTAGTATACAAATATTTTTATCAAGGGGACACATATTAATTTCATGCAATTGCCTCCATGTGTCTATTAACGAATTGTACTATACCGCTGATGCTTGTTACATCTTAAAACACGCTCTCCCTTAGTGTCTACAATCACTCTAAGAAGTTAGCAGAAAAAACACGAAGGATTTATTTTTGTATAACATTTTTCAAATATTTTTCTAAAGGTTTGTTGCCTCAGTAAAAATGTAGTTTGTGTAAATGTCTCAAAATAACATAGTAATACAATTAAATGAAAAATATATTGAACTAACAATTTCAGTTTGTATTTATTTATCCTAAACAGACATTGATTTATTGTTTAAAATATATTACACTGGGTTATTAAAACAGCACCTATATATCACACTTGTAATTTTAATATATTGGTCCCTAAACCATGAAATACTTTGGAGCAATTATTGTTTGATCAGACAGACTGAATATATCATGCACTCAACACAAACACCACAGTAAATGTCACTACATAACATACTAATACACTTTACATCTCTATATAAGCATTCACTGCAATAGCCTACTGCATTTTTATGTGTAGTTATCAATCTACTGACCGTTAACCGTCTCAACAAAGCAGCACAGCTTTTACAACACCGTTTACTTATAATTCATCTTACCTCTTTTATCATCTACTTAGATGTTAAATCGCGGTACAGGATCCCTGGAAGCCCTACTCAATACGTTTTAGCTGCTGTTTGAGCTGTTTGATATCTGAATTTTAATGCACCATGTTATGATACATGCATGGTGCTGACATGCAGGGGGAGCGGGAGCGGACTCGTGAGTGCGTAGCGTGCGCGCCCCGCACACCGTGACCGCGCAGGGAGCAATGTCGCTATTCTGTCAGGAGGTGGCGCTTTAATACTAAAACCGATGCCCCTTTTTGTAGAATTGGGTCCAAACAGTATTCCACACACAATACATTACAAAACAGTAATACAAATTATTTAATTAAAATCGAATAGCCTTATATGTGAATAAAATACAAACTTCTATGATTCCTGTCATTAGGTCTGTACTGTAAGTGTAATTTGAGATACTTGTTCTCTACTTGAGTATATCCATTTTATGCTACTACATACTTCTACTCCACTACATTTTTACTGCATTAATTATATACTAATTTATTTGACAGCTTTATTGTGATTATTAATACAAACTGCAACATTAAAGTGATGTATATATGGATGCATCACTAATTATAATTCAGTAATATTATATGACTATGATATGGGCAATTCTGCATATTTATTTTACTTTTGGTACTTTAAGTAGTTTTTAAAGTTTCACTTTCCATATTTTGACATGAAAGTACAGTCAGTTTTCTTTCGGTTTTAAATATATGTTGTAGTTTTTACATGTATCGCACTTTGTTGTGCGCAAAGGGACGTTACATTTTGTAACATTAGTCCATAAACCAATCAGATAATGTCACATTTTGTAACATTAGTCCATAAACCAATCAGATAATGTCATATTAGTGGTTGTGAAGCACTAATTTAGCTGGCCTGTTTACAGTTAGTAATCACAGGATTCATGTAAGAACTGGAGAAGTTGTCTTGTGTTTACAGGCATGTGGTGGATCTGCACACCAGACATGAAGTTGCACTACTCACACTGACAAGAGAGAAGACCTAATGTTAAGGCATGATAATGATCTACCACAGCCAACTGGTGCAGGCTGCTATTATCACCCTGATGACAAAGGAGATGTTTACATCTTGCAGCAGGCTGAGAATGCACCAAAGAGGTTTTTTTTTTATATATATCTGCAGTTGAACTGGCTGAATCACACGTGTCTTCTGTGCAGTGAGTGCTCTCTGCATGCACCAAGGCCTGCTTGCCTATGCAGAGCAGCACAGATGGGTGTGTGGGGGGATGGGTACTGTCAGCTCACAGATCAAGCTGTGGGTCGGTGGTCCCATTGCTATTCACCACACAAGCACGTAGGGCATGTCAGACATGCTCCATGGAGACATACCAGGGGCAGATATTGTGTTTTGGTTGTGCTGTGCTGCAATGTCCGCCTAGGTTAAAAACTTTGCTGATGAGAGGTGTGAGAACACAACACAAGGAAGAAAAACTGTGCAACTGTGCAAACTATTCTGCTGATAGAGCAGTTTTTGATTGGGTGACATCATTTTTTTTTCTTTACATCACATCAGCTTTGCTTTTGGTTTGCTGATAGGCTATGTCAGCGCTGATGCTGTACATTTTGAAATATATAGGCTAGTTGATGCAAGTTTTGGTCGGCCAAGACTAGACTAACACTTTTTACACATGGCTTAACAACATATACTGTTTTTTGTTGTTAATTGCTGTCCCCTTAAATGGAGTTCCAGCTTTATATTAACTATATATACTTTTAAATGCCTGTGCATCAATGCATTCATGCATATTCGTCATACTGGCATATTTTACGTGAAATGATTGTAAAATGTAATTGGCCCACTAAGGCCTATGAGGCTCACCATTTTTATTTATTTAGTTTAAAAGCATCCGATTTTGCTCAACATAAGTCTCAGACTGTAATATTGACAACATGCCCAAAACAAGAACATTATGGAAAAAGTTTGTGTCTATTGTTGGTGTGCCTACTCAACCAGATGGAAATGGATCGTTTGGAAACTGACGTCAGACGTGGGATTGCCTAGAATGGAGAATCTCGTCTAGGCTCGGCTCTCCCCTCGAGTGTTTCCGGACCGTGGGTTTAATCCCCGCCCCGCTTCATTCCTGCGTTGTTTAGGGACACTAGGAAGATGGCGGCGGCCCCGCTGTACTGTGTCTGCCGGCAGCCCTACGATGTAAGCCGGTTTATGATCGAGTGCGACATCTGTAAAGACTGGTTTCACGGCAGGTATGTAGGTTATAATGTCCTTTAGAGATGTGGCTTATTAGAAGCGACAAACACTGATTGTTTATTAAAGAAACGCGACGGCTCGCTAAGCGGTGTTGACTGGTAGCTAGCTTGCTAACACTAGCGGTGGACGACGGGGGTTTTAAACCGTCTATTGACACGACTTTACGAAAGAAAGTGGGGTTTCTTTCCCCAAAAATTGGCTTGAATTTAATCCATTGTTCTGCCAATTAGACTAAAACATACGACTTGTACATGGTCTGTGTAATGATGTTGATTATCAACATTATTGACTCAAATAGAGTCAAATAGCAAATAGTTTTTCATCTACTAATATGTGGATCTATCAGGATTGCCGAGCTGTGTTAGTCAGCCTGAGTGATCAGAAGCTTGGCGGGGCCATTGTGACATAGAAAAGCTGCATGTTTTCCAGCTCCTTTTATGTCGTTTCAGTGATAAGTTTAATGCTGTTTTTTACTGTGATTTAACGGATGAAGAGCCAGTTTAACCAGTCGTTGCATACCAATCTGTCTGACCATGGTAGGTTACTCAAGGTAATGGCAACCACAGCCAACCTTTTACATTTCATAAACAACTTCTATTTGTTTGGACAGAATCTGTAAGTTATTGTTATACCTAATTAGTTAACATTCAATTTTAATACATACAAATTTACAGCTGTCTATGCAATTTCAGCTTTTTGTGTTTTTATGTTTTTAGTGGTTTACTTTATTAGAAAGCAAAAGGTAGAGAACAAGGAGCGTGTTATGGTCTGGCTTTTGATTGACAGCTTGAGAAATTTAAATCCCCCTTTGAGGCAGAGGAGGCACATGGCGGGGACCCCTAGTGGCGGACAGGGGGATTATTTAAAGGGACCAGGCAGACATATTCCTGGACTGCTTATGGTCGAGTTTTGTCCAATTTAAATTTTTTTAAGGTATTAGTCTCATTTCGGATTCTAAGGTAAAGTTCATGGTATTGTAGATGCTTTTTAAGATTCATGCTGTGTGTTGGTGGGTGGTCGGTGGCTGTCAAAATCATAATGAGAATTATATTGTTGTGTAATGAAGCAGATTTGTGTCTGAGCATGTATGGAAAAATACAATGGCAGATTGCAGTTGTGCAAGCTCTAGTCCTTACCCAATATTGTGATGAACACCCTACGCTTTGGGGTCAAGATAATTCTGTACTGTTTTGAGGTGACACAGTGACCTAGTTAATTAGTACTTTTTAATTGAATGATCAGGTTTAACCCATTTTATAGAGCACCATAAAGCCTGCTGAGGTGACTATGAGTAAGACAGGCAGCTGTTGTGTAGCTCACCTTGTGCTCTGATACTGAGAGAAGGAAGATAACAAGATTTTGCCATAGTGATGGAAGAACACGTTATAATAATTGTCAAATAACAAGTTGTTTGTCTGACACAGGTAACCAGAAAGATCTTACTTTGTTTAACTGTCACTTTTATCGATGTGGCCCTAAATCCATAGGCCGACTCAGACAAAGGTTAGGATTACCCCCATTCTTCAGCATACCTTAAATCTGCGTGTGTGGGCGCATCTCCATGGCAACTGTTTATGAATACAATAATCTGTTTTTGCTCGTGTTGAAATGACGGAAGCCATTGCGTAACCACATTAAGTGCACTGCCAAAAAACTTGCCGGCCAGAATTTGTGGTGTGTCAGAGCCAAAAAAGACTGGCTGGCTGTGTGTCATGTGCCAGCAAGAAAAGGAACAAATGTTGGAGCTTCCCCTATTGATGACTAATAAGCAGACACACACACACCACACACACACGAGCAGAGCTCCAAAACAAGCAACATTTTCTGCCTCTTTCCCACGAGGCTGGCCAGAAGGAAAGGGATATTCTCTGGCTGTTGATGATGGCACTCCGATGGATTGGAAAGTAGGAGCTCAACCTCCCAGTGCCTGTTTGTTAGTTTGCTAGCTGAGTTGCTGTTTGTGTGGGAGACTTTGTTTTGCTGCCTCAGTTTCTGGAGAGTGTCCTGTTTTCCATCACATGAATCTCCTCAGCATCTCTGTACACAATACAGCCTGGGACTTTTACCGGATGAGGACTTGGGCATGGTTAGCAAACACTGTACGGTTAATCTGTAGTAGTAGTGAACAATGAGGTAAACTAGAAAGCTAAAAGAACATTAGTATAGATAATACTGATCAACTCTGGGTATTTGCTGATATCGAGTATTGAGCTCTCTTTTCCGGGGCGCCCTCTTAACTTATCTGGTTGAGTGTGTGCCCCATGTCCTAAGACTCAGTCCTTACTGCAGTGGCCCGGGTTTGATTCCGACCCACGGCCCTTTGATGCATGTCATCCCCCTTTCTCCCACTTTCCTGTCTTCAGCTGTCCTCTCCAATAAAGGCCCAAAAAGCTCAAAAATAATTTAAAAAAGAAGCTTTTACTACAACAGTCATTGGTACTATACAAAATTAAATAATGGGCAAATTCTAGCACTTTTAATGTTGTGTGGAGCACCCTGGATCCCCTGATGCAGTGCATATCAACCTTTGTTAATTTGACTGCACATCACAGGTTTGATATGTCTGGGAATCTTGAAACTGATCAACCAAAGACTGATTTCCCTTGTTGAATAGTTTTATCTGAACAATCTTTAGAAGCAACAAAACTATCCACCATTTCACAAGACAAATTAATGATTAAAGAAATAAAAACAAAATAAAACATACGTTGGTGTAACATATATGTTTTGGGTTTTCTTCTGTCCTCTCAATCTTCTTCTTACCAAGATTTGTCTTTCAGTCCCTAGGTTGCCTACCACTACCCTGAAATACTCCTTTAGGCACCAAAGCCCACTACTAAAGCCTGTGGTTTAGATTACAAATGTTAGGCTAGTTTGAACCATGCTATTTACCATTTAGAGCCTCGCCTAATTACAAGACCTGCTTCTGTAAATGGGTTGTTTCCAGTGTTTCCAAGATGCCAATTTACGTCAACACTATGGATGTTGGCTTGCTGGAACTACTCACTGGGTCACGTCAGATCACAGGGTTTACCCCTGTGTAGGTGTCAGGCACTCCAGTCAGACCGTTGTCTGGTGTGGGCATAGACAGTGGGGGTGGTGATAGACTAGCAGGGCTCAATGGGACTGGGAGGGAATGATTGATGGCCGCTCCAGCTAGCCATGTTCAATGCACGATCCGTCAATGTCGCACAGATTGTGAGCACACTAAAGAGAGATGGATAGCCTCTACAGAGTGCCTTTTTAGTGTTTACGCTAAGTGGATGGATGAACCAGTGGAAGGATTTTTCTTTTTCTTCCACTGCTGTCCATGAAACAAACATTTTAGATCATGTTTAGATGTCTGATTAGTTAATTGACATTGAAGTAAAGAGCAGCCTCATAGCTCCTGTTTCTTCTTTTTCTTTATGGACATTTTAGGCCTTTATTTGACAGGACAGCTGAAGACATGAAAGGGGAGAGAGAGGGGGGAATGACAGGCAGCAAAGGGTCGGAGTCGAACCTGGGCCCGCTGCGTCGAGGTGTAAACCTCTATACATGGGCGCCCGCTCTACCAACTGAGCTATCTGGGCGCCCCATAGCTCCTGTTTAAAGCTATGTTTACATTCATTAGCAAGGCTGTCTCTGGGGTCAGGGAAACTGCATTACATCCAGCTTGATCAATGTTGATTAGGGGTCAACTGCCTTGTGTATTGATTAGTAGTCAGATTGAATCATGATATTAAAGATATAGCGGCTCTGCTATAAAATGTAAATCTTAATTTAGAAATATCACTCTATAAATAGGACTAGTGTAATGGGGAGTAGATTAGGATCTCTCTGTGCCATACTGAATCCAACTCAATGAAATACTGTAAAGACTGGCTGAAATATATAATTTGGACAGCTAGTCCATCTTTGGGTGGGTTCAGACTGAGTTTGTTGGCTGATGTTTTTCAGCAGCAGACAGTCACAAGACTGATGACTTTGCAGGTTTTACAGGGGCACTGGGGGCCTGAAGACAACCATGTTGAAGACATGTGTGAAAGTAGAGTCCCAGTGCTTGGAGCCTCAAGGCAGCTCAACCTGCACGAAAACAATTAGGTTGTTAAAACTCCCCAGGGCTCCCTGATGCCCCATAAACAACAAAACGATCCTCTTTTGTTGTTTACCAGCTGAGTTTACCAGAGAGTTCTCTTTCAAGCTGTAACCACTGCAGAGATGTTAGGTTGCTTTTACGCACAGATAGCTAAAATGATTTAACCAGTAAGGCCAAAATGACAGATCCCTATCCATCTGTCAGGGCTCAGTGGCTCTTACTGCTGTCCAAGTCCAGCACTGTTTATGTAAGCTTTGGTTGAGTGCATTAGGGAAAAGGACCGGAGGAGTCAGGTGCTCCTCTGGGGTAGATAAAGATAGCCAGGTGTGTTTAACTGCCATCATGTCCTCTCTATCTCTACCACCCACCCATTAGGGATCTGCCGATTCTCTAATGTAGGCGTGTCGCCGCCCCATGTAGAGCGGTTATTTAGACCTGAAAATAATGGTGATGCCCGCCCCCAGCCTTTGTGTTTCTGCACTGATCATGGAGGACAATGAACCCCTCACAGTGCATGCACTAATGAATAAGCCCTCTCAGTCACACAGGATGAGGCCCTTGATGAGAGGAAGTGAAGGGAGAGGGGCTGTTGATGGCAGGGGTTTAGCCAAGTACACACATCTCCTCTTATTCACAAAGGGATGTTTTGCTTTGTGATCGGCTGCAATGCCGTCACAGAATAACCCTCCAGTCTGGCGCGGTTTTGTTTTTATCTTTGCAAGACATTGACTGTACTCTACGTCACCTTCTATCACAATATGCTCTGTTGTTGTCCTACATCATATGATAACACTATCTCGTTAAGTATTAAGATGACGGCAGTTCAGTTGTCTCCAATCTCATGCTCGCTCTGATTGCTTTCCAAGCAAATGAGGTTCACGTTGGTGCAAGAACTGTTTGCACGCTTTGCAGTTATGCAATACATCATTAAGTCTGAGCAGGGCAGGAAATACTTGGCCCTCATTGCCTCTCAGCTGAACTTCCTCCCCCCCCCCCCCCCCCCCCCTTTTACATTCTCTACCTCAAGTCCACACAGTTTCACCAGCTTCAGTGCCTTATTATGTATTAATCATTTCAGGTGACAGATAAGCTGAGTCAGCCTGGTGTATGTGGCACAGTGCCCTGATTTCCCACTGTGGCATTACATAAAGGAAAGTACCAAGTGAGATGAGGACAACAAGGTCACCTCGGTCGAGCTCACGCTGCTCTCACACATCTCAACCAACCCGGGCCGGCGGCAGAGAGCTGTGACTCATGCTTTCCCCCAGCAAACAGCCACATGTGAACCAAGATTCCTGATACATGAGCTAGGTTAATACCACAGCCAAGCACTGCAGTGTTATTATTGTTCATCTGCAGGAGCACTTCTTTAAGCTTTTTTTGTGTGCCATTTCTTATTTTCATAGTTTTTTTTTTTGGGATGTTGTAGTAACTTGTGAAAAAAGACAACTCCAAAATAAACAGGCCTACTTAATGGCAAATCAAATATCCCATCAGTAAATATATTTTGTAAATCACTCAGGATGATTGTGGCAACTAAATGCACGTTATGACAAAAATATTGGCAGTTATCTGCATTACAAACACTGTTTTCAACAAGTTTGCAGTGCAGCAAATGATAGCACCAGGTTACATGTGGTAAACTGGGGAGAGGCATCTACTGTTGATATCCTGTTAGTGCACCAGGATGATTGTGGCCAGCATTCACACAAGCTCACCACTTCCTGATGAGTTAATTGCTCTCTGCTTTATTTCCTTTTACAGCTTCCTGCAATTTCAAAGCTTTCAAAGCTGATAGCAGGAGTGGTCAGCTCCATCTCTCCTGCAGGCGTTCACCTTTCCAAAACAGACAGTATATTGTATCAGCCACAAATCCATTGTTTGTACCCTATGCCACCAGCTGTCAAACCAAAAGCTTCACTGGCTTGTCGATGGTTTGAAGATGGCAAATTTTAAGTTTCAAGTCAGTGTGCTTGTAGTTTTGTTATGGTTGCATATGTTTGTTTCCTTCTTAGGGTCAGCCATCACAGTGCTAATGGTGCTTAGCGACATGTGTCTAAATTAGCCAAATTAAAAACAAGCAGTGGAAGGGAAGTAATTAGGCTACATTTTGACCGGGCCATTTTAGAGGTTGGATTAGTGCAGTTGTAGCTTGGTGAGTTAGTTAAATGTTGTTGTTTTTCGTCTGATCTCACTAGTAGTGACAAGTCTGAATGCACCAAATGTGTCTCTTAACTGGCTTCAAATCATATTTTTCAGACTACATGTTGCCCATCCAAACATGCACGTTTTTTGTTGTGGTGATGTTTGTGCATAGATATGGACACACCAATAAGCATCTGAGCGAAGTAAAGAAATGTCCACGGATTGTAGGAAGAGTATTGGAAACAGTTATTTCCAGGTCAAGTGTGGACATACAATATGATTTCATAAAACAGTCCTTGTCTTCAGATCTCAAAATTGAACAAGCATAATGGTGGCCTGTTAAGTACAGAGGGGCGTGTGTGGCTGCGTGCGTGCGTGCGTGTGTCCGTCCTATCCCTCACATCACATCCATTAAAACGACCTATACACATGCTTGAGTCACACAAACCTGCAGTTTTTCTAACTCTAAATGCTACAGCTGTTGCTTTCCATTTAGTCTGAATGGCAGCTTGGTTGCTGTTCATGCTGCTCTGGTATAGGGCTCTGGTATGCAACAGAGGAATGCATGTGTGTTGGTGCCTGTGGTTTGGCTGCTGCAGGACAGTCGGGGGTAGCGGTATGAGTGACACTGTTGCAGATCCATCCATGGGGAAAAAAATGCAAAGCTGCAACAAACCTCACTATCTGAAGCAGTTGATGCTCAGCCAAGATTTTTTTTTACCTTATTCTGCATTCACTTAGTGATGGCAGATTGGGAAGAATGTAACTAGCCTATTAGTTACATTATTTTAATATTAGTTGCATACTTTTAATAGCCTAAATAAGCTACTTTTGCAGAGTTACCCATGTGAAGCTATGTGTGTTTTTTTTTTTAGCTGAATCGATTGTTTTAGTGTTCATATCAGATTTTACTTGGATGTAACTGCCAGCGCTGGTGCCTGTGCAGCCATTTCACCACTGCTTTGTTGACTCTTCTTGTAGCCAGATATCTCCAACTCTGAATTACAACATGAAGGATGATGTGACAGGGCACCCAAATTTTGTAAGGGTGCGACTAACATTTTTCCTAGGTCGCACCGGTGCATCTAACGTCCTCTCCGGTGCCTTACATGACCCATATCTTCTGTAAAGCCGTGCACCTGCACGTGTTTGGATCTCTCCTACTCTCCGCGCAGTCCCGCCCCTATTCACTCACTGTCACACACGGACTCCCCTGCAACATGCACAGCGTCGGTCAATACTGCGACATTTGTCTAAGTTTTAATTGTTATTAACACAGCTCTATACTGTTAAGCATGAGAGGGAAACCTGTATTTGTACCAGTGTTTCCGCTGGTAATTCTGTTACTGCGGCCGGCGCACGGCGAAAAACACAGACGAAGTTATTGAATGCAACTAACTTCAGACGGAGCCTGCTGGACCTGGGCGAGAGATGTGGCCAGAATATCATAAAAATGCAGCGCAGTGACGATACAGACATTTCATGCACAAGATGTGTGTAACGCCGCTGACCCGCCAAAGCATTCGACCCATGCTGGACCCGTTCATAATGAGTCAGCCATCACTCTGTGAGTAGCATAAGCTTCAGTTCATCGCACTCTCCCCCCCCCCCCCTCTCTCTCCCTATTTTTTTGGGGGGGGGAGGAGGCATTTTCGGCCTTTATTTTGATAGGAAAGCTGAAGACATGAAAGGGGGAGAGAGGGGGGAATGACATGCAGCTAAGGGCCGCAGGTCGGAGTCGAACCTGGCCCGCTGCGTCGAGGAGTAAACCTCTCTCTCTCTCTCTCTCTCTCTCTCTCTCTCTCTCTCTCTCTCTCTCTATATATATATATATATATATATATATATATATATATATATATATATATATATATATATATATATATATATATATATATATATATATATCTATATATCTATATCTATATATCTATATATCTATATATCTATATATATATATATATATATATATATATATATATATATATAACATTACAGGTATTGGCCATCCGAGGGGCATGCGACAGCAAAGGGGGGGGCCATGACTTTGAGCCATGAAATGTGTTCAGGGAAGCACTTTGAAACAGTAGCACTTTCTATTTTGAAATGTTTTACTTAAAATGTTTTAGTTTGGCAGCTCAGTGAAGCACTTTAAACATGTTTTTATATATGCAGTATGATTGTGCTTCAACTAAAAAGTATTTACCTACACCTTATTCTTGTTAAAAATCATTTACATAATATAAATGAATGTATATGGAGCGTGATAAAAAGGTGACCATGAAATTGTGGCGTTAATGGCGACGCAAGGAAAAATTTTGTGCTGGTGCACCTAAATAAAAAAGTTAGGCGCACCAGTGCAACCAAGGCAAAAAGTTAGTGTGGAGCCCTGTGTGAACACTTTTTCTGACTTGATTGCTCGAAAATATGGTCTAAACGATATGAATGTGTCATTAAAAAGGGGCTAGTGCCATGCTAGTGCCCTTACGTTATTATTGGGCAAAAGCTTTGAAATGTGCTTCAAGTTTCTTGCTCCTGTCTCCAGTGAGGCAGCAGTTTTAGAACATTTATTGGAAAAAAAATTATCAGAGCTAGGGCTGGGCAATAAGGAGACAATCAGATATCACGATATTCTTGATCAAATACCTCTATCGATATTTCGCAGAGATATTCTAGGATTGACAGTTGGTAGAAGGACTATTTTTCCGGTCATATTTCTTAATTGAAGTTTTCTTTAAAATAGTGTTACAATCTTGTCTTGTTCTCGTGAACCCAATCTCATGTCTCGTCTCGTGAGCTGAGTGTCCCGTCACCCCCCTATTAATGATGATGATAATTGTTTTTTTGCAGACCAACTGTAAAACAAAAACAGTCACAAAAATGTGTCCAATGAGATGTTGTTTAAACATGTTGGAAGGAGTGTGAACTTGTTCTAACTGCATCTTCTGACTCCACCTCCAGCTGTGTGCAGGTAGAAGAGCATCATGCTGTAGATATCGACGTTTACCACTGTCCCAACTGTGATGTCGTACATGGACCCTCCCAGAGTGAGTACTGCTGTTTCTCATTTTCTTTGCTTTCTGTTTCTCTGTCTCCCTCCTAACATGTATCTCATTCATCAAAACTGTCCTCTGATTCTCTACACCCCCCCCCACCCACACACACATCTCTGCATGTTTGACTGGTCACAGGGGAAAAAGGACACTTTCAACCTCGGTAGCCCATAGGGCAGACATTAATGGGCTAATTGAATGGTGTTGTAAGCCCTCCACTTGGATTGGACAAGCCCCTCCATTCCCATCTCTTAGCTCAGGGGTTGAGTAGTGAATTCATGTCCTTATAAAAAGTGGTGGTGATGTGCGTAATTTATCACTTTCTTGGGAGAACAAGCTACAAAGGGCAACGGTGATGAAATTAGAACGAAACAACCCTGTGAACCTCAGATGTCTGTCTGTTGTAGTGAAAAAGCGTAACAACGGCCACAGGCACGACTACACAGAGCCAGACGATGGATCGAAGCCGGTGCAGGCTGGCACTCGAGTGTTTGTCAAGGAGCTCCAGAACAGGACCTTCGCCAGGTAGATATCAATTTTGGCACATAGTATAGTTATAAATTGCTTCTTCTGACAGCCCAAGGGTCAAGCTCTGTTCATGTCTGTTTAACCAGATAAAGATTTCCTCATGAAGCTGGTTTTACATTTGACGTTAATGGCAGTCCTGCCATAGATATATCACATTTTGTGCAGTCTCCACATGGTATCTTTGTAATTGCTGTAACCCTGATGTGTAGTTACATTGTTGAGAAGGTGGTGTAGCCTACAGCCTAGATACGACAGCTACGTGCGTAGGCGCTGAAGCTACGCCGTAACCCCTTATTGTAAAACATAAATCCTCCTTAGGTCAGAAGCTGCTATTGCTTTGAATACTGATATAAAAATCATCTTTGTGATGCACCCAAATGTTGCCTTTTGTAAAACATTTAAGGGGTCATGACTGTTAATAAAATGGCAATAGATCAAGTTTACTGAACTTCTTATGGTCTTGTTTCAGTGGTGAGGAGATCATGATGCACATGAAGGGCGAGCAGGTGACAACCAGGTACCTGGAGAGACACGGCTTCAACTACCCCATAGCGGTCACAGAGATGGAGGGCCTGGGACTCAAACTACCCGTCTCTACTTTCTCTGTCAAAGATGTGGAGCAGTATGTCGGTAAGGAGACTTCATAATGAACAGGCTTTATTCTGCAACATAAAACAGTTGCCGTCAGCTGTATCAAAGTTACAGTAACGCACAATTGTTTATCCTTTGGGATGGATGTGGGTATACACAGTAGCCTCAGTATGCTTAAAGCTAATGAAACCACCCAACACCAGCCAGCTAAATGGCCATCGCTGAGCAGGCGCCATCTGTATGTCAATAAGAACAGGTTTCTAGGTTCATGGGGTTTTAACCCACTTATCAGGCATCAGGCAATGGCTGAATGAGTTCTAAATGAGTGATGGCTAAGCTTTCACTACCCTCTGTATGACCACTACGCTTCCTTATTGAAATTGCCTGCCACTTCCCAGCTCCTATTACAAGCCCATTACCAAGCCCACTGACGTTTTTATCATTAAGTTCAGATTACAGACTCCCCCTCTCACTTTATCTCTCCCTCCCATGCCATATTGAGCATTAAGCCAAGGCACAGGTGTTGTGACCAGGGACTAAGTGTTGGGTTGCAGTTCGTACAGTTAGAAGACAATGAGTCAACAGGATTGAACGCTGATGTCTTCTGTGTGTTACTAGGGTCTAAACAGGTGTGTAGCCAACAAAGTGTGTGTGGCCAATGATTGGGCCCAGTGAGAGAGAGAGAGAGAGATATATATATATATATATATATATATATATATATATATATATATATATATATATATATATATATATAGATATAGATATATAGATATAGATATAGATATATAGATATAGATATAGATATAGATATAGATAGATATAGATATATATAGATAGATAGATATATCTCTATATATATAGAGATATATAGATATATATATATATAGATAGATAGATAGATATATCTCTATATATATATATATATCTCTATATATATATATAAATATATATCTATATATATATATATATATATCTCTCTATATATATATCTATATCTCTATATATATATATATATATATATATATATATATATATATATATATATATATATATATATATATATATATATATATATATATATATATATATATATATATATATATATATATATATATATATATATATATATTGAGCTGGTTCAGTAGAGGTGTTTTAGTTTTTCTCTTGCTGTTGGGTTTGTAAAGCTGGTGTTTGAGCTTGGCGTTGTGTGGTTTCTAGGCAGCTAAGTCTCTCACTGTGTGACTGACTGACCTTACTCCAGCTGTTCTCTGTCATCAGACGCTGGCCAGCTGGGCCTGCGTGTGTGTGTGTGTGTGTGAGAGAGACATGCAAAGGGGTAATAAAAATAAAAAAGGTGAGTGGGAGGGGTGTGGGGAAAATACAACAACCAGCTGTCTTGTTACACACACACACTATGCACCCCGGCCCTGCTTCCGGCCCAATGTGTCACCCAAGTGTGATTTGTAGCGTCCCAACTGTTAGCTGTGTTCTACCAGTTTCCGCTTCTTTTTCCTTTTTAAGCATCTGTTTTCTGTCTCATATGCATAAACAAACCACATGAAGCCTATGCACACACTCTTTCTCAGATCTATACGTGTATTTCTGTCAACGCTTGAGGCCTCCAAAGCACACACAGACATTGAACGCAGCACCTCCACCCACACCTCCTCAGGGACTGGTGGTCTGGACAGATTGACAGATTGTCTTGCTTGCCTCCCTGTACAACCCCTCCCCACGCTGCCATATTGGTGCCAGTTTCTCTCAGAACTCTCTAAAAGCACATGGAGATGCCAGAGGGCAGCTGACCCTAGTGAACCCCACGCCCACTCAGCACCCAATTAAAGAATTGAAGATATTTTTCATTCAAGAGGAAGAGTTACTGACTTCAGAACTTCTCCATATATAATGTGGACTTATCTCCCATGTAGGTGGCGACAAAATCATCGATGTGATAGATGTGGCACGGCAGGCGGACAGCAAGATGAAGCTCAGCGAGTTTATCAAGTATTACACCAACCCACATCGACCCAAAGTCCTCAACCTCATCAGCCTGGAGTTCTCTGACACGAAGTAAGCTATGTTCAAGTCTGTTCTGTTGGCTAAAAGAACCGCTTTAGTTAGAACAGATCCCTAATAAACACTGGCAGTACATTTCAGTCAGTCATGTCACACTTCAGAAAATGCTTGTATAAACCAGCATTAGCTGTGTTGCAAATATGTCTGTATCTATCGCCTCTTTAACACTCTTTCTGAAGCTTTCAGTTGTATTGGGTGGAAGAATTTTTTGTTTTGTCAAACTACTGTTTCCAAGGTCAAAAATGACCTTAAATACTATTCACAATTTCCTTTATCAATTATCAGGAGTTGTATAATTGTTGACAATTAAATTCCTGTGCACTTGCATGTTAAAATGGAAGTTGCAGTCATTATAACTTAGTTAAAAAAAAAAAAAAAGATATATTTCTAGTCAGTAAAACAGTTAAAACAATGTCCCAACTCTGCATTTCAGATCAGTTGTATTCCCACTATAGCCTGATCGATACTGGATTTTGTTTTGACTGATATTGATATTTGGGAATTAAAAAAAAATCCAATAACGATACATAAAGCGATAGTACATTTTACATAAACACATAACATGCATGTTAACCTTGCTCATGCTTGGATCATCTTTTTTTAAGAAGGTTAAGACAGCTTTGCAGTCTGTATTAATGACTGTGTCAAAATCTAACCTTCCTTTTTTCACTTTTTGCCTCGCTCCAACCACCCACTAAGGATGTCAGAGTTGGTGGAGGTTCCTGACGTGGCTCGTAAGATGTCCTGGGTAGAGAACTACTGGCCGGACGACTCCTTCTTCCCCAAGCCCTTTGTCCAGAAGTACTGCCTTATGGGGGTTAAGGACAGCTACACAGATTTCCACATAGACTTCGGAGGCACCTCTGTCTGGTACCATGTTCTCTGGGTGAGTGTTTGCATGAATAAGAGCTGAATGTATTCGGAAATCGGGCAAGAATTGATGACACATTCTAGGCCAAATAAACTACTGTTTTGTTGTTAAATCCAACACCATGCTTCCCTATTATGTGTCAAGCTCAATCGATTTTTTTGTGTGTTTGTATATACTGAGGTATTTAGGACATGCAGTCACTGCTGATTTGGCTAACGCTTGCTGAAAGGTCACCCCGCTTCTCACATCACATCTAATCATCAAGCAGCTCCGGGGGCAGCACTGCTGTGCTCATATTGATGATCTCACCCTCCTCCTTTTTTATAAACTAAAGAGGACATTCATTTCAATGTGTTTGTGGGTTAGCAGCATCACCACCACAGCTGCCATGTTCAAACATCAAAGTGTCATTACAGTGTGGCGATTTTTAACTCCTCTTCATCTGCTTTGTAGGGTGAGAAGATCTTCTACTTGATCAAGCCCACTCCCACCAACCTTGCACTATATGAGGCATGGAGCTCCTCGCCCAATCAGAGTGAATTGTTCTTTGGGGACAAAGTGGAGAAGTGCTACAAGTGTATTGTGCCCCAAGGAACCACCCTGCTCATCCCTACAGGTCTGTGCTTTTGTTTATGCTTGCCTGGAATTCCTTTGAATGTTTTAGTCTAGTGCGGACGTTTAGGGTGCTTTCACGTCTGTAGTTTGGTTCTGACAGTAGGTCGACCCTATGTTGTACGAGAAAGAGATGTTATGCATTTCTTAATGGACTTAATGAGCTGCCAAAGTACACAGAGTAGGATACAAGCACAACACACTGCATTTTTTTTTTACTGCTTTTGACTGTCCGATCAATAAGGAAAAATCACTCGTGCTGATGCACGTTACCAAATGATTTGCATAAATACAAATACATGGTTTATTATAAGATCGCTTCCAGAACAGTTCTCAATCAGCAGATGGATTTAATGGTAGTTAGCAGCCTTTGAATTCATGCTGAAATCAAATATCCACTATCGCACAACCCTGCTGTTGGTCCGTTTGCTTTCAGACAACAAACTGCACCAGAGTCTCCTCTTCCATCGGTCTCGGACCAATTGTTTGGTCTGTGCCAGGGTTTGATTGAAAGCTTTCAAATCAGAAAAAAATGAACCAGGGTTAAGTGTGAAAGCACCTCTGGAGTCTTGGATAATCACTTGCTTTGTGGTTTCCAAGCACAATAAATTTCAGACACTCGGACAAACAGCTATATGTGTCACTAATGTTATATCATTGTAGTTGGTGCCTGACTAACTCTTCTGCACCAACCCAGCTGACTGGTTGTTTGAGTTTGTTTGGCTTTTCACATGCATTCAAAAGTTAAAATAATCCGGCTTCCCATGGCTTCTGCCAGGAAAATACAGGCTTCTTGAAGGTCCTCTGTCATTGCCAAAGGAAAATAACAGAGAGGGAATGTCTTCCTGAGCAACAACCCAAACAGTTCTTAATGATCATAACTGCAATGGAAAAATAAAGGCAAACAGTGCTGTTGTGTAATATGATGAAAGTAGTGATGATGCTGTAGATCACAGCGTTCCTCTTCTTAAATTCCTTTAACTAGCAGTGCTGCTGTTGTTAATTAGAAGTTGTGTTACGAGGCTAAAATGTGTTTGTTTCTCATGTCACTGAGTATGACATGCTTTCATTCACCTAAGTGAAGCTAATGTCTCCAGTCACACAATTGTCCGTCCAAAGTCTCTCAATGGACTTTTTAAGCCGATAGAGTTCCTTTGCACCCAGACAGACAAAGCTCAGTTCAGCCCGTCAACTGCTGGATGTCCTCACTCAGTCTTCCAGCCATGCTTTCTCAGCAGGCTGAGGCAGCATGGTCAAAGAGAGCTTTGGTAGAGAGGGTGTGGAGAGGTGGGAATTAAGTGGGGGTCAGAGAGCACAGTAGGTCAGTCAGTCATGCATTATCAGGCCTATCTGTCAGCCACCCCTCAGACTCTGCTTTCTGTCACTTTGTTGTATAAAGACCACTGTTTAGCTGAAGGGGAACACATCATTGTAATAGAATAAACTTATCTTTTTCCTGTGGGAGGACAAGAACTTTGTTTTTGTATGTATACATGTGGGTCTTTTGTGCATGGTCAGGCATATAAGTGCTGTAAATATCTACATATTTTCATGCAGATCACTCAAACCTACATATTTGATCAAATGCCCAGCATTAAGGTGTCAATTTACCTGTCCTCTCTTTAAGTATAATATTGTTGCAAGTCGGTCTGTGGGTAAGTTGTGGAAACATTTATACTCTGGCGCCCCCTACAGGCTGGATCCATGCTGTTCTCACCTCTCAGGATTGCATGGCATTTGGAGGGAACTTCCTTCACAACCTCAATATTGGCATGCAGCTCAGGTACACAGCTCAGATAATGTACAAAAATGATGATGTTTATTTTAATTTGATGTTTGTAATTGTATCACTACTAATTTGTTTCTTGAAACTTGAAACAAATTTGTGTTTCTTCTGTTGATTTGCAGGTGTTATGAAATGGAGCGCCGCCTGAAAACCCCAGACCTCTTTAAGTTTCCGTACTTCGAGGCCATCTGTTGGTATGTGGCCAAGAACCTCTTGGAAACGCTAAAAGGTGAGAGTGAAACATTAATATGTCCAACACACAATATTAGGTGTAAGATCAAATGTAGGTGTTTTACATATCAGGCCTGTCAGGAAAATAATAATAAATAGAAATAAAACAAATAGTTGACAGGAGAAAAAGAAGGTTAATAATTCCCACCAATATCTAAATATGATGTATCAACTTGGAAAGATACAGTGCAAAATGATGTACATCTCCTTTGAAATATTTTTATATTTCATTTGGTTTTAAGTTTTCCATCTGTTTTATTTTTTTTATAGGTTTAATGCTTTTATGTCTTTTATGCCCCCCCCCCCCCCCCCCCCCCCTCAGAGCTACGAGAGGACAACTGTCCACCACCAACCTATCTAGTGGAGGGAGTCAAGGCTTTAATCAGTGCACTGAGGACCTGGTTGAAAAGAGAGGTGAGCGTTGGCCACAGTGTTCTCACGGTCCTCTCCATATACCTTCACCTGACTCTTCCTTGAATATCTACAGTCCAGATGGTTATTGTTACACAGCCATCACCGCTGTTTGTTCTTATCTACTGGATGTGTGTCAGTGGCCAACAACAGACTTCTTTCTGTTCACTTCCCCTGTCTGAATGTGGTCTGTTGTGGCTTTGCAGGTGACTGAGCCCACCAGTGAAGTACCAGACCATATCAGGCCTAACCATCTCATTAAAGAGCTGACCAAGGAAATCCGCTACCTGGAGGTAAGATGGGACAAGGAGGAAAGGATATGGGAGAGGGTTAGACCTTTTTAACACTTAATGCAGGTGTTTATGTCAGCTCTGAGGAGAGCTAAGGTCTGATGAACTGATGCATTGTTGCTGTTTTTAAATATAAACTGCACTGTTTTTTAAAAATAATTTTGTAGAGCTGATCTGTCTTTTATTTACCAGTGGCAATCATACGCACACCCATACATGTTTTGCAGGTGTTGAATAACAAAAAGCTGCACAAACAAAACAAAGTACCCACACAATGCTATCTGTAAACTAATTAGACTACTGAAGCTCAAAAGGACAAAGAAAATGCAGATACAGATAGAGAGGCAATTGGATTATTCAAATATATGAACCTGTAAATCACTGACTTTGGTAGTAGTCTCACTTTACGAGACCTTTCTTCACAGTGCTGTGGAGGAGGGTCTGGCTAGTCCACATGGCATTCCGGGATGGGAAAAACGTGCTCTAGTTTATTGGCATATCTTTAAACCAATCCCAATCATCATGGGTGGCACTAAACGCAGCACAGAGCCCAGGAGCCGCTGCAAAATAGCCTCGGGAAGCAACTTGTTTTGGTGGAACGTGTACGTTCAAAAGTTGTTGTCGTGCAACAGAAATCTCAGATTGGACAGATAGTCTAGCTAGCTGTCTGGATTTACCAGGAGCAGTTAACCATAGTCCTCAGAAATCCACCAGAGTTTAATTCCAAAACGAAGAAAGCCTAAGGTAACGGACATCCGGGCCGAAAAGAAGGACATGCGGCGGAATTTCCAGCGGCAACGGAGCAATCCCGGTAGTGGAAGGTCGTGGTAGAAACGTGACTCCCATTACATTTTATTTATATCAATAGGAGGAACCAGTCAGTGGTAGCAAGCCAGTGAAGTCTCAGGGAAGTGGGTGTGGAGTTCCATCTGGATCAAATACCTGCCCGGCTACTCGTGCTACGCTGGAGAAGCTATCCCAGGCCCGTCAGGCGAGAAGGGCCGCCAGGCGGCTGAGGGAGCAGCAGCGGCAGACCCCTAAAGTGCCCTCCAACTTGGACATCTTAGAGAAGCACACCCGGGAGGTGCTAAGGAGGCTGGAGGTGGGACCACTTGAGGAGGTGAGCAGTCATTGTTAACTGGCACTTAGAAAGCATATTACAAAATCTGCTTTCCATTTTCTTTCCTAGAAAACAAAAAAAGTAGCTCAGTGTCGATGCTTCCTAAGTGTATACATGTGGACTTAAATGTGTAATAGTTTGTTGACTGATGGTGGTCTGTTCAACTTAGGATGCGGCGTTCTGTGCCAAGGTTCGTGGGAAGCTCAACAAAGTGTCAACTGCATCCGCAGCTGCAGAGACTTTAGAGGAGAACCACCTACGACTAATGCTGGTCAACGGCAGAATTATCAGGTGAGAGCTCACTTCTGTTTGTTCCTCATTAATTAAGGCTCAGTCACCATTCACACACTAAATTTGGGGAAATTCTGTCCGATGTAAAATCCTACAAGTTTCATAAAAATATCCCAAACAACATAAGTAAATCTCAAACTAAAAGATTTGCATTGAATACCATAATATAAATGATGACAGAAACAATTGTATTTCATCCTTCAAACATGGATCTTTGTGTGTGCAGAGATATGAGGCGACCAGGCAGCAGCCCGGTAAAGACGGAGGGCGAGCGGCCATCTGTTGGCCCACCAAAGAGTTGTGTGGACGTGAAGTCGGAGAGGACACGGGACAGTCAAGAGCAGCACAGCACAGTTGAGAAACCCGCACTCTTCAGTAAGTAACCAGTGGCTGCTATTGTTATTATTCTTAGACCCATATTTTAGTGCATTCATTGTCATCGTTTTAAACTCATGGTGCGTTCCTGTGTTTCTCAGGTGGTCTGGAGAGGGTGAAGACTGAACTCAGGGAAGAAGTCTCAGGACACACCAGTGTGTCAGACGTGGATTTAGACAGTGACTCTCCCACAGAGGTAAATACTGAACAATCTAACAGCATCAAATGTCTTAAAACTTTTGGTTTCTACACTGAAGCATGTGTAGCTCAGACATATTGAGAAGGATTTGGTCGTATAACTCCATAATTATTGTTTGTAGCTTTTCTTTGGAGTATTAGTGTCACTTAAATCCTTGTTGTAGGCTAAATGTTTTATCCATGGAAAAGTTATACGTTGATTATTTGTTTCATTTATGTATCGGTTTATTTTAACAGACAGTTGCACATTACATTGGTGTAAATGCACAATGTTTACATACTTATAATTTAAAATAAAATATAGTTATTGAAATAGTTTACAAGCATGCAGAGCAATGATGAAGAGAATATTATGTTTAGTTCAAAATATATATATATATATATATATTTATATATTATGTCCTGTATAACATAATTATACTACATTGTTAGGTACTAATTTAAACTCAAATGTTGGCCAACACACAGGATGTATGCCTAAAATGTAAAACAAATTTTCAACGTTTGAACTAAAGAAGCCAAGTAGCAAAAAGACCATGAACACACAACTTTGTTTTTTCATGTAGTTAGGCAGTGTATTAACATAACAATGCTGGTATCCATAAACAATAGTAAGACTTAACATAACATTCAGTCCCGAAAACACACAAAATACTGTCTTCTTTGGGAAAACTAACAAACAAAATATGTAATACCCCAAAATGTGTTTAATTGTTCATCTTTGGCCGAATTAGGTTTTAAATAAAGTGAAATTCATTCAAATAAAAAACAGCTAGCCGTCAGGCAATGTACACACTGTAGCAGTCAGTCAGCTGATCAGTCCAATAGTTTTTCCCATCACTGACCATGTTTTATGTTGATCTGTGTCCGTTGGCTTGCTTGTCTTGAGTTGAACAGGGGCTAAACTACCTTGACATTACTAGTTATAGTGATATAGTAGTATTAGTGATGCATTAAATGATTTATGTGTAGTCCCAGACTTACAAATACAACAGGCAATATCAAAGTGTGCTGTAATGGCACACAATATCTACGACTATTGAAATGTACCCAGGCTTTTTATGCTGCGATTACTGATGCATCCTTTCTAATTTAAAATGTTTCAATGTAGCGTAAAGCGTCGTCGTCGTCGTCGTCATCATCATCATCGTCCTCTTCTGACGAGGATTCAGGGAGTTCCCAGGAGGAAGAGGAGGAAGAGGAGAAGAAGGGCTTATATCAGCAGAGAGGCTCAGGGCACACCATAGAGCTGGACCAGTCTGGCCAGAAACTCAGGCACAAACACAAACCACTCAAACGGTAAGAAACACATGCAAAGATGTTCCAAATGGTCCCGTCATGGCACCCCTCAAAGCTAAAACGTGTATTATGTTTGTGTGCACTGAGAGGTAGTAAATAATCAAGTCCTGTCTGATTCTTGCAGAGAACGTCCTACCTCACCCAGCACAGAAGAGGCCATTCAGGGGATGCTATCTATGGCTGGTCTGCTGTGCTCCTCCAAGCCAGAGAAGGTAGCCTCGTCCCAGGAGCCCTGGTGGTCCAGCTCCAGCCAGTGCTCGCCGCTGGAGCAGAGGGAGGAGGCGCAGCACCAGCACCGACTGCAGGGGGACAAGAGCCCGATGGACAGCCAGGGCAACAGCAGCGAGGCCTGGGACAATCAGGGGCTCCCTAGCCCTCTTAGCCGAAGCCACGGCAGCAGCCCAGAGACAGACTACCAGTACTGTGACCCCTCAATGTCTCCACCCCACCCCTCCAAGAGGCACGCCCCCAACCCCCCACCTATCAGCAATCAGGCCACAAAAGGTTTGGAAATCACATTTGTACTTCTTGTGGGCAAAAAGGTGTTGTGACTGCAGAATGATGTATGCGCTGAAGGGGGTAACCTCACCAGTTTAACGTGTATGGATGAGCGTGATTTGTGACTACTAAACTACTTTGGAAGCCACTCGTGGTATAATATGCAACAAAGTAAAGTGTGATGTGGAAACTTGAAAGTCTTCAATGACGTATGAGACATCTCATGCCAAGTTGTATTTGCATATTGCTAGATTCTAGATTTTTCAATTAAAATGAAGCATAGGTAAAGTTGAACTTGGTAATTGAAAATGCAAAGAAAAATGTATTAAGAGATAGGATGTGCAAAAAGGATTGAGAGCAGCGTTAATGCACAATTATTATGACGTAAAAATACTTGAGATAGGCAGAACATGAATAAAATAAATAAATTGATTATACATGCATTCCTGACCTTTTATAAATGTGGAAATAAAGTAAGTTAATACATAGCAAACACTGTAATTTACAACCATGTATATGGAAATGTGAAGATTTTTTTTTTTTACAGGAAATGGATAGATAATTGATTTATATACATTTTAAGCAGAAATCCCTGGAATTAATTGGTTTCACCTGTAGCTTCTAAAATGTGAATATGTGCTGGTTTTCTTTGTCTTGTAAGATGGTAAATAGTAAACTATATTTTTAGGGTTTGAAAAAAAGACATTTAATATGCCAACTTATGCTCTGGTAAATTTTGTGTATTTATGTGCATTTTTCACTATTTCATACACTGAAATTAATTTTGACAATTTATAGACTAAATTGTTACCAAACACTTATTTACAGCACTAGTAGACATGCATGGTAAACATCCTCTCCTTGTTATGCTTACTTCTCATGCTGTTCTCCTTTTTTGTTTCTTTCCTCTTCTTTTTTTTTTCTAGGCAAGCGGCCCAAAAAAGGAATGGCCACAGCAAAGCAGAGACTGGGGAAGATCCTAAAACTCAACAGACACAATCGCGTCTTTGTGTAACACTCCAAATCTTGAAAAGCAAAATGATGCATGGAGACATTTTCTTGAAGATAAAAAAGGAAACATTGACAGAGAGAGAGAACTGCCTGGAGACAACGTAACTGATCGAATCTTGACACGTAAAACACGCTCACTGTGCATGCTTAGGAGACAGGGTATTGGATATGAAATAAGCAAGTGCACGACTTCACCACACAAGCACACTAAAAACAAAAAGGAGTTACAGGAAGCGGAGAGGGACAAGCATGTTATAAAATGTTCTGTTGCAGGGACAAGGTGGATTGAAGCTCCTGCGGGCATTCAAATGGACCGAGGAGATGTAGGAGGTATACCAAACAAACAACAAAATGACTTGCTTTGCTGGGAAGCAGCTTCTGATGCCAAGATCATCAGCATCATATCTTAATATTTACTCTCTCTGCTGAACGAACCCCCCCACCCCTCCGCACAACATTCACTTGCTTCATGTCTACTGTATCTGTGACAAACTGAATAGGATGGAGGAGCAGATGCAACTGAGCTGTACATCTTGAGCAGGGTCTTTTTTTCCCCCTCTGGCTCTGAGGATGGAGACGAGGTGCTAAGGAGGACGCGGTGAACTGAAATTTCAAAATGGTGCTTATTGTTTGTACTTTTCTCCACTCATGCCCCCCCCCCCCCAATCCTATCTTAATCACACCAGCAATAATGACTTTGAGGAGAGAAGAAACAGTGAGAGGCAGCACTTTGGTGCATTATTCCCCAATTCTTCTAATTTGTAGAAAAAAAACTAAATAGGTGCATTTCAGACTTGCACAATTTAGTGCAAAAAAAACTCAAATCTGCACTATGTTTGATAATTAGAGGGGAGTCTTTGTTTCTGAGTGATGACGGCTCAAAGTGCTGCCTCTCTGAATTTGTTTAAAATAGGAATTGCGAGTCATTCACTCGGCCTAAAAAACCGAAGACGACAAACGACTCGCCTGATATCCTGCTTAATTTATTTCTTGTTTTATCTATGTTGATTTTTTTTTTTATGTGTTATTTGTTTGGATTCTGAATGATGTATTTATTAATTGAAAGAGATAATGATTTTATTATATTTTGACCCTAAAGCCTCAGCTAATCTGAGGTTTTTTTTCCTTTTGATAGGTAAAGTAATACTTTTTTTCTCTTTTTTATCTTTAACACATACTTTTTGTAAATGTGGATGTTTTTAGAGTTCCTGTGATCATCATTTGTTGAGAAGCAATTTACCTTAAGCTCTTTTATTATCTTCTATTCTGTCACAACTCTTGACCCCCCCCCCCCCTGCTACCCCAGTGAATAGACCCTGTGTTGATTCTTGTCTGTTCTGGTTTCCTCTTCTCCCTGTAGCCAGAGGTGTTAGGGCTATGAGTGAATGGAAACTAGGTTAGGTTGAGAAATGTCTGCTTCCATATCTACACCTGAGCTTTTTCAACTAGTGCCAGTTATCTCCAATTACTTCAAGTATTCTGAGCCACTGTGGTCAATCCATTCAGAAGAAGTGAACGTTTGTAGAACTTCGATGGGATGAGTGAGGTTTTTCCTCTTGTTTTTTTTTTAAGAATACCAGATGTGTGTTTTGCTCGGGGTGCACAGTTCTTCACTCTCAGGGAATGATGCCATGGACATAACCTTCGATTAACCACCAGCCACGACATGGATGCAGACAGGATGTCCTCAGCACTCACTCAAGACTTTAAAGATTCACCTCCTGCTTTGGAGATGCTGAGGTTTGTATTTTTTATTGCTCAAAAAATGATTTCATGGTCATGGTTTTCAAGTTGAAATGCTAAGCTGTGCTTTAACCAGTCAGTCATTGTACCTTTAGGCTATCTTTTACGACTTCTGTTAACATGAACCTGGTATTGTCCCCCATTGCTTTATTTTCTTAAAGTGCTCATATTATGCTCATTTTCAGGTTCATAATTGTATTTAGAGGTTATATCAGAATAGGTTTACATGGTTTAATTTTCAGAAAACACCATATTTTTGTTGTACTGCACATTACTGCAGCCCTCTTTTGACCCTGTGTGTTGAGCTCTCTGTTTTAGCTACCGAGTGAGGCATCTCACTTCTGTACCATCTTTGTTGGGAGTCACACATGCGCAGTAGCTAAGTAAAGACTACTAGCTAGTCAGAAGCAGAGTATGACAGACTGATCTCATGAAATGGCGTATGTAGGACACGCCAATTTACTTACATTACCTTGCTATTGTGTGTGAATTTACGCCGTGGCGAGTAGTATGAAAGGGCAGAAGTTCGTGCAGAGAGGTTGGTTGGGGGGGTGGATGGGTCAAACGCAGGACTTTCGCCCAGGAGACTGGGGATCGTGTCCCGCGTGTTACGCTTGTCAACTGTCGTTTTCTTTGTTTTACTAGTCTTCCCCAATGTTCTTTTCCTAAACCCAACGTTTGTTGTTTTACCCGCGTGATGTTCTCACGATAACACGCCATGTGGTCATAACACAGCAAGTGGCGTGTATGTTTACATCCGCTGTATACAGCTTAGACACATAGACAGACAGTAAAAGAAAAATGGACCCAGCGACCCCGCTGTTTTTGACAGAGACAAGTGAAGCCCCTTACCAGCACTTTTCCGGTGATGGTTAAGTGTTACTGAGCGTTACTGCGCAGCTGCAAACTGAGCTTCCCGCCGCCGATGTGACCAACGTCTCTGAACGTTATAAGTCTTCTGGTAGCTGTGCCAAGAGAAATCTCAATCATTCCCAATCAGAGACGGAGAGCGTAGGTATATGTAAGGAGATAACATAGGCACAGGCTAATTATTGCTAACTTAAATGATAGTTAACATTAGTAATTAAACTAAACAGCTAATGTACGTCAAAACTGCCTGCGAGCTTCTCCTGTACTATACGGTAATTCCTCTACAATGCGACAGTAAGTCGCGTGGTTATGACGCAATCGTTAGCCTATTTTTATAAAAAACGTCTGCTACGGAGCCATAACGTGAGGTACAAGGTAATGTAGCCTTGTGTACATTGTCGTGTTTAAGAAATAAACAACGGACAAATCAAGTCTTTAAACGCTTCAGATGTAAAGTTATTGGCTGTCAAAGTGACGCCAAAATGAATTGCAGTCAATGGGATGCTAACGGGGGTGATGGGAACAGGGCTAGCAAAATGGCGCCATCGCGGCTTTGCTCTGAGGAGAGAAGCCTGCCCCCTTGCGTAGACATACACGCGGATAGCTCAAAATGCGTACAGATAACACGCCACTTGGCTTTAGGAAACGAAAGTAAAGGCTGGACTACAACGGAGCAGTTTGTGAACAGTGTTTTCTGTTGGAGATGGTAAGTCCCTTTGGGGGGGACTTTGGGTTTTTTCACTTTGTAAACCTATAACATGCACAAAAAAGAAACACAAAAGAAAGGGGAAAAGGCCAAAAAGCATAACATGAGCACTTTAAGTCAACAGTTGACTTAAGACATTACAACCAGGCTAACTGTTGCCAAGTAGCTTTAAGACCACTCTGAACAGCGTGAGACTTTGAAAGCTTTGCTCAGGTTGACTTGTAGTGCACATGACCTGCGAGTGACTGTGATCAATCATTCAGCCCTGATGAACTTAAATAATTAGTGTTCTATTCTCATTGCCGGACTGATTTCCTCTTTTTCTTCTTACACTACACTTTAACCTTTGAACTCTTTGCATGTCAAGTCATTGAAAACACGAGCTGGCCCGCAGGCAGGGTTTGTTATAAGCTGTATTATTCATTGTACAGAATTGGTCCCTTTTTTGCTTTTATATGCAGCTCTCTTGGCATTTGTTATGTGCGTTGGTTCTTGCAATGTTTTTTTTCCCAGATTTAAATGGCTTATGATTTAAAATTTACAAACACTGGCTAACTGTGACACTGTTAATGCATTGCATTTTGTTTCTGCATTTAAAAATGTGCGTGTAAATAAAACTAATGAAATAGCATGCGTGTCTTTTTGTCAAGCCCAAACACACGCTGTAAAATTGTGACGTTTATACTGTAGTTTTACATAAGAATACAACATTTAACATATTTAAAGATAATTTTATTAGTCTATGTACAACACTGACTTTCAGAATATCCTGAAGATTTCCACAAAGACTTGTCCAGCAGCGTGAACCCGCATGGTGATCTACAAAAAAAACAAATATGGTTTACAACAGTGGACAAAAACAAATGCACTCAGTTGCCAGGATGTTGGGTACCCCTATGCAGTCTAATCTGCAACAGTCCTGCAACAACTTCTACCCTCATAAAAAGGTAATATTAGGTTTTTGTTAATACTTTTAGGTGTTGATTTAACATCATGATGATTTTGGATGATGCAGATTATTGTGGTAAACTATATTGCATTTTATAGAGTTGATATAAAATGGGATGGACAAAATAATAAACACCCATCCGTCTCCTTAACATTTTGACGGTATGATTTGTTGCAGGACTGTTGTATTAGTTTTAGCTAGCTGTACCTAATAAACTAAGTGTATATCTCCTGTAATCAGACTACAATTATCAGATTAAAAGAGAAAGGAGTGTTCCTGGTCAAATTTGTCACCGACCGAGTTTAGACAAGAGGCCACTGACAACATACTGGCATACATTAAATCAGAACAATGTGTTAGCTGTCAGTTTTACTGATTAATACATTATGAGATAATCCTGTAAAGAAAAGCTAGCATTCCCACAAAAAAAAGTATATTTAAAGACTAATATCAGGTGTATGACACATGCCTTTGGTGTGGGATCTGGTTCGATTCCCACTGCGATCCATCAACCAACGTGTCCCTGAGCAAAACACTTAACCCCTAGTTGCTCTAGAGGCGTGGAACCTCCGATATATAGCAATTGTAAGTCGCTTTGGATAAAACTGTCAGCTAAATGACATGTAATGTAATGAATATAAAGAATGGCAGTATGTCTACACTGTATACAGCGGACGTAAACATACACGCCACTTGCCGTGTTATCGCATAAACATACATGCCACTTTCTAAAGCAAAGTGGTGTGTTATCTGTACACATTGTCCACGTGTCACGGAAACGTGACAATCCCCAGTCTCCTGCGTGAAAGCGGATTTTCGCCCTTTCATACTACTCGCTACGGCGTAAATTCACACACAATCGCAAGGTAACGTAAGTCAATGGAGGCCAAACGGCGTTGATAAACACACTAAAAAGTGAGTATGCGTCTTGATAACACGCCAAAAATGGAATACAAATTGGTGTGTCACACATACGCCACTTCATGAGATCAGTCTGACTTTACTGTAACGCAGCTTTTAAAACCAGGAAAAGACTTGTGTCATACCATCATGATATCCAAAATGTCAGACTATATCTAGCCTCATATCGATGTTGATATTTAACCCAGCCCTACACACAACAAAACAGACAAATTATAAACCAAACCAACATGTACAAATATTAAAACGAAGAGATGTGAACAAACCTTGACAGCATCAGAAATTATTACTTTATTATTATTACTTAGGCCTAGATTTAGTTGTACAGTTAGTTTGACTCAAAGCAGGATTTCATCCTGTTTCAACTTTTAGATAGTTAACCAACCTTTTATCTTCACATTTGGATTACATAGTGTACAAGTGAAAAAAAAAATTCTGATTGGTTAGCATACCAGTGTTCATTTAAGCAAAAGAAAAGAAGGAAATTACCTTATTCCTCGTCATCTGCTGGGATTCCAAGCTCCTCATCTGTCCATGCAGAAGCATCAGGCCAGGGGAAGTGACCCTAAAGAAGAGGGCAGAACCTTGCTTTAATATTCCCATTTTAGTTAATAGATTATGTTCCTGTCAGGTTTGTACAGTACAGCATACTGTAGATAAACGCAACTAGTAAAAGTGCACCCATTACAAATATAGACAGCCTCATTTTTGTTGCTACCCCTTGACTGATTGTTGGTCAGTTGGGTGGGCTTACAGAGTATCAGATCAACATGTCAGCACCCTGAAAACTGACCAATCGGCTCACTCAAATCTGAGTTATGATTCCTACAGGATCCTGACATGGACAAACGCACTGACTTTACAATAAAGTGGCAGGTAAGTAGAATAATTTTGCTGTTCAAGGCTTTCCATTTCCACTCCGTTGCTTCTTACAAATGGGGGATAGTGTACCACACTAAATGCATATTATAGCTGCCTTTTAATTGAGCAGAGATTGTGTGATTCCTGACAGTGTCAAGGCTTTTACAGTATTCTATCACTGCAGCTCAGAATAACATGAAAGTGTCCTCATTTAATCCTGAGCTGATGATAACTGATAATACAAAAAGATATCCTGTTTTCTCTTCCTTTAGCTCCTATTATTATTCCTTTAGCTCCTATTATTATGAATGCAACATGCCATATCAGACCGTTAACTACTTTTCTTCTTCCCTCTGCTTTGGTAGCAGAATCAACATTGATTGTAGTTGAATTGTAGTGCAGTAAAAGTATAAATTACCTCAAAATTGTACTTGAGTATATGTGTACATAGTTACTATCCACCTGCAGTAGAGCCTCATGCTCAGTGCAAATGGCGCTGGATAGTTTATGCTACAGCATGTTTACTCACCAGGACTGCATCAGGGTCGTGCCAGCAGTGCCAAAGGATCCAGAACCACATGACGCCGCTGATGAGCTCGGACTCGAATTTCTGTTTCTTCGTTATCTGGGGATATTGCCTGTACTGTGGCTCAATGTGCGGCCCTCCGCTGGCCCTGGAACATTGAAAAACGCAAAATCAACTTAAAATCAATATTACATAACGTGGAATATAGACTAACATTAAAGATAGTGTTCTATGTTACCTAAATTAATTTCCCGGTGTTAGCAAGTCGTTAGCTAACGTTAGCTAGCTAGATGCTAGCTTAACAACGTAACGTTACTTACTTTCTGGTCGTTATCCTTTGTGTACCGCGTCTGAGGAGCCGAGTTCCTGTCTGAAGGACTCCCAACGCCCTTCCAAACGAAGACATGGTTGCTCTGTCTTATTTTTGGTTATTTGTTAAGATTTGTACGAGGTATTGCCCTGCTCGTAGAGGAGTCACCTTCTCCCCTTGTCAATAAACGGCCTTCCAACAACGACAGCTGTGATTGGACAGAAGGTGACGACATCCGTTGTTCCTTTGTGATAATTGGCCGATTGGCTCACATTTTTAACCCACAGCGCCCCCTATTGTTCTCCTGGAGACAGCACATTCCCATTGAGTTCGACTTCCAATTATTTGATTATCCTTGCTTGCTTACACTTCTACTCCACTATATCTCAGAGGTAAATATACTTGTTACTCCACTGCATTCATCTGACAGCTTTACTTTTCAGATTGCAATTTTGTATACCCTTTCTGTCCAGTGAAAACCATGAATTTTCTTTCGTGGGTTGTGAAATCTTCCTACTTCTTAAGCTAAATAAACTATTAAAAATCCTATATTAGCTGGAAAATGCATCGTCACAAAGCTTAAAACAGGGCTGTTGTTCTGAGCTCGTGAAAGTTCACTTTTTTAGAGATACGTGGTTCTCACAGGACAGCTATGCTAAGATACTGTATGAAAATCTAATAATCAAATACCCAACAGTAGCCTAAAGCAGTTGAAATGAGTAGTACAGCCTTAAACTATATACAGCAGTGAAATGCAACTTACACATTAATGCAGCCACATGAATCCAAAAACATATATAATAGTGAAACACTGACAGGGACTATTTGTCTGCATACTAACTAGTTTTATTTTTGATACTTCAAGTAGATTTAGCTGATAATACTTAAAGGCCTACTTTTACTTGAGTATGGTTTTACATGCAGGACTTGTACTTCTAGTGGGCTATTTATGTGGACTATTTTAACTGTGTGTATTGTACTTAATACTTCTTCCACCGCTGAAACATGACTGACTTTACCTAGCCTTTTTACTAATATACCATTGGGTTTGTTACTCTATTTGCATAACTAAGGTCATAGTTGTCAGAACAAAGGGAGTTTTCTCTCTTAGTATTTAACTGTATACATTTCAGTTATGAAGTGCGGAGACACTAAAAAATTCTAGGCTAAATAAAAATAAAATCATCAATATAAATATAATATATATATATCAATATAATACAGATAGAAATAAAGCAGGCTAAATAAATATGTTCATTAAAAAAACCCTCAATGTTGTAATTTCCACTTTACAAACAGAACAACTAAATGGAAGTGGGGAAAAATATGAAAGACTATAAATTCGTCCGATCTACCTGCATGGCCCACTAGATGGGGTCAAAAGCTAAAACAAAGAAGGTAAAGGGGAACTCATCCGGATGATGTAACGTTACTGTAAATGTGTTGTACATGACAGTTTATCACCTTTACGAATACGGCCGTTTATTGACAGTGTAAAAAGTGACAGAGGAAAATGAAGTGCTTATGTAACTGGGATATACACAGATCAATCAAATTGTAGAAATGGTTGAGGGTTTTTCTTTCGTCACATTTCCATGGCAAAATGTGGTTTTGTCGGACACTACAGCCCAGACTACCACAAACAAATGTAAAATCATATGTAAACGTGTCATGGTCATATCTCGGTCTGCTGTTGTGGTTATGAATTAAAAGAGAACGTCAACTTCTCAGGATATGGAAACAGGAAATAACAACATTGTGACGAGAACGCGCACGGCGCCGCCGCCCAGCTAGAACTCGTGCACTAAAAGAAAGAAATAATGGACGCCATGACGCCATCTTGTTCCTAGTCGATAACGAATTTTGTTTAACGACAGGAAGTCACTTTTTATCCCGCGACGCAAATAGTCCGATTTGCACTTATGAACAAAATACACATCGTCTTATCGGCCCATCTACATTTCCATACCGGAAAGCCTTTTAACAAAATAAATAATACACACACGGTACATTGTTACCTAATGGCGCCTGGTCGTAGTTGCTCTCCGGTTGCGCCCCTCTCCCCTCACAGCTCAGAGCCCGCCCACAAATACTAGCTGCATGATGTAATCAGAAACCAACCATTTCTCAAAAATGACCAGTTTTCATCAATTTCTATTTGAACAATGATTAACCTCCCACCAACTATGCGTCATGATCTTAACATAAAAGGTCAGAACATCTGCAGACCGAAAACGCGATGGGCACAACGTTCATGGATAAATGTTATCCTCTCCGAAAAATCGAAAGTAACCGTTTCATCCTTCACAAGCGTTTACGAACATTTCCGTTTAGAAGCGGGGTGACGGTGGTTCGATCGGCCCAACTTTTACCTTCGTCCTCCCTCAAGTTTATTTCAAACAACTGCCCGTGCACCAGCAGTTGCAGCGGTCCTGCATGAATGCGCATGCGCGGGGGGATGCGGTTTCGGATGGGGGAGGGTCAATACATGGAAAGGATGAGAACATCTTCTCTCAACATATGATGTCAAAGGGATTTCTACAGACATATTTCTGGAGAGTTGACAGTAACCGATTTACCACAACAATAAAGCTGTCGGAAAGATTGCTAGAATTATTTTTTCAGTGTCAAACATGTCTCAGCTTACGTCCAGCGATATGGTTAAATAAATCAAAAGGGTTGTAAATTCCAACTACTAGGCTACCATAGGCAGACACAATAAAGCCTTTCTTTTTTTTTTTTTTTTTTACAGAGGCCTTAATTTGGGATTTTATGTGTGATTATACCAAGTAAATGCAGGCCTAAATGGATGTAAGCCTAAAAACATGAGTGAAGTGAGTTTGTTTATCCCCCACCTTCATCATAATATATTTGCACTTGAGATTTTGAATAGGCTATGTAGGCTTTAGTGTGTGTGGTTTATGTTCTTGATTGAATCGTATTGGTCAGTGTTTCATGGGCCCCTTCCTAACATCAGTTCAATATACAAAACACTGCTCTTGTGTAAGGGGTTACATAACAGCTTAGTTGCCGCCTCCTGCGCTGGGTAGTGGATTTAGGTGCTCCTTTTCAGCAATGCCAGTAGTAAAATCAAGGATTTTGGTCCAACCACATTTCAGTTTTGTAAACTTAGATAAAGTGTCACAAGCATTTGCATGGCATCATTAATAAACAATCTGGTCTGGCCTACTCAGCCAACCTTTCTGGATGTCCAATTGTCACTTTAGCCTATGTTTCTTTATGGAACTAAAAATAAACAATGTAGATATTAAATGTAATATAAAACTGGCTGTGTATGTTTGTGTTGAGGCAAAATACGCCTTTTCACCTCGAGAGGAAGAAGAGGAAACAGTAGGGGAAACAAGTTAGTTTAAACAAAATCTCCTGATAAAAACATTCCCATCAAGTCGACACACATTTTCACGTGATCGTGAATTTTGCACGGACCAGCAGACCACATTGTGTAGGCTGAAAATGTGCTGCATTGCATGCTGAAATATTTATTTGATGGGCTATTTTACAACCCTAACAAAAATGATTACATCACCTGTATAATAACATCTATCACTTATAAATGATTTAACATGCCAAGGTCCAATTTGTCTAGTTATTGACCGTCTGACAAGCATTGTCTTAAACAGTGGTTCCCAAAGTGGGGTCCAGGGACCCCCAGGGGCCCTTGAGGGGGTTCCCCAGCAAAAAGGGAAATCATTTATTTTCACTATAATATCTATAACTAACACAATGACAATGACTATTTTGGTCATGGGTTGCATACACTTCTGTTTCTGTAATAAAACATCTAAAGGCAAAAATCCCATCAGATGGGGGACCATGGGACATCTTATCAAATGGGTGTCCATGATATTATTTGTGTCAGTTTAGGGGTCCTTGACATCGGAAAAAACAACAACCAAACACTGGTTTTAAGAGTGCAGAACAAAGTAAATCCAGAGTATTTTCGACAGAAACATCAGTCTTGAGGAATGGACGCATCGTGGACGCGCATGGAGAACGGTCACGGTGCCCCTGTGAAATCGGGAGTGTAGCCCCGCAGTATGTGGAGGCGGAGCTCGGGTTTAGCGATGGGGAGGGAGGGGGGCTCGTGGGGGAGGCGGAGTCTCGGCAGTCCTGGCAGGGCCGCCATTTTTGCAAAGGGAAAAGAGACTGGTTTGAGGGGATCTAATTTCTAAAAGTCGCCGATGACTAGGGCACAGTTTTAACGGTTTCGAATTGATTTATAGTGAAATTTGGGTCACCTCGTTGAACAAGAAGCAACGTTTTTTTCACAGGAAAGGACTCGTTAGAGGACACGTTTAAATACCAACATTGTAAAGCTTTGCTAGGGATCCGCAGTGTGTGGACAGAAGTATTGTTTTGGTTGTGGAAGCTGTGTGGAAAGCGACGGGGGTCTGACCCAGGTCCCCTTATTCGCTATTCAGATCATCCAGAGTGGACATAAAACGGTAAGTAAACGGCATTACGTGGTAGTTGTAGGGTGAGCACAAATCCGACCTGGAAGGCTATTGTTGGCTTTAGTTAACTAGGCATGCTGATGCTAACGTAGTGTAGTATCAGCTGAGTTTAGCTTGCTAGCTAGCAGATCAACGCCGTTAGTTCGAGGGTATGTAGGTGTTCATCGCTTTCCTTTATATTCGCCTAGATCGACATATTAAAACCCGCCAACCAAATGACGCAAGTTTCCAATGTAGCTAAGTGTCAAGTTGGCAAGCTAGGAGACCACTTGCTAACTAGCGCATGCTACTAGCTAGCTCAAATTAGCTTGACACAGACCGAACAGGGAGCCCTGGCTCCTCTTTGATAGTGTGGCGAGACACGAAACGTCATACAAAGTTATCGGGTAAATTGTATTTGCAGTTCGTAGTAATCAATACAATTATTTTCTACATAGTTAAAGCAGCATCAACACTACACATTAACATTATGGGTAACGTAAGACGAAAACGCTGCTATTAGATTAATGGCTGTCCCATAGCCTAACGTGTAACGTCGTCGCTACATCATACAGACTCGGTCAACAACAGTTAACATTGCTAGCAGTTAACTTATCCTTAAATACGACATTAATAGTGTTCACACTTACACTGAAACTAGAAAGGGACTCACTTGATGTTTGGTTTGAAACAGAGACACTGCGGGCCATAATGCGCACGGTTTCATCCGTTGCAATGTAAATAGTTATATTAATAATTCGTTATTTATTCCAGCACCGATTTGCACTTGCATTGTCCTATTGTCTTACAGTTTACAATCCTCACATAGCTGTTAGTCTACGCTTGTATGTACGTATGCATATGTATGTGTATATACACTTTTATATACAAACTTATCTGTACATAGTAGTCAAATGTTTACCTTGATCGACTATGTTGTCCTTGTTTTTAGCCGTATGTCTATTTGCGTAGCTATACTTTGAGAGCAACAAAAAGCCAGAGTCAAATGCCGTCTATGTGTTCTTGGCAGTTAAAGCTGATTCTGAAATAATGTGATCTACTAATATAACGTTAGCAGCTTTATTTCCAACTAGTTAATTTACTTTACATTAGCTAAAGTCCTTGCAGCTGTCAGCAAACGCGCCAGTTCCATTTTGACACCCTCTGTTACTTAATTACAGTTTTTGCAACACTGTCACCCAGCATGAAAACAATACATTTAGCATTAGTTACAAACTTGAATTTGTCATGGTGGCTCCCACCCTTCTTACCAAAGCACGGTACATTATTTCCGTTGTGCTAAATGTCCTACAATGCCACTGTTCAAAGCCAGAGAACAATGAGCTTTTACATGCATGTACACAGATATATGAAAATGTTTAGTCTGTTGTCTTAGTCGACTCAAAGCAAGACCAGCTGTTAAAATAGCCTAAATGCCTAGCTAGCTACATTGCGCAGTAATCCCATGAGCTACTGAGCTTTTATGGAATCGTAGTTATGACAAGATGTAACCGAGAATAGAACTAGTGTCAAACGAGGAACTATTTTGTTATATTCGGACTTAAAAGTACATTTCGCGACCACTTAATTTAGACTCGGGGTGTATTGGGTTCAAATGCTGCAAGCGTGGGGGAGGGGGTGTTCAATTTGGACATTAGCTTCAGTCATACCATTTTTAACTCCATCTCGATTGGCAACCCGTAGCCATGCTGAACTACACTGTCGCATTTTGTTGCTTTAGTTGACCTGAAACAAATTAACGTATGAGTGTGCAATCGGCTTTGGCTTGCCCCAGTTGTCTTTCAACGCTGATATTTTCGCTCTTTCCTGTGTGTGACGAGCCAAGTATTAATCCACTTCTTTCGTGTCGGTACTAGCTCACTTTGCTAACTTTAACCCTCTACGCATTATGCCATTAGCTCCTGTTGGTTACCGCTAGCTGTATGCGTTACTTTCCACGGTCATTTTACGCCTTTATTTACGGTCCAAAGAGAGAAAAGAACATTGTGTTAAACGTTGCTTCTTTCGCTTTTTGCACAACAGTTAAAACGTTAAATTGAATGCGGTTCGTGCTTCGATTGTTTCGCTACCCAGAATGCCATTACTCTGCTACATTTCCAGAGGCCATTGCTGGCCGTAATTGCTAGCCTATTAGCTTACTGGCTTTGCTGTCGACGAATTCACAAAAAAATGTAATGGTAACAACACAGAGACTGTACCGACAGAGTGATACTTAAGGTAGAGTGTATGAAAGAGGCGATTGAATGCATTCTTGGGGATTTTCCTCCCATGGCGAGGCTCCCCTGGCCACACGGTTGTCTCGCCGTCCTGAGAAAAGCTCTATGAAAATGGCGACAGCACCAGGGTGTTGTGGTAACATAATAGCAACGTTGTACCCTCCACACCCCTATCGGCAGGACTGACTGCAGCGCCGACATACTCACTGGGAAGCAACTACACAACACATGTTTTTTATTTTGTTGAGCTTAGACATGACAATAACGTCAAATAACCTAAACCATACCTCGGTAATACTGTTCTTTTTGCTTATTATAGTTACAATCACTGACGCTGTTGTGCCTCCCCAAAACGAATAATATAGTATCCCTGTAACATGCGTCACGACTTATGCTATTGCTCGTGTTGGATGATGGGACATGAGGTTTATTGTCATAAAAAAATATATTTAAGTACAGCAAAATACCGTGAAGAGCATATTGATATACCGTTTGAAAGCATTGAGCTTAATAAAGGTAAATAAGCACAACTCTTGTCAAAATAAATATATTGCAGACCTGCTCCCTGAAATCACCTTTACTAAGTTAACATTATCTAGTTTGTCCCCTACACCCATGGTTTGTATTTCCTATTTACTGTTTAACTTGTATCTCTTTTTTAGTGTGATAGGAAATGCACTCAATATTCAATTGAAACATATTGGGGATGTGAGCTGGTTAGTTATGATGGCTAATTATCATTTAGAATTTTAATGTTGATTAGGGAGGATGGTTTGATACTTGTAGTGAGTGTGAAGGACAAGTTCAAAGACAGAAATTAGTTGAATATTTAATTTGCTTCAGCTCAAGACTCTACCTAAACAAACATGGCAAATGTATTAGACATCATAAAATGTTAGGGATGTCCCAGTCAGCCTTTTGATCTGATATTTATATTTGGCAAGGTAATATTATAGCCTACAATTATGCAGCACATACTTCAATTGCACAATAGTAAAAAAAAAAAAAGAAATTCAAAATTGAATATTTATTAATGCTGCTGGCCATGAATGTGCTCCAAAATTGCATTTTAACCATCGTACCATCTAATTTCAACATTTTAAAAAAATTAAACATTTAGGGAACCAAATGAAAGCTCCAGGTTAGTGTTATCAAGCCTGTGGGCTCTCACAAAGCCCTGCCATGATGTGGCACAGCTGTCCTTTCCTCTACATTACCCTGTGGGACACACTTTGGCACTTTGGTCAGCTGAAATGTCTGTTAATGACTATTGCCAAGGAGTGCTTTTCCCACCTGATAATTTTAATGTCAGTTGATTGAAAAAAGGGAACGTTTCAAAGTTGCAGTAGCACATTGAATCTCCATTGTGATTATAGTTCAAACAATCAACAGCATAAATGTGATTTTCATGACTGTAAACTGCTGTGTAGTGTCAACTTTAGTGCAGACTGCCAGTGTTGGAGTAATGCACAACACAGGCCTCCAAACCCCTTTGAACCATCGCCTACCTTGTAAAATAGGCAGACGAAAGATGGTCAGTTTCAATTCACTTTATCATTATTCTTCATATCATAAACATCACTAAGCACTTGAATGGTCAGTATAGCTTCTGTCCATTAAGGGCCAGTGTCCTTACAATTAAGTTCTAGTGGATATGGTTCACATTATAGTAAATGGCAAAGGGTCTTCTGTGGAGGGTGTATTACTACTAGATGATTAAGAGAGCCCTGCTGTGCAGTCTCTTCTACATAATACACAAAATCCCCATCTTGTTCTTAGGTTTAAAGGAGCAGAGGCCCTCTTTGACCTAATACTCACTCCCCCCCCCCTGTCTACATGATATTGAAGCTGAAAGTGTAAAATACCTGGCTGGCTGCATGTGTGCCTGTTTGCCTTGTGCAGCAAAGTGTGTGTGTTTGCTTGCTTTGTTGACAGAGATCGTGACGGGAGGTGAGCTGCCACTCCCCCTCTGCCATAGGGACAGGGCACTCTGGCAGGCGGCAAGGAGTCAAAGCAGTCTCAGATGACACACCTTTCCTCTCACCCTAACCCCTAGACAGACTCTCGGAGGCACAATCGATCAAATAGCCAGCGCAGAACTATTTCATTTTTCAATGTGTGCAGTAGAGAGAGAGAGAGAGAGACAATAAAGAAGTCAAGCAGGTGCACAGGATGTCTATTGGTGTATTGGCATATTGATATGACAGATGAAGGCCACAGACTCTTCTGCTTTCTCTTTGACACTCTTCCTGTACTTGGAGGAGCTCCCCTTGTTATTGTGCTCTGCTCAGTCTCCAGATAATAAACTCTCATCCCTGAAACAGTAGCATGCCTGTGAAGGCGAAATGTAGGTCTCTGTAGATACACACCTCACCATGTGGGGCTAAGCTGAGTGGCTTTGGCCTCGTCTCCAGTGACCTCACTTGTGTGGTACCCAGACCCTGAGAGACCCAGAGACAAAGTGGCCTGGCTCTGGAGCCCAGCACAGTCACATGGTATCCCAGCTGGGAGGAGAAGCCAGGGCTCAGGTGACCTGTTTTTGTGCTGCTAGATGGGCCGTAACAGATCCCTCTTTAAACTAGCAAGTTGCCCCCCGACAGGTGGCTTTAGGGCTGGGGCTGCTGAGGCTACAGCCCTCTTACACCTTCCTAACCTTTTTCCTGTTGCTGTGCCTGTGTTACAATAGTATTGATGAGTAGTAGTAGTACATGGCAGGATGGGCCAAATAAAGAGGGGATGTGCCCTCAATGTTGGTGATGTAATGGCATTGCGGTCCAGGTGTGAAATTGATCCTTTAACATTGCTGTAATGGGACCTGAGTGGCTCTTACTGTTCTTTTGCCCTGTAGATACTGCGATGCCTCTCCACAGTTTCTCTGGACACACATCATGTACATCTCACTTTTAGTTAGCTGCATGTTGCATTCTCCAAATGCTGTAATTGGCTTCCAGGTGCATATGTGCCTGCTCTGACAGCCAGGATAGGTCTCCAGGACCAAGAGACAACATCACATTGTCCTTCACAACCTCAGTCACACACATAAAGATGCACCTTTATGTGAATTGGTTCATGTAATGTAATGTGTACCTGTCTAGTTTGCAAATGTTTAAAGGAACTCACCCTTGACCACACAGAGCCTGGCTGTGATACTCTGTAAGCAGGAGCGAGAGAGAGATGGAGAGATCGTGCCCCGGGGGTTCTCTTGAACAGACATTACTCCGACTACAGGAGGGCTGCCCCAGCTTTGCTGCCAGATCCTGTTCCTACTGACTTTACTCACTTGCTGGTTTGAACTGAGCACAGAGGATATTGTTCTGTGGGAGGCTGTATTTTATATATATATATATATATATATATATATATATATATATATATATATATATATATATATATATATATATATATATATATATATATATATATATATATATATATATATATATATATATATATATATATATATAGGATTATATGTCTCACATCTTATCAGCCATGTAAAAAGTCCCCATGCAGATAAAACGTGGCAGGTACCAAGCCTGATGTGATGCCCTTTGAAGTTGCAGCTTCATGCCCACTGTGAATAGACATGTAATGTAGCCCTGAAAACCTCCTACATTTTCTTACTTTGTTTCTTCATCAGCCTGCTGCACTGCTGGCCCTACTCCTTTATTGTTTACTAATTGCTAGTTATGGGACACAAACACTGCAACACCGCTATCTCCTCGTCACCTGACTGCTAAATGGGCTGCTCTTTACAATCTGCCGAGGTACTGGCTTGCACTCACAACAGCACAGTCCTATTGTTTGGATGCTCACATCCATATCCCTGGCTGTATTGATGTATGACTTCACCTTCAGTGCTCGAGTGCAGAGGGAGCGCTGGCAGCCTGGGCACACTGATTTATGAAGGACAGGGCAGATGCAATGGGTCCCACTGTGGGTACTATGAAAAAGAGGGCCAGGCCTGCATTCCATCTGGGTCATGCTTCCTGTGTACATGGCTGTATTTTTATGAGTTTGTTTTATCTGTTTGTTTATGAGCTGAGTCATTGCAGCCAGCTATGATGATGGTGTGAAGTCACATCAGGTTGGCAGGGGGGCTGTGGGACTCAGTTGGAATCCCTCATTTTCTGTTGCTCCTCCCACTTATCGAAACATAGTCTGCCGCAACTTGGCTGCGAAAATAAGACTGAAAACACTCACACATAGAGCAGTGGTAGTAATAAACTGGAGAGAGAGGAAAGCTGTTGTCTGTAGTGGCATGGTTTTGAGTGGTGGTATGGGTTTTCCCTTACTGTCTTCAGTGCGGTTCTGTCTTAAGAGGATAGTTATTCCCCACACAATGACGTGACTGTGTCCCCTTGCTGAGAGAGGGAAGGAGGAGAAAGGAGAGACTGGGTTAAGCTATGTGCTCCATTCTGCCACCCAGAGTCCACCCAGGTCTAGCCTGTGTAGCGTCACTGTCAGATAGACCCCATGTACACCTCCCCCACCCTGCTGCCCTCTGAAATGGAGGGGCTGTGGCTGATTTCTAAAGCTCCCTACAGCGCAAGAAAATCTGTTCAAAGAGCGCATGAAAGGTGAACGGTTTTAGAGAAAGGCGATTCACTAAACCAAACAAACCTAAACCGCTTCCATCTTGTGCCTTCTTTTACTATTGTGCACTTTTGCTACATGTCTTTCTATGTCCCTGTTCTACTCGCACTGTGCATGTTCCCCATTTCCCCCACCCCTCGCTTTGCTCATGTGTTTCCATAACAGCAGTGGATTTGGCCAAAGGTGGCTTTAAATTGTCTCTCCTGGGCTCTTTGTAATTAGGAACTGCGTCTGTGACACTCCCCTTCGCTCTGCGTTACTGTCTTCAGGTTTATTTAGGAAATGCACAGAGGAGGGAGAGAATTCCGGCTGGGCGGGGTGACTGGGCACAGGAAAGGGGGGGAGGGAGGGGGAATTTTTTTTCTGTTTTCTTTTCCTTTCTTTGACTGCGTTTCTCCGGGGTTATGGACAGCTCTTCTAGAGGAAGTAGGAGGAGCGGGCAGGCAGTCACAGTGCAGCTCAGATTTAGTCAGGAATGCTGCTGTACTGTACTTGTTTTCTTTTTTCCAGCCGCCTTTTGTCAGTCTCTTGACTGTATCTGGCTGCAGTGCAGTACACATATGTTCGCACACAGCTTTCCCTATAGTGAGGAATGTTGTAAAGGACAAGGCGATGGGTTATCTGTCTAAGTGTATGTGCAGGGGGTTGAATGTGAGCTTGTGTGTGAATTCCTTAGTTGTGACAGCAGGATTCCCTGGCTGAAGTGGAGACAAACCTAGTGGACGGGGGAACAAACAGGTTGCCTTGGAGGATAAGCATTTTACCAGTGCTCAAACATACTGGGCCTCTCCAATAATACAAAGGAGGGGAGTCTGTCATTTCAGTTTTTTTGGCAAACCGGCCTAACCTTGTTGAAAGAGAGTTCTGGTTACAGCTTCCCTCATGAAATGCCTCTGCCAGTGATAAAGCCCTGCTATTTAACCCAGTCACTACACACAGAGTCGGAAGAGAATATGGAGGGTGATCCCATCAGTAGTCCTGGCTGGCACACAGACAGCACAGACACACAGGTCTTCTTCCTGCTATTAATTAGGCCTGGAGCTGACAGCTGTCATGTCTGAGCCTCTCACCAGTCCTGCTGGCTAAAATAGTGCATTTGGGTGAATTAGTACCTGAAATTGCTCTCAGGGCTGTCCTTTCCTATTTAAAGAATATTCTGTGTGTGTGTGTATGTGTGTGTGTGTGTGTGTCCTGTGAACAGTGAGTTTCCTTGACAGAGACCTTGTAGTTAATAGCCAACCTGGTAAGGAAATACAGGTTTCCTGGAGATAGACGTGTGTCGACATGCATTTGTGTGAGTGCTTCAGAGGACAAGGTTAGGCCAGAGTGGGCAGATACCTCATAGGCATGCATAGACAGGTTTTGGTGTGATGGTGTGTTAATGCTTGCTAAGTGTTTGAAGTATGTCCCTACTCAATATATGACATATCCATGCTTTGTAACCCCTCTACCATCTACACCCGTAGCATGATCTGAGCCTCTGTTTGGCCTGAGTGTGCATGAGCAGGCCAGGCGGAGGTGTGACCTCCAGCCTATTTTGTCTCGGCATCTGTCCCTCCCATTAATCCCGCTTATCAACAGATCTCTCTGTATCAGGGGCAGCCACACACATATGCTCCTATCTCGATTCACATTGGACTCAAATACATGGCTTAATATTCCCATCAATACAGTTAGTGTATAATTTATTAGTTCAACCAACCTTCTACTTGGTGACCAAAGGGACACTACATCCATTGCCTGACACCTAATGCAGTCAATTATTGATGACTTGATCCTACAGCAGCTTTTTCCATTTGAATAGCTTGCAATCCTAACAGTAGCAACCATCACAACATAAGCTTTGCTATCAACAAAATGTCTTATGTAAAGATTTTGTGTGTGTGTCTTTCATTGAGATGAGTGTGTGTGAGTGCTTAGAATAGAGCAGTCCTCTTTAGTCGAAGGGGGGAAAAATGGCCTCTGTGTGTTGCATTATTCCTCCCTCCTTTCATGGCGGCTGGCTGCTCTGTGTTCTCTTGCTCCCCTTTGTGGGAGCTTTCTTACAGTGCAGCCTTCTGCATTCCTGGCAGATCTTGTGTAGAGGTCGCTTTAGCGCAGTTCACAGCAGCAGCTCAGGCTTAACCTTACAAAATCATATCCTCTCGCTTTTCATCAGTCAATACCTCAGCTTGGTAGCGTTGTCAGAGGGGAAATTCCTATCACACACTTCCCTGTCAAACACTTTTCTTGGTCTGAATGTATGAGTCATGCATTAACATGTGCTGGAAATACCCTGTTTTCAATATGATTTGTAATTTCAGGTTTGCTAGGTACTGCAGCTTTGCAAGTGCTTTTGTTCTTGGTATGAAATAAATCACACATTGTTGAACTGATTATCAATGTATGCTTGTAAAGATGCTTCTCCCCAATACTAACTGATTTTCTTTGTTCCCTTTCTCTTTTGTCTGACCTTTTCCCTCTCCTACTACATGTTCAGGCCTTGTGGATGCACTTAGATGTCTGCAATGACTGCTGTGGCTGGCATGCCTCAGTGTTTTGGACTCCCATTCTCTGGACTCAGTAGGACAAGAACTGATCAGCAGAGAACGTCATGAGCATAGTCATCCCAGTAGGGGTGGACACAGCAGACACCTCATATCTGGACATGGCTGCAGGCTCAGAGTGAGTAACACTGACAAACCCACCAAGCTTTCACTGTTCACACCTTCTATGCCCCCTCACTTTCTCATTTTCTCCACTCATTCATTCTTACATACCATCTTCGTCTTTGACAAAAGTTCATTCTCAGTTTTGCTACCACTGTTCTCGGACTAAAGCAGCTCTATTATCTTTTTCTTAACTCTATGCCTTGATTCAATTCTCTCTTTCCACGTTTACAAAGTTACTGTTAACGGGATTGATTATACTTGCACTCCACCATCACATAGATGTACTCAGTGTTCAGCCATTAACTACATCTGCCCATGTGAAACTGGCAGTGAGCCTAGAATGTAGATGTATGTGTGCCAACTGTGTTTATAACACTAACTGTGAATTGTACACAACATACTTTTCCTTGATCATTTTCTATTGCTGTAGCTTGATGTTTGCATATGTGTACTCTGCATTGAGTCAGTAATACAGAAATGGGGCATGGAGCCATGGCAACAAGCCTCCTATTGCCCCTCCTCTCTGTTTCCCAGTCTTGTCAAGGACATTACCGTGGCTTTTTCTGGTCAAATAAATGAAGCAAGAGGTTCTCGTATGACTAAAGAATAACACACGTCATCAACTTATGGAGGGGGCTCCTGTCTCTTTAAAAGAGAGCGAGCCCTCCCCTCGGCCTTCATCAGAGCTGTTGCCGTGACAGCTTGTGTTGCCATGGTATCTGCCCCTCGCTCCCCTCCTTCCCTCCCCTCTGCACTGCGCAGGGCCTGTTGCCATGGTCACTGGCCTGAGTGACAGGTGGCCCTCACATAGACATGGCGTCTTAAACAGTCCCATTGCGTACCCTTGCCCCCCCTCCTCCACTCCATGGAGCTCTGTTGCCATCGGGGGTAGGAGTTAGCCCCTTGCCTCGACTCACTCACTCACTCACTCACTCACTCACTCACTCTTTGTCCATCCAAGCTCTGCGTCCGATCGCCTGCTGCAGATTTATTCAAAAGCAGATAACAAGCTTGAAAGGGGCTTCTACCTGCTGCTGCGCAGGTCCCGTCCTGACCAGAGGGACGGAACGTAGCTGAACACACACTTGCACCCACAGCTCTTTGGTGTATTGTGAGTGGCCAGCCGAGTCTGGGATAGTGGGGCTGGTTACTCACCAAACGGCGTCACGTCCCTTCCACATCCCCCTGAAGACTGCAGCAGCGTGACCAGCTGTTGGCTAATGCAGTGTGTGTGTCCACAATGACACACAGAGCCCGGCGTGCGCGCACACGCCACCAACAGAATACGTAGTGTTGCCATGGCAGCAAGTGGGAGCTCTTTAGGAGTAAAGGCGTTGCCCCTGGCTGTTCAGTGCTGCTCTTTTTCTCTCCTGATGTTAATCCCTCCATTCTCCACGCTCGTCCGCTCTGCTTCTTCACCCTCTCCCAGCAGCCGTTTGCATTCTTAATAACATCTGTTCCTTTTTAAATACTCTTTTTGACATGTATGAGCTATAAATAGTGCATACCTGGCTGCATACCTTAATTTGAACTTAAATTGCCAAAAAAAATCTTCATTTCTTTCTCTCACTCATCTTTTTATGTGCATGACGCAAGGCTGTACCTGTTCATGTTTGAGTCTGATCATGACTACCTGTATGTCTGCAACCCTCCGACTTGTATGTACTCCAAATCTCTTGGCCCTCCTTCCTATTCCCAGGAGAGGAGCCATGATACAAACCCTCCAGCTATGCACACATACATTCAAACATGCTTACTTTCCACTGAACAAGCTGGCTCACTTGTTTGCCTCCTTTCTGTCTCTGTCTCTCTCACTCATTCACTTGTAGTTCAAACTGAAAGAGTGCAAAAGCCCAATTCTCTTATATATAATTTCCTTCCTTAACCACTTAATGATACATGCCTCGGCCAAATCTTAAATCCCATGTATTATAAAATGTAGACTTTGATCTGGTTAATCATTAATGGGAGAAAGTTAGTGAGCCTACTGTACTCAAGTATGATTTTAAATTCTCCCTCTAACTTCTTAAGCCAGGCTCTTACACTTACACTCAAACAGTTTAGATTGTTCTGTTTGGCAGTTATTCTGTTGTGTGTGTGTGTGTGTGTGTGTGTGTGTGTGTGTGTGTGTGTGCGCACACACACACACACACACACACACACACACACACACACACACACACACACACACACACACACACACACACACACACACACACACACCTTTGCCTGGGTCCGCCTCCAGACCTCATGCATGCACTTACGTTTTCACTTTAACAGTGAATACTTGAGCGGCAACTCACACAGGAAGTGTTGCACATTGCTCTTACGGCATGCAACAAGAGTTATAGGGCTGAGAAGGGCTCTCGCAGGTATCGTATCACCACTTAACCATGGGACTCTTTTTTTTAAATTTAATTTGTGTCATTATCTATATCTTCAAATGTGGCTGGTTCTTTTCACTGTACTTGTTTTCCGAATAAGAGCTTTGAAATATGGCGGTTATGGAGTCGCAGTGTAAGCAAAGCTGAACCGTTTTACATGCTGTTGTAATGTTTTAAATGCTACATGGCCTGTTCAGAGTCCCCATAGTCTTTTGTACCTATCTTACTCTGTATTCCTGAGAGGCTGTCCAGTATGCTTAGTGAGCTTTTCTCCATGTTTTTTTGCCTCGTTCACAGAAACTTGTTGGCAGTGACCCTCATGGAGTCAGATGGTGTAAGGTGTACTTTTAGTGTTGATAGAGACAGAGCAGAGTAGGAACCAAGCTCAGCAGCTGTGACATATACCTACACACTAGGTTTTGTATGTCTCCAACCTTGAAACAGTTTTCTAGACAGGACTCTGTGAAAACAGGAGAATCAAGTAATGTTTGAACGCATGATTGAACCATTAACGCATGTGGGTTATCTGACTATCACATGAATGACTACCGCACCTTGCTTTCAACTCTCCTTGTGTCACAAATGCATCGTGCTTGTCCTGTTTTCCTCTCTTCCTTTTTTCGTCCCTCTTCATACCCGACTGTCTTGTCTCAGGCCATCCGTTTTGCCAGTTCCACTTCCCTCTTCCTAGAGCCACCCCCTCAGCAACTGAACAGTAGATTAATCATTTCATAATAAGGGAGGGTTGGTCTCAAACGGCCAAACAGGCTCTCCCCTTAACTGCATTGTGATCCTGGTGAAAGTGGATGTACTGGTTTGGTATGAATACAAGTCTGTGTGCGTGTTGTTTTGTGTGAGTGAGAGACACCATGTTTGTAATAATTGCCTTGTAGATCTGGGTTCAGAGGTACAATTGTCATTTATTTTGACATGTATTATTATTATTTGTCTGAGTTTTCCATCCAAGGTGGCATGACAGTCAGTGGTGGTAGAAGTATTCAGATCCTTTTACCTAAGTAAAATAAGGCTGCAACTAATGATATTTCATTATTAAATTAGCTGCTGATTTATTTTATAGATTAATCAATTAATAGTTTGGTCTATAACATGTCCATCCCTGTTTCTCAAATTACAATGTGATGTCTTAAAATGTCTTGTTTTATCAGTCTAAAACATGAAGATATATAGTTTTAATATGATATTAAACAGAGAAACGCAGGAAATCTCCATATTTGAGAGGCTAAAAACAGCATTTTCTGCCATTTTTGTCTGAAAAATTACTTTAACCATTAATCGATTATCAAAATAGATGGCTATAAGTCGACCGATCGTTGTAGCTCCAAAGTAAAAGAATTCTCAGTAAAATGTACTTTAAGTATCTAAAGCAAAATGGCCCATTTAACGGACATATATAATAATATGACATAAATTTGTATTTGAAAGAAAAAACATCTTCTACACAAAGTTGTACACATTTATTCCCTAATCTTTTTTTTTTACTGTGAAATAACAGATCTTGGGGTTATTTAACCATGTGAGAAGAACTACACAGTGCTTTTTGTATCCGAGTCACAAGCCAAAAAGGCTGGAAACCACTGGTTTGATTTGTAATGCGTGGCATTTTGTAAGCTTATTACATATTTTTATTTGTGTAAAACCTTGAAAATTCTAATTCTAGTCTAGTAATCAAGTTATTATGACTGCCTGATAAATGTAATTATGTTAAAAGTCCAATATCTACCCCTGAAATGGAGTACAGTAGAGGCGTAAAGTAGCATAAAATGGATATACATAGTTACGTACCACCACTGGGTGTGCATTGGCCTTCAACTGCCACAGGCCCCCTGGCCCTACACAGTGTTACTGTCTATATTCTTGCCACTATACCTCTGTGTCACCACCAGTAGCTACCCTGCTTCCCTGCTAAGCCTACTGATTCACACACACTTCCTCACACTGTTGGAGGGAAACAATTTATCGGTGTAACCTTGTTATCTGAGTTTTAGAGTGTACAGTAATGTGTGTTCTTTGTTTGTGTTGCTGCTCAGCAGACCAGAATCGGTGGAGGCCAGCCCTGTGGTGGTGGAAAAGTCCAGCTACCCACACCAGATCTACAGCAGCAGTTCTCACCATTCCCACAGTTACATTGGCCTGCCTTATGCTGTGAGTACACACACTGTTCTTCCCTTCTCACCCTATTACCAATAAGCTACACACCTTTAGCCCTCCCTCTCTGTTAATCATTGAGTGCAACATGAATACCCCCCATTACGGCTGACGTAGAACAACAGAGAATTTGTTGCTTTTCCTTGTTTTACATTATAGTATATGTACTATTTTTATAGTAAATTGAATGTTTTTGTTTTGGGCAAAACAAGACACTTGATGACATCAACTTCGGCTTAAGGAAATTGTGACGGATATTTACTGTTTTATGATGTTTGATTAATGATTATTTAAAAAAAAATGTTGGCAGATTGATCAATAATGAAAATAATCAGTAGTTGCAGCCGTATAGGAAACATTTACTATATTATTCACAGTATTTCTATAATACAACACTTTCAGGATTTAAGTTTTATTCCGCTGGTCCTGCCCTCACAAATTATGCACATTTTGGTGATTATACTTTGTGAATTATCACTATACTAAACTGTTATTTACCTACACCCTATCTGCCATCCTTTCATCAGGACCATAACTATGGGGCGCGGCCCCCACCCACTCCACCGGCCTCCCCGCCCCCCTCCATGTTGATCCGACAAGGAGAGGGGGGGTTGTTTGTTCCAGGGGGCCAGGACGAAGCATCCAGGGGTACCACGCTCAGCACCTCGGAGGATGGCAGCTACGGGGCTGACATCACCCGCTGCATCTGTGGCTTCACCCACGATGACGGCTACATGATCTGCTGTGACAAGTGCAGGTAAGAGCCCAGTTGACACGTCATTATTCACCACATCTTTTTTCATAATCTTAAGTAGTTAATGACTCAAACGTTTGTGGCTTAACATTGACTTCGAACTGTGATGTAAAAGCTTGTTAAAATCTTTTGCTATTATTTTTCTAGTGCCTGGCAGCATATAGACTGCATGGGCATCGACAGGCAGAACATTCCTGAGACCTACCTGTGTGAACGCTGCCAACCACGACACCTAGATAGAGAGAGGGCCATCCTGCTGCAGACCAGGAAACGAGAATGTTTGTCTGGTAAGCAAGACTACACAGATGGATATATAGGCTATAGTCTTTATAAATATCGCTTTAGACCTTAATCCTTTAGTTTTACCTATTGAAAATCTCAACAAAGTAACAATGTATTGACACAAAATTGGATAAAACACAGAGTAGGTTGTTGTTTTGAGAGCTGAATCACCCCACTGCATGTAGTAAGGTGTTAGATGTTTTCTATGAAGGCTTAAGATAGATATTTTAGTTCTGCTTTTACTGGCCTCCGTGCTGCAGTAAATGGCCGTATTGTTAGTAAATCCAGCAGGTTGTAGTCAGGATGCATCCTCCGTCCCCCCTGCAGGTCAGGCCAGTTTCACTCAGCCTGAGCCTGGGACACACTGACACCTGCTGGACAAGAAGCAAACTCCTTTTCTAATCTGTGCTTTAACATACCTCATCTTCTATTATTGTAACATGGCTAGCTCTTTTTTTTTTGCCTGCTGCAGCTCTTTATAGCTTTGTTCAGTACTCCCTCCTATTAACTCATATGTATTTGTTTGCTTATTCAGATGGGGACACCAGTGCTACAGAGAGTGGAGACGAGGTGCCGCTAGAGCTCTACTCCACCTTCCAACATACGCCTACCACCATCACCCTCACTACTGGGCGCCTTGGCAATAAGCAGACTGATAAAAAACGCAAAAAGAGTGGTGATAAAGAGCCTCCAGCATCCTCTGCCCGAGCTAAGAAGGTCAGGTTTGACTAGTTAATTTAAAATGAACTGAGTCAAAGCACATTATGTATTATATGCTTGAACTTCAATTAACATGAAAGTTTCAATTTCTTTTTGCCAGGCCTTCCGAGAGGGATCCAGAAAATCCTCCAGAGTGAAGGTAAGCTCACAGAGCCATTGTGTTCAGAGTCCTGTCGTTGTCTTCTGTCAAAACATGAGCCATATGTACCAACATGTCCTGTTTTTATGTTTTTTTTCTCAGGGTGCAGCTCCAGAGCAGGAGCCGACAGATCACCTGTCTCTGTGGGAGAACAAGATCAAGACGTGGATGGAGCGCTATGAGGAGGCCAGCAGCAATCAGTATAGTGAGGACGTCCAGGTCCTGTTGCGTGTTAAAGAGCAAGGCGACGGCAAGAGCCTGGCATACAACACGCACCCCGCTTCTTTCAAACCGCCTGTGGAGGTATAAACAGTCTGTATAGTAAAGTCAGATGTCCAAACTAACCCACCCTTAAAATCTTTTAGTGTAGTAATTGAATGTGTAGCCTGCCCCAGATCTGTACTCATGTCTGACTGTCTCTCTCTCTTTCAGAGTCAAGTTCAGAAGAACAAGAAGATCCTCAAGGCGGTGCGAGACTTGGCCCCAGACTCCCTCATCATTGAGTACCGGGGAAAGTTCATGCTTCGACAGCAGTTTGAAGCCAATGGGTACTTCTTCAAGAGGTCAGGATGCTAGTCACTTATCAAAAGGATATCTCCTTGTAGTTCTTTTTTGTGAATGTAAATTGAATGTTACTGCATTTTCTTTTATAGAGGTCAAACAAATTAGCGTGGGGACTTGGGATGGATAGCTATGCATTGTAGTTAATTACAGTGTGGTGTTTTTAATGTGAATTATTAACACATGTAATGACCTTACTTGTCTCCCTCTTTAGGCCATATCCATTTGTGTTATTTTATTCTAAATTCGACGGACTGGAGATGTGTGTGGACGCTCGCAGCTTTGGCAATGAGGCCCGCTTCATCCGTCGCTCCTGCACCCCTAATTCTGAAGTAGGTAAACCTCCCAAAAAACGGAATGGCTAGATTAATCTTGCCTATTTTAATTAAGCAAGCCTTTACTTTCGGCATCCATCAATGATTTGTGTTCGCTAATGTTTTGCTTAACCTCCCTCAGGTGCGGCACGTCATTGAGGATGGCATGCTGCATTTATACATCTACTCATTGAGGCCGATCACCAAAGGCACAGAGATCACCATTGGTTTTGATTATGACTATGGCAGCTGGTGAGTTATAAGGAGTGAACTTGGCAAGTAGCATGCAGAAGCACAGTAGCAAGGCAAGATAATTTTGCCTCCTAACTTCATATTTTGCTTTCTCTTCTTTTTATGTGGCTTTCGCTTCTCTTTAATGTTTGCAGTAAATACAAGGTGGACTGTGCCTGTGTGAAGGGGAACCAGGAGTGCCCGGTGCTCAAGCACAACCTAGAACCCACAGAGAACCTGGGCTCTGGGGGCCGGCGACGAGGGAGCCGCAAGGACAAGGAGATGGTCCGGGAGGACCAGGGCCAGAACCAGAACATGGGTTTGGACGGCGAGGGGAAGAGCAAGAGCGTAGGCGACGGCAAACAGAGGAAACTCTCTCCTCTCCGCCTCTCCATCTCAAACAACCAGGCAAGATTACACTTTTATGAACATCACATTTAATGCACCCAATCTCATCCTTCTTTAATCACGTTAAATGCTTGTCTAATATAGCATATTTTTTGTTAACATATATTTACCCTTGTGGTCAATGCATGCAATTTTGTTTGATCTTTGTTAAATGTTTTGTGCATGTGTTTTCCATTCTTAGTCACTCTACTTTTCCCATCATCCCTTTATGCATACACCTCTGCCCCCCAACTAATAATTTTGACAGCATAATTCAGATTTACTGTCCCTGCAATACACTTTTGAGCAACATGTCTGGCAGAGATGTGTTGCAGTGTATTACCCTTTTGTGCAACACACTCAGAGAATGGCATTTCTCTCGGATGTGTCAACAGCAACAGGATTTCTCGTCTGTCGTCTGTTCCAGAAAAGCAATATTCACTAGCCATGACCAAGCCAAATTGTTATAAATTAGGTTCATTCAGCAGCTTGAAATCAGAGAATTGTTGTTAGTGTCAGTGTATTTAATAAAATGTGGTGCTTGATCATTCAGCACTCAGTCCAGTGTGTCACATAGCTTAAGACTGTGGTTTTACCCCCAGATGTTTTGCAGAGTTTTGTCACAGCTCAAAGGAAGAAAGGCGAGATGAGACGTCGCGACAGGAGATAGAATGGTCTAAAAGTCATCGCTATTACAACCATATGTTCACACTGAAGGCAGGGCAGAGTATGTCAGTTGCTAAATGGTTCATTCTGTAAGAGGGTGCTGGGACAGCATGGAGTGTGCTCACAGTGGAACACATACTACGAGGTGCATATGCAGATTCATTAACCATCATTTGTGAACAACAGGGTGCTGTGTGAAACCAAAGACAAATTCTGAGCATGTGTGTTCTGTGCACAGACTGACCTCTAAAAAAACAAAGCGTTACTTCCCTGTATATTTCAGGTTACTTCCCCTGCTCCTTTCCCCCCCTCCCTCACCCCACCTCTCCTCCCCTCTTACCTGTCTCCCTCTAGTCTGTAGACAGACTAACTGATCAGCCGTGATAAAGCGCCATACCCCCCTCTCCCCTCCTCTTACAGGATCCTGAGTTATATGAGGATCTAGAAGACAAAACCTCCATTAGCAATGAAGTAGAGATGGAGTCAGAGGAGCAGATTGCAGAGAGGAGGAGGAAGATGGTAAGTGTGCCAAGCTAGGGGCTACAGCGTTTTTTTTTGCCATGCAGCCACCCAGCAGAAAGAGTGAAAATAAAAATAAGCCTGTCCCCTGTTGCTCCCGGTGTGGTGGACCTAACTATTTGTCTGCTGTTGGGGCTGTGGCTTGGATAGGAGCAGCTGTTCTCTACCTCCCTTCCATTAAACTACCACTCCTCTTCATCACTTATCTACTGCTCGTTGCTCCCACCTCTGTCAATGCCATTGTTTGTGTTTTGCTCAGTCCTATTTGTTTTTTCTCCCTCCTGCAGCTTTGGCCTCCCCTCTACTTCACAGCACTTAGACTATGTGCGTGTCAGTCATTACACAGTGACATTTATTTTCCTCATTTGTTGGCATTTTTTCTCCCAGCATATTAGAAAAATGAATAGGCCTCCAGCGCCATATGCCTGTTTACAACACCTTCTCCTGTCAGTGGGATGTGGCATGTTGTGCCGTCATGCCAGCTGATGAACTGTCCCCCAGTGTGCATTATAGTTTTGAGTATAGCTCTCCCTCTCACCTTCATTGCGCCTATAAGTTTGAAATGGCCAAATACTGGTTCAACCACTGTTATATCCCCCCTGCCAAATAGCCTTATGTCCCCTGAGAGATGGGATCAAGCACACATACGCACAGGCAAGCATGGTACACTACACACACCTCTGGAAATTACCTGCAGTCAGCTTCATTTCACACGGGTGGAACCCAAGGTGTAAAGTGCTGACTCATCTTTGGCCAGAGAGAGAGAGGAGAGAGAGAGAGAGAGAGAGAGAGAGAGAGAAGAGAGAGAAGAGAGAGAGAGAGAGAGAGAGAGAAGAGATAGAGAGAGAGAGAGAGAGAGAGAGAGAGAGAGAGAGAGAGAGAGAGAGAGAGAGAGAGAGAGAGGAGAGAGAGAGAGAGAGAGCGAGAGAGAGAGAGAGAGAGAGAGAGAGAGAGAGAGAGAGAGAGAGAGAGAGAGAGAGAGAGAGAGAGAGAGAGAGAGAGAGAGAGAGAGAGAAGACTCTGACTGACTGACTGACTGACTGACTGACTGACTGACTGACTGACTGACTGACTGACTGACTGACTGACTGACTGACTGACTTTGGAGGATCCAATCGGCTGGTTTTCTATGAAATGTGGCCAAGGAGAGAGCTCTGCTGCTGGGTCAAAGAAGTGTGCATTCACAAACCGACGATCACAAGCGTAGTAGGTGCATGTGGGTGTTGTAAATCTACGCCGCGGCGGAGATAACATTGTTGTGTGTTGGCATGATATTTTCCCTACTTAAACAATAGTCCCCTATTGTTTTAAAAGGCACCCTGGATCATCCTGGTTTGCCTGTGTCAACAAAAATTTGGTTTACTAGTGGCATTTTGTGCCTGGTAGTGCCTCAAGTCTGCTTCTACCTGGCTGCGAAACAAATTGGGGATAATAAAGTTGTTTTTAGGTCCATCTATTAGCTATACCTGCTTATCCTTGAGGGTTGTAGGGGACCTGTAGCCAATCACAGCTGACATTGGGTGAGACCCCTTGACAGGGTTGCCAGTCAATCACAGTGCTGACAGATAGAGATTAACCAATTAACCTAATTTTCCTCCCCCTTGGACTGTGGGAGGAAACCAGAGCACCTGGAGGAAACCCACGCAGGCACGGGGAGAACACGAGAACGCACAGAAAAGGCCCCAGGTTCGCAGGTTCGAACCAAGTGTGAGGCTGCTGTGAGGCGACAGTGCTAACCACTGCACCACCGCAGGTTGTTTTTAGGTGATTGGTGCACATGTTGTTGTTGTTTTTTGCAGCAAAACAATAAACAGCCCTTTGGCCATATTTATTTTTTGCCCATGTACACATGTGTGTTGTTTTTGTTTCATAAACTGTATTAAAACATTGTGCGCCATCTAGTTTAATCCTCTGATTGGTTGATGGGTCGAAGCAGCAGTAACATTGTGAGAATTTTGGTGCTAAATTTCAGATACTTTCAGAATTTTGCCATGGGTGCGTTTGGTCTCCAAAGCTCCAAATAGGACATGTTTTCAGAGGACCACCGTTTTGGATTGAATACTAAAGATCTTACCATTTTCCCCTTGTCACAGACAGCCTAAATTTGCAGTTTAAAGAGGCCTTAACAAGCTTGTTTTGTTATATTATAGAGATGTTGTTATAAGGATGAAAACCCTTGAAGTGGTGTGGCAGGTATGAACCTCAACAATGTAAAACATCAGCTATTTGATAAAGTAGTCCTAAACCTATATGGCGTTAGGAATGAGTTAATTTATTTGGCAGTTTTGTGGTGGCATTAGAGCATTACTGAAGTAGCCCCATAGTTACCAGTATACCTCAATAGTAGGTCATTGCAAAGTCCAACACCTACGGTACCTGACACAGGCCTATTTTGTACCACCAGAAGATCAGCGAGTGTCTAGCCCTGTCCAGTGTTTGTGAAGCCTTGTTTAAGGGGGACATGTCTCTTCTAAACTGGGCTGTCTCTTTATTGAACATTCAGGCCAACCCAGCGGAGCAGTCCCATCTCCCTGTCGGGGCGGCTTCCAGCTGGAAGGGACTGATACACAAGGAGGTAAACTTTCATAGCCAACCCTACTCCACCCATCTACCAGCCTCCCCATCCCCAAATCTCCCAGAGGTGACTGACTTACAAGCGTACTAACTGTCCCATCTTTACAGACACCTGTCTTTAGCCTGATCTCTCAGCAATATGTCTGTTGTTTCAGTATGTTATGTGGTATGAATATCTTTTCATAGGGGTGTTCTGACTGAAGGTAGCTCTTTGTTTGGGTTTTTTTTGGTGGAGGTAGAGCTGGGGTTATTTGTGGCACAAACATGCATATAGGAACACATTAGACATGCAACCTCCTGGTTTGTCAGGGTTTAATTGTAAAGCTCTTTGTCCGTTAAGGCAGAAAAGCGCTATATAAATATAGACCCTTTACATCCTCACATTTTTCTGTTGCTCCTGCCTGACCATCTCTCTGGTTTGTTTCTCTTATTGTGAAAGTGAGGGGTCACTTTTACACCTTTCTTTCACTCTGCACTTTGCAAAGCTAGATCGGCTTTTGCTGTGTAGTACATATTAACCTGTTGTCTCGCTACCTCTGGGGCTATGTGGGATAGTAATACTCAATGGACTAATGTCTCTGCTCCCTCTTCCCGTCCCATCACCCCTCCTCCGAACCCTACGCCTATCTCTCTGCAGACAAGAGAAGAGAGGAAGATGGAGGCCATCCTGCAAGCCTTTGCCCGAATGGAAAAGAGGGAGAAACGTAGAGAGCAGGCCCTAGAAAGAATCGGTAGCGTCAAGACAGAGGTTGGGGGCCGCAGTGACATCAAGGACGAGCATCCAGCCACACCAGAGATGGTAGATTCTCCCAGTTGTCATGCAGGTGAGAGCATGGAGACACAAAAAACCTTGTTTTGTGTTCTTTTGAAGCTTTAGCAATAGACTGCAGAAGTCTGGCCACTTTTTTTGAAAGCTATCTTGTGTTCTAGCAGCCTCCCCCCCAAACAAAGAATTTTCAAAAATTTTCTTTAATTAGATTTTCTAGAGAGAAAAAAAAAAAACACTGCATATGAGCGATAAAGCACTTGTAAATGCTGGTAGAACAGTGATATACATCAAACTATCAAGGAAAAACTGTTACCGAGGGGCTTGTTTGTGGGTACATTTTACTTTTGCATCATTTTAATAGATACAAACACTGTCTTTCTTGTAGCCACTTCTGGAGGTGAAAGAGGAGCCAGGATTAAAACCGGCCAAGGTCAAAAGCTCGAGGAACAGGAAAAGTTTCTCAAGGAACCGCACACACATCGGCCAACAGCGCCGGCGTGCTCGCACCATCAGCACCTGTTCTGACTTGGCCCCTGGCTCTCCGACTGAGTCTCTGGAGCCTCTGACCAATGAAGCCCCTGAAGGAGAGACGCCCACCGCACCAGAGCCGGAGTCCATCCCTGCCGAAGCACCAGACAGCAGCCCTCCGCAGAGCAGCTCACCTGCACCTGACAGAAACCGCAATGGGAGCAAGAACTTCAAAACTAAAAAGGTACGTCCATAGCAATATTTCTGCATGGGCAACAGCAATGTCACCATTACTGAGCAGTTGTGTGGTTGTTCGACACCTATACTTTCTTTTGTCTTATATCAGGGTCTTGCAACTTTGATTTTTAAAATTGAGCTACTTGTAAACAAAGAAACGTTATAATAGCTAATTTGTTTTTGCAAATGTACACAATCATATGTAAACATCATATTAAACCAATTTATTGTACGGGAAACCCTACAGATCTTCTTAAACTCTTTTCAACAGCACTTTGTGAGTGAGTGGGTGGGAGAGAAGCAGCAGGACATTGGTGCAGTGCGAACCCCAGAGCCGGCCCCAGAGCGACCGCTGAGAATAAGCAGTGACCCTGAAGTACTCGCCACACAGCTAAACGCCCTACCAGGGATGGCCTGCTCTCCACAGGTCTACAGCACGCCCAAACACTACGTCCGCTTCTCGTCCCCATTCCTGGCAAACCGCAGCCCCTCCACTCCTGGAGTCCCCACTGGGAGAAGGCGTTCCAGAGAACTGCCAGAAACACCGCCAACCACTGGCTCCTGCAAGAAGGTACAGAGTCCTGCTTTAGAAATATGCCCATTTGGCTTTGATGCCAATGGAAATAATTTACATCCAGCAGGTTTTGGAACCTCATATGGATCTGTCCTTGGATTAAAAATGATTAAGTTCTCCCAAGTTGACACTGCCTTTCCATCTATCTTTAGCTGAAGTGTAACTGGTCGCTTGTAAAGTGTCCTGCAATGAAGAAGGAAATTTCATTATCAGGAGAGACGAAGTTTATCAGTACTTAGCTGCTTCCATTGTTAAGTTACTGAACCTTTACTCTTTCTTACAGCGATGGTTGAAGCAGGCTCTAGAAGAGGAGGGCTCCACCAGCCCAGCCAGACGACCGAGCCTCCTCATGCCCAGTGAGGGTCCTCTCAGCCCCCTCGTTAATGGAGACTCTGACAGCCCTCTACCCTACAATGGTACCTGCTCACTACCAGGTAGGTAGCCAGCACTGTCTGGTGCAACATTAACGTGTCTGACCACACAAAATGAGACAAATTCCAGGTTGAAAACAAACGTTTAAGACTCTAATACTTGTCGAAGTAGAACGTTTTTCACACCACATTGTACCAACAACTACATCAACATAAGAAGTGCAAAAACTATATTGGAAAATATTGGATGAATGTTCAGCTAAAGCACACACCATATTTCTTCCTACAGAGTTGCCCACACCTTTGAAAAAGCGGCGCTTGAGTCCGTTAGACGCCTGTATGTCCGAGAGCTCAACACCCTACGGCTCCCCTTGTGCCACGCCCACCAGGTCAGACCCATTGGAGACACCCGCAACACCCATCTTACTGGCTACTCCTCCGCGTCCCCGAACCGAGGAGCCAAGTACAGAGCCCCTGTCCAGCACCCCAACACAGACACTTAATGCCCTTCAGGAGGTAAGGCTGTCCATATGGAAATTCTATGGATATTGCAAATTTGCTTACATAAGAAAAAGAACTGGAGTGACTGAGTTTGTTCTTGTTACAGAGTGAATCTTCAGTGGAAAGCTCCCCAGAGGTCAGCCGGAAACCCAGTGTGCAGGAGGTGAGTGAAGGACAAAGCAAAGATTGATTTTTTTCTTTTTTTTTCTTCACAAAGTTTAAGCTTCAGTGATTATCAGATTTAATTGTTGATCAGGTCAACAACTTAATTAGTAGTTCCAATTTTTGATTCATCAGATCATATATTTAAAAAAAAAAAATTAAAAAAAAGACTTATCTAGTGAATGTATTTATTTTGAGTAATTCTAATAACAGGAAATTTCAACCATTATTGAAAAGTTACTACTAAGGTTGTCATGATACAATACTAGTAATAAAAAAAAAACGATACTTGATACCTCTGGTAATACTACAGCAAAAAGGGGAAAAAAGTCCTGTTCACACAAAATGTATTACAAACTTCACATGGTGCTGCTACAAAAGAAAAAGTCCCTTCTACATGACAGAAGAGTACAGCAGAAACAGTTTGAGTTTTTCAGAGATTATGAGTTCACCTGAATGCACCAAAAAGTCCCATCCAAGCCTCACACACTCGTCCATTTGATTACGTAACTCATGTGGAAGGCAAAATGTTGTCACATGGTGACTTTAGGGAAGCTGGAGCATTTTCCAGTTCTGCTGTTTTTCCCAGTCATCTCCGACTCCGGGTGTGGCCATGGTTTCTCGAAAATTGCAACTGCAGGCCACCGGTAAGCTAACGCTGTGTCATTACGTCTACCAGACAGAATATTGCCGTTCTCATAATATATGTTTTTTGTATATCATATTAAAGGTTATACCAGTATTATTGTGAACGATATAATATGGCCTAGTGGAGATGGTGTAAGGTTTTAAATGCAAATCCTTTATTATGACAGTCCCCTGACATTGATTCCCCCCTCTTTTCCTAGGCCGATCGCCCCCCTTCGTTGGTCTCCTCTCCCAGTGCCAGGGCTCCCAGTATAGATGGACTCCCAACAGAAGCCAAGGTGTCAGTTCCTGAGAGTCCACAGCCTCCAACTGCTGAGCCTGTGGACTGTGGAGAGGACAGGGCAGATGGTGTGGTTGCAGAGGGCAGTGAGGCTTCCTCATCTGCAGAAACTTGTGCTTCCTCTTTTCCTGGCTGGATAAAAAGCCCAGACAGAGGCCCGACTGGACCAGCTGGCCTGAATTTCTCTCCAGTCAATTCAAACTTAAGGGACCTCACCCCCTCACACACCCTGGAGCCTCTGGTAGCTCTCTTCAGGCCTGAGGCTGCCGCTGGGGCTGCAGCAGGGTCCACGGCAGGAACAGTGTCATTGGTTGCCTCCCAGGCCCCTTTCAGTGAAGGCCAGGGGCAGCTCTTTTACCCCTGCTCTGAGGAGGGAAGTACACTTGCCTTCTCGCGCTCCATGAATGGGGATGGCTCTGGCGAAGGAGGAGGGTCAGCGCAGAACCCCCCACAAAAGAAAAAGGTGAGTGAGCAGTGCTAAACAGAATGTATGTTAGGAGAGGATGCAATATATTGTGAGATAATTAAGAAAATCAAGAATAACTAATAGAATTGCTGTACATAAGGTGATGTTAATATAAGTACAGTTCCACTGACTGTACAGGTGTATGGGGCATCATTGTCTAGGCCTGTTTTCTGTCACATCCTTTCTTGACCATGTGGATTTAATGAGCTCTTTGTGTAAGTTACTGTCCAAATGCTGCCCTCTACTGGTTTAATACAAGACATGGTCTTTGTTCATGAATGACATTGAGGTTCTGGTTCTGCATCTTCCCAGGTTTCCCTGCTAGAATACAGGAAACGTCAGCGCGAAGCTCGTCGGAGCGGCTCCAAGACAGAGTGTAGCTCTCCTGTTTCCACCTTGCCACCTTTGACTGTGGACACCTTCCCTGTTGCGCTAGAGACCACCAGTGAACCTCCTCTACCCCCTGCTCCCACTCCTCTCTGCAACTCCAACACCACCACTGTAAAAGAGCCCCAGACAAGTGAGGAGGTAGAGGCGCCTGGAGAGAAAGGGGAGAAAGAAGGAGGAGAGGGACAGTGGTATGTGCTTTTAAATGTACTTTTGCTTAAAAGTCAGTTGTCATTCACGTTAGTTTATCTAGTATGTACTGTGTCACTTAATGTGTTACTACTAGGAATTAGATTGTGATGATCCCAATGTTTTATCAATGTTTTTTAGGACGTCGTCCACTTCTGTAGAGCAGGCCCGAGAACGCAGCTATCACAGAGCTCTGCTGCTTAGCAAAGACAAAGACACAGGTGAGAATAATGACTCTCAATCATCTGCATTAAAGGAATAGTTTGACAGTTTGGGAAAAATACTTATTTGCTTTCTTGCAGAGAGTTAGACGAGAATAAATACCACTCTCAAATCTGTCTGTTTAATGTAAAGCTGTAGCCAGTGGACAGCAACCAGGATGTTTTTTTTAACAGTAACCTTTTTTTTTAATTACTTTTTTCCCCCTCTTTTTAGATGGTGAGACAGAAGGTGGAGATACACCTGCACTGAGAGATTGCCCATCTCCAAGTCTTCAAAAGACCCCAACCCACACAGTAAGTCAATATTACCCCCATGAAGAAGATCTGTCCCATCTCAGCAAGTTATCAACAAGTGTCTGACTCTTTCTCTCTCTTCCCTCACAGCCCTGCTCTCCTGGTCCTCTTGCCCAGCCTCCCAGTCGGCCAGCGAAGGAGGAAGACGCTGACAGTCAGCCTCGGACGCCAAACCCGACCAGCCAGCCACCAAGCAAGCCTGCAGCACCCAAGTCGGCTCCTTTGACCCCCACGAAGCTGCACCCCACCCAATTACCCTCCTCTCCTGTCCACTACCCTGGACCCTCCCTCCTCTCTCCCAAACCTCAGCCCCAGGGCTCTCCCTACCGCAGCCAGAGGGCGCTTTTCTCTGCTCAGCCTCAAAACCAACCCCAGCAGCCCCAGGCTCAGACTGGCCCAGCTCCTTTCTCCCAGTATAACACACAGAGTGCTCCACCACCACCTCCCCCTCCTCCACCAGCACCACCGGCCTCCACAGCATATTTTCCCAGCCAGAGCCCCTCACCTGCTGGACCTTTTCCTGGTTTTAAACCTGCTGTCACACCCCCTTATCCTCCTGGTTCTCAGCCCTTGATGCAGACTATGCCCCACAGCATGCACTATCAGAGCTCAGCTGCTCCACCGCCACCTCCTCCTCCGCCCCCACACCCGATGCCCGGCCCCACCCTGCTGCACGTCAACCTGCAGCCTCCTCCCATCCAGCAGCACCAGCTCTTGCTGACCACTGCCCCTCCTCCACCTCCTCCCCCACAGGGCCAGACCTCCCAGCAGCAGCAGTCCCCTGCTGGCAGCACCCTGCTGTCGCTCACCCCTCCTCCGCCTCCTCCTCCGCCTCCCCCCGCCCCCTCGACCAATGCCCCGATGCAGCCCCACCATTTTCAGAACTTAGGGGCGTTTCAGCCGGCATTATTGCACCCAGGTGCCGCCACTAACCCTTCAGTGCCCCCATCAACGTACCCCCCACCCCTTCAGCAGACTGGACTGCCTCCACCTCCCCCTCCTCCTCCCCAACAGACTCAACCTGGCCAGGCCCAGGCCGCTGCCTCCCAGATGCCTTCTGGGACTCGTGGAGCTCCTGCGTCCTCGACCCCCTTCCACAGCTCGGGGTACCTGAGCACAGGGTGGCACTGACCGCCCTCTCTGCTGTCAGCCTCCGGCAGCCCCTGAGAACTCAGCTTGAGAGGGGCGTGTATCATAAGCTGTAGATATGTTTTCTATATACCTGAACACATGGCCAGTGGAAAAACAGCTGATTGTGGGATAAATGGATGCTTTTTAAAAAAATAACATGGACAGAAAAATCTAGAAAAAAGGACAGTGAAGTGATCTTCAAGACAAACTGTATGAATCTGAAGATGGACAATCTCCCCGGTGCTCATAGCCCTCTCTCTCTGGCCTCCGTTAGTTTTTATATATCCTTCATGTGATGGAGCGGAAAGATATTGTTCTGTGTCTTGTTTGGACTCCCGTTGTAAGGCCCCGCACTTTTGTTTATCAATGGACATTCCAGCCTATATGCCCCCCCTTCCTCCTCCTCCTCCTCCTCCTCCTCCTCCTCCTCCTCCTCCTCCTCCTCCTCCTCCTCCTCCTCCTTCTTTGTCACTTATTCCTTTTACTTCCAATTCTCTCGTCTATTGTCAGCTCTCTACACCATTTATTTGTTTTAATCTAGTGGCTCATTATAGCAAAGATAAAGCTTTTTGTATAGAGAAAAAAAACACAATTATTTTTTTTATTCCTCTGTCTAACAACAAATATCTGTTCACCGCTGCAGATTCAGAAAAGACCCATTTCTGGGAGCCTGCCTCACCACCTTGGGAGGTTGCTGTGTGTGTGTGTGTGTGTGTGTGTGTGTGTGTGTGTGTGTGTGTGTGTGTGTGTGTGTGTGTGTGTGTGTGTGTGTGTGTGTGTGTGCGTGCTTAAAGGAGGAAAGTGTATGTGCGATTTCTTGTAATGAGTGCTTGTAGTCTTCTGAGGTAGGCAAAGTGGTCTCGCCCACAGGTAGAACGTTAGCGGTTTATTTTTGAATATCAATGGTTATTTGTAGAAAATGTAATTTAATGTATAGGTGGTTACTCCAGCTTTCACCAGGAACCGGTTGTAAATATGTGCTTCTTTTTTTTTTCTATGCTTGTACAATTTGCTCCCATCCCATTTTTGAAATATTGTTGTAAATATGAACGCTCTTCTTTGCAAAGCTGAATGTTTATGTGACTGTAGCATTACTTTTATTTTATTTTTCCCCCCTCTCTGGACTTTTCAACTTTGTCTTTTTATTATTATTTGTGTGTGTGTGTGTGTGTATGTTTGTGTGGAGGGAGAGACTCACAGACACTGCACTGGTTGGCTATTTTCATGGTTCATTATAATAAATCACTGTAATGACAGTTTTATACAACTTGTCGTGTCATGTGTCTCTGGGAGAATTTGGGCTGCTGACGGCTTCTTTGATGAATATCCGCTCAGCTTTCTGCCTTCAGGAAAGAAGACGGGAAACATTCAAGGATGGCAAAAAGCTTCTACTGCAGAGATTTACCTTTATGTTTGATAACAGCATATTGTAGTTGATATCCATACTACACTTAGATACTTTGTTGGGAAATTGCAATTACTAGGCAATGCCCAGGAAGCACATGTACTTCCATATAACCAAGTGCACAGAAAGGTATTTTTTCAACTATTTTCAATCATGAAAATTTAAGTTGTGTATATATATATTATGATCAACACTGAATGTTGAAAAAAAAACTGAATTACAAATATGTGAAGTACACTGACACTTCACAGAACACTTACATTACCACATTGTAGCTGAAACCTTTAAGTTTTTTTTATGTCGAAAAAAGTAATTAAAAAAGCCATAGTATAGTACGTCAAAAAAGGTGATTAAAAAGTAATAGGATAGTATGTCAAAACAAGCCATAGTATAGTGTGTCAAAAAAGTAATTAAAAAAAGCCACAGTATAGTATGTCAAAAAAGCCATAGTATAGTATGTCGAAAAAAGTGTTAAAAAAGCCATAGTATAGTATGTCAAAAAAAGCCATAGTATAGCATGTCGACACAAGTGATAAAAAAGCCATAATATAGTATGCCGAAAAAAGAAATTGTATAGCATGTCAAAAAAAGTGATGAAAAAAGCCAGGGTATAGTATGTCGAAAAAAAGTGTTAAAAAAAGCCATATATATGTTGAAAAAAGCCATAGTATATTATGTCGAAAAAAGTGATAAAAAAGCCATAATATAGTATGTCGAAAAAAGTGTTAAAAAAGCCATAATATAGTATGTCGACAAAAGTGATAAAAAAGCCATAGAATAGTATGTCGACAAAAGTGATAAAAAAGCCATAGAATAGTATGTCGAAAAAAGTGTTAAAAAAGCCATAATATAGTATGTCGACAAAAGTGATAAAAAAGCCATAGAATAGTATGTCGACAAAAGTGATAAAAAAGCCATAGAATAGTATGTCGAAAAAAGCCATAGTATAGCATGTCGAAAAAAGCCATAGTATAGTATGTCGATGAAAGTGATAAAAAAAAGCCATAATATAGTATGTTGAAAAAAGTGATTAAAAAAGCCATAGTATAGTATGTCGAAAAAAGCCATAGTATAGCATGTCGAAAAAAGTGATTAAAAAAGCCATAGTATAGTATGTCGAAACAAGTGATTAAAAAAGCCATAGTATAGTATGACGAAAAAAGCCATAGTATAGTATGTCAAAAAAGTGATAAAAAAGCCATAGTATAGTACGTCGACAAAAGTGATAAAAAAGCCATAATATAGTATGTCGAAAAAAGTGATTAAAAAAGCCATAGTATAGCATGTCGACAAAAGTGATAAAAAAGCCATAATATAGTATGTCAAAAAAAGCCATTGTATAATGTGTCGGAAAAAGTGATAAAAAAGCCAAAATATAGCATGTCGAAAAAAGTGATGAAAAATCCATATTATAGTATGTCAAAAACAGTGATAAAAAAGCCATAGGATAGTATGTCGAAAAAAGCCATAGTATAGTATGTCGACAAAAGTGATAAAGAAGCCATAGTATAGTAAGTCAAAAAAGTGATAAAAAGCCATAATATAGTATGACGAAAAAAGCCATAGTATAGTGTGTCAAAAAAGTGATAAAAAGCCATAGTATAGTATGTCGAAAAAAGTGTTAAAAAAACCACAGTATAGTATGCCGAAAAAGTGACAAAAAAGAGATAGTATAGTATATCGAAAAAAGAAATTGTAGTGTGTCGAAAAAAGTGATAAAAAAGCCATAGTATAGTATGTAAAAAAAAGTGATAAAAAAGCCATAGTATAGTACGTCAAAAAAGTGATAAAAAAGCCATAGTATAGTATGTCGAAAAAAAGTGATAAAAAAGCCATAGTATAGTACGTCGAAAAAAAGTGGTAAAAAAAGCCATAATATAGTATGTCAAAAAAGTCATAGTATAGTATGTCGAAAAAAGCCATAGTATAGCATGTCGACAAAAGTGATAAAGAAGCCATAGTGTAGTATGTCAAAAAAAGTGATAAAAAAGCCATAATATAGTATGTCGAAAAAAGTGATAAAAAAGCCATAGTATAGTATGTTGAAAAAAGTGATAAAAAAGCCATAATATAGTATGTCGAAAAAGTGATAAAAAAGCCATAGAATAGTATGTCGAAAAAAGCCATAGTATAGCATGTCGAAAAAAGCCATAGTATAGTATGTTGAAAAAAGTGTTAAAAAAGCCGTAGTATAGTATGTCAAAAAAGCCATAGTACAGCATGTCGACAAAAGTGATAAAGAAGCCATAGTATAGTAAGTCAAAAAAGGGATAAAAAAGCCATTGTATAGTGTGTCGAAAAAAGTGATTAAAAAGCCATAGTATAGTATGTCGAAAAAAGTGATAAAAAAGCCATAGTATAGTATGTCGTAAAAAGAATGAATGACTTTTTTTATGACTTTTCATTACTTTAATTTGTCATATGCAATCCACAACTTTTCCAGGACTAAATGAAGAAATTGATTACGGTCCTTGGAGCTGTTTTTTATGTATATGCTCTGAAGTTGTTGCTAAAAATAGTGAAAATGGTTACATTTTGTTTTACCTATTTTGTTTTCCTGTTTCTGTTTTGCACACCCATGTCAGCATTATTTTTCACTTTCATTCTTTTTTTCCCATCTTCTATATATTTTGTAGAGCCATCTGGTGGTTACACTTTGCATTTTTTCACAGGCTCCTCTCGGATGTTTGGAATCATCTTGCAATCATCATCTACTAAAGGGGGAACTGTGTTCTGAGCCTGAAGAAGGCTGTTTGTGCCACTACATGTGGGTCGTTACCCAGCTTTATATGTAATGTACTAACACTTTCAATAAGAAATATCTATCTAAATAAAGAAGAGTGCCTTGGTCTTTTTAAACTTTTGTGTTCCCTTCCAAAGAGCACATTCATGATTTGTTTGAACTTTTGAACACTTCAGACCTTTTTCGACATACCATACTGACATTTTCAACATACTGTGTGTCGACAAAATATGTCTTAAAAAGTCATAGTATTTTATGTCGAAAATATGTCATAAAAAGGTATAGTATATTATGCCAAATAATGTCATAAAAATGTCATAGTATAGTACGTCGTAAAATATGTCATACAAAACTCATAGTAGAGTATGCAGTGTAAAAAATGTCATAAAAAGTCATAGTATAATATGCCAAAAAATATGTCATAAAAAAGTCATAGTATAGTATGTCAAAAAAGATGTCATGAAAAAATCGTAGTAGTGTGTCTAACAATGTCATAAAAAAGTCATAGTATCTTGTATCAAAAAATGTCATAAAAATGTCATAGTATATAGTATGTTGACAAAATATATCATAAAAAGTCATAGTATTTCATGTCAAAACATATGTCATAAAAAAGTCATGGTATAGTACATTGTAAAATATGGCATACAAAACTCATAGTAGAGTATGTGGTGTAAAAATGTCATATAACGTCATAGTATAGTATGTCGTAAAATATGTCATAAAAAGTCAGTATAGTATGTTGAAAAATATGTCATGAAAAAGTCATAGTATAAATAATAAAATAATAATAATAATAATAATAATGAAAATATGGCATAGAAAAGTTATAGTAGAGTATGCCGTGTAAAAATGTCATAAAAAGTCATAGTATACAGTCGTATGTCATAAAAATTGTCATGAAAAAGGTCATAGTGTATATAGTATGTCAAAAAATATGTCATAAAAAGTAATATTATTGTATGTCAACAAATCTACAATCTTTTTTACAAATCTAATAAAAAAGTCACGAATATGTCACGAAAAAAGTCATAGTATAGTATGTCAAAAAATATGTAATGAAAAAGTTGTGGCATAGTATGTTGTAAAATATGGCATAGAAAATTTATAGTAGGGAGTCTTTAGCGCATCTACTGTAAGTGGCACTACACTGGGGTGGGAAGGGGTGGGTGGGCACTGTCAAGTTGTTCCTGATTTATTTTTTAATTATATTTTATTTTTTTAATGTCATTTTTTATTTTAATTTTTTGTGTGGTTGTTGTTATTGTTTTCAATTACTTGTTTACCTATGTTGTTGTTTTACTTTGTCTGTCTGATGGGTGTTATTTTTGTAGTGCTGGGCCCTTTGTACGGTTTGTCTTTTGGTTCAGTATTTGAAAAGAAGCAGGATATCCGTTACACAACAACTGTATTACTGTTGTTCTTATGCTTCATAATAAACATATTTGAAACAGAGAAGTTATAGTAGAGTATGCCGTGTAAAAATGTCATAAAAGGTCATAGTATAATATGTCAAAAAATATGTAATAAAAAATTCATGGTATAGTATGTTGTAAAATAAGTTATAGTAGAGTATGACGTGTATAAATGTCATAAAAAGTAATATTATTGTAGGTCAACAAATATCTAATAAAAAAGTAAAAGTATGTTGAAAAATATGTCATGAAAAAGTCATAGTATAAAAATATGTCATAAAAAGTCATAGTATAGTATGTTGAAAAAATATGGCATAGAAAAGTTAGTACAGTATGTAGTAAAATGTGTCATAAAAGTCATAGTATACTACGTCAAAAAATGTCATAAAAAAGTCATAGTATAGTGTGTCGAGAATATGTCATAAAAAAGTCAAAGTGTAGTATTTTGTAAAATATGTCATGAAAAAGTCGTAGTATAGTATGTTGAAAAATATGGCATAGAAAGGTCAGTATAATATGTCGTAAAATATGGCATAGGAAACTTATAGTAGAGTATGCCGTCTAAAAATGTCATAAAAAAGTCAGTATTGTATGTCGTAAAATATGTCATAAAAAGTCATAGTACACTGTGTCGAACATGTCATAAAAAAGTATTTTATAAATGATGTCATAAAGAAGTCTTAGTATAGTATGTAAAAAATATGGCACAGAAAGGTCAGTATAGTATGTAGTAAAATATGTCATAAAAAGTCATAGTATATTACATCACAAAATGTCATAAAAAGAAAACTCATAGTAGAGTATGCCGTGTAAACATTTCATAAAAATGTCATAGTATATAGTATGTCGAAAAATGTGTCATACATACGTCATAGGATAGTATGTTGTAAAATATGGCATAGAAAACTCATAGTAGAGTACACCGTGTAAACATGTCATAAAAAGTCATAGTATAGTATGTTGTAAAAAAGTAATTAAAGATCCCATATTATGCTCATTTTCAGGTTCATAATTGTATTTTAAGGTTGTACCAGAATAGGTTTACATGGTTTAATCTTCAAAAAACACTATATTTTTGTTGTACTGCACATCTCTCTATCACTGCTGCAGCTCCTCTTTTCACCTTGTGTCCAGGTCTCTGTTTTAGCTGACAGAGTGAATCATCTTTTCTTCTGTACTATCTTTGGCTGCACTCGCACATACGCAGTAGCTCAGATTGTAGATCATGTCAGTTAGCTCCATAGACAGTAAAAGAAAGGTTGTTTCTCCAACTTTGGTCAGTTACAAGGCAGGATTAGCCGGGAGACTTCTTCTAAATGAGGGCGCACATGTAAGTACTTCTTTTGTAGATTATGGTGAACTTGTGTGTGTTGTAGCAGTGCTTTGCCATTGAAAACGAGCTAGCATGCTAACGCTAGCATGCTAACGGTTGTGTTTAGTCCGTCGTTTCGGCTAGTGACGTAAAAAGCCCTGCAGATTTTGAACAGCTCACCCGGAGACTGAAGGCAGGACACATTCAGAAACCGTATCTCACTCAAAACAGCATGGGTAGATTTTTTTCAAAGTTTGTATGCGTGTGAAAGCACCAGAATAACACCCCAAATCCCAGAAAAAGTGATTTTTTCATAATATGGGCACTTTAAAAAGTAATTGTATAGTTTATCGGAAAGAAATGTCATGTCAATGTATAGTATATTGTAAAATAAGTCATAAAAAGTAAATTAGGTCATTAAAAAAAGTAAAAAAAAGTCATAGTATAGTATGTCGTAAAATATGTCATAAAAAAGTCATAGTGTGTCGTAAAATATGGCATGGAAAAGTATGCCTTGTAAAAATGTCATAAAAAAGTCATAGTATAATATGTCTACAAATGTCATTAAAAAGTGGTATGTTGTAAAAAATGTCATTAAAAAAGTCATAGTACAGTATGTTGTAAAAAAAAGTCATAAAAAGTCATAGTTCGTCTATGTGTATGTTGTCATAAAAAGTTTGAAGAAAAAAGAAAAATATATACATATATATATATATATATATATATATTATATACACACACACATATATATATATATATATATATTATATACACACACACATATATATACACATATATATATATACATACATATATATACATATATATACATACATATATATATATACATATATATATACACATATATACATATATATATATACACATATATACATATATATATATATACACATATATACATATACACATATATACATATATATATATATACACATATATACATATACACATATATACATATATATATATATATACACATATATATATACACATATATATATATACATATATATATATATATATACATACATATATATACATATATATATATATACATACACACATATATACACACACACACATACATATATATATATATATATATATATATATATATATATATATATATATATAGTTAAATGATTAAAGCAGGTTAACACATTCCTAAGTAAATGTGGTCATTTTTTATTATGTCTCACACTTTGATTTCATATTAGAAGTGAATAATCTAGACAGATTTATACAGAAAAGGGTTCTTGTCAGTCTCAACATAAGTTGGGAGAAAGAAATACTGCCTCCACCTTACACCTTTGGGCCCAGGGATGCAACTTGATGAGTGACACAAACACACATGACTCCTTTAGCTTGACAGGGTACCTGAAGTAACAGGAATAATAACAAATAATGGCCACTTACAAAATATAATGTTGCTGTCTGACACTCTTTGTTTAAAAAAAGGTGTTGAGGGAATTTGACATTTTACTTAGCTTTCCAGCAGAGAGTTGGTGAGAGAATTGGTCTTGTTCTCTGCTGAGAATGTGATTGGCTGCAATCTGCCATCCCTTCAGGACCTGTGCGTCGATCCCTACCACCCCGGTCAAATCTTTTTTGAAACACGCTCCAGTTTAGCAAGAGGCTTCAGTCCATCAGGACCAAAACCTCGTGCCACACAAATAGTTTCTTCCCGACTGCTGTCGGCCTCATTAACAAGGCCTGTAATCCCCACTGACCCAGTCTCTTAACCCTTTTCTGATTGTGATTTCTGATTCTTACCCAGGTAGCTAACGCTAACTCTACACCAAAAAGCGAATGAGCATATTTCACAAAATGTCAAACTTTTTGCTTTTAAAGTGTTTCTTTTGTTCCATCATAGTTACAATAACAGTTTTAAACAGTTTAAGTTAGACACACTCCACTAACTCTTTTAGCGGGGAGACTGAAGAATGACAGGCAACAAAAAAAATACAAAGAGTCAAACTTATCCAGCTTCAATAAATGTTCAGTTTAACTTTTCTTACTCCCTTTAGTACTCCACAATACTGTCAGATTACAAGATATTGTATGGCACACACTAATAATGGACCAATAGCTTGACATTTCAAAGTGTACATTTCAAAGTCAAGACAAAATACAGGGACATAATAAACATATAGCTATACACAGATTACATACTTGATACAATTGATGTTTTCTCCTTTTTAGCTTTTTTTTTTGCAAACTTGTCACCAGCAAAACCTCTAATTACTACCTTTGATTCTATAACATCAAACATGTAAATATAACAAAACAATACTGCTTTCTCTTCTTTTGTATAGCCTCATTTATCATTTTCTTCAGTCCTCACTTTGCTCTTCTTTAAATCAAAGGTCAAACTGTCCATTGCAGAGAGTTTGCTGACTTGATAAGAAATTAGATCTGATAGCTTTGGCCTCAAGCCTGTTTAGTCCTTATTTGTGTCGGACGAAGTCTGGAAAAGTTGTTTTGATTTAATTCGATTTGAGCAGCCTTCGCTCAGTGGTGTGTGTCCTGGAGCTATATTACCGCATGAAAAGTCTTTAAATAAATACAATTCAGCTTAACTTGCACACCGGCAGCCTTCCTCATATCCACACGGACAATCAGCTCTAGAAAAGATGATGCAGTGACATACCAACACAGGAAAACTTTTAGAAAGTCTTTTTGAGAATTCATCCTGTGAGATTAAGCAGTTTGAGTTGAATGAGAAGGCTATTTTACAGGGGGGAGCTTTCAGAGAGGACAGGTGGCATCCTGGTTCCCACCAAGGTTGTATCACCTCTTCCAGACCTCCTCTTCTTTGATCTGTTCTTTCCCCACACATCAGCTCTGCATCTCAGCCACAGGCTGGACCAGGAGAGGGAAGCTAGATCCTGAAGTAACATCATGCCTAGGCAGCAAGACCTGCAGGCAAGAAGAAAAAAATATGTAGAATCTGCAGGAATTGTGGAGAATGGATATGGATTAGTTATTCCCTCTGATTTGCACTAAATTTCAATTGATAAATCCAATACATAGCCAATTACTATGTATGGTTTTCAAAAATCTAGTGAGTAAGTGGAACTGGGCTACAAGCTCAACATAAAGTCACCAAATGGATCCAGTGATGTTAATTCAGCAATATCTGCTAACATTTGGCCACCATAACCTACTGGTCATACCAGACCAAATACAGGTTTAACAGAAACACCCAAAAGAGTGATGAAATGAGAAAAGTGAGGCTTTATTGCTTATGGATTTAACATTTAATTTATAAAAGGAAAAATGTCAAATCTCTTCTTTCAAAAGTTGCATAGTCACCATTAAAAGTCCCTGAAAATGTATTTTTCCAGTCAGCAGATTCACTGAGTTTTGAGGGTTAATAAAAATGTTGTTAATAATAATAATAATAATAATAATAATAATAACTTTGATTGTTGCTTATTTAGTCATGGAAATGTATTGTTATGGAAAAATACACAAGACCTGACACCAAGTTTCAAGGAAATAAAAGGGGAAAACTGGACATTGAACAATTTGTCCAGAAACAATTTAAAGAAAATACATGATTATTACTTGAGACGTACAGTGGTAGTGGCATAAAATGGTTGTTACCAATTTCTTACTGTTGCTATAAAACAATATTACACTCTGATCCTTACCTGTGTGTGTGTGTGTGTGTGTGTGTGTGTGTGTGTGTGTGTGTGTGTGTGTGTGTGTGTGTGTGTGTGTGTGTGTGTGTGTGTGTGTGTGTGTGTGTGTGTGTGTGTGTGCTTTACCATTACCAGATATTATATGGTATTATTGCCGCTCTCTGTGGGGAAAAAAAAGAGAGAGAAACCGGTTCAGTTTGGAGAAGATACAATAACTCTGACATTTTTAAACCAGCAGGTGGCAGTATTACATAGAACTTCTCTAAAAGATGAAGCATGACTTTAAACACCCCTCTGATGTTTCTGGACAGGTGTCACTATCCATCCTCTTGAGTGACAAGATAAGAACATATCCCATTAAACTTCATCTGCTGTTTGATGAATCCCCCACTTCTCACTTTCATTCTCATATTTCATGTACATCCTGCCTCTCTTCCTCTCTCATCGGCTCATTATCCCTCTGTCTTGTCCTTCCCTCTTCGGTCTCTCGGCTGATAATGGCTTCTTCCTCCCAGTCTTTTGGCTTATACGAGTTAACAGGCAACTGTGTCTCGGCTGATAGGGTGGCTGTGATTCATTTAGACATGCTGGCAGCAAGCTGTGTAAACAGCCATTAGTAATTCATGACTCTGTCCAGCATCCTCAGGCTTCAATTAACCCTTGCTATTGGTGCGTTCTTCCTCTCTGTCACCCATCTTTGTCTCTCATTGCTTTTCATCTTTGTCCTTCTTCATCTGTATTCTCCTCTTCTTCCTGCCTCCTTCCTAACAGTTTAAATCATTCTCGTTGGGTCCGAGGGCAGTTGTCATCTCGCCCAATCAAGACAGGGAAATCTCATTGGCAACAGAAGCAAGCAGGTGGTTTATAACATCCGCCTAATGCCTGAAAATGAATAACTTGAGCATGGGAAATTATGCAGGAGGAAATAAGGTACGTTTTTAATTTCAAGCTGCTGGTGGGATGTGCGGTACAGCAACAGGAATCAGATGTGGTCTTTGATATGTGCTGTCTCATTATTGTACAGAGCTTTAATGGAAAGGCCAATTAGGCACAAAAATGTAGCAGAGGTGTGGATGTGTGGATATGAGTCACAGATTTAGTGTATTCACATAAAAAAAGATTTGTAGCTTAATTTGACTTTGCTTGGAGCTTGAGCCTCATGACTTTAAAGACTCATAGGATACGCTCCTGGAGCCAAAAGTGGAATAAAATTCAGACACAGTGCAAACATTCAGGCCAGCATCCAATAATTTAACCTGAAACTAACCTGAATCTCATTTCCGGTGTAATTGCACTACAGCTTTTATTCTGTTGTTGTATACCAAACTGTCTTGGTTAAAGTGTTCCATGAATTACCAGGAAAAATGTTTTGGAGAGTACAAAATGTAATATTACTATTTTGGTGTTTCTATTTTAAAATGGTGACAAATCTGGTGAAGAATAGGTTATTACTTTTATAGGTCAATATAATTGTTTAGGGCAGTGTTGTGAGAGTATACAAAAGTATGTGGACTGTTGTTTCTCCTCTCCCTGCCCAACTGCACTGTCTGACACTGGCTATGTCTACCCACTATGAACCCTAAAGGTATTATTATCCTCTTACTGTCTCCCAGCAGTTCCTCAGACATCAGACTGTCTTGACGGTTCCCCAGGACGAAGGCCAGAAAGGAGAGAATGAGAGCATCCAAGATGCCCATGATGGCCAGGATGTAGGCCCAGCGCACCGAGCAGGCCCCCAGCGTGTACTTGTCCGTCTGCTCGCCACACATCCGCTTCACCTCGTCGCTGTCCCAGCCGTCCGGGTAGATCATGCAGCCCAGAATCAGACATGTACCTGGATCAGGAGGAGAGAAAGATGGGTTAGTGTTAATTGACTACCAAGAGAGGACTTTAGATTTGGGATACTCTACTACTTAAACCTATACAAAATGCATTAGATATGAAGTGTACAGTACTCAGTGTAAAGACAGTGTGCTTTGGAGAGGTTATTTACACTGTTAAGTGAAGAAGTATAGTCAATAAAATGCTAATTCAGAGAGGATATATAAGTAGAGGATCAGAAATCTTGAGTTAGAAGAAGGTGAACTCTGAGGAGAAACAGGATAAGATCATATTTTACTGATAAATATTGTTTTTCTTTCATTTTTGTCAATTAGAAAAAAAAATCAGGCAGTACAAGGAAAAGGAGGTGACATCAGTGCAGAAATGGGACAGAAAGGGGAAAGAGAGAGAATATGTTACAACATGTCACAGCACCAAACGGTGAGTCGAGCTGCCTTCATTAGCCATCTGCTGCATGGCTGACAATGACAGACTGAGCTGTTAGAGAGCAGAGTCATCTAACAACTTCAGTCTTCTTCTGCTGGCAGTACAGAGCTGTGTGACACACACACACACACACACACACACACACACACACACACACACACACACACACACACTCTTTACAGGTCTGAAATCTGAATGTCAGAGGTTCTGTGCGTTTAAATTTCTGTTTTTGTGAGGGGCCAATTTGAGTTTCAGATAATGAGAGTGAGGACGTTTTTGGAAGACAGGATTCATTAGAGGGTTTGATGGTTAAGGGTTGATGTTAGATTGAGGCAAAGGTTAGAGAGGCACTTCGGATTTAGCAAATTATGTCTCCTGTGGTTTTAGTGTGAGCTTTCCAGCAGGCATGGAGTTTGAAAGAAGTTGCTATATCGATTCTACCACACCGTCCTCACCCAGAAAACAACAACAACAACAACAACAACAACAACCGTATGGGTTGATTATGCAAGCAGCTCATAACAACCAACAATAACATTTCTTGTTAGACACCGACCATTCGGTATTATAATATAAAAATAAAATATTCAAAATAATGAAATAGAAGAGCAGCCAATCCAAAACATTGAGAAGCTGAAACCATAAATGTTTTTTGCATTAAAAATAGTTGCCAATTACTTTTCTGTCAGCTGACTAAATGATTGACTAATGGTTCCAGTTGTACTTACTACTACTACTTACTACAGTATATACTGTTTAAACTATTGTTGTTACAACAAATTATCATATTTTTTAAGCTCTTTATATGTTTTGTAAAGTTACAAAATAAATAAATGTACTGGAGTGAAAAGCACAATATTTATTATTTATTTGAAATGTCAGACTAGAAGTAGAAAGTGGCAACAAAAGAAAAGACTCCAGTACGAGTACCTCAAATTTGTACTTAAGTGTAGTACTTAATTACATTCCACCGCTGCATTCAGGGGCCTCAAAGTAGGGGAACTCAAGTACGTGTGTACGTGTGTACGTGTGTGTGTGTGTGTGTGTGTGTGTGTGTGTGTGTGTGTGTGTGTGTGTGTGTGTGTGTGTGTGTGTGTGTGTCTCAGGTTAGCACACTAAGGTGAGCTGCCAGCAGTTTAGACAAACAGATAAACTCCGGAAATGTCAGGGACTAATGTTCCTCCTTCCCCCCCACTCCCCCTCTTCTTATCGTTCTTTTTGTGGCCACCATAATGACAAAAGATAGAGACCTTTATATTCAGGATAGAGGCGGAGGATGAGCAGAGAGAGACCGCATGGGTGTCTGGGTCATGTCTGTTTTTCTGGTAGTCATGAATTAAACACACCCAGCCATCCCTCTCACAGTTGTACCAATAAAAGCAGCAACAAGCTACTGTAATAATAACCAGTATTGATGCAAAACAGGTTGCAGGTTGATGGTTCTTTTTGTGAAACACTTTGGAAAACCTTGTGTTTGTTAAAATGTGCTATATAAATAAAGTTGGATTGGATTGGACTCTAATCCATATGCCTCTCCTACATTTCCCAGGAGGAACTGAGTGTATTGACTTTTCTGCAGCCTTCCTTAGTTTGGAGATCAATGTTCTCAGAGCAAAGGAAACAAGAACAAAACCTAGTATATGGCTGGACCGTGTATGGTGAATATGCTTAGTTGTGAACACGTTGTGATGCAATATGAACATGCACGATGAACAAATTGCAAAAGACTGCCTGAAACCTTTTAATAAGTCCAAAAGCACACCATGCCAAAGATCTCGCTGCCAAAACAAAGCTTGAAAGAAAGCAACAGAGAATATAATCTGTGAAATTCACAAAGAAACATTTGGTGTTACCTGGAATGAAAACTGTCAACAAGGCTGAGGCTTAGATATTGGTATTTTTCCAGAAGTGCTTAGTTTGTTTGCTATACAACAGTTGTTCTTCCTGGAGTCCATTTAAAAACATAAACAGTGACAAATCAACGCATAGCTCACAGTCATGTACAATTACATACAAAAACATTATATACACCATTAGATACATAACCAGTTTTATGATCAGCTTTTGTTCCAGATCCCAGTCAACACGTGTAATCTGTGAAGTTCACAAGAAAACATTTGCTGTTTCTCTAATGAAAGTGAAACACTGTTCATCAACAACGCTGGGGAGAATATTTTAATGTTGTGTCACGTAAGGAAGACGTTTTTCAGGTCCATAAACTTTCACCATATCTTCCATTGTATATTAGTGTTGATTTTCTTTTATTCATATTAGAGGATTTGGTACATTGCACACAGTTCTCTCCTATGTAAAAAACCTGCTCCTGCAGGCTTTTCAGCTGTAATATTAATAGAATGAGTTGAACTGCACGCTGTCAATGGCAAATCTTGAAACTCCCACAGAGCTGAAGTCGAGAAACACAGAGGATCAAAGAGACACCGGGTTTGTCTTTCTATCATCTGAATGCCTTAAAATGTCCATTTCAGGCGGTTCAGGCTTCAGTTTCCAGCAGCTGCAGGTTTCAAAATCCAAAGTATATGTCTACTTGAAGCTAAATATGCAGTCCTTCCTCTTTGCATGCTTTTCATAGAAGAACCAGCCAATTCTTCTTCTCACTGACTGATCTAATCATCGTCCTTTTATCTTCAATACCTAAACGCTTCCTGCAAAAACTGTTTTTTTTTTCCTGTTTTCCAACATGTACTGAATCTAATCTTTTAGCTTTAGCAGACTGACAGAATTTAATTTCTTCTGCCGTGATCAGCAAGCAGAAATCGTCTCTATCCCCAAAACGGCATCCAAATATCTGTTAAGTAGGCCGAGGCCAATCTTTTATCTTTGGCAAAATAGTTTTGTTTTCAGGCTTGCACAGAAATGTGTAGCTACACACAATCCTATAAATGGCAAGCCGTTACAGTGTAACGTGCAGTAACAACAGGAGTAAGCCAACGGGGTCAGCCTCTTCATCTCCTAAAAAAATGAATTCTCCTCATCTCAACATCCCTGCAGCCACAGCAGCCTGCACACAATCCCTTCCATAAATAATGAAAGATATTATGAAACCCTCAGACGAGGAATCACGTCAGCTCTTTTGGACACTTTAAATGAGATTTCTTTTTTTTTTCCCGAACCCGCACAGCCTAAAAAGCTCGGGATAACATTCACACTCATAGTAAGAAAGCAGATGAGAAATTGTTCAGCGCTTCAAATGATTTAGGTCGAATGAAATATCCAGCTCACAAGCTGTTCAGAAATGTTCAAAACTTCAGTATGGTAGTACTCCAACTCTGCAGGAGGTGGGTAGTAATAAGCTGACGTTCACACTTGGACTCGAGAGAACGACTCTTCATCGCAGAGAGAAGAGGAGGTCAATTACTGAGCAACGCTACATCTCACTCTTTCATCTCTCTCTCGTTACTAGAGAGACTTTAGGCGTATTTCTCTCTTTGGGCAAGTCAGTATTGAAGAGATGAAGTATTCTGGATTTCTCAACAGTAATGACTTGGTTTGTTTTTTCATACAAATAGTGTAATGTTTGACTGTTTTATCTACTGAAACCAACTGAAGTAAAGCTGGATTTACGAAAATAATATGATTAAGAAAAATAATAGTGTTGAAAGTTAATTGAAACCAAATTGATAATTGATTTATCATTTATATAGGAGCTTACAGGCTAAAACAGTGTTCAACAGCCCTCTCTGGTTGCAGCTGTAACCATACCCAACAGTGATGTTGCAATGTACTGACACACCCTGGAGTACACTTACACATCACTGCAGTCAGCAAAAAAATACGAAATAAATTCCAGGGTTTTGTAGTTGCTCTTTTAGTCATTTATCAGGTAAAAATTTCAAACATTTGCTACCTCCAGCCTAAAAAATGTGGAGATTTGCTGCTTTTCTCTGGTTTATATTGTTATACATTAAATAATCAATTCAATAGACTGTTGTTCGGACTAAAGAACCAATTTGAAGACATCACCTTGGGCTCTGGAAAATAATGATAGACATTGTTTAGTATTTTGTGACATTTTAGAAACTAAACAAGCTACAACTAAATGAAAAATATCATTCCACATGGAGGTCAGAGGTCACACAGAATAAGTGTGCCATTAAAAAGTTTTCAAACATCCCCGTCATGATTTTGGATGCCCTTGATTTCTCTCTTTAACACACACACACACTTCCTCTCTCCTTAAAGCTTTTCCAGCTGACAGCTGTTGGCAGCAACAACGGGGACAATCAGAAGAGGGGGTGTCATAATCTAGACCTCTGTGTCCAATCGCCACATGATATTACACACACACACACACACACACACACACACACACACACACACACACACACACACACACACACGTACGTTATGGTGCATTTCACAGGCCCAGCTGTAGCTGTCTACTTTGTGAGATTCATGTTCCTTTAAACGTCACGCTTATTGATGAAGTGTGAGTGCATGTGCAGGTGTGTGTTTTTTGTGCATGTGTGGGCGTGTGTTGGAGATACAGAGGGCTCATCCTGTATGCACCGAGCATCAGCAATAAGGTGGACCATTGCACATTATATTAATGGGAGTTAATTCGGGCAGAAACTGGCAGATGCAAGAAAGTATGAGGACAAAATACCTCCTCTTCTCTCCACCCCCCTGCCCTGATCCCTTCTGCTCCACAGACGATTGAGAGAGCATATGTGTGTGTGTGTGTGTGTGTGTGTTGCTTGAGGGATAAGGCAGAGGAAAGGGAGCATGATTTGCAACAGAAGTCCTGCTGTATGCCCCGCATCCAATCCTCATTAACACCTCTTGTATTAGCGCCACTGACTGAATTAAACAGCAGTTTCTCCTCACACAGATTATATTTAAATTGACAAAAAATGTGCCTAAGAACACTTCTTTTTTTATATTTACAGTAAACTCGTCATTTATGTAGAAGCTGAGATATAATATATAATATAAAAGGAGCTTAACATAGAGCATTTACCACAAAGGATGAGGTTTTAGTACAGTAAGATGAAAGTCAAGTCAGAAAAGATCAAATTTGAGTTACTGACTGCATACTCAGCCCATAAAATCTACAGTATATGATCAGGGATATTTTATGAACGTTGGCATTTCCCCTTGCAGGATTAATAAAGTGTAAATTATAATTATTATGCTTTGTTCAGCACTTCATCAGGCCCATGAAAAGATACAGCGATGGTACCCATGTGCGTTCATAAAAAAGTGTGGATAAAAATCCAGCTCTATGTGAGCAAACATTATATAAAGCTCTCTGGAGCAAAACACAACACTCTCTACATGGGTTGAAAAAAGTCAAATTAAATCAAATTCAAAATAACTGTTGTAGTGTTAAATCAATACTTTATTTTACTAATATTTTAATAATACTTTTCCAGAAAATAACATAATATATGCATTTCTGGAAAATACTATGTAATTACACGGACGCATGTTACTCTTTCAGTTATGTTCTTCCAGTTAACCTTATTTTACCAAAGTAAGTTCATTTTTTAGGAGAAACATGGAGAATAATGTTTGCAGCCAATTATGTAATTGTTAAGAGAAAAACTCATATAAAATGTCAACATGAGTCACAACTAAAGTGGCGTTCACACAATAATCACAAATTGCACTTGACAGAATGAAATCAATGTAAATGTAATACTGCAGATGTCAGTAGCTTATAATACACTCATTACTGTTATTAAACCTAAAAACTATAAATGAGTGCATGGATACTTATTATATTTACTGTCTCATGACAGTGTCTCTATTTCCTCATATTAAACAACAAATTACACAGGAGTTACAAAATGCTCCAGACACCAAAAATAAATGAATAAAATAAATTACAATGTATTAATTGTTAATGGTTCAATTTATTGTTTTATTGTACTATTTTATTTTGTTCCAAAACTCTCTTCACACCACCAGGAATACAATTCTGGTTAGGAAATAGCAATTAATTCACTTATTTTGTATTAGAATATATAAATGCAGAGGTCTAGAAATAATGGAATAAGTCAGAACAAAATAGGATCCTTAAACAAAGCTTCAGTGGTAGCTAAGGCTCTTGTTCCCACACTGAAAAAAAGACAAAAAGACAAAAGATAAAAATGTCCCAATATTGAACATACTAATCTACCAACAACACCGGCTATTATTGCAACCGCTGTAATCCTCGCAAAGGAGCTGTCCTTGCACTGCAGTGCTAAAACAACTGTTTCAGCTGCTCTATTCTGCACTACACAGCCTCAACAATTCCCTGTGATTTAGACACTGAGTGGGGTCACTCTGCGCCACTCTGTATGTGTGGCCAGCACACAGGCGGAAACAAAAGACTTTCCCTCTCCACCTCCTACAACAACTATGTTTCTGTTACTGTGGATGATAGAGAAGGGGAAGGAGAGGTGAGGAAGACAAACACAGACTGAAGATGAAGAGACAACAGAGAGAAAAAAAGAATAGAGATAGGAAGTGAGGAAAAAATAGTAGAAGAGAGAGGTGCTTGATCTGTGCAGCTCAGGATTAAAATAACATGAGTGGCTGCATGGTGTTTGCTTGTTAAGGTGAAAGAAGAACCAGACTGCAAGAACAGGATGAGGATGAGATTATTAGAATCTTAAGGACACAAGCTGAAATTTATTGATAGTGTAAGATCCGTGTGTCATTAATGTGTCATCTTCAGTTGTGGATTGAAATGAAGACTGGAGAGATTTGGCAGGAACAAGGGTTACAAGATTGGAATCCCAATGTACTTAATTTGAGACATGAAGGGAATGAAAGTGGCTGTTAAAAAAATGCAGCGCCACACAGACCGCACTCCTCCATCTGATCAGAGGATGGCACACAGACAGAGAAACCAATGTTTAAAGACATAAAGCAGAATGACTTTCAAGTCAAGTCGGGGCAAAAATGGGCTAATCTAAATTTTACTCCGTAGGACGACCTCGGCCATTAGGCTGTCCTCATTGAATTTATTGAAAGGCAAAATAAAATGTAAGTCTGTGTCAAAGACGAGCTAGTTTGGGGATGGTCCCTGGAGGAGAGAGTGCCGTAAAATTGATTGAGGATCAAATTTACAATCTAATCATCTCTGAGCGGAGAAAGGGAAGCAGCTCAGGTCTGTATTGAGCGCAGGCCAAACAGAAGACTTATTATATCATTAGTGCTTTATCATTTATCAAAGGAAAACAGCTGACCTTGGTTCAAGGATATACACACCTTTATCTAGACTTAATGTAATAGTAGAAACTCAGCAGAGGCTAATCGACCGTCCTTAGTTAGTGTTGCTTTGCCATGCTAAAGGTTGCTAAGCGTTCTGTTCTTGCAGTGTACAATCATAAAGTTTTATCACTTGAAATTCTTTGTAATTTTGAAACAATGGGTCTTTATTTCAAACAAAAGTAGACAGAAGCAGGCTTCTCATTTCTGGACAGTGACCGTCTATTTTGCTGGCCCGGCTGAAATGAGAGCTGTTGCTAGCAGATCTAGCTTACAATAGGCTAATGTTAACTCTATGAGTTGGTTGAAAACGCCTTTAATGTTTCAGCCCACTAATTTTTTTCAAAATGGAAATCTTGTAAAAGGATCTTAAACTGATGGCTACAAAGAGACACAAAACCACAGAGAGATGTAACAACTATATAGAGACAAAAAACAACAACGAAAAGAGACTAAACAACTATAAAGTGTGTCTTGCTCTTATGTAGGAGAGCTGGTGGGGGCTTTTGCATGTCTGCACCCAGGGGCCCATTGTCTCAAAATCCACCCATGCATGCAGTCACTACTGTAGTGAGCAAACTAGATAGCCGGACATGCAGACGTTTACAGTTTACGCTAGAGCAAATAAACATAGTTTAATCCACTCCTTACTAATTCAAGGGCTAAAGAAAGACAACAGCTTTTCAAATTATTTAAATGCAGTTTTTCTCTTACTACTTTCAACATGTGTGGAAATCTAAATATCGACAGGCCTGCCGTCGAGCCTTGTTACAGCTGTTAAGCTATGATTGGACAATCACTGTTTAGGAGGGGGTGCTACTCCTTCAAAGAAAATAGTAAATAATGTAAGTTAATGTAATGAAAATGGCTCAAAGCATCTTAAAGGTGATGATGTGAGAATGTGCTTACAAGTGTGTGAGCCTACAGTCTATGGTGTTAGTAAACTAGGATTACTTAGAAATACCTCCAGTGGCTCTTTTTAAAACCCCTCGGCATGGCAGTGCCACGGAAACAAAGCCTTCTTATTTTTAGTGATAATCTGCATAAAAGTTATTCTGATAATCCTCCTGTGAGGTATTGTTTTTGTCTTCAGATGCCTCCTCCCTTGCATGATGCCCCCCCCCCCTCTCCCCCTGCTGCCTGACAGGAGACGACTTCAGAAGTTACATCCAAACACTGCTGCCGCCTCAGATTCGATGCCCGTCTTGTTTGAAGTCGGTCCTAGTTGGAACAGTCTTCTTCTTTTGAATATTCATTCAAGCTTTAATCAAACCTTACTCTGATTTTGTCTTAGCACAGAACATGTTCGGGAGTGGGAGGTCCCCCCCCCCCCCGAGGATCCAATCGGCTGGTTGGATTGAGAGAGATGCTGCATCGCCATGGTGACGGGCTGCCTGCTGTCCCCCCCCCCTGCTCCAACTGATTTGTGGATTTGTATGGATGAGTGTCAGGACTGTGCCAACACCTCAGTGCTTGGAGTGTGAATGTGACACAAAAGGCCTCTCTTGTTTTCCCCCTCCCATCTCTTCTGATAAGTAAAGCCCTGCCGTACTTCCATATGAGCAACATATTCTCAGTTATGATCATAATCTGAAGCAGATTTTGCTCTCTGGAAGTACAAGGATGACTCACACAAACCTATCAGGTGGTGATTTAAAACAGGTGTTCCCATTAATTAAGGGGATCCATGCTACATCCCAGACTGAAGAAAAACACGTGTTAAGCCTTGCAAGCTCGCTGTCAGTGAAGCTAACATCCCCCTACGGTGATTTGTGTAGCTCAATAGCGTCACAGCTCAGTGGCTGACAGGGGAGGAATAAAGCAAGAGTAAGACATTTTATTTTGTCAGTTGGAGGGTGAAGGAAAAAGCCCACATGGTCCGATTTTATTTACAACATTCGATCGGATGAATGTTAAGTTACACGTTTGATCAATCGTTTCATTTAAGTGCTCTCTCTTCTCTGTGCTTTCTCAGATGTTGGTAAAGGCGTTCTTGAACATAACTTTTGGCATTTCTGAATCTCTTATGGTTGTCCTTATTTTCTCTTCCAAAACCGGCTGCCTTTGAAGTTGTGCCGAGGGGATTGCTCCACTCCGTTTCAGTAACTTCTAATGTGTCTCTGATCTGCGGCAATGGCAGCAAATACATCTTCTCCTTTTTTTTCTCTTTTGTTTTAAGCGTTCTCGCTCTCTTTCTGCAGCAATGATAATGATGTGAGGGGAGATAAAAATGACAGAGTTCTGTTTTACTGAGAAAAGTCCACCTGCACCAATATTGAAATGCAAGCGGTTAAGAACAATGGAGGCATGGAGACCTCTTAAACTGCACCGAAGGATCAGTCGGTAAGAGCTTGTGTCAACAAAACAAGGTTCATTTAGTAGCTGTTCTGGAGCTTTTGGCCTTATTGATACAGACATCATAGACTTTTAGATGTTAAGTTTTTTTTTCAATCCATTTTGGCTCAAAAGTTGAGACCAAAAGTGCATACTTGACTTTGGAAACAGCAGTTGAGAAACTCACCACAAGGGCCATTTAGAAACTGTTCTGGCTGTTCTACTACAGAACTTGAAGTCTGGTGGAGATCCTAAAGTTTTCAATACAACAGTGTATTAGGGCCATTGCAGGTAAAAAAAATAAAATAAAATAAAAAAGGATGTGCAATGTTTCTTTTTTGATGGAATAGTGCTGGAATAAAAACGTGAAGTCTTTCTGGAAACTTGGTGACAGCAAGGCCATGTGATATGGTTGAAAGCTCCATAACAAGAGAGTATGTGGAACTTGACTTGAAATTGTTTTGTCAACTGCTGTTTTCAAGGTCAAAAAGGAGCTGTCAAGCTTAACTTTTAATTCCCAGTAGTACTCAGAAGTATGGAAAGTGTAAACATGGCAACTTTTAAATTGTATGCAGGACTTCTACTTGTAACAGTAGTTCTACATTGTGGCATTCCTTCTTTTACTTAAGTAAAAGATCTGAATACTTCTCTCGTTGATGGTAGTCAAGCTGCTTCAAATGTCGTCACTCTTGCATTGATATGAGAATCCTCATCTTGCCACTTATCATGCAACTGTGATGCTTCACCGCTCCGGAGACGCTCCCCTGACCTGAGGTTTGTGAAGCAGCCATATCGGCTTGAACCTTGTTCTTGAATCCATGCAGGTTGCCATGGAGACGCCTTGAACCGGAGTGCATCAGCTCCCAGATCGCGTCCCCTTCTTTCGGCAGCTCCCGAAGGACCCTGCTGATCCCGAACAGCTCACCTTGGCGATCTCTTGGAGAGTGAGAGTGTGAGAGTGATAGGATGTTGCCAGCAGCAGAAGCACGGAGAGGCGTTTCCATGGCAACCGGCAAGCTCGGAGGATAGGAAGAGCATTAATGGGTGGCTGAGGTGGCTGCGAACATCACTGAAACAACACACGTCCCCTCTCTCCGCACACAAACACACACTCAGCGTCCGTGTTCTCTGATCCATGACCTTCGGAAAACAGTGACTGTGAACAAACAAACCGCAGAGCAGAAGCAACTGTTAACCCACAGAAGCAACTGTTTACCCACAAACGCATGCACGCACGCACACACACACACACACACACACACACACACACACACACACACACACACACACACACACACACACACACACACACACACACACACACACACACACACACACCTTAGAAAACACTCCCCCCCCCTCCGTTGAGAGAGGTAGGATCCTCTGAGTGCAGCGAGGAGTCTTGTTCCTCTGGTGTAATCATCAGCAAGTCCACTGGGACGCAAACACTCACAGCTCACACTTCTTAACTCCTCCTGCTAAGTTCATCAAATAACAACCCTCTGCTGTGGCGCTACTCAAGCTCTGGAACCTTGTGTTGTCCTCTCAAGCTGAAACCTCATTTGTATTCTACTTCTGCATCCAGTTTTCACTTAGCTATCATTGATTCAGTCTCCCCGCCAATATGTTTTCCAATGTTAATATTGTTAGTCATGTTTTCCATATAGCATTGTGCACTATCCTCACTTGCAGCTCAATACCACTGTTATAATCGCCGATGGATGATCAGTGTAATTAGGCGTTCAACTCGACGGGAAACCAGCGGGACGAGATGCTTTGTTACTCTGTCTGATCCATGAACCGATTTCAGTTCCGTTTGTCCCACTCAGGTAACTTCAGCAGGTAAACATCAGGTAGAAATATATCCTCAATAACAGCCATCATGTTTCCCATCAGTCAACCCACTTAAATCTTCTAAGGCCGCAGACAGTCCAGGTCCAGGAGAGTAATATATTTTGGATGTCACGTCTATATGATTGCTAAAGGCTGCAGTCATCAAACAGCTTCCTCGTCCAATATGAGAGTATTGATTGATGAGAGGACAGGATGTTGCAAATGAAATGTCCTGCTGGGAAGTAGATCTAATGGATCTGAGTTTTGTTTTGGCTCGTTGGGGGAGGAAATGGGGATGCACTTTATGCCTGCAGAGATTACCAGAACAGGAGATTTGTAGGCCATAGATTGAATATTTAGGAGGCGGAGAAAGCAGAGAGAGAGCAGAGATCGAAAACTGGGCTGAATATACAATTCAGGAATGCGGCTGGATCCATGTAAAGTGCAAAGTTTTACTTTCTTTAGTATCGACATACTACAGACCTGTATGTTTCTTTATACAATTTAATTTCAGAACTAACTGGTAAGACTTTATAATAGTTTTGTTTAATTCCAATTGTTTTTCCAAATGTATTCATTCATATTCTACTAGACTGTCTGAACTTCATCTTCCTTTATGTTCAAATAATGTGTTTTGTGGAAATCAAACTTGCAAATTGTCCATCATTCAGCATCTTTATCTACTATTAAAAAAAAAGTCCTAAACAATCTACCCAATTACAGTTTTGACTGTTGGACTGGAATGAGAAATATATTATTATTATTATTATTAGATTCATTGTTCTCTGCATCTTTCTATTTATTTTTATTACTTTATTATTACTTTATTTTGTAGCAGCCTTTTATTATTTTTATTTAATGTAATTCTGTTCATCTTGCCTTGAGTTTGTTAGGAAAGGTCTTTCTATAAGCTTTTAGCTACACACATTTCTTTAAATGTATGTACATCTGAGTAGGTAAAAGTGTGTTTGTACATATGGGAATTTACAGTATTTGTGTAGATATATCTTTTATAATAATTGTATTTTTTGATTGCATATGCAAACAAAAAGAACAACAGAGAAATACAGTTTGGGATATATGATAGTAAAGAATTGACATCGGGCAGCTGGGGAGTTGTATATGGAAGTGGAAGTTATCTTTTGCCATAATATAGTCTAATAGCAGGGACATACCACAATTCACAGTGTCATATCACTAAGAATCACAGATTTGCACACATCATTGACATATCACAGTAAGCAGTGACATATTTCAATAAGAATCAGTATATGCCAGTGAGAACATGGTGGTATATGACACTGGAACATGAGTGACATACTAGAAACCAACAGTCTATACCACAGCCAGTTTTCACTCTCAACATCACTCGTTTTATCTGCTAAAAGTAGCTTTCAGATATGTCCTCCTACTGTCATTTGAAAAGAGAGTGCATAGCTGTTTTCCGAAGTTTAAAATTGGGCATTAGTGGAGCAACCTTCACAGACGTGTCTTTTCTATAAATCAAGGAGCATCTGAGCATCATTCACCCTCAAACAATAACAGCCAGGTGTCATAACAGAATCTGATATATGATGAAGTCCTGAGACTGCGCGTCAGTCTCCTCGACACCAGCAGACACACGCAAACACTCATGCACGTTGAAATGAACATCACTCAAATGCACATGCACAGACACTCGCAGGCTTATCCGAGGCAGATAGTTTCAAATGGGTCACCATGTCCTTGTCCTGCTGCCTAACCCAGGAGGAGGAAAATAAATCAAACCTGCTGTCTTCTCCATCCTGGCCCAGTGATCAAGGAGATAAACCCCCGATGTGAAATCTATAAAGCCTGCCCCTACTCTGGGAAACGCGAAGGTGAGCGGCAGAGAAAGACATATTGACAACAGCTGCAAAGTCTAATGGATCAAACAGAAGCTTAGGATCAAGTCATTATTTATGTAGTAGTGTTATGCCCCTTCTTGCTTATTCAACAATACACAACGGAAAGTCAATGACAAGACAGTAAGCAAAACATTTAAAACCCAACCTGTTAATGTACCAAGTTGCCCCTTTTTCAAATGTAATTATATCAGTATTCAAACTTTTCCTGTCAGATTTCCTGTTTTAAAATGGTGACAGACTAAAAGCTTCCATCTTGGAAATACCAATCAAAGCATCTCAGCTTTCAAATTCAGTTCTGCAGAGTACGTTTTCCCTGCCAACATGGAAATAGCGGAAACCAGCCCACAGACATGCTGGTGAATTGAAATGCTTGGATCAAGGAAGAGCTTCTCAATAGTGAGCTTTTGTAGTATAATTACTTAACACAGTGTACTCTTTCTCTGCACAGTAAACATGTTCATACAAACATGATGTCTTGTTAATACACCACATCTCCCTCTTTTCTTTTTTGCTAAAACGCGGCATGCTCTCATCGCCCTTGGGCTGAGATTATTTGTGTGAAGTTATTTCTCTCTTTCTCTTTGCCCTCAGGTCCTAATTAAGTGTAATTCAACTTGCTTCGTCTCGTAATTATGAAGCCGGGGAGAGAGGAGCCCAATCTGGTCCGAGTATACAAACAGATTGAGGAGAAGGAGGATGAGAGAGAGCTGGAGAGGTTGGGCCGGATGTTGATAGTTGGATATTTTTGTTCATATTTTTACTGAATGTGATTCCAGAAAAGCTACAGGTTCATTTGCATTCTTGAGCCAGAGTAGTTACAGCTGCTATCTGCGGATTCAATGAGGATATTTACTTTGTAAAAACGTGACTGAAATTCTAACAAAAAACTGCACTACCACAGAGACTCGACACACTCAGAGGTTTGTCTGAGAGCGTAATGATTTATTCACAAAATGATTAGTTGTGTTTGCATATATAATTCATATCGAAGTAACCCGCTGCAGAGGGACAATGACAACAACAGCATGAATTTAATCTGCAAGGTCAGTGGAACTGGCTGTGATGTTTAAAATATCTCAACTGTGAACTGTGAGCCCAGATTGAAAAGGCCAGAGGGATCAAGAAGCAACAAAGTCATTCGCCAGTTGATTTGGCATGCTGTTGGTTCGGGGTCTCGTTCCTCGCATTCAGCCTGTCACATCCCATCACAGCAAGGCGAGCCTCAAAGCTCAGTCTTGTTTTTAGCTCGGACTGGAAAGTTTGGCAGAAGTTTCCAGTTGTCTGAGGTTATGAGGAGTTGTCGGTGAGAAGATGGCATCGACTCTTCATAACTGTAGGCACTGGTGGACTCAGGGCAGTGGTTCTCAAAATGGGGTCTGGGGACCCCCAGAGGTCTTTAAGGGGGTTCCAGGGAGTCTCCAGCAATTCCATCCAAGTAACACAATGACAGAATATATATATATATATATATATATATATATATATATATATATATATATATATATATATATATATATATATAACTTTATTCACAGACTCAAGGTCCAAATATGTATGACTATAGTATTTTGTTCATGGGTCTCATACACTTTCTGTAAAAATCTAAAAGTCTACATCAAGTCTAATCTACATCTAAAAGCAAAAATGCTATCAGATCTTATCAAATGGGGGTCAGTTTAGGGGTCCTTCACGTGACAAAGTTTTGGAACCACTGCTCTAGGGTGCCCTTACAGTTGTGATTAGGTGCCCTTTAGGGTGCCGTTACAGTAAATAAAACATGATAAAGTGACCTCGAGGGTGCCCTTACAGTTGAGAAAATGTGATGCAATGCCATATAGGCTGAACATATATGGCATTACATGCTAGCAAACTTTCTGCACGCTGATGCCCCATTTTATTTTTAGAGTCAGCCACTGATTGTAGGTGTCTAAGCCTTACAGGCCAGGGCAGCAGGGCATGGCTGCATCAGCCTTTTTACACCCCCATCCTGGTTACACTAATTACATTACTCCTGGGGAGACGGGATAATCAAATCTTAATGAGGTGTGGAAGACTTGAATGCTGTGCTTGACATGAAAGTCTTTACTGACAGAGGTGCTGAACCTTTGTTTATTTCCAAGAGCCCATTTTACACCAGATCTGTTAGGAAACACCATCAGTGTGATGTAGTCCAGATGGACAAATATCAGTGCTGAGACCCAAGTTTAACTCAGCTCTTCTTATTATTCTTAGAATTATTATTATTCTCTCTATTATTTTAGAGATGAAAATGGTGCTGAGCCCCAACTGGATCAAACATCATCCCTTGGAGGGCATTCAATACTGAATTGTACAACAGGGGAAAAAAATCTGTATTTAATGTTGAATATTGGATTAATGCATCCCTCCTAAAAACAAAACAAAAGAGCAGTTACTGTACTGATACATTACTATGGTATTGCTTCACACTTTAAACAGGCTTCAAACTACATTTTGATTTCAATGTCCTCTAGGATGGGACACAGAGCTGCATTAATGTAAGATAATAGCAGCCAAAAAGCCAGATATTCAATGCACCACTGTTTGAGAGCTGAATAATGGAGGCCTTCCTGTTCAAGTTCTGCAAACTGGTCTAACTGGAAGGCTTTTAGCAATTACTTAATTGGAGGACTCCATCAGGACCAAGTCTATTTGTGATTGACTGAGTGGAGTTAGTCCAAAACCGTTTGGATGGAGGGATGGATGGATTTAAATTTAGCCTCTCAATCAAAATAACATGTTTACAACGTCCTATATATTATTTAAACTCGAGGATGTAGCATTTTGACAAATGTAGATGACTATGAAGCATTCTACAACTGAGAAAATAAAATCCACCATCATCATAGCCTTTGATATGCAGAAGAGACAGATTTGCACAACTCTGAAGAATAAGTTAGTTAGTGTTATTCTGGAGCTTCCCATAAGACTTAAAAAGGCAGCAGGAAAAACAGAGTATGTTGTTCTCCTCTGGGATGAGTTTATGCTCCTTGAGATTATCACTTTCTCCTGCTGGGGGATTTGTCACTTATCCCTCGTGCAGCGGGGCAAGCTATTTAGTGACGCTCCCTCAGGGATACATAATACAATAGGATAATACAACAGCAGATTGGGAACATTTTCTTTTGCAGAGAGAAAAATAACACAACATAGACAGCTGCTGCTCGCATCAGTGATACTGCTACTCAGTCGGTGTCAACCACAATCACTGAATATATCTCTTGCCTTTCATACATACAGACATACTGTTCAACAACATACTGGTGATGTCAAACTCAGAGCTGCCAATCACTCCTCCTCCTCAAGCCATTACGCACTCTCATTTTCATCCAAATCTCTTGCCGTTTACTCTCCTGCTCCTCCATAAGTACCTCCTGATTAGGAGTGTTATTAAACCCTATAACTTCAGCACATCCACATCCTGCAGAGACTCCTGGAAATACCTCATTATCTCCACATCAGCTTCACCACTGTATGTCTGGCAACTGGGAACTATCCCATCATCATCCTCCCACCAATTTAAAAGGGCAACACAGCCCTGGAAAATGCCAACAGACTTCCAAGGCTGCGGTTTCTTTCTCCAGCCTTGGCGAAACATAAGAGAACCAGGCAGATCTCGTGAAACATGTATAAAGCCATTCTTCTGGCAAACACTGCAGAAATCAAGCTATATGCTGCCTCTGAGACACCTCGCTCTTTAGACTTTGGTGTTGCTTCATGCAAGCAAATTGAGGGGGTAATTAGAGTTTCAACACTGACGGTTTTTAATAACAGCCATCCTGAGGGATTTCCCTCAGTATTCTCGTAAAAACATGAAGATTAAACCAGCTTCTTAGGTAATGGAGCCTGTGAGGTCTCTGATGCTTGTCAAAGTGCGATTAAGTGTTAGATAAGCCATTCAAAACAAATAGAAAGCAATCAGAGAGCACAGACGTGCGCAAAGGCCACATTATTCTGATTCTGATAGAAAGTGTTTGCAAGTTTTCAATGTGCTTTAAAAATAGACACAGTGCTGGACATGGCCATCATTTTTTGGAAAATCCCTAGATCGTCATACAAGGATGAATTGTGCCAAATTTTACATGACAGCTGGATAGGACTGTTAAGATTTATTCAATTTCTGTAGCAGCAACTTGGATTTAAACATTGCTCAAACGTGTGTGTGAGTTATGAAAGTTTATGTCAATGGATTACAGGAATTTGGCAGCCAATTATAGAAGAACTGTTTGGCATGTCAAAAAAACAAATCAATAACTTTTATTCTCAGGGTTATTGAAATATTTAAGCTACAATTTTTGGTAAAGCTTGAATGACAAATGAGGGGAAAAAATGTTTTTAAAGTCTACTCATGGTTTAAAACTGCAATCATTGATTTTTTTTTGGCCACTTGGGGACAGCAAAACAACCACAGACTTAACATATTCTCACCTTTTTAAACTGTTAGGTGGCATTCACACCAAATCAGGTGTTGCGGGGAAAACACCACTCCTTTCATTCATTTGAATATGGGTAGTGTGTTTTGGCTGCGGCGGTGGGGCCCACAGGGGATGCCGGAAAAACGTCTGGTAAAGAAGTCGATGATAGCCATGGGAGTTAATTAAAACAGTAAATGTGGAGGCCGTAAAACCAAACTGTGAGCTGAAAAATATTAAAATGTTCCGTAGAGCTGAGGGGAACTGGAGTCAGGTGATTATTCTACCAACCACATCTTTCACATTAAACATATTCATTTGATGTATTGTTGATATAAAAATGTTGATTGGTGCGGCTTTAATCTTTTGCTGAAAATTGTTAAAGCATCTTTGAGATATGGTGCTAACAGACAAACAAAGTAGCAAGTGCATGACCTCCTCTACGCCTTGGAGCTATTATATTATATTATGTTTTGTTTGTGCATGTACATTTACACCCCTATCAATGCTCCTCATCTCTTTGCAGTTTAACCTCAACAGACAAGTATCCATTTTGTGGAGTGAAATTAGAGTCCCAGAGCGTTTTGAAGAACGAGGGACGCTGAAGTCATTTTCATCTGTCAGCCCTGACAGTTTCTTCTTCTTCTCCTCCTCGCCTCACATAATCTCCATATCTCTACTCATTCCACGTCCTAACTACTCAGCAATCAAAACTGTCAGTCACACTTAAGACTCCAAATACCTCGCGATTCCCCAATCAGACACACAACCACTCTTGCTTTACCTCGACCGAGCTCCAGACGCTCCTGCAGCTCTATCTGTCCATCACGCCTCAGCAAATGAAAGACAAACTCATCATCACTTCAGCATGACATATTACTCATTAATAAGCTGCAGTAAATGGATCAAACTAATGTGACCTTGCCAATATCGGTGCAATGTTTTTCTGTTTTTGTGTATATTTATCACGTATTTCATTGTTATCTTAGTGCCGTGGCTCTAAGGATGACAGTGTCGATCTAACGGTGGCTCTGTCGATCTACCTCTTTGGTCCAGACTGAAATATCTTAACAACTATTGGATGGATTGCCATGGAAGTTTATTCAGAAATTCATGGCAACCAGAGGATACATCCTACAGATTTTGGAGATCACTTAACTTTTCATCTAATGCCTTTATCAGGCTAAAATGTGCCCTATACTTTGGTTTATGACCAAATACAGACGCTTGGTCAGTGGGTTTCAGTGTCAGATACCGATACAAAAATCACCCTTTAGAGTCTGTATGGGACGCACCGGAAAGAGGTTGGGGTGGTGGATGGGTAAAACAACACAGGACTTTCTCCCAAGAGATCAGGGTTCTTGTCCCGCGTGTCAGTTAAACACACGTCCTGACCCAGGGTATCAAAAAGTGTCCCGCCAAGAGTCCCGACCAAGCGCATCTAAATATGACCCCAAAGAAGTCTTCTTGCGTCAATAACAAACACCAAAGGCACCTGACCAAGCGGGGCTTTCTTTGACACGATGGGAGTGAAAACGTGTTAGCAAACCTTTAAACATTTCCATCAACTTTAACTGTACTTTGTGTTTAGTGCCAATTAGCAAATGTTGTAGCAATGTGTATGCACATATTAGCATGCTTACACAAAAATCTAAAATGGTAAACATACTGTAATAAACATTATACCAGCTAAACATTACCATATTAGCATTGTGAACATGTTAAGATGCAGATGTCAGGAAGTCAACATCTGTCTATTTAGCTTAAGCTACGAATTCACAATTTTGAGTTTACTGTAGGCTATATTTGATGCTAATTAGCAAATGTTAACATGCTCACATGCTGACCTAAGATGGTTAACATGGGAAACATTACACCTGCCACTATGTAAGCATTGTCATTTTAAGCATGTTAGCATGGTGATGTTAGTCTTTAACTCAAAGCAAAGTAAGTAGCATGGCTGTAGACTTTATATTCTGTTAGCAATATATTTATCATGTATTTTTGTGCATTTGCCATTATTTATTTCTTTGTCTTGATCTGTAAAGCACTTTGTAAAAGGTCTATATAAATAACAATAAAAAGTCAAAGAATATGTGATTATTTTCTTAAGGTCATATATATATTGCCACTACAGTTGAGTCCTTGTAATCCTTAGAGAAAGCACAATGTCGCAGCTTGTAACACTGATCACACTGTTACCTATGACATTTTTAGTGCACATTAATGTCAAATTCCTCCACCGGCTGCAGCAGATTTGTGAGCAGCTGACAGGCAGATATCAGGACCTCAAGTCCGGCTGTGATTGCAGCATCTTGGACACAATGTTCAATCTCACCTCTTCACCATAGACCACACACCCCATCTTACCCTCTGGTACTCCTTTAAATCGCCTCACCGACACTGTGTTTAGATTTATTCTCAGTGGGTGACATCTCTATTAAGTAGGTCGCTGATCATCTGGGTGGTACACTTTAAAGGACACATTTCAAGCTTTGTTTTGGTTGTGTGCACTGGATTTCATGAAGCTCTGTATATTTTTATGTTGAAAGGGGCATTTTATTTTCTTATCCCATAGCACAGAACAACCATCTGTGGAGGGGCTGACACACTCAGAAAATATAGTAATGTACATGTAACATATTAACATTTAACTGGTAAACATGTTATCATATTATAAAAATTTTAAAAATTGAAAGCTCTTTAGTCAAGCAAAAACAATTTTACCACAATGTCCATTTACTAGCTGTTCTGGAGCTTTCAGCTTTCATTACATGATTTCCTCAGCAGATGGAGTTTGCCCTTGTTATCAAAGAATTCTAAATATAATACACATTTCCATTTTTCTGAGCACTTTAGGGACTTCACTTCCATGTTGGCTTAAAAAAAATTTGATTGAAAGCTTATTGTTTACTTTGGAAACAGAAGTTAACACAAATAACTCATCACAAGGTCCATTTAGTTTAATCCAACCAGTGCTCAGAAAAATAGGAATTAGACCAGCTCCTGAACAGCTACTAAATGGACCTCATAGATTGCTTTGTCAACCTCTTTTGAATTAACTCAGGTTGTAGGCAGCCAAACAAATTAAAGTGCTCATATTATGCTTTTTTGGCTTTTTCCCTTTCCTTTATTGTGTTATATATTTTGCAATTGTAATAGGTTTACAAAGTGAAAAAGCCCAAAGTCCACCCCAAAGGGTCTTACCATCTCTAATAGAAAACACTGTTCACAAACTGCTCAAAACAGCTCAATTGTAGTCCAGCCTTTACTTCTGTGACAAACGAGCGTCACTTTGTAACACACTTTATAATGCTCGCCTAGCTGCTAGCGTAGCACTCCCTCATACTCTGCTTGCTGACCTAGGTACTGTGCATGTCCGACTCCCAACAAATGGAATAGAAGTGTGATGCCTCACTCTGTAGCTAAAACGGAGAGCTCAACACACAAGGTGAAAAGAGGGTCTGCAGCAATGTGCAGTACAACAAAAATATGGTGTTTTTTGAAAATGAAACCATCTAAACCTATTCTGATAACCTCTAAATACAATTATGAACCTGAAAATGAGCATAATATGAGCACTTTAAGTACATTTATTTTATTTAGGTAGAAAGTGAAGTAGAATTTATGCTTCATTTTCAAGCAACCAAAGAAGCACAATGATGAAGTAGCTTCAGTAGAGTCATTACTTTTCTAAATGTTTCTGTTGTCAAAAGTACGTTGAGGCTATGAAAGTATCAACTTAAGAGGCTGACAGATCGGTCACTGTCCCTTTAAAATCCTCATCAGCTAAAGGAGGTGATCGACTTTTTTAATCCTCAAACAGACTTAGTTTGTAGTTCAAGATCTGGGAGCTTCAGCTGACTTAGCTAACTTTTAATTTGGCTGATTCCCTCTACACGCATCAACATCTCTCTTTTTTCTTTGTGCTTCTGTAGCGTTTTTTTTGACTCTGTGTAAAATCACCATACATCCACTATGACCTCTCTGAGGTTAAAAAAAGAAACGTTTTCCTAAAGGGCAGTCCGGGGAAGCAGCTGAGCACTTAAGAAAGAGAGTAAAGGAAAAGAGCGCAGTAGGTTCCATCTAAAAACCTTCAGGTGAACACTCTTATTTGTTTTGATTTTGCCCCCCCCCCCCGCTAATAGCTTCTTTTTCTGAGTGTTTGTGTTCATGTTGGCGTCTTAGTCTCATGTGTGGTCAAGTTACATCACTGTAAAGCCTCTCAGACTCTTCCGGCCCTTAATTTTTTGTGTGAGAGGATAAAGACCGGGCTGATGTCATTAGCTCTCTGCCTTAAATCCAGACCATCTCAGCTACACTGCAAATGTTCACAGAGCTCACATGAATGCCCTGGCTTTTTTAGATTAGCTTTGATCAGAAACCAATTATTGCCAGCAGACTCTTGCTTTTATTTATTTATTGTCTATTTTTGAAGAGACAAGTACAGAATTCATAGCAATGAATCAATATTTCACATGTAAAAGGTTTGTAGTTAGTTGGACATTATATAAGTGCTACGTTTACATGATATAGGCAATATCAGATATTTCACATATTAAATGTAAGAAATAACATAAAAAAAATGCATCTGCTGAGAAAGATCATGCGGGGTGATCAAAAGCTCCAGAACGGCTGAACGGACCTTGTAGTGGGCTGTCAAAAATGCAGGTCATTGCCATTTGATGGTTTGAAAAATATTGATTATAGCAGTTTTGAAGTGTTACATTTCATAGGTGAAAACATTAATTCCACGTTACCTTTCATGAAAGGAAAATTTTGGCAGATTTAGTCATTTTATCGAAATAATCTCATTCATTTTTGACAAATTAGCTCATTATGTCGTGGCATTTTGTGCACATGAACACAAGTTTATGGTAGGGTGGTTTAATAGGATCTCTTGTCAGGAAGGAAACCAGAATATAATATGTAATTTGCAAAGACTTCCAACTTCAGATTAGACAAGAGGAATAATATATATATATATATATATATATAATAACATTACATTGTCCATGTTATAATAACATGGACAAAAATAACACAAGCACTATTTCAACCTGAATATTTCAGCTTTCAAACATTCCCTGTATCAGTTTTAATTATCTTCCCTTCTCCTCTGCAGACACATTGTGATAGTGCACTCTGCGTACCTTTCTCTCTCCTTTCCCAGATAACGTCCCGGTTCCACTTGACATCTTTCTGAAGAGGTGTAAAATTGAATACTGCATGATGCACCGAGCATATATATAATAATATCAGTCATTCAGACGCTTTTATCAAACTGTGTTATCATGCATCAAACATAAGGCAAACAGAGCCTTTGTCTACTCTGTCACTATCACAGGGTAACACACAACTGAACTACGGTACATGCAGCTGTCCCTGGAGCAGTTCTTCCTGATATTCTGGAAATCAACGTTTGAATCAATAAGCTTCCAGCAACCAAAATGGACTTTTTTGTTTTGGCTCCGAATGCGAGACCACTTAGAGCACCGAGAAAAAAGCCACTAATTGCACAGGAAGCTGCAGCTGGTCAGACAACCAGGAATTGGACACAACTCTGATTCTATGGATTTTTATGGATATACAGCCACAGAAAACAAACACTTTCTAGTTTGCTCAAGGGTTTATAAATGGTAACTAATAGATTTGTTAATGGCAAATTAATCACTTATTTATGGCTTTACATATATATATATATATATATATAAATAAATAAATAAATAAAAGTAGGTCATTGGGCTGTGAAGAATCCGTTTGGCATCCTACAGACTGCTTTTTTATAAGCACTTTAATTTATATAAATAAATAAAAAACTAAGGAATTATAAAGTGAAAAAGAAATGAAAGCAAAAACAAACATAAAATGTCTTAGTGGTGCTAACACAATCTTCCAAAACAGTTCCAATGCTCCTTGGCATAGATTCCAGAAGTCTGAGGGATGAAACGCAGTTTTTCCAAAAGTTATTTGCACATTTGTTTTTTTGATGAAGAAATCTCCTGCAGGGTTTACTGTATAGGACTGCGAAGGCTGTAACATATGATTCACATAATTTTCATGCTAGATTCCAGAAGTGTATGTCGATGAGAACAAAATAGAAAGACATAAAAGTTGTCTCTCTGTTTGGGCCAGATGCCAGCCCTCTCTGATGTACGCCTGCCAACTGCTGTGCAAAGTTTTGTAAAAGATTTGTGCAAACTATAAAACAGACCATCAAACCAGACTGTGGTTTTTTCCACATCTGCAAAGAAGCAAAGAAACGGCTACATCATTACTGTGATCATCATTATTCTTAGCTATAGTTCTAAAAAAAATCTCTTCATCTACTAGAAGGCAGAGCTCATCAAACATTCAGGACATCCAATCATTGGAGAGGAGGGCTGCCTTTGATAGCACATCACAGCAGCCTCATACCACCTGAAATGACATCTGACAGGGAGGATTTCTTTTACAATCACGTCAGGATTTCAGACTGCTTGGAGAGAGAAAGCACCTCGATATTGGCTATTTAAGTTGCCTAGAAAACCTTTAAATGGCAGATTTCACAGTGGCCTCAGCGAAGATGAGAGACGATATGAGACAGAGAGTGATACTGAATGAGGCTGTGAGTAAAAGGACCACTGTGATGATCAAAAAATATATGTTTTTTACTTGAGTAAAAGTCCAAATATTAGTGGCGAAATTAACTTAAAGTATCAAAAGTAAAAGTACTTGGTTTGCAAGAAACATTGCCCCTGTGGCTGATACATTAGCGTATTATATATGACATCATTAGATTGTTAATACTGATATTAAGCTAAATATATATATATTTTTTTAAGATGATTTTTTGGCCTTTATTTGGATAGGACAGCTTAGACTTGAAAGGGGAGAGAGAAGGGGAATGACATGCAGCAAAGGGCCGCAGGTCGGACTCGAACCTGAGGCCACTACGTCGAGGAGTAAACCTCTATATATGGGCGCCCGCTCAGGTGAGCTAACCAGGGGCCCAAGCTAAATATTGTTGTGTTCTGGACTTTTGGTCAGACAATAAATCAATGGACATTTTTAGAAAATAATGAAAATAATCAAAGGATAGTTGTCAATGAAAATGAAAATTCCTGAAATGTAACCATTAACTACAGCTGTTAGAATAGAATATGATGCCTTTTGTTGTTTATTGTTAGATAGATGCAGTCAAAACGCAAATTGTTCATTTTCAACAGGGGAACGCGGTTTGTTTTGTTCACCTGTGACTAACACACCGCCCCATGAACGACTCTTTTGGTTCTGTATTTTTTACAAAATTAGATATTTTAGAGAATATTATAGATCCAAGATGAAACTGACAGAAGGGCGGGAATCAGAGAAAAAGCAATTACAAATGTGTCTGCTACTTCAGCACCACGGACAGTGCCATGGATTTATCAATACACAGGCTACTGATATTTCAGAGCCATGGGGCCATAGATTCTAACTTGCACAAACTTCAGTCAGATAAAGGATCAATGAGTCTGGCAGACTAGACGTATTCGACTAAACAACCCCTCTGCCCCTGCACTCTCTCTGCTATTAGGAGATGTAGAGGGGGAATGGCATTTTGGTAATTTTGCTAACAAGGTGGATGGCATCCCCCCTCAAATCGTCTACTGATTATAAAATGAAATGTAGTAGAGTAGAAGTATAAAGTAAAGTAATTACAGGAAAAGCACATGTACCTAAAAGTACAGTACTTCAGTAAATGTATGGACAATTTGCACTACCCTACGCATACTGTTCTATTTATTTATAAAAGTACATACTGTAATTACACCTATACACAGCCATATTGCTCTACATACTATTCATCCTGCACATACACTTATACGTATTACTCTTATGTTACCACACTGCACATAGCTGTACATACTGTACATGTCTGTCTATATGGTTCATTCAGAATATCCATATTTATTCAGTTTTTCTTATTATATATTCTGTTAATACACTACTTATTCTTACTACTAATATAATGTCACTGCTACTGCATTGCACATATCTGTACATGTTCATACATTGTTCATATTACATAGCCATATTTATTCTGATCTTATAACACTGCGATATATTTCTTGTCCTGCCTATGCACAACCTGTCTATACTTTGAATATCACATTGCACTTTTCTGCTTTTTTTGCACTTCTGGTTGGATGCAAACTGCATTTCGTTGTCTTTGTACTTGTACTCTGTACAATGACAATAAAGTTGAATCTAATCTAATGTAGTTACTCTCCAGAATTGCTAACCACATTCACAAAAAACACTAGAGATGATTTAATTCTTGACCTGAATATGTTGCAAACTGTCACATCTGCTCCCCTGACCTGGTGGGAAAAAACTGGAGAAAGCCAACATGTGAATTGGTGGATTAAGGAGAAGCTTTGATCTGTGACAAAAAAGACTGCCAGGAGCGTGCCACTCATTAGGACTCTGATGACAGGAGCTCATCGCTGTACTTTCGCTCCAATTTGCAGCTGCTGAGTAGACTCTCTGGATACTTTAGCGGCACAGCTGGCCAATGGCTTTACCATCCTCTATATCTAATCAACGGCTTGTGCAACGAGGAATTAGATTGCAGACAGACAGAGGTACACTCTCCATGAATGTGATTATTATTGGCTATGACATTTAATTCCCATTTGAGAACAAGCTGTGTTTTACAAGCAGGCATCCATGAAGATGCACAGTATGATGCTGGAAGATTATTTATACACACAAATTAGATGTATGTGAGAATCTGGAACCTTAAATTATGCCCTAAAAGTCATTATTTGTCATATAGGTGTAAATTGGTGTGATGGTACTCATTTTCTCATAGCAATAACATCACATGTCCTGTTTTTGGCTTAAATTACAGCTCCTTCATGTACACATTCAATCTGTTGTGTCTCTTAACAATGCTTCTTTTTAACAGCTTGTTAAAAAGTCCACCACTCTCACCAGTAGATGTTAAGTCAAGGTCATTTGAATGACAGACCGACTGATGACCACATAGGTTCTGCTGCATCATTTTTTTTATACTTCTTTTAAACTGTCCATCGTGAGTCTGACAATGTCATCTACAACACTGGAGTATTGCAATTCTAAAAAGTGATTATTAAATGAGTGGGGACAATGGTGTTAAATGCAAACAATACAAGTCTAACAATAGGCACAATAAGAAGGAGGAGAAAACTGAAACCAATGTATTTAACATGTGGAAATGTCAAAAGTCAAACTACTCGGAATCAAAATACAAATGATTCTGACAAATTGCAAGCTTCTAATCTACATATATTCTTCAAGTTGTATCTCAGTCTAATTTATAGTCATATCAGTTACTGCTGTGCAGCACAGCTCAGAGAGATATGGACAGATTGCATTAAAGAAGGCAGCGAGAATGATCTGCGTGGGTTTGAAAATAGGAGCAAGTCCACTGTGTGAATATTCAACAACGTTCAATTGCACTATTTGGAAAAATTCAATAGTTTAAAAAGCTAATACGTATTCAAAAACTTTTATAGTGTGAGGCAAACATATTACCTAAATGAAATGTGTTGTGAATATTATAATTGATGGATTGTAGAGTATTATTGTCGTCATGTGTGCAATAGGTATATGTTTATATGAACTGTGTATGTGATTATTATGTATAACTGAGTTTGTGTGTACATGTGTGTGTGCTAGTATATGTTCTTATTGTGATTTAAATATGAACTCTTATGAGAGAAGCCTGGAACATAATAAGATCCAAATGAACACATGCATCCAAATACAAAAAAAAAACAAAATGTAAAAATCTTCTGTTTAGTTGCTCATCAAACATTTCTTTGTGACATTGTGGGAAAACAATGTTATTGCTGACATGTTCTGTCATTTCCCCTTGTGTACTGAAATAGCTGAGATATAAAGCTGAGCAGCACCCTCAGTTATTTGAAAACATTATTTTGGAAGGAAATCAAGATCTTCTCTGTTTGCTTCAGAGAGGATGCTGGAAATTAGACTAAAAATAATTAAAGGCAGTTCAGTCAGTCACACATTACATGTCCCTGCTCCTTTGATTTTTTTTCTCATTTCCTTTTGTGTTTTTCTTTTTTATAGACTGTGCAAGAATGGTTTGAAGATATTAGAGAGACCTTTTCTGTTCTTATTAAAAGAAAAAGAATAATTTATATTTTCAATTTATGCTCCTAGTTGAAAGGCGCATACAATGTAAACCCCAAAAAACAATTGAGGACTTACCTGTTAAGAGTGTAATTGAGCTTTTAAACTGGCAGACTTGAGTTTACTACAGTTTACCACGAAAGACAAAGACCTAGATGTACTTTGGAATATGTTGCATTAAAAGGATTTAATGAATGTCAGACAAATTTGGGATGAAAAACTGAAAATGTTTTTTTTGTATTTTTGTTCATACTGATGATCCCCACCTGGAATATAGATGCAGTCAGAACGTGAATTGTTAATTTTCAACAGGGGAACGCGGTTTGTTTTGATCAGCTGTGACTAACACACCGCCCCATGAACGACTCTTTTGGTTCTGTATTTTTTTTACAAAATTAGATAGTTTAGAGAATATTATAGATCCAAGATGAAACTGACAGAAGGGCGAGAATCAGAGAAAAAGTTGCAATTACAAATGTGTCTGCTACTTCAGCGCCACGGACAGTGCCATGGATTTATCAATACACAGGCTACTGATATTTCAGAGCCATGGGGCCATAGATTCTAACTTGCACAAACTTCAGTCAGATAAAGGATCAATGAGTCCGGCAGACTAGACTAACATAGAGAGATTTGCATAAATATCGCTGTCTGGTTCTGATGAATCACTACATGTATGTGTTACCTCAAAGTCCACTTCTGACCTGCAGGTATCATTAAATCATCCATCAACAAAAGATACAATTGTAAATAAAATAAATCTGAGGTGCTAAGTTCCCCCAAGGCTGTTATCACTACACCTTCACTTTAGACAGTTACTGTACATAATGTTTTATCAGGGCTTTAGTAACTACAGAAATGCTCATACATAATCTATTAAAATGGGGCTCTGTGTCCAAACTATTGGAGTATTCCACCCCAAAAAGCAGGCAGAACATGTATTTTAGGTAAAAAGCTATGTGCAGTGTGTGCGGGGAGATGAGGGTAAAATCTGTGATTGGCCAATTCCCAGGAAATGATATGATTGTGGAATTAAACTCTTACTCATTTGAGCTCCAACCTCAACAGATTTCAAATGAGTATCTATTGAAGAAGCAGAACACCTGGTTATACCAAACGTTATGAGGTGGAGGAGATGAGGGTAACCCTCTGAATTTTGACAATTTCTAGTGAATTGGTTGATTTATTACACTAATTTGATCTCCGTGTAATCTCATTGGAGCTCTGACTCACTGAAGTGTTTTAAGAACTCCAACCTGTGGTCAGAGCAGAGTCTCCTACCTGCAGCGAGCTGCATCCAGCCGCAGATCTTATACACGGTGCCAGTGCTGCAGAAGAAGAAGAGAGCGAAGCAACCGATGCAGGTGAGGACCAGCACCATGGACATGCCGATGAAGAAGGAGGCGGCCTTGAACGCACCGGAGGGGATGGTGCTGAACTCGGTGAAGCTGCCCTGACAGGTCAAGTCCCGGGACAGCCCGTTCCCGATGCAGTAGTGGAACAGACCAAAGTAGCCCGCCTGCGGGGTGTCCATGCCGTCTCCGATCCAGTACGGCTGGATGAAGCACACCACGTTGACGATGGCGAAGAGGATGGTGAAGATGGCCCATAGGGTGCCGATGGCGCGGGAGTTGCGCACGTAGTTGGTCTGGTAGATTTTGGCAGCCTCGGAGGCGGGGAGCATGGTGGTGGTCGTGCTGGGGGCCCCGGGGATCATCCTCCGCTCTGTGTGAAGGGAGGTCTGCTCGGTAAGGATGAACCTGGCTCAGCAAACTAACATCTGCCGCATCTGATCCGTAAAAGGCAGAATCACAGTGTTCTGCAGAACTTGTCGCTGTTTTCGGATTTGATCTTTTCTGACTTAATTGAGTCACAGCTGTTCCCACAGCATCACTGCAATCTCGTATCCATGGCGAGGTCGGACTTGGTTATCTTCTGGTGTTTTCCTCTGATTGTCATTCATCACTCTCGCAAAAACGAAACGTGCGAAAAACTCAATCAATCCTCCATTCAGAAGCCCTGTGATTTATCCTCAGATTTTTTTTATAAATGTCGCTACCTGAGTTGTGTCCAAAGCCAGAGAGCTGCTATTCCGACAAAACAGGTTCAGCTCTGTGATTCTGTGTGTGAGAGCTCGCTGAAATGGTCCGTCTGTGCTCGACGCCGACGAACCAACAACCGCAGCTGAGATCCTATTGAATTAGAGGATAGCCTTCGACATCACAGGGCCAACCCACATCCCTTAATCCCAGTCTGACGTGTTATCCCAGTAGCACGCGCGAAATTTTAAACAGACACAATGGCATAGCCTAATAAAAAACAACAATAGTCCTAAATGTAATTCTCACATAATCCCACTCAAACAGCTGCATCACAAGTACACAAGCACACAAATGCACCTATTCAACCACACTATTAACAATAGCCTATAATAATAATAATAATAATAATAATAATAATAATAATAATAATAATAATAATAATAATAATAATAATAACCTAACATACAATGTCTGTAGTGCTATATAAATTGATCTTAAGGTGTTTGCTTCCAATAAGATCATTGTGAAACTATAATAATATTTCCAGATTTTTACTACATTTTTGCTGTTTTAGGCTACACTGCAAAAATATATTTTTTCATGTGAGACCTGTATTCAATAATATATATTTCCAGTTTTCCTTTTATGTAGTAATAGTGGTTGGTTGCTTTGTCAAACAAACTTAATTTAACAAATAAGAATGATCTCACAACAGGGTTGTTCTGGAGCTTTCAATTGTGTCACATCACCTCAGCAGAGATTATATATATATAAATATATATATATATATATATATATATATATATATATATATATATATATATATATATATATATATATATATAAATCCACAGGTTGTCACTATGTCAGGATCAATCACTCTGCAATAACCCCGAAACATCAAGCATCTACCTTTCAAGTAGGCTAAATAAGGCTATTTTATAGTGTTAAACACAACATTTAAACATGTAAATATCTGTCAAACATAAACTGTACATGTCATATCCATCTACCTCAGATATACTGTATAGCCTTTAACTGTTATTTAATTCTTTATTTATGCCAGCACCATTTGCACTTTTGCATTGCACTATTATTGTACTGTTTACAATCCTAAACTGTTAGTCTACATGTGTGTATGTAGCGTACGTATGTGTTAATATGCATGTGCATTAGCCTAATATGTTGGCTATATACACTTTTTATATGGTCCTACATACTTATAACTGTATGTTTATGTTTATGTATATGTTTTGTTGTCCTTGTTTTTAGCCATGTCTGTCTAATTCTGTGTATGTTCTTTGAGATCAACAAAAATCCGGAGTCAAATTCCTTGTATGTGTTCACACTCACTTGGCCATTAAGCATTAATTAAAGCGGATTCTGATTTGAACAATAAGAGTTTTAGCGCCAAAACTACATTACCCATGATTCTATGTGTAATTTGTGATTGGCTGGTAACCGAAGTCCGTCATTTGACGTAATCTGAGGGCGCGCGCGAAACTCCTGTGAGTGTCCTCGACTATTTGTTTGTTTTCAACTTTTAACTTAGCTTTTCACTGTATTTGAGTTAGTTACACATTTTATTTTCAGGTATAGGTGTTTTCCACAGTACCATGTCATGTTCACGGTAAACAATTTCCTACAATAGTCCTCGATGTGTTCCCATTTTGACTGAATAGCGGAGATCGTCGTCTCAAGTCTCGTAAGTGTGCTGTAATTTACTGAACGTTAAGCTAACCTGGTTGTTTGTAGCCGCTTCAGCTTGATCCCTCACAGTGTAATATACACGTTGTTGTGGTTGGCAGTACGGAAATCAGGATGGCAGCGCTGTTACAGCACCCAGGTTATGAGGAGGAGAGGCTGCAGATGGTCGCAGAACAGCTGCCCTGCAGAGAGGTCCAGGCGGGGATGCTGCTGTCGCTCATGGGGCAGGTATGTAGGCTGTTATCAGGGACCGCCAAGCTAGGACTCCCAGGTGTTCAAGTACAACATACGTAATGGCGTTAGTGCTCTTGATTGCACTCTTTGGATTTGACCAGTCAACTTACCAAAAACCAAAATTCTGAACACGTTTGGTTTTGTTTACTACATTTGGAGGACAGCAATTCTCATTTTAATAATGGTGTTAAACTAATAATAATAATAAATACACCTTTTTTGTATAGCACTTTTCATACTCATGCTCAAAGTGCTATTTATCATATTGTATAAAACATTTACAAACAACAATAACAAACATGTAAGTACAATAAAACGGGGTAGAATAAATAAATGAAATTTAAAGCATAAAAATATTAAATAAAAGCAAGGCTTCCGTCTAGAAATGTGAGGTGTAAGATGTTAAAGGAATTCAGAGCAGTTGCATATCATATCATGCATATTAATCCTGATTATATCAATGTTTCTCTCTTTTAATAGTACTCAAAAATATTTACAAAAGATGGAAAAACACATTAAACAAAGTGATTAGTATTGTAAATCAACAGATAAACAATAATTCCTGTTGCAACAAAGTTTCAATCAGTAATGTCTGTCCATTTTGGATTAGCGTCTTGGTGGACAAAGAAATCTTTTGATTCATTTTGAATGTTCTTTGTATGAGAAAGAACTGGGACAGTGTGTTTGTTTATTATTATCAAACATGCTATTATTAGTGATCGTATTGTAGTGTCACAATTGTATTGAGTAAAAATGTACTGAATTTTGTTCTTACAGCCACACCAGTACAGCTACCCCTCAGTCTTCATCTATGGTCATCGGGCTTCAGGGAAGAGTCATGTCATGCATGTTTTACTGAAGGAACTTGAGGTGAGAGACATTTGTTGTCAGTTCACTAGTCTGGATCAATGGAGGTACATTTTCAGGATACAGCTAAGCCACTTGCCGGATGTCCGCCCTCTGTGTGTGCCGTTCTCAAAAACCCCTTCACTATGGCAAACGACAACAAACTTCGAGCTAGCAAGCCACAGAAAATTTGGATTGCGCAGTAAGACGGGCCTGCTTAGTTCTTTCGGGGAATAATTGTAAAGATTTACAAGGAATGTGTTTAAGGCATTTAGGGACCAATTGGCGGAATTGCTATGGACGAAGTACACACTGCAATACACTGGTAAGAGCAAATTACATTTAACCATGTATCCAGCTAATTTAAATGGCTCACATTACTGTATTGTGTGAAAAGTTACCTTCATTTAATATTATATGTGGCGTTTTCTTTCGAGTGGTGCAAATGTTCCACCAAAACAAGTTCCATTTCCGGAGTCTATTTTGCAGAGAAGCCGCCCGAAACTTAGCGCTGCCCCAGACGATTGTGATTGGAACAACCCAGAGCGTTTTTTTCTCCTATCCCAGAATGCATCTGTGGTGTAGCCAGGCCTTACTCCACACAGCACTGTGGAGATAAGTTTGGCAATGCAAGACCACCAGTTCAGGAACATCCGGGGGTGAATGGTGTTTGTTTGTGCGGGTCCAAATTTGTTATCAAAATGAGAAATCATTTCTTGTCCCCCCCCCCCCCCCCCCCCCCCCCCCCCCTTCACTGCAGACAGACAGCACAGGTTTGTTACAGAACAAACTTTTAATCAGGTTTGTTTCACTGTCTGCTTAACATGAAAGAGTTTGACTCACTGACTACTTTAAGCTCATACTGGAACTTAAATCATGCAAAGCCTCCTTCAGACCGCTGAAGGAGTGCTTAGTCCTTGGAAATATTATATTTTATTTAAAGTACCCGCAATTTCAGTTCCTTTTAATAAATTTTATTTATTTTCGGAAAAATCTCCTCAGTGCACACAAAGCTTTGTGTGCGTTCTTTAAATGTGTGCGTACGGCTTATGTTTCCCTTTTTGATTCAAAAGCTATGGACAGAATATGGATAAAATGACAAAAAAATAGTAAAAGAAGCTCCTAGTAATTTCCTATACCCCAAAGTAACAGCTTCAAACTGTTTGGTGTTTTTTTGCTTGAAAAATGGCTGAAATGATTGATTAATTACAAAAAATAGTTGCCAATTAATTTGTTTTTCAATCAATGTATCGATTATGTGACTAATCAGTTACACCAAATAAAAGAGGAGAGGAGGAGAGCTGTGACAATTTGAATACTTTATTGTCATTTAATTATGGGCAGATTGAAGGAGAGAATCAATACAGTGTGAAGATGTGTATTTAACCCAATTATCAAACTGATTGTCTTTTATCATTCCTCCTCTTTGCAGCTGCCTCACGCCACAGTCAGCTGTGTCGAATGTGTTTCTGTTGCGTTGCTGTTTGAACAAGTTCTGCTGTCCTTCTTTGGCTGCGACGCTGCCTCGCTGCTCCCCCGCAGTGCCTCCCTGTCTGACTTTGTACGCATCTACAGACAGCAGTGCGCCCAGTCTCCTGCCAAGCAGACGCGATACATTGTGAGTACCGTGCACTTTACGCCCAACCAGAACATCACAAAATCACTCCTCCATGGCACATTATTTATAATTTGGATGTGTCACTTAAATGTTTGTATGCTAATATGATTAGTAGTGATAACATATGCAAATAGATGCTAAACAGAGCACCAGATGCATTAGCCTGGAGAGAATAATTGTGATTTCCAGCCAGCACAGGAGGTTTAATCTAGTATTTTGGCTTCATCATTAGATCATATTTGAAAGTGAGCTCAAAGCATATAAAACAGCAATGTGCTGTGATAGAACAGCCATTTGCTACCGTTTAGTTTAATAAATATAGATGTTACAAAATAAGCTCAAATGTGCACGTATATTTTTCAGGTAATGGAAAAAGCCGAGCTCCTGAGAGACACTGATGCCAATCTCCTCCCTGCTCTACTGCGCCTTCAGGAATTGGTGAGAAAGTGCAGCAAGCGCTTTGTGTTATTTATTAAGTGAGCCACTTTATTGTTGTTGCAGTGTGTGGATGATGAAGAGGGACTGGAAGAGCTTCTTTTGTAATGAATGACCTTGAGCTGAGTATAAGGAGCTCTTTCATAATGCTGTTAGGAAGGAAGCATGGCGTCCACTCAGCATTTTAATTAAAGACATGTAGAGGACAAAGATCTATGTGATTATTTGTGTTTTATTTCTGTGAAAGCAAATAGTTTTCTGGTGGATTGTGAGTATATAGAGGAATTTTGTTTCCTCAATGTAGTGTCGCTTCAGTGCACGCAGGACTCTGAAGTGATATTAGGATGCAGATTTACATGTATGTGAAAGATGACAGGATGATGAAGAGTTGTTGTGTCTCTAATGTGTATTATTATTATTATTATTATGACCTCTGCAAATGTTAACATGACAGATTTACTGCCTGGGTTAGAGAGGGTATTTTATTTATTATAGTGGCAGAAAGGCACACATAGAGGTTAGAGTGTGATCTCTCTCTGTCTGCACAGGATGTGTTGTGTGTCTCTCGATAATAATTTTTCAGGGTACCTCAATTTTTGCCATTATCGAGTATCAATCTGACACTAATGCTCTCTTTTTCCTAAGTTTAAGATCTGTTACCTCACTGAGCTGAATATATTGGGATAATTTTTATTTAAAGTGCCCATATTATGAAAAAAATCACTTTTTCTGGGATTTGGGGTGTTATTTTGTGTCTCTGGTGCTTCCACACGCATACAAACTTGGAACATTTTTTGAGTGAGATATGATTTCTGAATGTGTCCTGCCTTCAGTCTCTGGGTGAGCTGTTCAAAATCTGCAGGGCTTGTTATGTAACTATCTGAAATGACGGGCTAAACACAACCGTTAGCATGCTAGCGCTAGCGTTAGCATGCTAGCTCGTTTTCAATGGCAAAGCACTGCTACAACACACATAAGTTCACCATAATCTACAAAAGAAGTACTTACATGTGCGCCCTCATTTAGAAGAAGTCTCCCGGCTAATCCTGCCTTGTAACTGACCAAAGTTGGAGAAACAACCTTTCTTTTACTGTCTATGGAGCTAACTGACATGATCTACGATCTGAGCTACTGAGCATGTGCAAGTGGAATCAAAGAGTACAGAAGAAAAGATGATTCACTCTGTCAGCTAAAACAGAGACCTGGACACAAGGTGAAAAGAGGAGCTGCAGCAGTGAGAGAGAGCTGTGCTGTACAACAAAAATATGGTGTTTTTTTAAAATTAAACCATGTAAACCTATTCTGGTACAACCTTAAAATACAATTATGAACCTGAAAATGAGCCTAATATGGCATCTTTAAGATAGCATAAGGCATCGCTGTGGCACACAAAACTGTCAGCTGCATGAAACTGATGGCAGAAATGCTGAATTGTATGACTTTAATAAAGAAATTCTATTTAATGTGGATCATCACAGTCTGAAACAAATATGTGGTAAGTCGATCCACAGAAAGTTGATCAGTATATTGATTGTCAATTAATCGTCTAAGCAAAAATGCCTGGTTCCAGCTCCTCCGGTGTAAAGAGATTTGATGCTTTTCTCTATTTTTGTATAATTGTGTATACTTATTCCAATCATTTTATTTTGAAAATGATCACTACATTTCTTAACTCAAAGGCCGACATTAAGGTGAGCTCAATTCAATCTGTTTATTATTGTTTAATTTCTCCAATTGTCATATATGTAAATGTAGAGAAAAGCACAAAAAGTGGAACGAGGGAACGTTTGCCGTTTTTGCTTAATAAATATACTTATGTGATTAGTTGACATCAAAATTGTTGCAGATTCATTTTCTGTGTCAAATACACAGAACGTTAAATATAAATATATAAAACAGATTGAACAAAGTAGCAAAGTCTGTAGCCATGGAGACGTACGCTCATTGAATCCACTTGTACAAAACCACTATTATATGACATATTTGTACTTTTGTGTCTTTTTCAGGTTGAGGACAACGTTACCATCATCCTGCTCAGTGAAATCGTCTGGGACAAGTTCAGACCAAACACCGGCTGTTTCGAGCCCCTTCTGCTCCATTTCCCCGACTATAGTAAAGGTACACACACACACTCACTCACTCACTCACTCACTCACTCACACTCTCTCTCTCTCTACATCAGCCTGTGTCATGAATAAACTCCCACCACACTGCATACGCTTGGCGGATGCTGTGTGAGATGTTAGATTTGTACCTGTGATTTTGTTCTAACACTTGAGGCAGCGACTGTGAAGGAATATTGCATTTTAAAACACCACTGTATAAATTCAGCACTTAAGAGGGAGTGAATCATTGTACTTGATATGTGAGAAGAGACATTTGGAGAGACATTTCTTTTTATAGTATCAGTGACTTATAAGTGGTTTTCTGTATGTGTGTTGTGTCCATTCATGTATTTAAAGGTGAGCTGCAAAAGATTTTGTCCCAGGACAGACATCCTTCATATTCGGACGAGTTTTACGCGTCCTACATCAACATCCTGCTGGGAGTCTTTTACTCGGTCTGCCGGGACCTCAGAGAGCTGCGCCACCTGGTCAGACAAACAAAGAAGCACACACGCACGCACGCACACACACACACACACACACACACACACACACACACACACACACAGTTTGGATTTTCTTTCAGTCTTGCTTCATTGATTTCTGTTTTTTCCTCTTTTCAACTAGGCTGCCCTCAACTTTTCAAAGTTCTGCGAGCCGTTAGAAGAAGGCAAAGGTAAAGCAAAAAGAGGTGTATTCATTTATCTGACAGCTGATCAATATTTAAAGATGTCTTATTTTACCCTTTTCTTTGTGTTCATTTGAAGAGGGATCTTTCTATCAAGTTGAAATGCCCTTCATTTATTTTAACTTTTCAATATGTATTTATTTAAAGCTGCATTCATTGATTTTATTTTTTTGCAAATTGGTGGAAGCGGAACAAGCTGTAAACACAAAATTAACATATTATCAGCATATAACATATAAATATAAACATTTGCTGCCTATTTACACATCGACCCTACACAAAGCAACATAAGCTAACCAATCACAGTTCTTGTGTTCCCCACTAGCTGCTGTAGTTACACTGTATGTTTTAGAAGGAGCACACTAGAGTACAGTGTAGGTACAGCATAAGCCTTAAATGCCGAAGTATAAATAAAGCTCAAGACAAGAAAGAAAAATCGCTATTCTCGTAGCTCTGATTTGGTCTCGTCTTGGTGTAGAGTGACAAAAATATCTGGATCTTTAGCTTCTGTTTGTTTGACTTTCCTCGGCTAGGTACTAACTTTGTCTATGTGCCATTTGGTGCTGAACAGGTAGCGTACTGGTACGCGTAGTCGATTTATCAGAGCTTTTCTCTGCTTTTGCTTTTCTTTGCGTTTTATGGGCTGTAAAACCAAAAGAATGAGCTAAAAGTGACTAAAAAGCTCCACACTGAAGATTATTCTCTATGGGTTTATCACAAAACCTTTGACTACACCTTTCACATTACACAGTCATTTGATCCATCGTTTTATTTGCCTTTCAAATTACACTCCTTCACTTCAGAAGCAAACTTGACTGTCACTGTGGCTTTTTCAACTATTCTGTTTCAACTGTTTTATGTCTTCAGTGAAAGAGACTGACACACACAAGCTGTGGAGAAACATTGAGCCTCATTTGAAAAAAGCCATGCAGACTGTTTACCTGCGAGAAGTCTCCAGGTTTGTGTCCTTTACATCAATCTGCTAATGAACCATGTCACTGTTGATCTAACGACTCATTCTGCTTGTTTGCTGCCTTCTGGCGAGCAACCTGATTAAGCGTGATGACTGATGCCGTGGTTTCTTTTCATCTTTCTGTCTTCTCTGTTCAGTGTTCAGTGGGAGCAGATGCAGCAAATGGAGGAGAAGGAGAATGGAGTCTTGAGAGGTACCACACACTGAGCGCTGTTGCTCTCAATGACGCAAAACCATTGCAGAGCAGATGTTAAACTGTAAAACCGCCGTTGGGGTGCAGTGACACCCTGAATTCATGCTAAAATTGGGACTTTTTTTTAACAGGATATCAGTACATCACACCAAAAATAAATCACAATACATTATCACCAAATCTTGCGTTGCGCTGAACGTCATGGTGGGCTGGTATATTTAATTTTCCAGATATATAGTCTGACTCATTGCATTTATTTCCCCTAAGGTTTATCTGCTCACACTCATGTTGAACTGCCATATTACTCCAAGTTCCTGTTGATTGCTGCCTACCTGGCATCCTACAACCCTGCCCGCACCGATAAACGCTTCTTTCTCAAGGTAGAGGAATTTTATCTTAAAAGGTTTTAACACCAGGGAATCTCCTGTTGAAATTAGGCCTCTGTAGTTTTTTCTTTTCCAAATCGGGTTAGAGGAGAGAGAGAGAGAGAGAGAGAGAGTTGTATGTTGTACAGATTTCTAAAGCCCTTTGAGGCAAATTGGTAATTTATGGTTCATCCAAATTATATTGTCTTGACTAGTGTGAATTATTGAGTTTGATGTCCCTCTGTTTCCTCCCAACAGCACCACGGTAAAATAAGAAAAACAAACTTCTTGAAGAAAAACGAAAAGGTGATTGTCTTAACATTACACTTAGTTTTAATGACAAGTTTCAGATACATCCTGTTAATATAATATCAATTCTGTCTATATTTTCTAGACGAGTAACCATCTGCTGGGGCCAAAGCCGTTCCCTCTCGACCGCCTGCTCGCCATTTTCTACAGCGTGGTGGATAGCAGAGTTGCCCCCACTGCCAGCATCTTCTCCCAGGTCAGTTGGCCAGGTGGCTGCTGCAAACTATTGCCCTTAAATTTGGTAAAGCCATTCATTTTCATCTCAGGATGAACTATAATAACTTAGTGATCCTCTGACGCATTTAGCTTTAGATGGCAACTTCATGGAAAAGCCAGGATTCAAGGCAGCAAACATTTCAACATCTGGACATCTGTTGATGATAAAAAATAGTTTGTGATGACTGGACTCGTGAAACAACGGACAAATAAAGATGATTGAGTTCTGTAGGCGGTTTACTGTTGCCCTTCAGTTAGTCCTGCCTCCATGATTGTGACTTTGAAAGTTAGCTGTAGGAAGTCTCATGGGTCTGTGAAGTGGTTCCTACAGAATTTAGAAAATGATTTAATGTCATGCTTTTTTCCCCATTTGATAAGCGAATGAAAGAGAATATACACCATGATAATCAGAGGATTTAGTTTTCCCATATTAAAGTGCAAATGGCACACTTGTTTATGTTAAATCAAGCCTAATGACCACAGTGTCTCAGATGGGAGTTTTCTACCCATATGGTCATGAGTTTTGGATCTGTGGCCAAATGCCGATCTATTTATGGCCCTGAGCATGAAATGGTTTTGGGAAATTAGGCTTGAGCCGGGGCAGCTGGCTCTGTCTATCATTTATTGCCTCAACATCAAAGTGAGTAAAAGCTGTGTTTAAAGAAGTGGAACAGAGAGTTGTTTCATGTTCCCCTCTATTCTCCATCTAGATCTCCTCTCTGGTGACCTTACAGCTGTTGACTCAGGTCAGTCATGATGACCAGCTCGATGCCCCAAAGTACAAATGTGCCGTTTCTATGGACTTCATCTGTGCCATCTCCAGGTGTGTGTGCATGTCTGGTAATACAATAGGACTGAGACTGAAGGCAGAGTTATTCAAGTTAATTAACCTTTTACAAGTTTTTTTTCCACACATAATGTGCTTTGTGTGATTTATCTTCTAGGACGGTGAATTTTGAGATTGTCAAGTACCTTTATGACTTCTTGTGAGCCTGCTGAGAATAAAGGAGAGGTGACACAAAAGGACAGCAAGACAAAAGGGGGATTAATACATTTAAAGACAAGCAAAATGAGGAGCTCAGACTATTGTTGAGAATTGTGTGGAGAAAAATTCATCCAATTATGTCGCTGCCCCCTTGTGGAGGATTAATGGGTTTATGTTTTTCTTGTAAAGTCTCAGAATGTAAAATAAATGACTGTCCATGTTGAATAATTGATTTGTATAAAATAAATGCTGTATTGATACTTTACTTTTGTTTTAGTCTATGTTCAGTTTGCTATGTATTTATCCAAAGAGTTTTACTTTAGATTAGGGATGCACCGACACCAGATTTTTGGGGTTCGGCCGAATACCGAATCCACTGGTTAAGATTCTGCCGAAACCGAATACTGAATCCTACTCTCATCCTCAGTCCATTAACACAGTAAACACATTAATGAAGTAAACAAATGGTTAACACAAGTTTTTAGCTGTGACTGTCCTTCCTTTGCCGTACCTGAAGTTGCTGCATTTTGGCTGCTGTCTGTAGATTCCTTCATGCACAACTCGTATTCTTTTGGATGTTTCATACGCAAATGTTTTAACAGCAGCGATGTTGTGTATTGTTTAGGGTCCTCGCCACCACGAGACAAATCGACATTGGAAATGGAACATGTAGCTGGACTTGAATGGCCTTCTTTTGACTGAAAGTACTGCCAAACAACACTTTTTTGCCCACAAGTTCCATTTTCACTTTTTCACAGCCTATTGCATTGAATGGTCCACCTACGTAAACACAGCGTAGTGCAAGCGTAGGGTTCGGTTCAGTGGAAAAAAAATCAAAGGTTCGGCAGAAACTGAACCCCGTCAAAAAGCCCAATATTCAGCCGAATCCTGGATTCAGAGCATTCCTGCCTTAGATGTAGCATCTAAATAAACAAAAAGGACACACATTGTAAGAGAATTTTGTTTCCGTGATGTGTCACCTTTGTTTATCCTGTTGTACGAGGCTGTTTACTCTTCAGGTCATAGGATACTGATAATAAATCACAATATAGTAAAACACAGTTTTATACACACAAAAATACCACAAAACAACAAGCTGGTATTTTGCCTTCTGCTTCAACTTTATTTAAAATGTAAAAAAAAAAGGTTAACATTAAAAAAGGTAAACATTTGAGAATCTGAACAAGTAATCAAATAAGTATGGATGTTAAGCACACTGCAGAGTCATAGCTTCCTGTTGTGAACCCCACAGGCAAGAATGGGTAAAAAAGATTTAAGTATTTTGATGCAGAAGAACTCAGACCCAGAAAAGCATTGAGTGCATATAATTGCCACTTTGCTCCACTATCTCCTCTTTTATCCCGCGGGGTATCTGTGGGTAAGTGGACCGTCTGAGAGATCATCCCTCGTGCCAAGGTGGCCTTGGGGGAGAGCTCAGCATGGATAAACAAGGACAATGACCAGTTTGCAAAGGTTGACTGTCATCCAAATGCATTTAAAGTGCACACGTTTCACTCATTTTTCGAGATTTGAAATAAGACATGTCTGCAGTATTTGTTTGCAGTATTAAACTGGATTCAATCCTAAAAGAAATCACAGTCTATAAATGACGTTTTTACTAGAGGCCATGTCTTGAAGCTCTTGGGTTAAATCATGAATGAGGATGAGGTAGTTCGGATGGGCAGATCCTAAATGCTGTGCCTCCTCTTGTCAATCATGGCCACGATGTGTGTGAGGTCCAGACTTTTCATCATCACCTCCGTGAAATCTTCGTCACTGCGAGCGCCGGCCACAAACTCCTCCAAGGAAAGTTCGCCTGTTGGAGGGAAAAGATTATATTTACATTTTTGAATAACAAAGACATTAAATACATGCATTGGTTTAATAGAGTACTCCACTGACACTTTAAAGGTCTTATCTTCTTTAACAGATTGTTATTGTGTTCAACCACTACCTACAGAATATCTTCATATTGTGCTTGTTGTGTTCCCTGACTCAGGACAGCACTGGAGCTGATAAATGTCTAACTACTGTCCACCCACAATTGATTACTTCAAAAATCTTCCTATACAGTGTCAGAACACACTCACCATCTCCGTTTATGTCAATCCGGTCAAACACACGGTTAGTGAAATCCTCAGCAGATCCATCCTGACTTTCATTCCCATTGATCGCACGGATGGCCTGCGGGAACAGAATAAAATCACTATGCCATGTTAAGGCCAGGACTTGCTATAAAATCAGTGTTGCAGGTGCATGATATAGCATAGCTCATGGGCAATTTTAGACCCTTTTTAGGGGAGCCCAAGCAAATTTCATCTCAGTCCCCTAAAAATTATAATAATAATAAAAACATTACATCAATTTTGGTGCTTCAAGTGAGTTTGCAAACTTGTCTGTCAGTGACAGAGGACAAACAATTACAGGTTCAAAGGGCTTAAAACAGGTTTAATACCCTGTGTGTCTGTTGCCGGTGCCATGCACCTGTAACCCCGTCAAGGAAAGGGTTAACACAAACGTAGTGTTGGCCAATCAGAGGTGGTTGTACCAGACTTCCGCCTTTGGCTGAGTCTCTATCTAATCTGTCAGAGGGAGAGCAGGAGTGCGGTTGTGAAGTTTAACGTTGGTAGTCCCCAGAGAAGAAGTTGGTCATTTCATGGCGCAGATTAGAACCCAAATTGAAATGTAAGGAACTAAAATTGCTGAATATTAGAACATTCAAATTGGTTGTTATTACTGTGATTTATAAAGTGTCAGGTTTTGTTCCGTCATAGTGTCAATAGTATCAAAAAATGTTAGCTGACATTGTTGTTTAGTAGTTAGCTCAGAGATTATTGGCTAATGAAATTACTGATTAAGGGGGGGGGGGGGGGGGGGGGTAACACTTTTGCAAGGCCCCTAAAGGTCTGATCCCAGAATCGCCCCTGGCCTAAGCCTACTGTACCTTTATGATGTTGAGGAGCTCATGTCGGTCAATGCAGCCGTTGCCATCCACATCATAAAGTTTGAAATACCAGCGCAGCTTGTGCTCCATCTTTCCTCGCATCACCAGACTGAGAGCAGCTACATACTCCATGAAGTCGATGTAGCCATCCTGCAAAAAACATACATTTTTCAAACATAAATACATTATTATGCATGCCTGTCCGCTTATTATTTAACTATTTTTTAGCCATTCAAAGAGATAAATCAGATAAATCTCAGTTGAAAGAGATCCCCCCCCTCATCTCAACTCAATAATCTTTCTGTGTGAAATAAAGGTGTGCCAGGATGGAGGATTATCTCCAGAACTGTCTGTACAGTGGCAACAATCTTAGCATCAAAGCATTTGTCTTACAGATAATCTCAGAGTTTAAATCATGCAGAAAGATTACCACAGCCTTTTGTGAGTTGAAGGGGAGACTAAATATAGCTTCTCATACGGACACATCCTGCGATGACCCTGTCGCATGCTCTGAGACACTCTTAATTAAGGGTTACAAGCTGGTTGCTGAGAGGTCACGGCATCGCTTGTTTGTTTGAGTGAACATAATTGATGCTGATGATTTTCAATTTGGGCATTATGTTATAGTTTTAAGAACTTTTCTGCTCTTGACCCAACTTTAGGTCTAGCCCGAATACAAACACTTCAAAAGTCAAGCACCCTCCTATTTGAGTGTTTGTATCTGTTTTAGTGCTGTAAGAATTAGTCAATCAACTGAGATTAATTTGCCACCTTTTGATTTTAAAGTAATCATTTAAGTCATTTTTTTTGGCAAAAAGACCTCAAATGTGCCGCTTCCAGCGCCTCAAATGTGAGGGTTTTTTTTACTTTAAAAAGTTCCTCTCTTTACAGTCACCCTAGAGAAGTATGACAATTTAACTTATAGTCACAAAATGCAGCATGTTACCTTGTTCATGTCAAACGTGCGGAACATTTGCTCTATGTAGGCGTTGGCCTCTGGGTCCAACCCTCGCAGCCCGAAGATCTGCTTGAACTCATGCAGGGTGAGCTGACCTGAGGGGCACTCAGTCATGAACTTCTTGTACCAGAGGTGCATCTCCACCGACTGCAGGTCGTCCACGGTGCTTCCTGTTGAGTTACCCATTTCTCTCTGACAACTGAGTGTGTGTAGATAGGATAGCTGGATGTTTTCGCAGATGGTGTACAAACCTCTCAACCCAATTGGTCTACTGTGAAGCTGAGGTTATCCTTCTTCACAGTCACACAACAGCGGGTCTGGGTGAGAGTAGCGGCTGGTGGGGGCCTTTTGTAGCTGTCTGTGTTTGGGGATGAGCCAGTGGACTCCCCTGTGTCCTCCTTGGGTCTAATCTCTGGCTATAATCCAGGCAGACATGCAGATGATCAGCATAATCGGGGCAGGTTAACTGCTGACAAACAGTACAGCTTTCATCCCTCACGTGGAGACACGGGACATCCATCACAGTCATGCATTCAAACTGATGACGTACGAGTAGTGCAGCTGTAATGCTCCTGATAAAGACTTTGCACACTACAAACACACTACCCTCAGTAGATTAATCATTAATACTAAATAATATTTAGTTGCTGCTCTACGTGTGTTTCATTCTGCAAAAAACAAAAGGATTACAAAACATGACTTGGTAGAGAGTTTTATTTAGATACCACAGTTTAAAACCAAAAGGCATGAGACATGCAGTTTGAGTTAGTGAAATTAATATAAAAACACTGCAGAAAGCTTTTTGATCTCAGTGTGATTACCATAAACAAGGGAAATAATACTACAACCATGTAATCATATTTCAAAGCAGTACTAGTGGTATTCAGCAGCAGTATTCAGTGCAGTTAATGTTTCCAACAGTACGTTCTTACGACTTGCAACTTGTGTTATCCGTCAAAGGAAAGACAAAAGAACAGAAATATACATGTTAGTGCTTTAACTGAAGTCTAAAAATGCTTTCAATTAAAATATATGTATTAATACAAAAGTAAAAATAAAAACATCATTAGTAAATACAGCTATGGGTCATTTTAAAGCAACAATTCATTTCTCATTTAGTCATATGTCACATTAAACAAATTAGTTGCCTCTGTCTGGGATACATTCAAGAGGAGCGTTAGCGTTTCTTTCTGGCCAAAAAACTTGCAAAACAGAAGTATGACTTTTAGATTATCACAGGAAACCTCAGGAAGCAGCATCTCCACAGGTGTAGCCTGAGTGTTTGCTGATTGTTCATTCCATGGTTTTCATTCATGCCACATAAGAATTGGCCAAAATTAAATATTGTGCATGCAGGCACAGATGTAAAAAATAAAACAACCAAAAAACATTTGGCTGATAGTTTTCAATCCTTCATACTGTAGGACAGTTTACATCCTACCTCCACTGTAGTGCAATAATGTAATGCGTAAGAGGCATACAGTATATAAATGCTTCCAACATATTTTACTCTAGTTTGCATTACCCTGTAATACATTTGCATTAACAGTCAAATCAGCAGATATGAGTGATGAATGGCAGCAACAGGATTTTCCCCATTGTGTCTCACAAATAGAAATATAGTTTCCAACATTTTGGAAGAGCTTTGCCTGACAATAACAAACAGGGTATACACATATTATGTAAACACACAATTATAACATTAATAAGACTATGTAACAAAGAGCTCTGTTTCAAGAGCTTAAAAAAGTAAAAAGCTGTTATTCTGACTTCAGTAAGGCCTCATTTTCCTTCTTCGTATTCAGTGTTTTTTAGAAGTTTAGGCTACCCCTTCAGCTCCAGATGCGCAGTCTTTGTTGTTGTCTTCATTTGGCTTTATGACAACACAGTTAGACAAAGTTATAATTCACTGTGGCTCCATCAGAGCTCTGGGCAGATCTCTCTCGCACCCCCTGCGACATTTTTCCTCTTCCCCCAGTGCAGCTGTCTGTAGATGAAGTCAAACACAGACACCGTGTAGCGTGCAAACAGGCTGGTCCACTTCACTGCATTCACCATCCACTGCACGGTGCGCCCCACAAAGGCCACAAACACTGTGGTGTAGTAAACCAGCAGCAACAGACTTCTCCCGAGCTGTCTGCCATGGTTGACGATTTGGTTGACGATTCGGTTGACTCTTTGTTCATGTCCTGCCATCATTATACTGTCTTCTGTATGGTTCGCTTTATTTTATTTTTTAAATATATATTTTTTGCAGATACTCCCTAGAAAGGAGCAGACACCTAAACATTTGCAGACAGTCCCTTACATACGCTGTCCAATCAGAGCAAAGGAAGTTTAGTTTCCGGGAATGTTTGGTGATGTGGCTATGCTCTGACATCCATCCGAGGAAATATATCAAATCAAAAGCAGATACATTTACCTGGGAAGCACTCGCACAGGTGAGTCAAATGTCCTTTCTTTAAAAAAGCACACCACTTACTTGGCTGCATAACAAAGCTGTCATACTTAGAGGAAAAAAAACTCATCGAATCAGGTTTGTAATCCTTATTTACGAGTGACCAGCGTTAGCTAGCTAAGTAGCATTAGCTAACTTACTGTATCGTGGAAACTACACGCAGAGTAAACACCGGGTGTTTTCACGAAGTGTCCTGTTCAAACCACCGTTTCTTAATCTTCAAACGTGTCTTCTACTCTTTGAAGACATCGCTGTCCAGTCGCTTGGATAGTGTCCCGTCCATTTTTGCGTTAGCTAGCTATAATCTTTGCTGTTCACAAAAAAGTGACGCAGCCGCAGTGGAGTGTCCGGCAGGTTCGGGGAAGCTCGTCTCTACCGATCCAGCTCGGAGCAAATAGGTTGGGTTGGGAGGTGTCTGCCAATGTGTTGCTTTGGACATGGAGGGGAAAAATAAGAAAAAAATAGAAAATATGGGTCAGTAAAAGCCCAGGTCGTATAGTTTATTTATATAAACATTGTTCAGAAAATCTGTCTGGTTCTGAAAAATCCCCAAATATCATAATTCCTGTATAATCCACGTATAACCTACAACAATTTACATACTCCATATTACACAGTTCCATTTCTAGGTTTTCATTTCTTTTCAGGCCTACTTTGTAGTGGGGTTTGAAATTTTGTAGGGCTGCAACCAACAATTACTTTCATTACCAGCTATTTTCTCGATGCATTGATTAATCGTTTGGCCTATACTATTATGGGGAAAAAAACATCATGGTTTGGCTATTATGGGGAAAAAAACATCATGGTTTCCTAGAGCCCAAAACGATTATATGATTTCCCCATGTTTTGCCTACTTGTATATAAATAATGGTTCTATGTTTATTTCCCCTATCTTTGTTCAGTTTTGTTGTACTAGTTTTTAGCTGTATGTCTATTTCTATCTCTGTTTCTGTTGGAACTGTGTGTAACGTTAAGAGAAAGTCCTAAGTATTCTGATATCAAATTGCTTATATTTTTCAAGCCTCACAGAAACTGAAACTAAGGAACGCAGACTGGAAAAACATTCAACCGACTGTCAAAATAATGGCCAATTATTACTCTGTCCTTTTGATCAACTAATCGTTTCAGCTCTAGTGTAATGTAACAAGCTTGCAGACACTGTGCATACAACAGTCAAATACAGTAAATATGCTTGAGATAATGTGTATATTCACACCTTCAGAGGACAGGCTGTTCTTGGCAAAGGTGTAGTTTAAGGGCGAGTGTACCGATATACTACATTATATACTGTGCATTACAAACACAAGACATATTTAATTGTAGGCTGTATTTATGCTACTAATGAATGAATACTACTTATGAATATAATTCAAATGTATGCTTACATCTGTAATACAAATGAGCCTGTACACTGATGAAGGACATTGGAGAAAGATTTTGAAAAAATATGTCCACTATTTCTCCATAGCAATCAGGAAAGGGCTTGCGCAGGGGCAGCAAAGAAAGGCTTTATAAGCCAGTCATTACTAGGCTGAAGCCTCAAACCTTTGATATTTTTTCCCCTCACAGTGCCATCTTTATGTTCAGCCGTCTGGCCACAGTCCTCCAGGAGCTCTCTGGAGAGGAGGGCCCAGATGGAGACCCACAGGTGAGAGAGCAACACACACATTATAATGAATTATAATGAAGAGTATTGCCAACTGTGTCCCCAGTTTTTAAATGAGTAATTGTGGATTTCATGTCCAGTTTTAATGTCTCTGGAGCATGTTGTCCTCCATTTGGAGCAACCATTGAAAAAACCCACGAGGATGATGAAAGGAAATGTCTGCTTGCCTCTTATCTTACGAAATAAAGGAAGATGATCCTATCTGTACAGAAATAGGTCAAAGACAGCTTTATCTTGCATTACATACTTTCACACTCGAAATATCATATTTGCATAACTCTTTTGACTCCAGTGTGTCTGCATATTCAAGGACGCATTTCTTTCTCTTACGCTAAAGAAGCACTCCAGTGGTTTATTTAGTCACTTCGATTAAGCTGCAGCACTCAAAAGAGAATTAATTGTCAAAACTGAAGCAGCAGAGGCCATGGTATTCTGAGTTTTAGTCCCAAGTTTGAAGCAGCTGAGGACATTATATAGCTGTTTTTACAGGTTGAGTTGGACTAACCATGACAAATAACCTGACCTTATCTGTTTCCTTGAACAGGGCATTCTGGTGCCTCAGCTCCCTGCCGGTGAGGACCAGGCTCCAGTGGAGTCTGAGGCTCCTGAGGAGACGATGGAGAGGCTGGCTCACCTGGAACAACTGGTGGTCCAGCTGAAGGAGCTCATCCGAGACAAAGACACCCAGCTCATCCAAAAGGACACTGAACTGTCTAACAAAGATGCACGGCTCAAGGTAAATAACCTTTTTGGGTTCATTTGCTGTTAAACTAGTTCACTATATTCTTTATGTCACGTCTTTTATGACTGAGAACGGATGCTTTTTGTGCTTCATATCCATAGAATGAGAAAGATGAAGCTGAGGCTCGCTTCACCAAACTCAAACTGCAGGCCAAAGCCAAGATGGCTTCACTCAACAAACAGATAACTGAGTTGAAAGGACATGGAGGAGCAACAGTAAGTTTAAATCGGTAGAAATAGTCTGTGTTGTGCTTGTAGGATTATTACAAATCTACCTCCAGTAGCCTTTTACAGCAAAGATCTTATACAGACTAAGATATGCCACCCGCTCACCGCAAACTCACAATAAAGCTCAAAGTCTTTGTCTGACTTGTTCATCTGTTTTGTCTGCAGCAGAGTCCAGACAGCTCTTTTACAGGAGCCGGTGCTGCAGTCGAGGAGGATCTCCAAGAACTTAAGAACAAGCTGAACAAGGAGGAAGCCGACCGTAGAGAGCTGCAGGAGCGACTCCAGACCACAGAACAGCTCCTTCAAGAGAAGGAATCTGCCCATGCTGCACAGGTGACCTAATTGTGTCTTGAATTACATGTAGCCATACACTGTTCACAAATCATTATTTGTTTTTTAAATTTCATGAGAAAGCTCTTTCTGAATGATTTGTTGTGTTTTTGTTTTTCAGTTGCAGAAACTGCAGGCTGTGGTCTGTGAGAAGGACGTGCGTTTCCAGGAACAGATCCAGAAACATGAAGAAGAGCTGATGAGGGTCACAACACAGTCTCAGAGGGACAGCGAGCTTCAGCAGGTATACGATCCTGGAGATCTTTAAATTAGTTTGTGGTTTATTCATTTATAATCGACCCATTCTTACTCTTAAGTATTTTTTTTACATTTTCTTCTCTTTTTCAGCCCTTTTTGTTTAATAGTAGAGCTTCAACTAACAATTACTGTGACCATCAATGAATCTGCTGATTATTAACTTAATTGTTTGGTCTACAATGGCTTGTTTTCTGATTATTTCGATTAACATTCAAAATCTCAAATATGTTTTCAATTGTAGAAGAAAGAAGATGAAAACCAGCAAATATTCACATTTGAGAAGCATTTTTGTTTAAAAAATTTACTTAAATGATGAATCAGTTATCAGAATTATTGCAGATTGATTTGATCTCTTATCAACTAATTGATCGTTGTATCTCCAAATTCTGGAAAATGTATGTTTTAGACTTTTAACAACAGTTTAATGTAATTGTCCTGTAAAGAAATGTAGTTCAGTCAGTTTGATCTGTATAGTACATAATCACAAATGTATCACAAGTGTCTCAGAGGGCTTTGCAATCTTTACAACACCTTCTATCCTTAGACCCTCAATTCAGATTTAAAAAACCTCGAGACCAGGCCAAACTACCTCTTAACCCTTTATTTTTAAATAGCTTGAGATAAAAAGAGGAATTACCCATTACCCAAGTTTTGATAACTGGCAAATAACTGCAATTTGCCTCAGTTCATCTTGAGGGGATAAACACAAAAATGCTTACATTTTCCCACTAGTGAAAGAGAAAATGATGGCCACTCTTCACAGATACATTCACTGTTTATATGATTGTTTGGTCTCTTTGTTTTTCTTTCTCCAAGGCCCTGCATGCAGCACAGAGGCATTGTGAAGAGCTTGAGGAGGCCTTAAGCTCTCGGTCCCAAGTGCTGGAAATGCTGCAGCAGGAAGTGAGCAGTGCTGATCAGCAAAAACAGGTACAGGTCCTGATGTATTGGATGCCATTTGTGTCTTTGCAGCTACTTATAGTGTGTTGGTTTAGAGACTGTTCAGCATATTGGCAGATATGCTTAATGAAAAGAGAAGTGTTCAAACAGACACACCCCACATCTTGATGGCATGTCATTATTATGCATTGTTTGGCTGAGCCACACAACACACACCCACTCATATCCTCTTTCTCCTTCTCTCTGTTTATTTTCTGCTCAGATCTTGACTGCTCAGTTCCGGCAGATGGAGCAGGAGCTGGCCGAGGCCGCCAAGCAGAGGGAGGAAGAGAGGCAGCAGTGGGCCGAACAGGCCAGCAGGGCCCATGCAGAAGTCGCAGCCCTCCGAACCAGCTTGGAGGACTTGGAAAGAGAAAGAGCGGAGGTGGCGAGACAAGAGGGCGAGCTGGCCTCCCTGAGAGAGGCAGAGCATGCTAGTCAGGAGGCTCTGGGAAAGGAGAAGATGGAAGTTGCCAGATTGGAGAGAGAACTGGCTCTGATGAAAGAGGCTGAGCTCGCAGCCGTCCAAGCTAGCCATGATGCTTTAGAGGGCGCCAGGGTGGAAATAGTTCGGCTCGAAAGTGAACTTGCCTCTATGAGAGAGGCAGTTGTCGGTGCCAGCCAGGAGGCCTCAGAGAGGGAGAAGTCGGAAGTTGATAAACTAGAGCGAGAGCTGGCATTATGTAAAGAGGAACGTGAAGATGTCCAGAGGAAATCTTTAATCTTGGGTGATATTTGGAGACATCTACGTTCTCTGGCTCTTGAAGATGTGCAAGCAGCGGATGAAGTCCCCTTCCCTGCTGACCTTTCCCTGTTCCTAGATACTGTGCAGTCTTTTGAGACTCAACTGACAAAGCTGAAAGATGAACGCAGTGAGAGTGAAGAACATTGTGCTGAGCTCACACGCACCGTGGAAACCCTTCAGGGTAAGGAACTGTATCTGTTTGTGTCTGTTTATAAAATTCCGTGTGTTCATGTCAAGCCTTTTATTTTTATCATGTTTTCATATAAATCTCTGATTTTCAGAACAACTTGACAGAAAAACCACAGAACAGGAGGAAACCACTGCCAAGATACAACAGCTGGAGCTTCAAATTCTATTGGTCAGTGCAAATGTGCCTATTTTACACCTGGTATTAACACATGCTCTGTATCTGTATGCATTATATGGATAATGGCATCCAGTCCACAGGCTTTTGCATTTACATATTAAAATGCGTTCTCTCGATTCGGCCTGCGATGGGAGATATGTAAATTAATGAAATCCCTTTTTGTCAGGGAAGACTTCTAGCTGCCACTTGTAGTTTTTGCCGGGCAGCTTAAGCTTGCAGGAAGAACAGTTAACCTTTGAATTTGCTGTGTGGGTTTTCTTCTTAAGAACGTGGTCATGCTGTACGGACTGCATTCACACTGGCTGAGATTTGATCACAGTGCAAACCTGACCGCCTCAAAATGTGGTCCGTCTGATTTAATCTGCAATCATTACCTGCTTAAAGGTCCCATGGCATGAAATGTTTTTTCATGCCAAAAAAAATATCGACCATGTTTTTTTTAACATTAATATGAGTTCCCCCAGTCTGCCTATGGCCCCCCAGTGGCTAGAAATGGGGATAGGTGTAAACCGAGTCCTGGGTATGCTGCTCTGCCTTTGAGAAAAGCTCAGATGGGCCGATCTGGAATCTTCCCTTTATGACGTCATAAGGGGAAAGGTTACCTCCCCTTTCTCTGGTTTGCCCGCCCAGAGAATTTGGCCCCTCCCATGAGAAAGAGAGAGACATCATGGCTTGCAAACAAGCGAAGCATGGCAGTTGGTCAAGGCCACACCCCCACCCTCCACCTTGACCCCCTCTCTCCTCCTCAATAGCATTTAAAGCTACAGACACAGAAATGGCACGTCCTAAGGAAAGCTCATTGTGGGACTGGCTCTAGTGGCTGTAATTCTGCACCAAGGCTGAATTTCGGGAAAGAGACTTCAGATACAGTATTAGGGGACCACTAAGGCCTATAGAAAAGCATCCAAAAAGCAGCATGTCATGGGAACTTTAACACCATAAATTAGCAGTTTGTTTTACTTCTGATGGGAACTTCAAATGTAAAACCTTAAATAAGCTTTGTGGTACTCTGAAAGCTTTAACTTCCAAGTTTCAGCTTTCGTTATGTGTCTCTGTTTATATGATTAAAGAAGGTGTTGACGTGGGAGATGTGGGACTGGAAGCTTAGTATAAGCTGAGATTTAAGAAGTTAAAGTAGTTCTTAGTAGTCGATCTACAAAGTCAGACAACCGTGTCATTGCGTTTCCCCTCTTTCATTAAAATACAGTTTGCAGAATTTTTATTTTGAGAGCAGGGCAGTCTGACTGGTCTTATCCTCTACAACTGGTCCAGGGTCACAACATGTGTCTGAGTCTCAGACAGGACAGGCGCAGGGTCATAGACGGACAATACTTCAACTCAGTGTGAAGAAGTGCACCTAATCCCCTCTGCACTGATCCACTGTTATAACCGACCTGTCTTATCCGACCTTCACCTCACGCTACAGCTGTATTTAAGAACAATCATAGAGGCCATATAGAGTGTTAAAAGTGATTTTTCTCCAGTAAATGTTTAACCATAATATTGTAAAAGTTCCAATCCTGCTAATTCTCATTTCTTTGTTTCAGACATCTGAAAGAGGTGATGTGACTGAATCAGCTGCACAGGATTTATCTGAAGATAATAAAGGTACAAAAACTGGATTTGTTCTTCCAAAATAAAATGTATACCTTATATGGAAACAGAATCAAATATAATGGTCAAGGTCAGTATGCTCACACATACCGTAGCCAACATACATACATACTGTATAAATTAGGATGCTTTTAAAGCTAAATAATATATAATATATAATAATTAAATTATTAAATAAATTAATCGTGAACTATTTTGATAATCAATTAGACCTGAAGTTATTTTTCTGGAAAGAAATGCATATAGTGTTTTTTTCTAATTACTTCGTTGACTTCCACAGCACACATGCTGGAATTGGAGCAGCAGCTTTTAGAAAAAGACAATGAGCTGGTTGCCTTACGAGAGTCCCTCAAAATGGCTGAGGAGCAGAGCTCCAGTGGGGTTGCATCATGTGAAAACTACAGCCAGACTCCAGATCAGGGTCAGGATGCCAGTACGGCCCCCCATGACAGTTGTGCAGCCCTTCCTGACTTCATGGACGACACACAAGAGGAGGACACCACCTTAGTTGCTCAGGACACCTCAGTCCTCTCTATTCCTGCTGATAATGAGAGCAGCCCAGAGCTTATTGGACACCAGTCTGAGTCCCCAGAAGAATCCAAAGGGACCTCCTCAGATGAGATGGTCGCCAGCAGTGATTCAGAGGTGGCCCACAGCAGCTGGACCCTCCTGGAAGCTGTCAATCAAGATGGAGGCCAGGAGTGGCCATCCATCCTGCAGGACTTTGGCCAGCTGCAGCTGCAGTCATGGGAGGCGACGAGTATGGAGCAGGAAACATCCACAGTTCAAGTTGAGTCGTCCTCTGTCATCATCCGAGAGACAGTACAAGTTCATCTAACTCAGCAGAGTTCTTCCACCACAGATGGCAACGTGCCCTCTGGCCAGGTCTTTGCTCAGGCCTTGGCTGAGGAACTTCAGAAGAGGTACAGTGAGCTTTTGGCTGAGCTTCAGAGGCTCAGAGAGGCCGCTGCAGAGTCACAGGAGAAAATCAAGAACCTGGAAGAAGAAACTCAATGCCTTACTGCTGCCAAAGAAGAGGCCGAGTCCCAGGCCAATGGTTTTACAGAAGACCTGAAGTCAGCCAGAGAGGAGCTGGACAAGCTCTCTCAGCAAAGCAGCTCAGTGGTGGAGAAACGCGGTGTTGAAATGCAGCTTCTAGAAGAACAGTTAGAGATTTTAAGCACTCAAAGTAAAACCAAGGAAGAGAAGATCCAGGCCCTGCAGACAGAACTGGAAACGGCTCGTCAAGCTTTCTCTGAGCAGGAGGGGCAGGCCAGGATGCTGAGTGCTCAGCTGGAGGACAGAGAGCTCCTCTCCTCTGAGCTTGAAAGGAGGCTGCAAGACATGGAAAACAGCATGTTGGAATACTCTCAAACATCAGAGCTCAACAATGACACTTTGTCAAAGAAGGACTCTGAGATCAGTGAGCTACAGCTTTGTCTCAGCCAAAAAGAGCAAGAGGTCATGGAGCTCAATGACAGCATGTCTGCTAAACTCCTCCAAGCAGAAGAAGAGAAGTTCCAGATAGACAGTGAAGTCAATAAACTGAAGGGGCAGATAGTGGACCTTGAGAAAGCCAGAGACGAGAAACAGAAAGGGAGTTCTGAAGACTCAGCTGCTTATGTAGATGATGAACTTGGTAGTTTGCGAAAGGAGAAAGGAGTGCTGGAAAGCCAACTGACAACCACAAAGAAGAAGTTGCAGGCTGCACTTGTGCAACGCAAAGAGCTCTTGAGGAAGGTTGCTGAATTTGAGGTAGAAGCAAAGAAATTGCAAGAGCGAGATGAAACTGCAAAGGCAGAAACTTCTGCGGACATTCCAGAGGTAGAACAATCCAGAGCATGTGAGCTTCAGGAAATGGAAGCTAAAGTCATTGAACTTGAGCAAGCTTTAAGATCCAAAGAAGAGGCAGTTGAAACTCTTGAACAGAAAATTAGCCGGCAGGATCAAGTTCTCAGTGAGACGCTTGCTCTGAATAGAAAGCTAAGTGAAGAAGCTGAAAACTCTCAGCAGGCTGACAGTTCTTCTGAAACAACTGTGTTACAATCCCAAGTGGTCTCTCTTGAAGCAGAGTGTGAAACCCTTCAGAAAAAAGTTCAGGAGGCCCAAGAATCTCGCAAGGAAACCATCCGCAAAGCAAAAGAGAAAGATAGGCACCACCGTGAACAGCTGAAGCAGCAGAAAGAAGAATACAGCGAGCTTGTGGAACGTTTTGAGGTGCAGAGTGGCGAGCGAGAAGTTCTTCTCACTAAATTGAGAGAATTAGAAGAAAAAGTGAGCACTGATAGAGAATCTCGCCAAGAGACGCAACTGGCTGAAAATTTGGCAAAGCAAGCAGCAGGGGATTGGGTCCAGGAGGATTGGGTGGATTTTGCCACATCTGAGACTGATTCATCGCAACCACAATCCAGCGATCCAGGTCAGCGTCCTGCAGAACAGTCTGATTTCCTTTCTGCACAAATGGAGGAATCTGTGAAAGCTCTCAGAGGAGAGATCCAGACTGTGCGGATGGCTAACACAGAGCTAGAGAAGCAGCTGCAGGAAACCCAGACCAGTTTGTCACTGAAGGAGGTTGAATTATTGGAATTGGGCAAAGAGCTACAAGCATTACGAGAAAAGGAAAGACAGATTGATGCACTCTCAGAGGAAATTAATGATCTTAGAGAAAAGTATCACCAGGCTGAGTCTTATGCTGAAACCCTGAAAGCAGAGATGGACGCTGCCGCCAAAATAGAATCTGCAGATTCTACACTCTCAATTACAGCTCTTCAGGCTGAAGTGGAGGACTTTAAGCAGTTCCTCGTCAGTAAGAACCATGAAATCATGGAGCTAAGCCAGCAGCTTAGCGAGCAGAACTCTCTCATACGCTCAATGCAGGACACAGTGACTCAGAAGGATCAGCTAATATTTTCTTTACAGGAAGAACTGAAGGCTGAGCAAGAAAAAACCCAAAGGTTAGAGGTTGAGCTTCCACTGAAGCAAGAGGAAGAAAAAGACAGCGAGGCAAAGAACCAGCAGCTTCAACGGAAACTTCAGGCTGCCCTGATCTCGCGCAAAGAGGCCCTAAAAGAAAACAAAACCCAGAAGGAACAACTAGCTTCAACTGAGAAGCTCCTAGCTGAACTGCAGCAGAAAATGGAGTCAGCACAAGATGAGCTGGAGAAGCTGAGAGCGGAAAAAGTTCGACTGATTGATGAGGTTGACCGGACATTACTGGAAAACCAAAGCCTAGGATCATCCTGTGAGAGCCTCAAACTGGCCATGGAGGGCATACTGAATGAGAAAGATGCCTGTAAGAGAGAAGTGGAGCAAGCGAAAGAAGAAGCTGCCAGAACCTGCAGAGAATGGGAGGAAAAGGTTCAAGGCATGAAGGACGAGTACGAGACTCTGCTCAAGTCGTATGAAAATGTGAGCGATGAAGCATTGCGAGTGAGACGAGTCCTGGAAGCTGCCAGGCAGGAGAGACAAGAGCTTGCGGCCAAGGTGAGGACGCAGGAGGCTGCGAAGCAGGATGCCGAAAGACGGGCGGAGGAGTCGCAGAAAGAGGTGGATTCAGTGAAAGACAAAATGAGAAAGTTTGCCAAAACAAAGCAGCAGAAAATAATGGAGTTAGAGGAGGAGAATGAGAGACTTAGTGAGATGCAGGACAAGAATGTAATAAAACGAGAGGGCAGGGCTCTCAAAGCTGAGGTGGAAAGACTTCAAGATGTGGTGGGGGCTTTGAAAGCTGAGTTGGATGCTACAGTGGCAGAAAAAGACTCTTTAGGGCAGCAGATTGAAGAGTTGAGGGAACAACTTGCCCAAAAAGGAGAGAAAGAAGACAATGTAATTCACGCTACTCTGCTTAGCTCTGCCCCTGTTGTAGAAGAGGTTGTCACTGCACAGAAATCAGACATAATCATGACCAAAGCAGAGCCTGTTGAGAGTCAGTATGAAGATAAAGAAGAAGACACAGCAGCTGACCAAATAGCTGCAGTGCATGCACCAGAAACACATTCACAACCTACTGAGGAAAAAGAAAAAGCAGAAATGACTGAAAGCGTTCAAGTTTTATTAGAGGATAAAATGAGGGAGATGGAGGCAGCTGTTAATGCCGAGAGGGAACTGTGGCAGGAACAGGAGGCTAGACTCAAAGCTGAGCTGGCCTCTCTTGAGCGAGATCTTCAGGAGAGTAGAGAAAAGGAGAGCCTTGTGGCCTCTCTAGAGAAGTATCTCCAAGAGGGCAAAGAGAGAGAAAAGAGCCTGATTGAAGAGGGTTCAAAGAGGGAAGCCCAGTTCAAAGAGCTGCTCAGAAGCCTCGAAACTGAGAAAGATAACCTGGAGGAGCGTCTGATGAACCAATTGGCTCAGCTCAACGGCAGCATCGCTGGCTACCAGCAAGAGGCAGCAGACAACCGGGAGCACCTTGCTGAGCTGCAGCGGGAGGTGGAGAGGCTGGAGAGGGAGCGTGCCGAGCTGGAAGCCAAGGCTCAGAGTGAGAGTGACCGGGCTGCCAGGCTGGAGGAGGACATGAGGCAAGCCCAGAGAGAAAGAGCCGAAGCTGAAGCTGAGTCTGGTAAGCAGAGGGAGCTGGAGCAACAGCTGAGGTCTGCTCAGAGGGTCCGAGAAGGCAGCCAGAGCAGAGCACGTCAGCTGGAAGAACTGTTGAGGGAAAAGCAGCTGGAGGTCCGTCAGCTGCAGAAGGACTGCATCAAGTACCAGGAGAGGATCAGTGAGCTAGGTAAAGAAGCTAAGGCGCTGCAGCAAGGCCATGAAGAGCTCCACAACAAACTAGAACAATCCCAACTGGAGACTTCCAAAACTGTTGAAGACCTGAAAAGGACTCAAGGAGAGTTGGCTAGCTGCAAATCTCAGCTGGATGAGGCTCAGAAGAAGGCAAGCGAGGCTTTAGCTGAGAAAACAACGCTTGAACAGAATGCCCAACAGAAAGAGGCCTCGATGAAAGCAGAGGCAGAGCAAACCCTCGACTCTGTGAGATTTAGGCTTGGAGCCGAACTGAAGGAGATGGAACTGAGACTGGAAGAGGTGGACCGAGAAAGAGACAGGGAAGAGGAAGCCACTCTGGAGGCCCGAGAGGTCGCAGAAGCAGCTGAGAGACGAGCCCAGGAGATGCAAGCCCGTCTGGACGAGTCTCTGGCCAGGTTGGCTGCTTTCTCACGCTGCATGTCCTCACTGCAAGATGACCGTGACAGAGTTTTGGACGAGACCCGACAATGGGAGACTCGTTTTAAAGATGCTCTGCAGGGTAAGGAGGCTGAAGTTCGGGAGGCTGAAACACGGGCCAAGGAACTGGCAGAACAGCTTCAGAGAGAATCTGCCCTGAAAGAGGAACTTCAGCTTTCAGTCGACAGGTAAAAACCTTCTCGCTGTATTTGTCTTATTTCCCTGATTATGTTCAGCTTTTTTAACTCAAAACTCACACCATTTCTTTTCTTTCAGACAAGAGAAAGCAATTAAAGATTGGCAGCTGAAACTGGAAGAGGAGGAAAAGAAAGTCACAGAAAGCAAAGCTGCCCTAGAGGAGGAGAGGAGCAAGCTTCGGCAAACTACGACTGAGCTGCAGTCTGCACAAAATGAAGCCCATGCTCTGAAAAGTGAGGTGGAGAGTCTCATTCAGAGGGCCAGAGCTCTGGAGGAGGCTGTAGGTCAGCTGCAGGGTGAAGTGGACCAGACCAGGACTGAGCTGAGGGAGAGGGAGGCAGAAGAGAGGCGGCTGTGTCTGAATGTGGAGCAACTAGAGACAGACCTGAGATCCTCTAAGGCCTTGACAGAGAGTCTGCAGACTGAGTTAAATGAAAAGGAAAAGAGAGAGGTGGAAATGCTGGGGGAGAAGGAGCAAGCTGTTACTCAGGTTTTAACATGTTTTCATCTACAGTACATGCTCTTTATTGTTCTTGGATGACAAATTGTTCACCATTCATGTGTGTTTTGTTTCCCAGGCTGCAGAGGAGGCTAGAAAGGAGGCCGACAGCAGGGCACAAGAGGCTGAGAAGGAGCTGGAGCAGAGAAGAGGGGAAGTGCGGGATCTGGAAGAAAAACTGCGAAAGGCAGAGGAAGAGAGCAACAACAGAAAAGCCAGACTGGACTCTTTCATGAAGGCCATGGGCTCCTTGCAGGATGACAGAGACAGAGTCCTCAACATATACAAACAGCTGGAGGAGAAACACCTGCAGGTAATGCACAAAAACCTAAAGTTATATAATATCTGAAGCTGAGCTTGTTTTAGTCAATAGCCAATATAATATTTGTATTGTGTCTCAGGTGATAATGGAAAAGGACGGTCTGATCCAAGAGGCGGCAGGGGAGAACAACAGCCTGAAAGAAGAGCTGCGCTCTCTGCTGGTCCAGAGAGACGACCTGTATGCTGAAAAGGCCCAGCTGTCCGCTCAGCTTCATGGCTACCGCAACGAACTTAACCAAGTCCTGAGCATGAAGGACTCCCAACACAAACAGCTTCTGGCAGCTCAGCGAGAGCGTATTGCCTCTCTGGAAAAGGAACGCGATGAATTGGAAAGTCAGGTAAAGAGTGCGAGCAGTGCCAGAGAGACGGGAGTAGAAGCAGTCAGAGTGGAAAGGGAGACTCTTAGCCAGGCTGTTGACGTTAGGACAGCATCACAGGTGATAGATGCTCCCGGTGCAGAAGTTGAGAAGCTGAGGGAGCAGCTGCAAGCAGCGAGAGAACAAGTGGAGGCTTTGGAGGAGAGGCGACTGAAGGAGAGACAAGAGCAGGTGAGCAGGAGCAAAGAGCTAGCTGAGCTGCGATGGGAGGGAGGTGTGATGCGGACAGAGTCAGAGAGTGCTCAGGAAAGGGTGGCAGAGTTGGCCAGAGACTTGCTGGCTGTCGAACAGAATCTGTTACAGGAGAAAGAGGCAACGGCACAGCTGAGAGCAGAGAACCATTCATTCTCAAAAGCCATGGCCTCCCTGCAGGACAGCAGGGACCAGGCAGTAAGCAAGGTCCAGGAACTGAGCCGGAAGCTGGAAGAGATGAGCAAGGCAGGTGGCCCTGCAGCACACAGCAGCCCTGGAGGCTCCGCTGGAGAAGTGTGGGGGCTGAAGAATGCACTACAAGCCCTGCAGAATGACAGGGAGAGACTGGTGAGTTACATGTCACTATAAATATCAATATTTTAGTCAGAAACACACAGATAATCACAACTCTCCTGGCAAAGAATATAAATAATGATGTGAGCAATTGTATTATGTTGTGGTATATTTTTTTTCCTCTTCTCTTTGTGTGCAGCTGGAGCAGCTTCAAACCCAGTCGTCTGAGCTCAAGAAGCAGAAGTCCGAGCTGGCTCGACTGGGAGCAGGAGAGCTGATTAAAATCAGCCAGGAGCTGTTTGAGGAGAAGAACAAGAACAAAGACATACTGGGTGTCATAATGCAGCTAGAGAATGTGGTGGAAAGGGGCAAGCAGGAAATAGAAACTCTCAGGTGAGCCACAGAGCCAGTATTATGACATCATAGTCACAGTTTTGACAAAGAAAAAGGGCACAACAGCCTTTTATTGTATGTTAATTTGTCATGTGCTTATTAGACTGGAGCGTATTGACTGGATGGCTCAAGCAGAGCAGCTGAAGCAGCAGACCCTCGCCACACTCTCGGAGAGGGACCAACAACTACGACAACTCACCGCCATGCTGGAGGAAGCCCGCACACACAAGCCCAAACTTCAGCAGGAACACTATCAGAGAGAGGTTAACATTTGCATGTACTTATGACTGTAATGGAAAATAATAGATTCTGTGCATTGTGGCATTGCAAAAAGCAGTAGTGTTAATTAGGACTTGGGACCCCTGACACAAATACCCCCCGGTTGTGTGTTTGTGTCATTCTTCGTCTTTTAGTTCCACATCTCATACCACATTGGGAATAAATAATTGGACCTTCAGTTGTGTTAGAAGTCTTAATTGGCCCTCCAGAAGTTTGGCTCGCAGAAGGCATAATATAAACTATAAAATCATCAGCTATTATGTTCTCTACAGGGCACAGAGGAAGTGGACAGTGCTCCTGGAGCCCCACAGGAGCGCAGTAGCCTGGTAGACGGCCCCGCACACATAGCTGAGGTCAAAGAGCTACAGAGAAGGTATAGTATAGGTCAAACCTTACCAGAAATACTGTTACAAGTATTGAAGTAAAATATAATCAATGTTAAACTCTTCTTGAATCAGGCTGGATGAAGAGATGCAGCAGAGGGTGGCTGCTGAGGAGCAGCTAATGGTCACACAGGATCGACTCAAACGGTATGAAATGTGACAAGATAAAGGAAACGGGAAATTAAAGCTGCCATAAGCAATATTTTGAAATTAACGGTAGGTTAAATGACTGTGTGTAATACGAAAGGGTGGCTAATAGTGAAAAACGTACAGTTATCATCTGACTGCAGTTCTCCTTAGCTCTACAGAGCTTTTTTAAGGGTCTTTTTCTGGTTCTTCGGCCCACTTTTCTTCACTATTTTGGTTCACTCTTAACCTCATCAAAGTTTTTTGCAGGAGGCAGATGTATTTAGCAAAACATCTCGAATGAACCCACTGTACACTACCTTCTCAGCTACAAACTACAGACATACAGTTAGCCACTAGCTGGTGAACTAGTGGAGCATTCAGCAGGAGACCAAAACAAAGCTAAAACTGCAAACTGCTAGATGTGTAAATAATAAAGCCAATTTCCTTGTGGGAATCATCCCAATAGGATCAATAAAGAGAAGTCTAAGTCTAATTTGCCAACAATATCAATTTAGAAAGGCAATATATGTCAGTGTTTTGTTTATAGTTTGTAACCTACTAAAACTAGAATATCTTCACATTACAAGTATCTAGCATATATACAACAAGAAGCATAAAAACAAATAGTGGTACCATATACACCATACATATGCTATGGCTGCAACTAATGGTTATTTAAGTATTTATTTGTTTATAAGTATTTTCTCAATTATTTGTTTGGTCCATCAAATGAAAATAGCGTAAAATGTACGTCACAATTGTACCAAAACCAAGCTAAAATCTTGCTTTTTTTGGTCTAACAAATGGTCCAAAACTCAATGATACTCAATTAATTATAATAGAAGGCTAAGAAACATTGATCATTAGATTGTTCTTGATTACATGTTTTAAATTGTATAATTTTGAGAGTAATGATCATATTCTATAATAACTAAGTGCTTTCATATGCTTTCTGTTGTTTTTCTGCAGGTGAATTATTCATCTTTTAGCTCTGATAAATTTGATTATTTACAAAATGTGACCGCTAACATCCGTTTTTATTATTATTATTATTATTAGTCATAGCCAGGCTAAATGGCACCCTGCACAAGAAGAGGATCACTCAGAGACTGCTGTTTTTATCGAGCCGGAAGGAGCTGTCACTCGAGTAAGGCACCACTTATGTGCTGTACCACCTCATCTGTCATCTTAATAACTATAATAGTAAAGACTTATGAGCTGAATGTTTCCCATAACCTTGTCATCTGTCTCTTGCAGACTCGGAGAGGTGGCCCGGGTTTGGTGCGAATGCTCAGAGTGGCCTTCTGCTCCCGCCAGCGTACCCCTCTGCTGTTCAGCCTCTATCTGCTCACTGTGCACGTCCTGCTGCTGCTGTGTCTGGGCGGATACCTCTGAAACCAGCTTCCTTTAAACAAACAAAAAAAACCTAACGGATAAGAGAGAGAGAGCTAGAGAGAGGAGGGGAAAGAAAATGGAAATGTGACACAGACCTAAAATATGTTTTATTTTGTATAAGGGTGTGAAGGATTTTCTACACCCAAATGTTGCACTTTACAGGACTTCATCTTTTAGCCAAAGTATGTAGATTTATATAGGATGTTGTTGTCATTGGTTTAAACTATGTTGCTCTTGTATGACTTTGAGGGAAACCTTAATTTGTGTTTTTTTTTTTTCACCAAAACGAGTTCCTTCCCGAGACCATTTTGCAGAGCTGTCATCTCTGTGTCCGGAGCTTAGCGCCGGCCAAGACGATTGCGATTGGATTACCGGTAAACGAATGCAAACAACCCAACCAGGAATGTATGTGTAGAGGAGCCAGACCTTACTCTGCAGCGCTGTGGAGTAAGGTCTGGCAATGGCGAGACATTGAAATACATTAACTACTCCTGAAATCTTAAAAAAAAAAAAGATATTATAATAGAGCATCAACATATGCTCCCCGTTTTCTTACCGTACACTTACCCCTGTTTGTAATCAAAAACATACATCACGATTATATTATAATTGTCACGAAAATACACACAAACACATAAGGTATCATTTTTCGACAAGGCAGCATAAATCATCAGAACACCGGCGGTGTTGCACAGTATTCTGTGATCAGGTTATATTTTACCTCTAAGCAGTTGCCTGGCAACCTGTGCTGACGCTAGAAAAACTGAAAATTGTCGGGTGTTTTTATAGTTTGGTGTGCAGAGGTTAAACAAAAGAAATGATATGTTAATTAGTCATCTTTAGAGGTGCTTTTAGGGGGATTTTGTTACCGTTGGACAGAGCGAGCCTAGTTTATTAGAGTGGTATCAGTCTTGTCTCTGGCAAGAAAGCAAATAAGCATATTTCCCAAGATGTGGAACTATTCTTTTAAGATGGGTTGAGGTTCAGGACGTGCTGTTATAGCCCAGTCTCTTCTACTCATTTCATGCACAAAAACGGAGCACAGTGCAATTTCTGTTCTTACACATTCCTATTTCCTGTTTCCTTTCCTTTTCCTCTCATATAAATCACATTTGAAAAAGGGAGCATTATAGTAATATTTGTACATGTATTATGTATGTCATCTGGATGTAGGTTTCCCTCTTGCATATCCAACACGATTCCCTGTCCATGATTCTGTATAGTTTGCTCTGTAGTTTTTTATGGCAGAGGAAGCAGTTATTCTGGTGCAATGTTACCACAGTGTGGATTCATTCCAGAGGAGAAAGACTGCTGTGTTTTCTAATGATATCCATCCCATTATAGACTTTTCTGATGTAGCATAATTTAATAATTCTTCACTACCTACATATATATTGACATCATCCTCTTGATTCTTGTTTATTTAATCGCTCACTGTTGGTGAAATGATCCCTCTGTACTCATCTTCTCTGTCAATGTCTTATCACATTCTTCTTTATATCTTACACACACTGAAATATGCTGTCCATAACCGTTACAAAAGGGCTGTATAGAAAACTAAAATGTAATAAAAGTGTTGGTGGTTTAGATCAGGGACCAGGGACAGATCTTGTCAAGCATTAATTATTTGCTTATTTGTGTCTGTAGAAAAAAAATACAGACATTGGGACTTATTTTTTACTTACAGTAGGACTTTACTGTTTACGGTTTACTGTTTTTTGGGCTCAGTTAACAATTTTTCCCTTTTATGTGTGAAGTAATTAAGACATGGGTATCATTAATCAGTGATTTTGCCATTTCAGCAAACATTTCTAAATATGGGATTCACAATTAAGCGCTGGTGTTAAAAAAAAAAAACGACAATGCTTCATATTTGTATGTGTATGGTGTCCTTGAGTGTCATAAAAGGCACCCATAAACAAAATGTATTGTTATATGGGAGGAAGGATGATATAAACACACTGGTTTTGCTGAGGCTTAAGTCATTATCACTTTTTGCAGAAGTGCTTATAGCACATAATAAAAATTAAACATGTGAATTGTGTCTGGCTGTACTGATGTCAGTCATGAATTACTAAAGTTAATAGTACAGATTTAGTTTAATGAATCAACAAAACGGAGCCAGTTGCTACAAAAACAGGTTCAGATGGAACCGTGTATCTAATTTGTTCATGCAGGTTGTGAACTTTGTGAAGGTTGTTGTATTTCATTTAAATAGTGTGCTTACATGTGCCTGAATCTAATAGAATAAAGCAGAGATCTTCAACAGGGGTTCCGGCACCCCTAGGGGGTCCTTATAGTCATTGCAGGGGGGCCTCCAAATTATTGTCAATTCTTAAATTGTTTTTTAAAATGCCTTAACATAATTCCAACATATTAGCAAATATAAATTCCCTTATACCTATAGGCTTACTGGCAGCCCACAGTTAATCCTAGATTCACTGTGCCACGTGTAACATTAAAAGATGATTTATAAAATCATGCCAACAATTAATATTTTAATAGCTTATGCAAAAGGTATGAAAGAAGGCTTTAGGTTATCCTAACAGTTATTGTAGGCCCATTTTAAATTATGCAACTTCATTAGTAGGGGGGCCCTGCTACATCTCACTTTCAGTTAAGGGGTCCTTGGCTTAAAAAACGTTGAAGACCTCTGGAATAAGGTTTAACTTGTTTAATCCATGAATGTATGGCTTGGTCACTGTGGTCCTTAAGTACTCAAAAATCTTTCCCAGGTTTTTTCCTATCACTGTGGGCTATTGTGTTTAAGCTGTGTAAGTCTGCCCTCAAGTGTTGTAACTACAATACAACCGGCTAAATCGCGGTTGTAGCTGACTCTGCATTTAATTTCTTATAAAATTGTTTTAAAGTAAGGAACAGTAACTACAATAGTGATAATTGGTAGTGGTAGTAGTTGTAGCAGCTCCTGTATGCTAACAACCCTGTTTACTCCTATCACCACTTTGGTCGTTCAATCTCGGATTAATGTATGCACTTGAATGCAGCATTTCTTACTCCTTATTTCTTTCTTTTTGTTAAGCATTATTATTTTGTATACTATACAACATAGCAATACAATAGCAGCGCCGTACGTGTTATTAATTAAATTACGATGATAAACTGGACGACATTTGTACTATTATTTACATCAACGCGCGTTCATGTACGGTACGTTAGATCCGCGCTCACTTGTCGTCCATCAAACTGTCACAACTTGAGTGAAGACCAGTCGATGTAATAATATCCACTTAAACGCATATATTACCGTGACAACTAAAAGGTAATTACATTTTTTCTTCTTCAAACTAACCTTAACAAGCCTGTATGTGTTTATTTCATTCATCTTTAAACTTTATTAAGGAAGTAGGTTTAGGCAGAAGTAGGTTTAGGCAGACGTAGGTTTAGGCAGACGTAGTTTAAGCGTAGCCTATGTACTGTAAACCGTGCAAAACATGGATGACATCAAAAATGCTGAAACAATTCAGTAAAATGGGAAGGGCTAACATTAGGTAGCATGTATATCTTATTATGTAGCCTACCTGTATGTCCAATGTTATGTTCAATATTATTTCTGCTACAATAACTTGCCTACAATATGTATGACCGTAAAACATGATAAAAAGGATATTAAAAGTGTCAATCAGTAACCTAGCATTAGATGTAGATAATTTTTTGTATGCATGCCACTCTCAAAAAATATTATTTTCAGTGTGTTACAGAGGATTTAAATCTACAGAAAGTATTCCTCTTGAATAGTATGTGTTTCATTATGGGGAAATGAAGCTTCATGTTGAAAATAACTTCCTTTTTGAGACTTCAGAAAATGGTGGTCAGAGCTTGTTGTTGTACATTAGTTTGCTTAGTCATAATAAATAAACAGTGATTAGACTCTCAGTGCATATAAATATGCCACTTTTTAATATATCCAGTTGTGAACACATGGTCATTAATCTGAGTTATATACTGTCTTCAGTGTGGCTCACAGTGTTTTGCTTCCCCAGATGTGGAAGTCAGTCGTGGGCCACAATGTGAGCATGAAGGTGGCTGCAGAGGGGGACGACTGGGAGACAGACCCTGACTTTGAGGTACTGTATACTTCCTGGAGATGTGTATCACTGTAGGGAAAAAATATATGTGCGTCAGTCAAACCCTTTCTGACTTTGTGTTTCAGAATGATGTATCAGAGCAGGAGCAGAGGTGGGGAGCAAAGACCATCGAGGGTTCAGGACGAAAAGAGCACATCAGGTTAGAGATGCACAACTGTGTCCGTCTGGAAATGAACAAATCTTTAGACGATGTAGAGAAACGTAGGTCGGAGTGGGTGCTGTGTAGCAACAGGAAAAGGAAGTGAGAGCAGAACAAGCTGTCAGGCAGCAAGTCTCTCCTAATATGGGTAATATATAATGATGACGCTTGTCAGTGAGATTTAAAACACTACGTTTTCTAAATTCAGGCAGCGGTGCTAAAACAGGACTAAAGATTACTCACACATTTAGATACCACTTCCTGATACGTCACGCTTTATTATGAGTTTATAAGTTGTTACTTGCTTGGTTGTTAAGAATCCCTTCAGCTGGTGTTTATCCTCCTCCAGCAGGACTCTCAATTTATCTTTTTATATAGTTATTTCATTCTTCAGATAGACACTCTGGGCAATGCAACGTGTCCCGAGTTTATCAAAATCCATTTATTAACAACTTATTAACTTATATAACTCTTGACTTGATGCCATATTAGGAAGTGTTAAATCTGAAAGCATCTAGTAATAGATTTCCAACATTTCCAATAACCTCATTACCAAACAGGAAGAATAAACACTTCCCCAAAGTTGCTTGTATTAGTGGCTTACAACATTTTTATTTTTAGCCTCTAAAAGTAGACTTAAAACCCTGTTATTTTCTTCTGCCTTCTAATTTATGTCTTTATTTTATATCACAATTGCCTCCAAATATGTTCACACTTTCTTTAATTTAATCTTTTAATCCTAGTGTTGCAGAGCTCAGAAAAAATGTCGCTGTGGAGCATGAGCAGGGGAAGCAGAAGGATCAGACTCCCAAAGCGTCATACGGATATGGAGGGAAGTTTGGAGTCGAAAAAGACAGAATGGACAAGGTAGACAAATATTTATTTACAAAATATGGTGATAAGATCCTCTTAGTGCCAGATTTGATCTATTTTAGCCTTTACTCTGCATCCACTGCTCATATAAAACACATGCTGTAGGCCGAATCTGTTCATAAATGCATCTTTAATGTTCAGGTGGCTTTGGGGCACGACTATGTGGCACAAGTCGAGCAGCACTCCTCCCAGAAAGATGCGGCACAAGGGTTCGGCGGAAAATTTGGTGTTCAGAAAGACCGCGTTGACAAGGTAAGATGACAAGTAGAGTCCCCCTTATCTTAAAGATTTGTTTTCATTATTACTTCATTTGGATGTTTGACCTTCAATGGATGATGTCCGTGCGAGGTTTGAAACTGAAAGAAGTTCCTCTGCTTACCTTAAATCTCAGTTTAACATGTGCAACTAGTCTACGAGCATGACTTTGTGACATTACAACTAGTTTGGGAGCCAATCGTGGTCAAATAAACACAAATACACTTTTTTGTGGGAAAACCATATCAGACACAAGTTACTCAAAGCAGAGTATTCTTAAATGTCTTAAACCCCAGGGATCTTTGAAGAAAGATATGAACCTTAAATGCAACCTGTGTGTTGTCTGTGCAGACTGCCATGGGCTTCGAATACAAAGGAGAGGTGTCGCAACATGCATCTCAGAAAGGTAAGCTATCTTTCCAACTTTAAAGAAGCCTTCTCACTTACAGTACAATATTTTCCTTTTGGAAGTTGCTACCAAACTAGGGCTTGGCGATAGGGAGAAAGTCAGATATCACGATATTCTTAACCAAATACCTCGATATTCCGTTGACATTCTAGGGTTGACAATTGGTGCTTTAACAAAATATTGTCACTCTTAGATTTTAGATAAATAATCATCAGTAATGTGGACATAATGTCTAAGTGGGGAAAAGGCAAATAATAGAACAGCTAGAACAGTCCGGTAAATTCAGAAAAGTATGTCACTTTACTGTAATGCAGCCTTTAAAACCAGGAAAAGACAACACTTGTCATATCATGATATCACGATATCCAAAATCTAAGACATCTAGTCTCATATCACGATATCGATATAATATTGATATATTGCCCAGCCCTACACCAAACCCAATGATTTCCTCACAATCCATATGTTTTTAGATTACTCAAAGGGATTTGGAGGAAAGTACGGGGTGGAGAAGGAAAAAGTGGACAAGGCAGCTTTGGGGTACGACTATAAAGGCCAGACAGAGAAGCACCAGTCACAAAAAGGTGAGCTTAAGTTGTAGCATTTGTCACTTTTCACACTTTTTGCTTTGGCATTTGCTTCATTTTGCATCTTTGTTTCACCAGACTATGCTAAGGGATTTGGAGGGAAGTACGGGGTGGAGAAGGAGAAGGTGGATAAAGCTGCTTTGGGGTACGACTATAAAGGAGAAACAGAGAAGCACCAGTCACAGAAAGGTACGTTAAAGTTGTAGCATTTGTCATTTTTTTTACACCTTTGCCTGACATTTGATTTCTTTATTCATTTTGCGTTCAGATTACTCAAAGGGATTTGGGGGGAAGTTTGGTGTTGAGAAGGAGAAAGTGGATAAAGCTGCTTTGGGCTATGATTATAAGAGTGAAACGGAGAAACACCAGTCACAAAAAGGTGAGGAGAGACATGTATATTTTATAATATACTATTATTTACAGTGTAGTACATCAGACTGATTAAATGTATCTCTCTTTAGATTATTCAGCAGGTTTTGGAGGTCGTTATGGGGTTCAAGCAGATCGCATGGATAAGGTCAGTATTACAGCTGCAACTATTCATTTTTTATTTTTTATTAAGGAGGTTATTTCTCTGATTAATTGACTAGAGTGTGTTATGTATTGAAATGGTATAAAATCCCTGATTTTTATTGTAATAGGTTTCAAATAAGCATTTTGGCATGAATGTTGACATTACACTATTGCCAAGTTACATATTGTTGGCACTAATATTGATTATTTTGGTTTTGATCTTTATTTTACACAATCATTATGCTTTTTCAGTAACCTAGATAGATAGATAGATAGATAGATAGATAGATAGATACTTTATTGATCCCCAAAGGGAAATTCACATGAATGTTTTAAGGGATGTATAAGCATGAGACGCATGAGACAGGGCAATTATATTGTGCATAAGGTGCTCTATGGTTAGGTGCTCTATGAGAGTGTGTGTCATGGTGGTAGTGCAAATAAATCCAATAGTGAAAGGATAAAGGATAAAGGGAGGGGTTGTGCATATGGGTTAATATAGACAGTAAACAGTGTAAGCAGTAAACAGTGGGCCAGTGAACAGTCAGTACATAACTATTGTTATAAGAGGTAGTGAAAGTGGTGGAAAGGGAGGAGACAGACAGGCTATGCAGAGAAGTCTATCTCTCCTCTTACCTTTTGTGAAGCATTGTAGAGTTGTATGGCCCTGAGGACAAATGACTTCCTCAGTCTGTCAGTTGTGCATGGCAGTGTGCGTAGTCCTGAGCTGATCATGCTCTTCTGCTTAGTGATAGTGCTGTGGAGTGGATGACAGTCATTGTCCAAAATGTTGAGCAGTTTGTTCAGGGTCCTTTTATCCTTTTGACTAATCAACTAATCATTCCAGCACTAGTCAGTATTGATATTGACTGTCTTGACCTTTCAAAACATCTTCCTCTCTCTTGATCTCTTTTAGAGTGCAGCCGGCTTCTCTGACATCGACTCCCCTACCTCTGCATATGAAAAGACACAACCATTAGAGGCCTGTAAGTCATTTTGGTCACTCACCATAATCAACCCTACTGCGCCATCTTTCTGGTGAACAGTTAAAGCCACCAGTTCTTAGGTGTTTACATGTTCAAACGATTGGGTTCTATTCCTATATTCTTTTCTCTGTAATATGCAGCAAGTGCAGGTGCAGGAAAACTTAAGGCACGTTTTGAGAACATGGCCAAAGCTTCCGATGAAGAGAACCAGAAGAAAGTCGAAGAAGAGAGAGCGAGGAGACAAGCCAGAGAGGGCAGAGAGCGAGAAGTGGCCAAACGCAGACAAGAGGTAACACGTTCACACTGCACTGTAAACATGTAATGAGGTCAAACTGTTAGGTCATGGTCAATATGCATGTTAATGATTTTGTGTTTCCTGTAGGATGAAAGCAGAAGAGAGGAGGAAATTTGTCCACCACCTGTTCCAGACGTGGCTCCAGATGAGACTCCAGATGTGGAGGATGAAATGACACACCCAGAATTCCACCAAATGCCGGAGATACAAGAAATACCTGAACCAGAACCAGAGGTAAGACACTCGGATTCAAACAAATATCAGATGTACCAAATCATAGAATAATTCATTCATCCATTTAAACGATAAGGCTGGCAATATTCAGTATTTTTGTTATTGTCAACAAATCCTAGACAATCAGTATCTGAAAAAAATTTAAACAGTTATAACAACTAACTAAAGCTGGGGAGCGTAAATAAAAAGGACACAAGTGTGTAGATAAATCCACCCAGTCAATTCCTAGGGTTCCCAGGTTGTTGTTGTTTTTACTGTGCAGATTTTTTTTATCCAGGTGGTTAGAAAAGTCTGAAATAAACAGACACTCTGGGATTCGAATGTAATGGTAATACATGAGACACACACTGGGACTAGTTAGGTCTTATATGGAAATCTTCTCAGGTCATCTCCAGGACTTGAGATCATGAAATCAAAGATATTCTGTGGTGTTTCCAGGAGGACTCAGAATACGACGTGCTCCCGGACTTGCCTCCACGTTCAGACAATTTCCTCGAACCGGACGCTCCTCCGCTCCCCGAGAGGTCAGCAGATGTGGACGAGGATGAAGGAGAGTACGAGGAACTTCTTGAAGCGCCTCCTCCTGTGCTGACAGGTCTGTGTCTGAATTGGCTGATGGTTAAATGTCAAACCCTTTGCATCTAAAACGCTCATTCCTTTTAATGTTTTCTTTTACAGCTGTGGATAACGACTACGAAGACCTGTCAAGTGGCCAGGTGGCAGTAGCAATTTATGACTATGAAGGAGGTATGACACCTTTTCGACTCATAATTTGTTGACATTTGTTAATCATCTCTCAACATTTGTGAAGACAAGTCCTCAAATGTGCTCCTTTCCCACACAGAGGCTAATGACGAGATCTCCTTCAACCCAGATGATGTCATCACCAACATAGAGATGATTGACGAGGGCTGGTGGAAGGGACAGTGTCACGGACGCGTTGGTCTTTTCCCGGCTTCTTATGTTCAGCTGATGCAGTAAGCAACATGCTTAGGGAGGTTTTGCACAAGCTTCAGTTACACAATCTTGTGTCTTAGGTGGTTCAGCAGGGATAATTGATTTTAGCACTGTATTTATAGAGAAATCACAGAACATTTGTGCCAAAATGGCTTCTGATTAGCAGATTTCTTTTATTGTGTAATATCTCACTTCCGGTCTGTGGCAGAGAGTATCTTGACAGTATGACCATATTAGGGGCAAGCAGTTACATCTTTTATCGGTAAACAACTGATTGGAGTCAATAAAATATTCTACAGAAAAGCTTCTTTGTGTTATTTGTATGCCAACAACTTTTGTCATTAGTGACAATTTACTGTAACGCCAGGGCTCGATTACCATCTTTTACCGGCAATCAACTTTATCGTGATCATATTGTGTTATTCTGCTCTCCAAATTAATGATTCAAAGTGTGGTTAAAAATGTAAGAAAAAAAAAATCAGTTCATTGTTTTACAAGTATTTTATCTACAACAAAGTTAATTTATGATTTTACATACATCTTCTATATCTTAGAATATGCAGCTATATTGGAAATATTTGAGTCTGACAGTAGAGATATAAGATGGAATGAGGAGAGAACTAAGGGAATTACACGCAACTAATGTCCCCACTCAAACCCGAGACTTGGGCAGCGTCTCAACCTCTACGCCACGAGGCTGAACCAGTAATCTTGATCTTAACCATATCGCCCAGTCTATATACAACTAAGTAAACAAAAACAAGCCAAATCTGTAAATTATTTATGAAAAGATTTAAATTGTAGTAGAGAATATATGACAATCATACATATTTTGCACCAGTCTTACTTTCTTAAAACTTGTCCTAACATGAAGATGGACTGCTGTTCCATAAGAACAAACACTTTCCTGCAGTGAATTACTTTTATAAGAAACAGACTCTGTTGTAGAAGAAAATGTTCCATTTCCCACACTGTGGCACAACCATGAATCTTGTAATCCACTGAACAGAATGAGATTCAAAACAGAAATTCCACAGTTATGTATAAAAGAATACATAAAATGATTCTGTTTCTGCATCAAAAGTCTTTTAAGGCAAAGCAAAGGTATTTCGTTTTCCTCTGGTTCACCAGGCGATGCCCTTCTTCTTCTTGCCCTGGCCAGTTTTCTTTGCCACCCGTTTGCCTTTCAGTTTCTTGGCCTGCCGTTGATTCATCCACCCAGGGTACTGACCATTTTCATCCAACTGAGTTTTCTTGTTGCGCTTGCTGTCCAGTTCCATCTTCCCATCTGTAACACAAAAGACAAAGATTGATAAATAAGAAAGATGATTAATAAACATTTTGATTCCAAAAGCAAATGGACCAACAGAAGACAGCCTGTCAAATGCTGTGTATGATGTCAACCATTTTGAACTTCTAATTCTATGTAGCTTCGTGTCAGCTTCTCCAGCATACTACTAAAATGATTAAAATGACCCTTTAAAATATGAATGGTAAAATGTACACGTATAAAAGCTGTTGATTCCCTGTGGATCATGTTGTGCTCACCTTCACCCTCAACCTCCACCATGTCTGCATCTGTCTGCTTCTTGATCTTGTCAGCTGGCACCACCGTGGCAATCTCCTGGATGTCAGTCATGGTAGCTTCTCCTTTCTTATCCAGACTCAGAGCTTGTTTCAGACGGGCCAACTCCTTGGGAGCATTTTTCTTCCTCTTCTCTGCACGCATCTTCCTCTTCCATTTGCTCCTGAGGCTTTTTGCCATTTCAAGGACGATCTTAAAATACAACAAAAAACACACCAGTCAAACTAACAGGCTTTCACATTCTTATCCAATACCATCTCTAGACAGTAAGAAGGCTCTACAATTCCATGATTTATTTTTCTAGTTCCTGTGGGAAGCCAACACCAAAAGCACACATTCACTGTAGGCCCAACACTCAACCAATATGTATGCATTATGTTTCAGCTTCAGGAACGCTTAAACACTATTCCATATCCCTCACTTGTTTTTGATGAGTACACCCACAAAATGATCCTTCTAAAGGACCAGAAATGGTCGACAATTACATTTTTCATTGTACATTACATACTGTATATATAGACTTGTGGCAAGAACAATGGTAGGAGAAAATATAGCTCACAGGATATTTATAGTATGCTGGTATTAAAAGTCTTGAAGTGAAGTGACACAGCTCTTCAGCCAAGACAGCAGTCTAAATTGTACACATCACGTTTAATCCACTGATGGGGGTAATTTTGAAAACACAAAATAGGCCTCAAAAAGATCTGCCTTTGGCCTTTAATGAACTTAGAAGAGGTATGTAGACAACCAGAATATGAAATGAACGTTATACCTTGTCACTATTTCGTGGTATTTACATTACATGACTAAATATTAGCAAGCTACGGCTATTTTGCTAGCTTGTTAGCTATCCAAAGCTAAAGAAGCCCAAGTATACACGTCAAAGCTAGCTAGTAACTTCTGCGTGTTAAATTAATACAGTGAGTTAGTATTATTACACATGTAAATAGTAAGCGGTGACTTACAGAATACTAGTTTTGCTGCTTAAATTCCCTCCGTTGAGAGACAGGAACACACACTCCGCTGCGTCCACGTGTTTACAAGTTAGAGAGAAGAAGAAAAAAACGATGACGCATTTTTGAAGAAACAGCAGCATGATTGGTTGCTTCAGCCAATCTGAAGATTGTAGCGTCTGATTGGCTGGCGATCTCAAACCAGGAAGGTCGAAGGATATGGATTGTAAACAAGATGTCGAAGAGAGGATAGTGTACAAATCAAACCTCCAAACAGGTTTATTTGGCCTCCAGGTATAAACCCAGCTGCTTGAAGTAAAACAGTATCTTTTAGCGTTGCCAATAATTTGTGTTTTTTTGTTTAATTGGTCTTAAATTTGACAGAAAGTCATGAGCAGCTGTTCAACCAGCCTGGCTCCTGCTCGCAGCTTCGGCTCAGTCTGCAGCCCGCAGCTCACTTCTTCTCTAACACAGATGTTCAGCATGTTGGACACCGCTGCAGAGCAAATGATGGTCCATAAAGACTTCCAGGCAGCCTTTGACACATGCGACAGAGGCCTGGACAGTCTCGCCAACATGGAGCAAGAGGACAACAGGTGAAAGTCTAAAAGCAGTTGCACCATGTAGGCCTATCGGTTGGATGCTCTGCCGCCTGGATAGTAATTGTTTTGTTCTTTGTTATTTCTGCATCAATCACTGAGTCTCTGGTCTAATTCCGTTTCAAACTCCATTGCTGCAGGTTGCATCCATTCCACATATCCTTTAGCCTAATGAACAACCGCTACTGACACCCTCTGGTTAAAGGGTGTAATACCACCTAATCATCCCAGTAATGTCACTGTGTGGGTTTTTGTGTTTTGTCTACTCAGATGTGGAGAGTTTAAGGCTGGCTTCGGCATCTTAGGAATTCAAGCACTGGCTGAGCTGAATCAGTGGCATGGTGTCCTCTCCTGGGTCCTGCAGCAGTATAAGCACCAGGAGAAAATACCAGCTAAAATAATGCAGATGTGGTGAGTAGAGCTGAAGCTTTTTATGATGAATTAATTACCAACAATTTAGATAATCATGTAAAAATGATCTCCTTTCTTCTCAAAAATATCTGATTCTAACTTCTTAAATACGAGGTTTGATTGAATTGGCTGAAAGATTCAAAAGATTAACCAATTATGAAAGTAATCATTATTTACAGCTCTAATTGTGAAGAATCGGAGGAACTTGCACATCATTGAATAGCTGGGCCAACAACAGGCACATACGGCTTATTCTTAAATGTATATATTTATTTTTTAAAACCAATAATATGCTAGCAATTCTTTTTCATTTTTACTATATGGCCAAAAGTCAGTGGAAACCCTTACTATCTACTGACTTTTTGCCTTATAGTGTAGAATAATCTGCAGATTCTTTTCTTAATAATCGTTTTGGCTACAAATGGTCATACAATGACAATAAAATGGCCATTATTATTTCCAAGACCCCAAGGTAGCATCTTCATATTCTTTGGTTTATCCGACAGAAGTCCAAAACTCAAGGATATTTAATATACGCACACACACCAGGACTGATAAAACCTGCAATAAAAAATGTGACTGTGCAATACTGTAAATACATTTTACTATTTTAATATTTATTCTCTTTAATTGTATTTATTATAGTGTGTTTATCTGTGTCTTCTACTTTTCCTCTTATCCCTTGCTGCTGCAACAGTGTGAATTTCCCCATTGTGGGATTAATAAAGGATTTTGAATCTTGAATACTATCATATATAACAAGAAGAGCAGCAAATTCTCACATTAGAGAAGCTGAAATCAGAGAATATATGGCATTTTAGCTTGATAAATGACTGAAACAACGATTATTTTTCTCTAGATTGCCTAAGCAATTTACTGATTGATCTTTTCAGCTCTAAAAAAACATTGAATATATTTTCTCTCTCATTTTGGCAGCATACTTCTTTACTCCAAGGTGGGAGAGCCAGCCATGATGCAGGAGGCAGCCAGAGTTTGGTTACACTGCCTATCCAACAGCAGAGTAACTGGGTTCGGGACTGTGGCGGAGCTGTACCTGCTGCATGTCCTCGTGCCTCTTGGACAAAGAGATGAGGCTCTGGAGCTGATCGTTGGTGATGTTGGAAGTGTTGCGTTCACGGAAGACCAGAGGCAGACGGCACTGGATGTGGTAGAAGAAAAAGAGCGACAAAATCAAGAACTGCCTCTAAATCCTGGGACAAGTCCAAACTCTGAGATCACTGCACATCCTGTCTCAACTCAAGGTCTTATCATGTATATATATCATATGGCATGCTTAATACTAAGTCATATAAGTACAAATAATGAGTGCAGACGTTGTGATTGTGTTTGTGTTCTACAGGATCTGTATACCGTAAACTTGCAGCCATGCTCAGATTTCTCTACAGAAAACTGTTGGTGACTGGCTCTGGCTCATTCCCTCTCCGGAGACTCTTTCTGGCTGCCGTCCTTCTCTACATGCTTTTTTTCCGAATGGATCCAGGTTGGATTAAATGTTCTTTGTAGCTCAGTTTCATTACAAGTCTTTGTTGGAGTTAAAACATTAGATAAATAAACAAATGGGTGCTTTTCTTCCTGTTCTTTCTCTGCAGCTCTTTCGTCTTCATTCATGTGGATTTCCAAACTTCTTGAGCTGCTCAGACAGATGTGGAGTGCCATGTTTGCACCGTACTATCAGGTTCTCACTCAGAGACTGTAAAAGACTGAAAATCACAAAATGTTTTGTAAATCATTTTCATTCATTTTTACTTTGTTGTGTTGGTAAGAGAATATGGTGTAGCTCCTTTTTCAAGTTTCATTAAACCTGTTCAAACATCGGTCATATTAATTATTTATTTTCTTTACTCCACAGAAAGACATTTCCAGGCATATTTGCTTGTTTTCTGAGTTAGAAACTACAGGTTGCAGGTCCAGATCATTCATCCTAAAGCAACTCCCTCTTCATCATAATAATAACGAGGGAAGTGCCTGGCAGAGATTAAAATATATTTTTTTACAGCAGTGTCCTGGCTCAGAAAGCAGCAGCACATACACACAATTACAAAACATATAACACAGACTAGATAAGATATCAAAAGAATACAGATGTGTTCATAATAAAATATTAAAGCATACAATAAATATATATTTAATTGTGTTTCTGGCTTGTGAGATAATATGATTGTACGTGTACAGCTGACAAAAATGATTAAAAGAAAGTGTGAAAACTTTCTGAATTGAGTGCTGTGGACTCTGACATTCATTCATCAACTTTTCATTTAGCTTTACTTCACCTGACACTAAAATGCATTTAAACCAGGTCATTGTGTGTAAGGTATAGGTAGAGATGCGGACATCTTTACTGTAGGCCTACACGTCTATGCGCAATTTAAAATGTATCAACCATAACCTACATTTTGAGATACTGTACAAATATTACGGCAAAAAATAGAAATTATATCAGTCATAGTGATAAAATGGCAGGCCTACATCACGTCTTTAACACAGTTTTGACGAGAAATTTGAACTTATAAAAAAAAAAAAAAAATACTTGTTGTATTTAATATTGTCGGTTAATGTATCCATATTCTACAGTCTTCTGCGCATGGCAACTTTTAAGTTTCGATTCCAGCAAAGTGACGAACCGACTAAACTAACTAACGAACTAAAAAACGAAAGTGAACCTGAAGCTGTTGTGCCGGTGATGTTTACTCTGAGATGAGAGGAGCAGATTCATTCTGTAAAATACACGAAACGTTTGACTCCTTTTCTCTTTAGTAACCGGTTCGATGCTGAGCAGGGCGAGTCTTGCTGCACCTTGGTAGCTATGTATGGAATCTGCCATTTTTTCTCAGCTCTTACTATGAGAGACCACTTCGGTAAGTAGACCTACAGTAGGCCTTTTTTGAGGTTGGACCGTATTGTATTGATGTTTGTAATGGATTGGTCATGTGTGTAAATAAAATGGGGAAATATATAAGTATAACACTATTCAATATAATGCAATACAATTTTAGTACACAGAACTAAGTACCATACAGAAACTAAAATAGCAGTCGAAAAATGCAGGGCTTATGTTTTGTATTGTCACGTATACGTCATTCAATTCATTCTATTTAATTGTAATTTGTGCAGGGTGGTTTGTAGAGGGAGGACAAGTTAAAATATTCGACTTTAGACATTTCACAAAGGGAATAAAAGCGAGAGAAATAACTTATTTTCTCCCTAAGGTTCCTTTGGGAATCCCTGAGGGTCTTTATGCCCTTTAAGAGCTGACCAACACAGGTTGTTCCTCAGCTGTTATAACAATATGGCTGAATTAAGATCTGCATGGCCCCACCACAAGCTGTAACAATGCAGTTTCTTACACACAATGTGTGGTTTCATTAGTGAGTTTTCTACTATTACGGCAATCATTTTTCTCTTCACAACCAATAAATCCCTCATGTGGGCAGCAACGGCATAGAAAACAAAATACTGCCCTTGGATCTGTGTAAAATAAACATCTGCTGTACATAGGGCCTTAAATCAATAAACCAAAACACGTCTTCCTCGCTATAAAATGATTGATTTGCTTATTTTAATATTATATGTAAGTGAGGTGGGTGTTCTGCACAGCTATATTTACCTTTAGCATGAGGACTTTACGGTTTTCTTTTATGTTCACACATGCGAATGCCCGCTGACATTCTGGGGCCCTAAAGGTGGGCCATGGATAACATGCTTGGTTCAAGTTTTTAGTACCTGGGTTATTTTGACATTTCTGATGGTCTGTCACAGGAATGAGAGGCCTCACCAACTACCATCTGTCCTGCTGTGTCAACACTTTGCTGCAGACCTTCTCTGCTACCTGGGAAATAGGAGATCTACTAGACAAGTAAGACATTTAAGTTGCATATTCATTATGACCCTGACTTATAAAAACAATAATACCTTAATCACTGTAGGTGTGTGAGGGACTGGGCAAGTCAGGCAAGAGACACAGTATAATTAAAGGGTTTTATTTACCCAAATCTAAACGGATCACTTTAACTTAAGTATGAACACATTTAACAGGGTAAAATAGTCCAGCTCTTTCTAGCCTTCTACCATCTGAGGTCCAAATTAGAACTACAAACAGACAAATGAGACAAATGAGCAATGAACACACTGAGGTGACAAAAGGGACAAGCAAACTATAACAAACACTATACAATAAACAAAATAAAAGATATAACAATAAAAGGATAACATTAACATTACGTGTAAATAGTTTCCCAGTTTAATCCACAATATTACTTTGCTCTGTATAATTTAAAAACAGTTCATATTAAATAAACATATACAATTATATGACTTATATTTTGAGCTCCCCTATGGATCCTGATGAGTTGGTTCTGCCCAATTATCACTCCTGTTGCATAAAGGCAAGTCAACGCCCTAGGTTCTCTGTTTTGCTGGTAGAATGCCACATCACAAACAGGTAACAAACAGGACTAAAACAGGAATAATGCTTTACTAATGATATATAACGTCTGTTTTATGATATATTAAACAATGTGTCATGGCTTAACTTGTAAATTGTTATTATCAACATCTGTAACAGGGTAACACTACTATTTTTCTGTTGGGTTGAGCACCTCAGTGACAGACTACACGCAAGAAGAAATTACCAAGTAAAGACATTTATTATACAAAACAACAATTATTTAAACAGGGAACCACAATGAAAATGCTGTTCTATACCATCAACATTGAACACCACTTCATAATAATACACAGACTAAAAAAAAAAGCACACCAATGATAGTGTTTACAAGCAGTGCCACCACCAGATAGCCCCTAAATAATCAGTGAAAATACATAATTACTATAGATATTGAATAAAATGACAGCAACCTTGAGAAGGAAAGAGGGGAGTGCACAGGTCTCAATCTGGAAACAAGGCTGCTTTCCTCATGTGCCTAAAAAACAAAGATAAGTTTATTAATTGCACAAGGTGGGAAGCAGCTAGTGTGAGCGCGGACAGCGTCCCCCTGCAGCTAAAGAGAGTTCTCGTGGCCATGAGGAGTGACCACTGTCAGCCCATTCCCCATCGTGACTTCCTCCGCTCTCTGGACAGGAACTGTGTTCGACGTAAGGAAGAACAAACTTACAAAATATTGAATATTGATGTGGTTTATCTTCTGACTTCTGACAATGTTTTGCAGTTAATACGCAGCATGATGCTGATGAGGTGTTTCTCTCCATCCTGAACTTCATGCAACAGCAGATGGATGACAAACCTCTGGTTGGGCTTCAATCATGAATCATGATTATTTGCTATTTTTCCACCTGTAAGGGCATCATCTATAGTGTGCGTGCATTTGTTTTCCCTTGCCAGGCTCTTGAAATCCAGAATCTGTACAAGATTTCCGTGGAGACGTACCTGCAGTGTTTAGAGTGTTCCTCCGTCCAGACTCTGACCAGCTACCTGCTCAGCCTGCCTCTGCATGTAAAGGAAGATCACGATTCTCTGGTGCTGTTTTTTTTTTCTTCTTTTGAAGTGAATTGTTTTTTAAGGAATATTTTGACATTTTGGGAAATATAATCATTGGCATTTTTTAACAAAAGTTAGATGAAAAGATTGAGTCCACTCTTGTGTCTGTGTATGTTCAATAGGAAGCTACAGCTTGCAGCCGGTTAGCTTAGCTTAGCATAAAACAGAGAGAAACAGCTAACCTGGCTCTGTACGAAGGTAACAAAACCCCCCTTCCAGCATTCCTCTTACGCTCACTAATCAAACTTAACGCTCGGTTGTTTAATCCATACAAAATCAGAAATGTATAACGACAAAGTTGCAGGCTAAGAAGTAGTCCTGCACATAACTGCACAGATTGTACAGATTAAATACATAAAACATAACATGTTCAATTGTGAGAATTTGAGGTGCAGGTAGCTGAATTTTCTTTACCGATCGACAGTGCTGGGCTAGTTGTTAATATTAACAGTCTATGGTTGTAGACAACAACAAAATACAAGAAAACAACAAATTGACGATTTACACTTTGGTTTTCTGTTTGTGCTGATAAGTGGATTTTGTTATCTTTGGACAGAGCCATGCTGGCTGTTTCCATGTGTTTCCAGTCTTTATGCTAAGCCAAATGGCTGCCGCTACACATTTACCCTTCAGAAGTGAGATTTTGATTTGATTTGATTAGGATCCCCATTAGCTGATGCAGAACACCAGCTACTGCAGAGAGTAGTCTCAACTTCTCATCTCAACTTCTCATTCTCAACTCTCATCAAGAAAGCAAATAACCGTTTTTCCCAAAATGTCAAACTATTACTGTAGACGTTCCTGAAGTTGAACTTACAAGTATTTTTTACATTAACCTTTTCAGGAAGACTGCATGACCTCCTTCTTTGAGCATCAGGAGCTAAAGGGCATAAATTGCTGCTTATGTGCAGAATGTGGAAAGAAGACTCCATCTAAACAGGTGAGACTTGGTTTAAATGCTTCCCATAAAGTATGGCTCAAACATAGTGGAACATCTTTTTTTCTTTCTCAGGGTGTCAAACTGCTATCCCTGCCTCGGATCTTGTGTGTGCACCTGAAAAGGTATCGGAATGGCCGTGGTTTTACCCGAAAACTTGATTGCAGGGTTACCTTTCCAGAAACCTTTGACTTTTCTGAGACTCTTAAGGAAGCGTTCTCTACAGACTTTTCCCAGGTACTTAAATAATAATAATAACAATATCTGCACATTGTATCTTTTATACAATGTTTTATAAGTTACTTTGTTCTTCCAGAATGACTGCAAGTACACATTGCATGCAGTGGTAGTGCACTCTGGAAATGCAATGTGTGGGCACTATACTGCCTACGTTCGTAACAGGGGGAACCAGGGCTGGTACTACGCAGATGACAGCCAGGTAAAACAGGTACGTTCAATCTGACAAAATCTGTCTCACTTGAATGCAATTTATTTCTGGCTTGTAAATATTTGTGAATAGAACACTTTCTAATCAATCACAAAGCTTCCATTTAGATCCTTGTTTTAAAGCCTTCGAGACGTTTTGCATAAATAGGCTACTGTATATCTTAAAGCTATAGTGCGTAGTTTCTGTTGCTCCCATGAGGAATTGTAAGTAATGACGACAACATTGCGCGTCCACATGATACAAGCCTTCCGTGATCGCGCACGTGCCCCCACCCCTCCTCCATGCAGTTGCTATTAGCCAAGGAGGACACGGAGGATTAAAAAAACATGATGGACTCTTCAGAAGAGGTAATTATCTTCACTCAAGCTTCTGCGCGGGAAAGTCACTGGACGGCACAATCTTCTGAACATAGCCGTACTGAGAAATATAGAGAGAGTTGTGTGTAGCTGATCAGTCTTAATTAGCTTGGTAGCAACTCGTTTGGCAATGGCTTGAATGTAACGGACGTTCATTAATATCAAATAGTTACGCATTAAAGCTTTAAGTATAAGTTAAAACTATCAAAAGTGTGTGTTGAGATATGTTGTATCAGAAATGTCAGAAGGTTTTCTCCCCAAAGCCATTATGGGAAAATACAGCTTTTATTCTCCACTTGTGGATTTGAGGGATTTTTTTATCACTATAATTCAGTTTTATGCAAACTTTTGATTATTTTGGTCTTTGATTTGCATTCCAACACATAGTCCTCCTGGGAAGAAGTGCAGACAACATATGGAGGACATTCCAGGTAAATTGCTCAACATCAATGTTCATGTCTTGCAATTTTGATAACATTTAATAAGTTAAAGGAGAACTCCGGCCAATTGTTACAGTAATCTTGCTAAATACAACTGTGCAAGACCTGTTTATAGAAAAGAAAATGAGCAGAATTGGTCTTAGCAACACGGAGCTGCTGCAGCTAATGCATAGCTCCCACTTAGATGAAGCAGCAGTTATGGGGGCATAAGCTAAATAGTGCCTTTATGTATCAGACACAAAATGCAATTAAAATGTCTGTGTAACATGAACAGGGCCCTTACATGACAACAAGATGCATTTTCAACATTCACCCACCCTGTTAGCTGCTAGCTAGCTGTCCTCTGGGATGACTGAGTGTGTTCAGTCAGGCTTCAGTAATAATCATGCAGTAGTACCGTGTGTATTTGTAGCATATATATGGATATATATGATATATATCCATTTTGTGTGCGATCCATCTGGCGTTGGAGAGTAGGATTCTTTGCTGTGGGGATCGGTGTGATAGTTTCCGACCGCCGGCCGTGCTTCTGCTTTCTCCCCGCACTCCTCGCTTGCCGCGGCCGACAGTCACAAGCGCCCGCTGATCGTGGATGTCCTCCGGAGGATCAGTGATGCCTTCGCGGCGAAATGTTTTTGTTTATTCCCCTTCAAAAATAGGTAATTGAGCGCTGTAGTAGTTATGAGCACATTAGTGACTATGTAACTACATGGAAACGGACAGAATTATGCCAGTGCCTTGTTCAGTAAAAAACTGTAACAGACGGCTAGCTGCAGTATTGTCCTGAAGTCCCGTGGGAATTCAGTTGTAGCAAGAAAAAGGTAAATAACATTGTGTAGGTCGGAAGAACGTACAGTGTAGCGTGTGAAGACTGAAGAGCGGAGGTGTTCACAAGGGAAGAAGCTTGGAGTAACGTAACTATGGAGAATATAGAAGATATTGAACACATGGAAGAGGCTTTTGAGTTTGATGGTCGTCCTGATTTATTCAAACCTGAGTATACAGACAAAGAACTGGCCTCACAAGAGTTGGAAAGAACCAGACAGAGAGAGGGGCAACAGGTAGATGAAGCAGCTGCTCCAAGATCACGTATTTCAGGCAACAGGTGGTGTTCATGTGGGTGTTGCGACGAGTGCGGGTAGAAAGCAGAAGCAAGGCCACCAGTCGGAAACTATCACATCCATCCCCACAGCAAAGAATCCTACTCTCCAATGCCAGATGGATCGCACACAAAATGGATATATATCATATATATCCATATATATGCTACAAATACTCACGGGACTACTGCATGATGATTATTACTGAAGCCTGACTGAACACACTCAGTCATCCCAGACGACAGCTAGCTAGCTAGCAGCTAACAGGGTAGGACGGTGAATGTTGAAAATGCATCTTGTTGTCATGTAAGGGCCCTGTTCATGTTACACAGACTTTTTAATTGCATTTTGTGTCTGTTAAGATACACAAAGGCACTATTTAGCTTATGCCCCCATAACTGCCACTTTGGCAAGTGGGAGCGGTGGGCATTAGCTGCAGCAGCTCCGTGTTGCTAAGACCAATTCCGCTCATTTCTTTTTCTATAGACAGGTCTTGCATAGTTATATTTACCAAGATTACAGTAACAATTGGCTGGAGTTCTCCTTTAAGTTCAACATTTTGGCAATTGTGCCCCCCCTCAAATTGCCTACTGCTCTTATTTGGTCACACAATTGAGAGTGATACCTATCTTCTCAAATTCTTGGCAAGAAAGCAAATAAGTGTATTCCCCAAAATGTCAAACCTTTCTTTAATTTTGAGAAAGAAGATATGTAAAGGAAGAAATAAGTCTCTGAGATTAATACAGATAGTATAGTAATAGTAATAATCAGACTTTTATTTCTTCTCACATTAACAACTCTAGTTCTGTGTTCAGCCTCATCTAAAAAAACAAAAACAAATCTTCCCACCTTCAAAAAATGTGGAATACAGCAACCAATGCCTTCAGCAAATAGTAACAAAAACATGTGACTCCCATATTAGCTCCCTTAAACTGGCCTCCAGTTGCTTTCAAGATTTTGTATTAATAACATTTAAAGCCTTAGTTACATGCCTGACTCCCGCTGCCAACATGCAGCTTTTATCTTCCTACTTGAGGAAACAACTTCAGATCTTTAGACAAAGCCTATATTGTCTGTTCCTCAGTGGTCATGTTTTTGCCATGAGTGCTTTTCAACCTTTTCAACACATAAACAGAGGAAGTCCATCTTGACTGTCATGTTGTCTTGTCTTTTAGCAGCTTTTGCCCAGCACCTTATATTCACTTGTTGTTCACTTGTTTATTGCACTGAAATTTGTTCCTTTTATCCCTTTCCTACCTAACTTGTAGAAGATTAACTTTGATTTGTACATTAAAACGTTTAATGCTGTTATGTTTTTTTTTACAGAGGCACAGCATACATGTTAATGTACAGAAGAGGTTCGAAAGAGGAGGTACAGCAACCTGAACTTTCTGGCTGAGTGGATGGATGCAGATGAATTATACCTGGGGTCATGGTGCAATATTGGATCAATATGGAAACTATTGGAATTTTAAGGAATATAAACACTTTTTTGCTTTAAATAATTTATTGATATTTTAGATTTTATTGTACATGGTGAATGGTTTTATATTTAATGATTTTTCTGTATTAGTCAATTCTGCCAAACACCAGCAGGTGGCGTTAAAGACTCAACACACTGACAGGTTTTCCACCCTCAGACCACACACAATGTGACACACGCTATGATACTAGGGGGGTTGGTTTGGAAAGAATGCTTAGCTTAGATATTCACTGTTTGGGGGGGAATAACTCCTATTGGAGTCAGTGTTCATTTCCTTGACACTGCTGTATAATATATGAGTCACTCATGAGGAACAATGAAGGCATTTTATCATTTGGGCTGCCAAAAACAGCAATTAAATCTTCAGCATCTCAGTCTTATTTTATGTATTGCATTTTCTCACCACCTGCAGGCCCTTTAACATGACATAGAAAAACTGATTTGGAATGACACACCTTAATGTTGTTTTGCTCTTACTGATGCATCAACACCAGCATGCATCTCCCACCACCTGAGCTCAAAATGAATGTGCTATAAGGTACTGAGAAATGCCCGTTCTGTATGTATTTTAAAGTAAAAATAGGTTCAAGGTCGCAGTTACAGCCAAAGTGCTTAAATGCTTGGTATAGGCTGTCTGCAGAGCCTCTTAAGTTCCCACTCGCTTCGCCAAGAGTCTGGGGACCGTGTGAAATGGTGCGTATGTGCTGCAGAGCTCTGACAAAATGGAACATGTCTGCACAGGGCCACAGGCAGCAGGCCTAATGCTTAGTCATCTCGCTGCCATGCGGCAGAGGCTCGGCTTTATATATAGGGGGTATCTTCCCACATTTACACCAAAGACCAGGACTCGATGTATATATTGGGTTTAGATTTGAGTCAGTGTCACAGTGAAATCTCATCTGCTCCTCTGACTTGTATAAGTAAGAAGCTGACATTGGACACAGTCATAATAATATAGACTGTTGACACATACGGAGAAAAAAGTTGCAGTTTTTACACGATAGCAAATGTTGAGATTAGTGGGTATGGGATGTATTTACAAGCAATGTAACGCATTGTTATTAGTTGTGGAAGACTTGATCAGATCATTCAATTAAAGCGGCTATAATCAATATTTTTATGTTAACCGTGGATCAAATGACTGTCTCAAGTGAAAGGGGTCGCTCGTGACAAATTAGCCCCTAACAGTTTTTAGCATCTTTCAGCTCATTGTTTTGGTTTTCTGGGTTGCAACTTTATTTCACTCTCACTGCTGTTTTCACTGCAAAAAAAATTAAACTCTATATATCCACTGTAATGCTACCTGCTCAGCACCAAATGGCAGACTAATTTCAGTTATATAATAAATTGTGATAATATAACACTTAGAAAGGGGCCATTGTGCATGTTGAGTATTTTTACTTTCGATACTTAAGTCCATTTTGTTGATAAAACCTCTGTACTTTGACCTGAGTACATTTTTGAATGCAGTAGCCTACTTTTACTTGTAAGAGTGTTTTACATTGTGGTATTTTTACATTTACTTAAAGGATCTAAATGTTTCTTCCACCACTGTTGGATTATCATTATTAATGCACTAATGTGTAAGCAGCATTATAATGTTTTAGCTAGTGGAGGTGGAGCTACTTCATTTATTCTACATACTGTTGGGTGGTTTAATCTATATAATGCATCATATTTTATTTGTTGACTAATCTGAATATAATCTGACCATAAATTTAGCAGCCAGGTACATGTAGTGGAGTAAAAAGTGCAATATTTCTCTCAGAAATGTAGTGGAGTAGAAGTATAAAGTGGATTAGTAACTTTCCACCACCTTGTAATACTCATTTGTTGTTTGTATAAAAGGCACATTTGGTATATGCATCCCCATTATCTAGACTGAATGTGGACAAGTAGGTCAACTGAAATTTTAAAACAACAAAGAAAGGGTTCTTCTCTGTAGGGGTTTTAATCAATAATTCATGTTGTATGCCCATGTGTTAAGTAGCCTAGATGTTAGATGAGCACCTGCCCAGCACCACCCTGACAATGACCACAACACTAACAATGCAATAGCATGACATAGGCAGCACACCCCAAGGCCCCACAAATAAAGCCTAACTGAACGCCTGGACGTCTTCGTTTCTTCCCACGCACGTGTCACATGCATGTAGTCTTTGTCTCTTTTGTATGAGGTTGAGCTCTGGCCCTGGATGCGGTTACTCAGACACTTTATGGCAGATCACAATCTCTGCAATTTAGTGTTTGCTCTTTATCTTGATCAGGTGTTAGCCAGTCAGTCAAGGACACTTTATGTTGTATTGTTTTGGCATATCATTTTGCCAGCAGGGATAGTGATCAACACGATAAATCCGTAAACTGAGGCAGATATATGGTGTGAAGAGTTGGCACTTAAGCTAAAATGATATTCCTCAGGCTTTGCAGTGTGGCAACTCTTAAACTATTTTCTTTGGAGAATATATTGAGGTCCAATAATGCTTTTTTCGTCACTGTTGATGTGTGTTTACCAGTTACTAGGTGAGCACACCAATGTGATGCATCAAGGAGAAAGAATTTGGCTATTTGAGAACCACTCTTAAATTTTCCCTTTTTTGTGTGGAGGATTTCACAGGCTTAGATAAATGCCTATGCCTGACTTGATATTTTTTCGAACGTGACAGCCAGCCAGCAAGTATTCCAGCCATAATCTTATTTTATGTCACTTGTCAAAGAATAGCCCTCATGCTGTTCTGCCATACAAAGGCAGAGAGCAGTAAAGTTAAACTGTGATGATATGAGATGGCAGTTACTGCTTCTCTGCTAAGCTAGTTAGCTTTAGCAGGTGTTTAGCTAGGTTTTCTTCTCTATCATGAGTGGGTTTAGCTATATCCTCATTTAGTTATGTAGAACAACATCAACCAAGATGTCAGTTCATCAACATTGATATTTATACAGATAACAGCTTTGGAAAATAAGTACATTTCATTTTAGCGAGCTGTGGCTACCTCAACAGCTAGGTTTTAGCTCCATTTTGTAGTAACTGCAATTTTGTACATGCTGTTTTCATGGAAATTATACATTTCTATGGCATAAATACTCTTTATATGTTGAAAGAATGAAGTTACTGCATTTTGGCTTTGCAGGGAAGTGTTGAGAGCTGCCTGTTTCATTCAGAATTTACCGGTTTCCTCTTCTCCTTTTGTTATTACAGCCCTAAAAAGGAAGTCATTCATGCACTCTCTACACAGTTACCCTTTTCTGCTCAGGACAGAGACTGAATGGTGGCTGCATGCATTTGCCTGTTAAATTGGCTTATTGCAGGAATGCTCCCCTATGAGATAACTCTAAGTGAAGATGTTTCCCCTGTAATGTCAAAACCCTTTTCTAACTGCCCCTCATCTGCTCCAATCCTATATATAATCTACCTAACAGCATAGTTTTGGAAGCTTCAGGGGTGCCAAGCCTGCACACGCAGCTATACTTTGGTTAGGCCTACATAACGAGGTTTCAAATAGGAAATGATTCTCTTTCGCTCTTTAGTGTCCAAAGTGCAGGCCTGGTGATCATGGTGAAGTCTGCTTTTATAAATAGCAAACAAGAACTGAAGGCAAATGTCTGCTGCTTGACAATATGCAATATTTCCTCTCATAAAAAGTGGTAAATTAGATAAAAGAGCACATACCTCAAAATGTATCTGCATATTTCTTCATAAAAAGAAAATCCTGCATACTTTAAATGACCTACATTCCTAATTGTAGCCATCTTGGAAGGTTTGTCTATGGTCTGCATTGATTTATGACCTGTAACCCACACCTCTAATTTCAAAATGGTATTTAGGTCATAGCAGTGCTTTTATGCTTTAGGTGTTAAAGCATCCATTGGTCTGTAGATATACTATGGTGATTTCACTGGAATTCGTAGTATGAGCAGTCATGTCGAGTAAAGAAGCCTTATCTTTCCCCAGTGAGTTCATAAAATTTCCTCTGGTGGGAGAAGGGCAGTCTGGTCAACACAAAGTTTACCTCTCTTCACATGTTCAGTTGTCCGCCCCAAGATTCTTGGCAGTCTGAGTGTAATAAATACAACATCTGCTGAGTTTTCTAGGAAAAAGGGATGTTGAACAGTCAAACGTGATATAAGTGAACAGGAAAGAAAAAGTGCGGTTCACATTTGGTTTGGTTTGAACCAGATGATTCACTTTCATTTTGGTCAACTCTAAATGGCAAGTGACAGTACCATTTAGTGGCTAATGATACATATTCAATCTCAGTTATTTTTCAGGTTATTTATATTTATTATGAAGTGGACTTTCAACCGAGTGGAGTTGGCAGCATGTTACAGATGTTGGTTCTCACAGGAGGTGAGTGCAGGCCCCTTGGTAATTGTGGTCATGACATGCAGGGATATATGACCTGATGCCCCACCCTTGTCTTCATAGCTCTGTCGTTACCCATCAGTTAGCGCAGCTCCTTATCATCAGACTCAGGATCCAGAGAAGATCAGCCGTCGTCTCAGAAGCCTGGCTGCTCAGGTTACAGGTGAAATGGCTTTACTGATGGGGCCCAGGTAACTGTCTGTCTCTCAGTGTGTGAGCATCCTGCCTCAAAGCTCCTGCTCTGACATGCACAACACCATATTTGTGCACCTCCAAACTGGTCCACCGGTCCTACCAGTATGAGTCTCTTTTTCATTACCTCTGCCAAGGAGGTTATGTTTTTGGTTTGTTTGTTTGTTTGTCAGCAGGATTATGGAATACTACCGGCCCGATTTTCATGAAACTTGGTGGAAGGGTGAAGCATTGGCCAAGGAATGACCCATTACATTTTGGAGCAGATCCAAATCACGGGGCGGATACACATTTTTTTCTTCAGTTTTGTTATCATTGCGAGATAGGGCATGGCCTTGGTGGAGGTTTGCACTCTCTGAGTGCCCTTCTAATTTATGATGTGATATGTTGGCATTTTGGTTATGCAGTGCATCAACTGCAGAATCATAATTGAATGTCACTCAACTTAACTCTTGTTGTGACTTGTGAGAAACCCTCATCAGATAGTATCATAATAAATCCTCATCTTCACATGGCATCCCTCAAATTAAAATCCTCCTTCTCTGGTCTCTCACTATACAAGAATGAATGGAATTGCACCTTGAGGCTAACCACTGCCTCACCGTTCCAGCTCTCAGCTAGTGATAAGCTCCCAACAACCTGTTAACTGCTGCAGACACACATTTCAGCTGTGCTTGTGCATGCATGCCAATCAGTTGCTACATCAGCACCCAGTTAATGATTTGTACAGTAGGAGAATAACCTGACAGGTGGAGAGCTCATAGCGAAACTGGCCCGGTTGCAAACAATGTTTTTTTTTTCACTTCTCCTTGGTGCACCTTGCCATGTTTAGGAGACTTGACCCGGGTTCTGCTGTTCAGTCGCTCTGTTATATGGGCTGGGCACCTTGAGAAGTGAGCTATCCATTGTCAAACCTCATTGACCTGCTCTCTCCTTCAGCTTCTCCTATTTCCGCACAAAGACTCTCTAATGCCAGGTAGCTGGCTCTGGCATTCCTGTTGCATTCCACCATGGGGAAGTTGCTGGGATCAGGATGAAAAATGCCTGAAACAAAGGCCTACTCTCATTCACAGGGGTTTGGGTTCTGTGGGAAAGTCCAGCCTGGACAGAGGTTGGATGGCAGAGGAATGCAAAGCGGGGCATAGCTCACACAGTCCCTACGGCGCAGACCCAAAGACACATTAACAAGGTAGAGGTCTTCTTACAGAGAGGAGTCAACCTTCATGAAAGAGGATGATAGGACTCTGGATAACTGCAGTACATCCCTCATTTATCATGTTTGCAGACAGTTTAGTCATCCGTTCTGCAGACATGATGGGTAAGACTTTGATTGGATGTCTGGGTGGAAGCTCTGTTCATATCCCCTCAAACCTTTCCTGGCATATTTTCCTCTTATTTAATAGCAACAGTAGAGATAGATAGCATGCAATGAAACAGTGGTTCTCAACCTTTTGGGCTTGTGGACCCTTAAAGAAAAGGTAGACATTTTGGGATCATCATCTGGGGACCCCTTTTAGATTTTATATTATTTTAGGGACCCCGTGAGAGGTCCCATTTTGACCCAGCCAGTGCAATAAAGGACATTGCAATTGTCATGGCCTTACATTTCTATACTCTTAGCTGAAAATAAATTACAGCTCCTCTTACCATTCATTCATCATAAATTATTTCACTACTAGCCTTTTTATTTGTAAAGGTATGAAGTCCGTTCCTTTACCACCTAATGGGGAAGTGCCTGACCTCGTTTCACCCATCGGCCCTGAGTCATATTTAAACCTTGGCTTGTGAAGATTTACAGAAGAATTTACTGTCAAAGCCTTTTTACTCTCCCACAACAAATACCAACAGATATTCCTGATAATGCATCTTCATCTACGGGGGAGAGAAACACAGTGAGATGAGGTAAATGTAGGTACTTTTAGATGACAGTTGAACATTTTGCAGGCCAGACTCTTTAATATTTTAGTGGGATTTATTGATCTAAGATTGCAGGTAATTGTTTTAGGCATAGCAATGTTGGTCAGTCCATCCATTTGGTTCAGACTGAAATATCTCAACAACTATTAGATGGATTGCCATGAAAATTTGTACAGACATTCATGGTCCCCAGACGATGAATCCTGACTTTTCCTCTAGTGCCACCATTAAGGTGACATTTGTGGTTTTGAGTGAAATGGCTTAAGAACTATTGGATGGATTGCCATACAATTTGGTGCAGACATTCATGACACCCTTAGGATGAATTGTAATGACTTTGATGATCTGTTTTCATCTAATGTCATCATCAGGTGTAATTTTAATTTCTCTAATACCTGCAAAACTAAAGAGGTTCCCATTTGAGCAAGTTAGCATACTGATGTTAGCTCAAAGCACCACTGTGCCTAAATAGAGCCTCACACAGCCGTTAGCATGGCTGTAGCCTCTAATCAAAAACTGATTTATTGAATTTGGAGATAAAACACTTCCTTCTCTCTCTTCATCATATAATCCACACAGTAAAACTGGACTACAGTATCTTTCTGAATGTAAAGCAAAAACAATGCTAACCTTGGTGGTTTGCATTTCACTAACTACGTAACCACAGATCACAACAATGGGCGGGAAGACTTCCTGAGTATTGTCAGTATGAATAGCATCAGTATTTTTAATATATATTTTATATATGTATATTTCACACAGGTTCCTTTACCTGTAAACTGTTTCTATCTCTGTGAATGAATGTGCACAGTTGTTGATAAACCTTTTTCCTCAAAGGTTTAGTTTGACTTGATTATTTTTCTCATGGAGATAAAATCGCGGCTGAGCACACCTAAACAGTAAAAGCTGCCATTTGTTTATACTCTGAGCCGTGGACTGCTATCAGCTCAGGCTATATATCATCTCCAGAGTCTATACGTAGTGTGTGGTTGTGGGGCGTTGGAGATGGAGTATGTGGGGAAATGAGAGGAGATCTGTTGCAGCCCATAGGCCCCTTCAGATTCTCTGATGTGGCTTCAAGACTTCCTAGGAAATGCAAGGCCTTCTGGGATAGCACTTAAGGAGTCTCCAGAGTTTTGTGAGCGTGTGTTTTGAGTGTGAATGAGTGCATGCATGTGCCTCTATCTTAGTGCATCGAAGTGTCTTTTCCACTAAAATTATTGTTAAACTCTCTCCTTGATATGCGAGGATACAGTTGGCTGTGGCTTTCCAAAGAATCAGGGAGTGTCGCTACAAAGGAAAGGGCACAGTAGACTATATCACACAGGTGATTTTCCTTACAGGTGGGGCGTGTTGATAACACATGGAAGGTTCTGCCTCTGAATCTCACTTCTGCCTCACATATGTGAAACGCTAAAGCACAACGGCATTACCACTGTTTTCTCATAGGCTGTTATCAGTGTTATTCAAACAAGGTGCTCATGAGATAAACAGTGAGCTATTATCTTTGCTATCTCCAGTCTGTTGTGCTCCTAACAGTCTGTGATGCATTATGGAATACTTTAATGCATAATAAGTGAGTTTAGATGAAGAAAAATGTTAATGTTGAGGGATATTCAATACCATTTTTTATGCTTTCCTGCCTTTTGTTAAGTGAATAAGGCTGCTGAGAGGCCCAGCCCCTCTCATCTGCAGCCTGTTATGGCGGTGCGGGAGGATGACATCATATTGGTCTCAGAGCGGCAGCTGGTAATTGGCCCGCTCTCCTCCTCCAGCGGCACGGGCCAAACAGAACACACAAGTGGAGCCAGGCAATGCAAGTCAGATGCACCGGGTTTTTCCAGAGTGGCTGGTGGGCCTCAGTGCAGACTGAGAGCCAAGAGGCCTCAAAGAGGGGTGTGCACCGATCCAACTGTAAATGTCAGAAATGAATGAAGGGCCTCAACTCAAAATGAAATCTGATATAATGCGCCCCAGGCCAGCCTGTTTGATCTGCTGTTCAATCCACTGCTGTAGTTGTTCAGATAACTATGCATATTCTCCAAGATATGACATTGCAAAAGCATTTTTAGAGAGCCAACGTCAATGAGCTCAGCCCACACAAAGTTCCATTACAGTGAGACTGAAGTGCTGCACCTCTGGCCTGCAGAGGAGCCAGTGATTGTTCGTAATATTGAAATCAGTGTGCAATTTCTCGGTTTTGAAGAAATTCACATGCCTCACAATGCGGATGCATTACTGATGATAGATGATGTAAAGCTCCACAAGGCATTATTCTGAAATTCCTAACACATGTGAATAATGGCCAGAGGATGAAACATCTGGAAATAAGATTAAACCTCTGCAGGTTCAGATGTGTGTCTTGCAGACAAAAATCTCATCAGCAGGACAATAACATGCAATCCCATTTTTTAAGCAGCTATTTGATGTGGCAACGTGGGTAAAGCCTAATTGGTTGCAGCGGATCTGTGAATGAGACCTGGTTGTACCCTGTGGCCAGTCTCACACACAGCATATGGGCCCGGGCAGAGATGTTGGAGACCTCTGTTTTAACAAAACACAGTCTTTATCTTTTATAGAGGCTGCTCAGTCATGCCACCATGTTGCCTGCAATGTGGTGGTTGAACAAAAAAACAGAGGTGTAGTGATCTTCTGATAACATAAGTGGAGAATTACAGAAACCTCTCTGTTTTTATCTAAAATAACAGTTGTAAGAACTTGTTTGGTGTCTACAGCCTGTGTGGGAAAACATTTGTTCCTGTTGTGTCAAAAGAGGGTGCAGTGCTCAGCGTGTTGTCACGTGCCCGTCCGCCTGTCTGTTGCCCATTGTTGTTTCCCCACATCAGTGACAGATAAATGGGTGTCAGTTGTCAAGAGAAGGTCACATTGAGCTTGTAGGTGGTGAGAACATCAGAGTTCCTGTCACGGCTGAGATGCAACTTAGCGTCTGTGGGCAAAAATGACTGACTTAGCAAAAAACTGCTCTCACCGAAATTAGGCTTTGAATGCTTTCACTTTCAGTACCATGTCATGTACTGCACTGAGCTGCGAAGTTGTGCACTGCAATCAGTCAAAGTAGGTATTGTTACCATGACGAAAACAATGCCATTTTTGTTGCAACTTTAATACATTTCCTGCAGAGTTTTAGTATATTGTGGCCTTCAAAGATGATATACAGATTGGTGATGCATGCGACAAAAGTCACAAGTCACTCTCACTTTACAGTGAGGCTCCTTAAAGCCTCATCTTAAAGGAACACGCCAACTTATTGGGACTTTAGCTTATTCACCGTATCCCCCAGATGTAGATAAGGCTAGTGGTGGGTGCGTCAGACAGAGTTACGACATGCCCGGAGATGAGAAGGGTATGTATGGACTTATTTCTCTGGGGGATACAGTGAATAAGCTAAAGTCACAATAAGTCGACGTGTTCCTTTAAAGCAGCATTAATTGATTTTTTGGCCACTTGGGACAGCGCAGCAAGCTGTAAACCCAACAATTACTTATCACCTTCTAAAGTTGTTGCGATCAGCATGTTAGCAAACAGACCCATTCTCACTCCCAACTCGTCACATATGGCCACTTGGTCAGGACCCATTGGCGTCACGTTTTTAACATTCTGGGTACCCAATTGGCGTAATTGTTTTTGGTTATGTTTAGTAAATGTAGTGGTATGGGTTAAAATAAGTATGTTTATTACGTAACTTACATATGTGATGTTAGGCATGTAAGTAGTTAACTCACGTTGGTTACGTGTGTAAGGTAAGGTTGACTGGGTTTCACAGTGGACACGGACAGTGGTCTCCTGGGTGAAAGTCCTGTGTATAATTGATCCATTCTTCTACCCCAACCTCCTCCCTACACAGACTTTGTTGCTCTTTATATCAAGTCATCTCACTACGTCGCAGTCAAGCAGTTGCCGGTGCATCTCGTACAGAAGCTGAGGACCATTGTCCAAGCTGCTGTATTTGGCCAGTTGGGAGTAAGAACCGGTTGCGTCATATTGAGTGATATTTCTAATCCATATTCACTGTTTACAGTATGTGTGGTCTCCAGCAACTACTGAAGGAAATATGTATCTAACTGCTAAATGCTCCACTATGTTCACCTGCTAGTTGCAAACTATGTCTGTCAGCTGTTTTTTTTTTTTAGCTTTTTCTAAAAAATGAAGTGGAAATTGTGATGTTGCAGGCCGTAAAAATAAAACAATGAGCTGAAAACACTTATTAGAGCTGAAAGGGAAGTGCAGCATTGTATAATAATTCATGTAGGTTCACATTACAAGCAAAAGTCTTCATATAGCATAGTCATTTTATACATATTGTTAAATATTGATTAGTGCAGCTTTAATGCAACAGCAGAAATGAATAAATAAGGAATGACTAACAGGAAGAGAAAATAGAGGGATTTTAATATTCAAACACTCAAAAATATATTATTTTCAACATATATTTGGCATATAAGAAGATATAACTGTACTAATAACAGAGCTTGGAAAAATCCCTATCTTTAGTGTCCCTACGTGTATTGTAAATAAATCTTTCAGCTCTTGAGAGAAGTGTTTGTGGAAGCATTTACACAATAACTCTGGTTTTGCTGATGTGAAACTCTTTACTATGATAATACCGACTTAGCCTTTTCACTTCCTATCACAAATGATCTGGGGACAGAAGGCTCATTTTTAATGGACTGGTGGCTGTGTAAACTCCATTCAATGAGCTGGTCAAAGCTTGACTTTAAATGGGAACTTAAGAGGAGAAGTTCCCATGTCTTTAATTTTTTGCTGCTGCACATTTCCCAGTACATCCTCTCTGCCTCTCAACTGGGGAGCTAGCTGTCGAGGCAGAAACTGCACCGGAGGGAGGAAATGATTATAGCATAAGGGAATGTGTTATCACTTTCTTCCTCATGTGCATACTCTCTCAACCAGTTGAATGACATATATTTGAGTGTCTTATCTGTAAGATGAGAAAAAAGCACATTTCACAACATGGACAAGAACGACACGTGTCCTCTGCATTTTTTTTAAGAATGCGTCTGTATGTCATGTAAGGACGTTTAGTCCGGACTGGACATGTGCAGTGAAATATCCAATGTCATGTAGGCATGTGTGGCTGCACAGTGGAAAAGTCTATATCATGTTCCTCATCCATCAAACGCTGCTCTCTGGAGGAAGCAGACCCAGCTGTTGTTGGCCTTTGATACCTTTGTTGTTTCTCTCTGTTGAACCGTGATAGTCTGCAACCCTCAGCTGCTACTGTAGCTCCTCACCAGCCTGTTAGTTCACTTCATGTTATGTCTGTCTGCCTTAAAAATTCCTTACTTATTATTTCTCTCACAGCAATAACTTGAACCTAGCCAGTTGACTTGACTGATATTCACCTTCCGTGCTCATCTCAGCAATGTCTGCTAACTAGCAGGTATAGTTAAATACAGAAACAGACAGTGAAGTTTGGGCAACCTAAAGGGCACAGGGACACATATTATCTACAAACAAAATATATTGTTGTTTCTTATTGTTTTTACATTTTCAATTACAGGATCAATGGAAAAAGTGGGTAAATTAGCTTTTATTAAGGCTATCTCACTAGCTAGCATTAAAGGAACACGCCGACTTATTGGGACTTTAGCTTATTCACCGTATCCCCCAGAGTTAGACAAGTCCATACATACCCTTCTCATCTCCGTGCATGTTGTAAATCCGTCTGACGCCCCCACCGCTAGCCTAACTTAGCACAGATCCTGGTGGTATCTGGTTCCAACTAACCTACTGCTCCCAATAAGTGACAAAATAACGCCAGCATTTTCCTATTTACATGTTGTGATTTGTATAGTCACAGTGTGTACAAATAACAAGGTCACATGAGACACAGCCATCTTCTAACCGTATACAAACTGGGAACTATATTCTCAGAAGGCGAAGCACTGCAACTTCTGCTACTTGGGTGGAGTAATTTGCTTGCAGGACCTGAGAAGCCCCGTGTTTAGGAGAAGAGAGTAGCAGTGCTTCACCTTCTGAGAATATAGTTTCCAGTTTGTATACGGTTAGAAGATGGCTGTGTCTCATGTAACGTTGTTATCTGTACAAGTTGTGACTATAGAAATCACAACATGTAAATAGGAAAAAGCTGGCGTTATTTTGTCACTTATTGGGAGCAGTAGGCTAGTTGGAACCGTTTACCTCCAGGATCTGGGCTAAGCGAGGCTAGTGGTGGGGGCGTCAGATGGATTTACAACACGCACGGAGATGAAAAGAGTATGTATGGACTTATCTAACTCTGGGGGATACAGTGAATAAGCTAAAGTCCCAATAAGTCGGCGTGTTCCTTTAACTATCCGGACTGCATTACACATTTCCTTGGCATAATAATTGTTATATTGTCAGGTAAGATGTAAAAAAGTTAGATTCTGGTCTTAACTTAATTTTGATGTAATGTGCAGTTAGTGCAGTTTGACTTTATAGGGCAGTATAGATGATGTTGCAGCGGAGCGTGATCTTAAATACCCTTACTTACCTTCACCATCACTATATTTGTGATAGCCTGAAACTGAACTCTGGAAACCCTACAGAGTGCAAACATATACGGACCCCTTCACATCTGAGAACACATCAATTTGACAGTCGGGACTGCAAAGGGTGGATAGAGGAGCCGCACCTTGAAAGCCCTGGCAGTTTTTCATGTCTCGCAACCAGCCACATGTGTCAAACGTCTCCTCCCACGCTGCACATTTCACACATTCCTCAAGAATGTTTGCCTTTTTACCAGGTCAAGAGAATGAATCCAGTGCTGCATTGTGTGTCTCACCGGCTTTGTGCAGCTTTTGGAGATCATTCTATTAGACTATCTCATCTTCTTGTGCAATTTGTTCTTTGCCCAGTCATCAGTTTTTCTGCAGTCCAATTGAAAATCTTCCTTCTCCCAGTGAGTATTTATGTCTACATGGGCTAACCATAAAGAGAGCCTCCCTGTGCTTTCATTTCCTCAGTGACAGTGGGAATCCTGACCAAGGGGCTTGAGCTCTGGCTGTGGCTCTAACCATGACATATGCCTCACTACATCCTGTTATAAATGATTACATAAGTTTCGGAAACAAAGGCATCCTAGGTTGTCAGGGAAGCAGCCAGCTCACCCCTCGATTTCCATGAGAATGGAATGATTGCAAGTTTTATAGTGACACTGAAAAGGGGAGTCTTTGCATAATATCACACTCTATTGAAGGCTGTTATTGTATCTGTCTTTACAGAATGCCAAACTATGCATCCTTATTTAAAACAAGGCTAAATCAACAACTATGCTAACAGCTCTGTAAGGCTGGCACAGAGATGCTTTAAGCTAAATGAATGCTAATGTCAGCATGCTAACATGTTCACAATGGAAATACTAACATGCTGATGTTTAGCATGTTTAATGTAGTATACTTAGTTTGGTGTGTTAGCTAACGTTAGCTGATTAGCACTAAACACAAAGTACAGCTGAGGCTGATGGGAATGATGTTAGTTTTGCAGATTGGATCATAAGTAAAAAAAAATGAAATTATGGGGAAAAGTCAGGTAATCACCAATGTAATTAGGATTCATGGTCTGCAGAACCATGAGATATTTCACTGAATAAGTGAAAACTCTGACCTGTTGGTGGCACTAAACGTAAAAGTAAGAGGATCACCAAAGACATGATTTATCCTGTAGGGACCTTTCATATATGTAGCAAATATTTATGCCAATGCATCCAACAATTGTCGAGCTATCGGATTTATCCTCTATGGACCATAATACCAAATTTCATGGCGATCCATCCACTGCATCCATCGACGCCACTAGCAATTGTAAATAAAAGCTTACAGGTAGTTGTTACCCCTCTTTGTTTGCGCTCTGTCTACTGCGTAATGTGATGTCTTGCATGCATATGTACATGCAGTATGTAGGTCATTATTGGGATGGGTTCCCAATATTGACAGTGCTGAGGTTGTAGAATGACATTGCTGGAACTTCAGCAGAACTCCCTGGGGACGAGGCCTCGGTCCTGGGAAGCTGTGGCCAGGGATCAACTGGATCATCGCAGCTTTAGGCTGCAGTAGCACTGTGAACCTTCTTCTTTCCCAGCGTGGGCTGACATCTGAGCAACTATTAGAACTGTTCCTCCCAGACTTTTGGTGGGAAGAATCAATGAGTTTCTCTTGGTTGACTTTAGGCAAAGAGGAAAAAGTTTTCTCCTGGGAGGTAACTATCATTAACAGCCCTGATAGACTGCTAAACAAGGAATGTTAATGTTTAGTTGGATCAATTGTCATGTTTCCGGGAGCGTGAAATGATTTTGTGTGCGCGTAGCATGTCATATCATGATCAGTCTAATCCACCTCTCACAGCTCGGGGGGCTCTTAGCTCGGTAACAAAGCCCTGGTATCTGGGTCTGCAAGGTTGTTATTTGATTAAAACTAATCTCCAGGTTTTGATTTCAACTGCTTTTGTCTAGGGTGGAAGTACTTTTTGTGTTATGTTTGTGTCTAAACTAAAGCTCAGCCTGTTCAACTGGATTTTGAACTTTGTGAGCTAAAAAGGGCTGCACCCAAAGTACAATGCAAAAGACCTGGGAAAATGCTGACTAAACTGTTTTAAGATGACAAATTACAGTAGAAGAATGACATTTATTACATAAATAGTTTGACATTTTAGGGAAAACACTTATACCCTCTCTTTCTGTGAGCTCAATAAGAAGCTCTCTGTACAGTAAATATGTAGCTGGAGCCAGCATCCAGTTTGCTTAGCTTAGCATAAAGACTGGAAACAGGGGGAAACAGCTAGCTTGGCTCTATCTGAAGGAAGCAAAATCTGCCTACCAGCATCCTTCAAGCTCACTAATTGACATGCTTATCTCAGTTGTTTAATCTATGTAAAAAACAAAGTTTAAAACACAATTGCCAGACTATTTCTTGGCAATGGACAGTGTCATTGACAGTGTGGAGTGGTGTCACTTTTCAGAAAGAAAGTGAATATTTCCCAAAATGTCAAACTATTCCTTTTAACAGTGTAATTTGTTGGAAGAGTCTTTGAATGAATGTAATGTTTATATCAGAGGATGGGCCAATTACTGTTGTTTCTCATATTCATGCACTGGAGAGAGAGATGAGATGATTTCAAATATATTGCCCAGTATGTGAAATCCCTTGACATGGCTAGAGACAGGAACGCCCTAGTGGATACAGATTCAAGTTAATCATCTGGGCACCACTAGGCGAGTTGGCTCCTCTGCTCCACTGGACGTCCACTGAACCCCCCCACACCCATAACAGGATCAAAACCAGGCTGGATGTCAGGGGACAGAAGAGAACGATGTTGTCATCCACCCCCTGACCACTCCATCACTATAACTTATACCATGGCATTTCCTGCAGATAGTATGCCTCTGTCGTTTTTTAATCTGGCATGCTAAATTACGCAATATACTAGGGACACGTTGGATTTCACCATCAAATGAATTGTTGGTTTGCGTCGTTAACTGTGGTGGTAAGCTTACTACGAGCCAGAGATGGACCAAACAATTGCTTTGTGGTTGAAGAAAAGTGGTAATTTCAGGACTATATCGTGCCATATCGTGCTATATAGGCTTTGCTTCCTGTTTTTCACACACTCTTCTTTTGTCTTCTATGCTTAATTGGATAAATGTAGTCTGTTTTGAAATGCCATAGTCTACCAAGAATTCTAGAATGGCTTCAATTTTAAGACAAAGTCACTACAAAAAGAGTTACCTCACAGAAACAATATTTTCAACTCCCACTTAGATCTATTAAACTGACAATACTTATCAGTGTGCATCGATGTGTTTGGTCTGGCTACACTTCATGGCCTGTTTCTCTGTCTGCACTACATGAGAACCATTGTTGTGGCAGGCTCCAGCTCTCATACTGATAACAGGTTGATTTCCACGCATCTGTTTGAATGCATTAGACATTTTTGGGGGTAAACAGGGGCCTTCTGAGTCCCCCTGCTGAATTTAATCAAGCAATGAGACCAATAAGGTGAATTAAGGATGGAGCTGACTCAGCCTTACAGAGGCCTCTTTATGCCGCTGCCGAAGTCGAGGGGGCCCAGGGTTAGCATGCATCACACACAGGAAAACACCAGGCAGCTCCCAGACAGTCCAGGCCCCAAGAGTCCACCCCTGAATTCTTCCCTGCTCAACGTTTATAAGGAGCATATCGCCTCACTAGAGCCACTTTCAAAGAGCTTTCGTTCACATTGCAAGGCCCCCCATTTCCTCATCTCTCTCAGGAGGGCAATGTAAGTGTGCAGGGGTGGAAATGTTGAAGAGTCTAAAGGAAGTGAATAGACGAAGAAAGCAATGTTATTTGTGGAACAGTGAGGCCCATTGGCTTAAAATAAACTAACACAAAATGACTTACTGGAAACTTCTCAGTCCTCTGCTGGTGATTAATGTTTCATTTTTCTATGGGCACAGCGAGTGTTTGAAAAAAGGACATAAAGCTAAAGACTAACTTTTGTTTGATCCAAGGTCATTGAGTGGCCAGCTGCAAGGCCCTCAGTCTACCCCGGGGAGCTGCCTTCCTATTGGACATCCTGTCCCTGATGAATTGTCACTCTTCTCATTTAAGATCACACAGAGGAAGCAGGACACTGCCAAGACACACCCACTTGTCTTCGCTGGCCAATCGGTTCGCTCCAGTTGTCCAGCATCCTTCGCACTCAGAAAACCACAGCTGCCACAGGAGCTCCTCTGCCGGAATTTTTGTTTGTGTCCTTCCTTCCCTAATCTCTAATCACACACACTTGTTCACTTGTGACAGCCAGCCGATGCCTCTTGGTCCCGGCCCAGTCGTCCCTCCATCTTCTGCACCGCCCTGAGACATCTGTGTGATGTGAGGCAAATGAGCAAGAAAGCTAGGGAAACTTTAGAGTTGACTGCTGGAACAGAACATGGGGGCCCCCACAGCAGAGTTATATAAGAGTCTGAAATCTAGCTGTACACATGAAGAACATCACTCTCTTTTGCAGACACATGTCGAGCTCTCATACCATGAACATGGACATTACTTTCAATGCATTTCTTTTAAAGTCTGGCATGCAGGGAGGGATAGAACAGACACAAAACTCATCCAGATATCTAAGTGAGTCCTTCTAGACATGAGGTTTGTTCACTGTGAAATGGAGAGGATGTGATCTCACCCAATTAAAATCCAACCTATGTCGCTTGCTGCTTATGACTTAATCCAGGCTTCCCCTTTGTGCCAAGTGTCCCTACCCACCCCCCACGTATTGAAAAATTAGTGTTCTTCAATGGCTTTGGATAGGGATATATACTACATACAGTATTTTTGAAGAAAGCTCTCATATTATTGCAAATTCAGGACATTTCTCACATTGTTACAACAAAACTTTGACATTTTGGGAAAGAAGTTTTAATAGCTATTTGGCGGACAGTTAGAACATTGATACCAGTATCGTATCAGGAGAGTGGTTTCCATCTTCTTATTTAACTCCCTGCTAGAAAGTGTATTTCTCAAAATGTTGAACCCTCCAGTGAAAGGATTTTTTTTACAGCAGCAGCGTAGATCATTTTGTTCTGGCACCTTATAGAACGCCTTTTGTTTAAAGTGTACCCTCTTCCTCTCCCCTCCTCTGTCTGCTATTACTCCTGAGTGCATGCAGAAGAATAGGGCAATGTTCTCAGAGGCTCTGGTAGGAGTGAGGGATGCAAGCTGCCGGACGTCAGACTTGTATACAGACTTAATGGAGGAGGGGGGAGATTCAGCAGTGACCGAGGCCCAAACTGTAGAAAAGAAACCCTCTTGTGTTCATGACGCAGACAACTAAAGACCAAGCCCGGATGTTACTATCTGTCCCGTCATTGTCTCCTCAAATGTTGGCATTTCAGTTTGAATGATGGCTTTCAGTTTAGCCACAACATTCCTTCGACACAGTGTGGAAAACACCCTCTTTTTCCTGCGCTGATTTGACGTCGCTCCATTTGTTTTTTAATCTCGTTGCGTAGTTGACTAAAATTAGCTGGTTGCAGGGGTTATTCAAGCATTAAGGAAGTGGAATTTACACATCCACAAAAATATAATTATGAGATGGTGGGTAGAGAAGCAGTGCTGCGCTAAACTAAAAAAAAATTCTCAGATCCTGCACATTAATTGCGAAACTTCTTCTGGAAAGCACCTTCTTTTCCCACTTTTCTCCTCAGCCACTCTGCAGTGAGTGGCAGTGACAGGACAGCTTTGATGTGTGACATTCGCGATAGAGGCCTGCTTCGCGCTGCTGATGGCCTGACCAGAATAGCATGTGAAAGAGCAACATTTATGTTGCCTACTTTTTATGTTTGGGAACGGGTGTTTAGTCCACTTCCAGCGGGGTGTAATCAGTTGATGTGAAAGCATACACTATGCAACCATGTGACAGACAGAAGCCATTTTATCATCTCTACTGGCTGAGCTATCACTCAACACTGGGAGGAGTGTTCACCACTGTTCACACCACAGCATTCCAGCCATAGCATCCTCTTTTCTACTGTCAGTAAACCCAAACAGCCAGCTTGACTCAGAGCACATGGGCAACCTGTAATCAAGCTTGGCCCTGAAACTGGCATGTAAAAGTAAATCCTATGTTTATATCCGAGAGAGGCCTCCCTAATGCAGCGACTGGCAAAGGAAATACATAAGATGATGTTAAGCTTCAAACCAATCTCTGGGATTAAAGATCTTGACAATCACCCTCCACCTCTTCTCTCTTTCTCTGTCTTTGTCTCTTTCTCTTGATCTGTGGCAGTCTGCCCATCTCCGGGCCCCTGTGCTCTGGTGGGTTCAGTGGACTGGTATGCAGCAGGAATCTTTGGATCAAGGTGATTTCACGCTCCTCCACGTTTTCCCAGGGCTTTGGGCGCTCTCTGTTACCTCTGTGCTGTCCGGAGTGTGTGATAGTGGCTGACATGTGTTATCATAGGACATATGCACAAACAGCAGCAACAGGGTAAGGGTGCTTTATCTGTCTAACACCTCTTTTTCCTTTCTCTCAAGTTGCAGGCTTTGACTGTCTGGTATGATAGGCTTCTTTAGCTTCTTGTGGAGAGACCCCCTTTGGACAAAAACACTGACCCAGGGATTTGTCAGACCCTCCATGAACAGACAAACAGATAACCCTATGACATGAAATCTCAATTTTAAGATGAATCCACTCAAACATACACCCACTCCTTTGAAGTAGAACTAATCTTGCTAACCTTGACATTCCCTCAGAGACAGTTCCCACTCTCACTTCACAGTCTGCTCTCATAATAGCTCCACAGTTCTCTTTTTTTCCTCTCAATGAAACTCCATATCTCATTCAGCTCTTTGGTGGCGACTGTGAAAGGGGGGAAAGTTTGTGAAGTCGTTCCAGCGAGAAGTGGTTCAGTTCAGCCCCTGTCATTCAGCTGAACTGACTGTAAATATGCTTACACATGATCGGAAGCAGCAAATTTAGATGTGTGAACGGTTTATTTGTGCATGTTTTGATGCCTTTGATAAGGAATTTAGCACAGCTGCACAGAGAAAACACGGAAATGAAATGGCCTTCAGAGATCAAACGTGAAAGGTTGTTAACAACTTCACGACTTCCTCGTCTATTATAATCCTACAATTTTCACATTAGATCATCTCTAAGAAGGACAAAATAACATTTAGACATCCTGGAGACACCACAAACACTCTCTGCAGATTTGCATGCCCATGCCATACTCTCATCCTTTGGCATGCCAACATGCCAAAGGACTTCCTTTATGGAAAACTTTTCCCTGGAAAGGGATCAACATCCTTATGGCAAAGGGTGTGGACAACATCACAATATGTCACATGGATCCCAGCTCATGTGGCAGGACTATGACCTGATTAAAAGCACCAATGGTTTCAGAGAGGCTGTGTACTGACTTTAAGCAAAGGGCTATCACACATTAGCCTATTAAATAGTGAAGCTGTGCGGTCACACTTACAATAAAGAACATCTACAAACAAGCTGCCGCTGTGTACCAAGATACCAGAGACCAAGCGTGTACAGCCATGTGTCTCTGAGGCTTTACTTTATACTAACATGCTGATTTTAAGCTGGTATAATGTTCATCATAAGCCTCTTTCACACACAAACTGCAACTCTTAACTTATCTAGATATTACTCAGAGGAGCTACATGTGAGAACACAAATGTCCAAATCAACTGAATTGGGCGTAAAACGGCCTTTACCCTGCTAGCTGCTTGAATAGAGCAGGTAGGCTAATTGTCCGGAGAACTAACAGCAAGCGAGTAGTGAGTGGCGTGTTGATTACGTTTCTATCAAGTGGCTGGTGGAAAATGGAGGAATACAAACATCCAAGGGTGAAGAAGTAAGATAATTTACACAAAGACGGCAATGAAAATGTAAGGAAATGAAAATGAAAATGTCTGACTGGAGAGATGAGGAGATTCTGGAACTTCTGTCGGTAAGGGCCAATGGTGAAAATGTCATAAATTCAAGGAACGGCAGGAGACTCGGTTGTTTATGACCAAATTATGAACTGTTAATGAGACCATGGTGTAATCTGCTTAATATTACAGTAGCCTGTGGACAAACACCTCTAGAGTCATGCCGATGACAAATCAGGCACAATATAGCTTCACTTTGCAGGTGTTTAGCGTTGGACAACTACAGCTAACCAGAATAAAGCTTAGCTAGCTAGGAGACATAAACCAGCTAGTTAACCAGCTAACTTCAAATATTGTTTCTGTTCTAGTCATATATTATTTTATCTGATGTCCTCAATTATTATTCACTCACTGTAAGTGTGGTTTGTCTTGTAAGTAAATTTTTCCAATGTACTAAGTGTTCAAAATGACAAAATCAATGAGAAAATGGTTGAATGTAGGACAGAGCACATGCACATTTGCAGCTGCAAAGAAATGACAGGGAATCCAGTGTTATGAGTGAAATATTAATTGAATGAGAAATATGTCATTATTAAAACTGAGTAGCAGGTAGCCTATAAGCTAGCAGTGGTAACTAATGTCTGCATGGATGGTCCACCGTGCAGACTTAACTTTTCTGACTTTAATCTGGTGCATCACTGCACTTTTAGCCACAGTTAGCTTGTTAGCTTTTTGAGGGAGAGTATTAATAAGAGGTTCTGTCATTTTTTGCAGTCAGTCCCTGATTTGTTGCATGGTGCTCACATATGTCGGACCATCTGGGTTGGAGATATACAGGTCTAATGGCAGACAGTACAAAGTGCTGATTTGTATCATAAGCTGCATACAATAATGTAAAAAGTCTATAATTTGTACACTAGGGATTTGGCATGTTTCCAGTTTTCAATACAGCACTGTTGTTGATATTCACTATAATGCTGCCTTCAACTTTAAATTAATGTGACAATATTTTTTTATTTACAATAACCTATGTTTTGCCATTTAAATTGCAAGATGTGTATTAACCCACTTTATAAAAACTTGTATGTAAGGTACTGTGCTTAACAGGTAAGTCTTTTAAGAAGTCTGGCCCACAAGAGGTGAGTTTTATGTGGCGCTAGAAATGTATGGAGGCCCCAACATAGCATCTATTTTATTCACAAATTCAGGGAAATTTGGGGGATTGAGCAATATTCTTTCAGGGGGCCCAGCTGATGGCAAGACGGCTGCATTATAACTGTAGTGATTTGTGTATGGTAAGTATTACCACATCTATTATTTCTACTTGTGTCTTTTCTAGCATTTGCATGGTATTTTCCCCCAGCAATTCATATATGTCATAATTATTCTGTTGACATGTCATTGTCATTGTCATTGTCCACCTCTCATTATCTTCTACTTTTTTCACAAATAACCTAACTTTTTTTTATAATTTTGCTTTTTGTTCTTGGTTGTTTGAATCTAATTTTGATAACATTTCTTTCTAAATTAAATTCAGTAATTATTGTATTTTGAATTTGAATGAATTGCATTAGTTGTAGGCCTATTAGTGTCTGTACATGGGACCACAGTAGTTTAGTACAAAGTATCTCTTTTCCTTGGCTGATTGATTAATGTTTTTGTACATGGTCCCTGAGAAATAAATGTAATAAACCAAACTGAATTTTAGTTGCCAATGTTTTATTTCCTTTGTTGGTGAGATGCCGTCATGACTGGGTTTTTGAATTTTACCAGTACAAACCTTTGTCTTTTGTTAGAATTATGTTTTATTTTTCTGTTACTTAAATAAAAAATAAATATTACAAAATAAATCGTATGATATATACAACTTTTGATTTAACGGTTTAACATGTTAGTAGTTGTAATGTTAATCTTTTACATTTCTATTAAGATCATAATGTGGCTGCTGCTGATAATTATTATTATTATTAGTAGGCTAGTAGTAGTAGTAGTAGTAGTTAAAATTATGTACAAACTAGCTCTATTCTAAACTAAGCAACTAACCATTAACTAGCCATTGTGGTTATTCTCCTGTAGGCTATTTCATGTAGAGGGATCTAAAGGCTCCGTTAAAAAGTAGTCTAAACCAGTTGTGGGGCAGATACGACCTACGTCGTGTTCGGACTGTCGACCTCGAGTCTTTTAAAAGTATTGTTAAAAGTAGGCTATTATTAAGAAAGTAGAGCAAGACCGGAAGCCAAACAAACAGTTCATAGTGGAGCAGAGTGGGGTTGAGTTTGTGGGGTTTCTGCCACATCGGCTTTTATTTTGAAAGCTATAGCCGGATGTCGTCCTCGTTGTGTCCGGTTTGACTCCGAGCAGGCAGTGCAGCTCGCAGAAGCAAAGTTGAGAGCAGTGGGACTGGAGCATACCCAGCAGTCTCAGCCTCATGCTTTATCCTGGGCTCGTCCCCTCCTTCTCTTCTTGTCCGCTGTCGACAACATCGTGACAATATTTATTTTTCATTTGTAATATTTAGCCACAAAAAACAACAAAAAAGTGGAGGGGGGGGGAGAAGGGGGCCGAGTCATGGAGCTTTATTGCCTGGAGTCGGACATAGCCGTGAGAGCCCAGCCTGACCCAAACATCCTCTATGATGACAGAGTGTTGCAAAGTTTATTAACAATTGAGGACAGGTTTTTACCTCAATGTTCTTATTTCCAGCGGGTCCAGCAGGATATACAGCCTTATATGAGACGAATGGTTGCAGGTTGGATGCACGAGGTTTGTGGGCATTTTATGCATTGATAAGCTAACTGCTTTAGCTATTGTTTTTGCATGTTGACGCACATCTTTAAGCTAATTTTGGCTCATAAACCGTGTGTTTTAGTTCAGAGAGTTGTCATGGATGTTAACCTATTTGACAATTGAACGAGAATGACTCACCAAAGGCGTGGGGGAGTCGGAAATTCCTCCACGAAGAAAATTCGGCTTCAAAGAAATAGCCTAGCTAGCTAGATATTTACATTGATTAACAGTTACAAAGTTGGTGCTTTTTGCTAACTAGCTAGCTCACTCGTGAGAGGGGAAGTTAATCTTAATTTACATAATCGAAAAACTGACAGATACCATTTTTAATAATTATTATTAATTGTTTTAAATGGCTCAAGCTCGTTGGCTTTGGTCGGGCAACGTGCATGCAAAACCACTTTCATTTTTGAAGATAAAATCACTTAATGTTGGCAAAATTCGGTTTTTTAACTGTCGGAAACTATTTTAACGCACTTTATTAACATTGTGCACACGCTGTAAAGCTCCTCGATGATATATTTTAATTTTTACATATTTTTTAAACAGACAAGCCCCAACAAGGAAGAGGAGTTGAATGGCGACGTTTTGCTTAAGTACTTCCTATTGAACTAATTTGTTTATGCCATGCCCTGACTTTGCTAAGTGATATGGAAATTAGGGATTTAACCTTTTAACCTTAAGACAACAATAGCATGGAAAATCACATTCTTCTGCAAAACCACCCACATCTTTAACTGCTCCTTTGCTTTAAAGCATAACTACTCTTATTTTAAATTTGTATTATTTTACAGATATATAGGCTACTAATGTTTCTGTTCCATTTCTGTCTCATTTTAGGTGTGTGAAGAGGAGAAGAGTAATGAAGACGTCTTCCCTTTAGCAATCAATTATTTAGACAGGTTTTTAGCAGTGATGCCCACAAGAAAGAGTTATTTGCAGCTTCTGGGAGCTGTGTGCATATTCCTGGCCTCCAAGTTAAAAGACTACAGACAGCTATCAGCAGAAACACTTTGCATCTACACGGACAACTCCATCACACCACAGGAACTGCTGGTAAGAACTGGAGATTTTAAAAGCTCCATTCATGAGAGCATAAACATGCACTGTCATGATTTTGTAATGCTAATAGCTAAATTGGTTTCACTAGAAGTATCCTATTTTCCTTGTAAGTGGAGCTGTGCACAATACAGCCACATCCTTTCTTTGGATCCATGTGGACTGAAGAGGCGTGTGATGCCATCTAGTGCCAGTTATGCAGTATAGAATTTGGATCTCTTGCAGTAGCTACATGTATTTGCTCTGTATTTCAAGTAGATATAGAATGGTTTATTCTAAAAACAGCAGCCACAATGCTCTTTAATCTTATCTCCACACATCTATAGAAGTATTAAACAAGAGGAGTATATCTCTTGATGGCATTTCATGAGGCTGATTTAATTAACTTGACGACCAGTTTGTCCACCACAAACTTTGAGTTGTTTTTTTTTTAAAGCAAAGTAACTACCATATTAGAGCTGTAACTAAGGATTATTTCTTTGTCAATAGTTTTCTCAATTATTTGATCTATACAATGTCAGAATTGTATAAGATGGCCATCACCATATATAAGTTTTGTTCAACCACCAGTGCAAAAACCAAAAACAATCTGCACTCAAGGTCCACATACAAGCTTGTTTTGGAGCTTTCTACCATATCACACAGTCCTTATTGGCAGATTAAGTTTGCTCAGTTGTAATGGACCTGTGCAGTAGGTGTTCAGACTTTCCATGATTCTGAGATATTCAGTTTACCATCACAAAGCTAAAATGAAGAGAAGCAGAGCTGAGATGATCAGTCGATCGACAGAATAATGAATAGTTTCAGTAATTTTTCAAGCAAAAGTGTCAACAATTCTCTGGTTTCAGGCTCTCCAATGTGAGAATATGCAGCTTTCGTTTTCTTATGTGATGGTAAACTGTATAGCTCTGGGATTTGGACTGTTCAGAAAAAAACAAGAATTTAAAGACGACAAATTAACCGCTACAAATATTTTATAGACAAAACAGTCATTTGAGAAAATAATCATTAGTTGCTAGGGTTGCAAAATCCTGGGAATTTTCAAAGTTGGAAACTTTCCATGGGAATTAACGGGAATATATGGGAATTAACGGGAATAAATGGGACTTAATAGGAATAAACTGGATATTTGTAATATTGCTTGTTATAATATGGTTAGTCTATAGCAGGGAATTAAATTTAGTTGGAAAAACATCTTGCAGCATAATTTTGGTTAAAACAACATGATTTAATATATTCGTCAGTGACATGCACGCACACAGTGATCAGCTAGGCTACTACATGCTTGCCAACATTTAGTTTCTTTTTCTTTTCTTTTGGGGTGGGTGGGTGTAATACATAACCTATTGCTATTAACCTATGTGTGTTAATTGTATAGCACTTGTTCTTAATAGCTAGGAAACAATAGACTTAGCTTAGCACGCATATGACCATAACAGCTAGCTACCTTTTTATGTTAAGCTAAAGGTCAATGGTTTGGGCTACTACTTGGCCTACTGCAGGGCTATTGAAGCCACACCTAGGGTTGGTTATCGTTTGGATTTTGACGATTTCTATGCCAAACTGGTGCTTTTAAAATTATTCAGATACCTAAACCAGTTCTTGTAAGTGTAATATGTTTACTAGCAATCACGTGCAGTGAATGGTTAATATGCTTTTACGTCTGTTTTGGTGAGCCAAGTGGGAAAATCTGGCATTTTAAAAGTAGCCTACATTTACGTTAGCTAGCTAACGGAAGACTACAGAGAAAGTGTGATATTTGTATATCCGTTTTGGAGCGACAGAGGGAAAATATTTCAGTCGACACATTAAGTGGAACCGAAATTTTTTATTTTAATCCGATCCGATTCCTACCGGTTGCGTAGGAACCGGTTCCATAGTGGAACCAGGTTTCGGTACCCAACCCTAGCCACACCCACTGCACAGATCATTTCTAGTTTGTTTATATTTATGTTTGTATAATATGGAGTTTGTATGAATTACCCAACATTTCCAGTTAATTCCCATTAATTTCCATTAATTCCCATGAAAGTTTCCAAATTGGAATGTTTCCAAAATTCCCCAGCTTAACTTTCCATGGAAAGTTTCCCAAAAGTTACTGGAAAATTTCCACCCATTTGCAACCCTAGTTGCAGCCCTAAAGTAAATCCTCCCACTTGAAAAGCTGTGACCAGGTAATGTTTTGAGTTTTACAAAATTGCTTCTTATTTCAACCAAACGGCTCCACACGCTCTATACATCCTCCTGTGTTGCCTGCAGCTATTGAGGGAAATGACATTCGTCCTATTTGATGCTCTTTAAGACTCCAGATTCCTGGATATCCTGACAGGATGCACAGAGAAGGCCGTAAGAGCCGGTCAAAGATGTTGCAGCTCTTCCTTATAATGAACAGTCTTATGCTGCTTCAGCTGGAAGAGAGAAGTTTAAGGGGTGGAGGGGTGGTTGTGTTGGGGGCAGCTGTCCAGGAAGTGAGCGCACCGACAGCAAGCCTCCGCCCCACTCATCTCACAGTCAACAAGCTCTGTAAGGGCTAAAATAGGTTGTCAAATGTGTGTGGCAGGTTATGTACAGGAAACCCATGTAAATGGGGTGGGGGGACTGTCCCTGTCCGTGTTGGGGTTTCAGTGTTTACTTCATTTGCTTTTTAGGTGATGCTTTTCCATAGAGCAGAGGAGTTTAATTCATCAGCATTCATTAGCTGCTTTTACTGCATTTCCCTTTTTTATTAATGTTATAACTTTTTATACACTTAGATTACTTAAATACACTTCAGTTAGTCTTTTAATCAGCATTGTTTTTCTATTACTTTCAGCTACATAATTGACGTGTCAAATTAAAGGAAATGCAAGCATGAAGCTGTACTCAGTAATGTAACGGGGCTGTCATCTTCTAGAGGGTTCCTCATGGGTAACAGGGTTTTTGATAAGTCCTCTGCATATGGCCGACATCATGGTCTTCATACTATGAAATAACAATAGATGACGTCATGGGGGACCAAGAGGAGAAATGTCAGAAAACCTTAAGTGTCCTGACTGTGATGCTTCACTGCTTTACTTCTTTTTTTAGTTTTTTAAATGTAAAACAGGACACACAGAAATGTTTGAAAATGTGTACGGCAGTTTGTAAATGCACTAGATCACAATGCTCAGCAAGATTTGTGAGTGTGTCTTCAAATCCCGTATCATTACTTGTGGAGGTCTAAAGAAAATCTCATCAGTGAAGATGGCAAGATTTATGGAAACACCGTGACAAGCCATTGGATTGGCTGGTGTCACTTGTTATTTTGTTGCTTGGGGAAAAATAAGTTCTCCATGGAGAGTATTGGATCTGGTAGTGACAAAGGTAGCTCATTCTGTCCCTGCTTTTCATAACCAATTTTTGTGCTTAACATTTGTCAGGGCTGGGTGGTTTTGACTGACTAGTCGGAGGTCTGTATACCTTTGTGAATGTCAGCACATCTGTGCACATTATTACATCTTAAAATGCAACATGCATGTGTGCAGTTTTTTTCTATAAATACTTAAGTTGCATTCTCCCCCTTGAGTTGTAAAGGTCAACTGAGAACACAGGAAATTAAATCATGAAATGCTTCACCTTTCTTGCTGGTGCAAAAGCTGACTGGATGAAGAGTCAGCTTAGTGCTGCTGCCTGTGCAAGGCAAACTCATTGTAGCTGTTTGAGGCTTGTGACAGGAAGGAAGGGGCTAGCTATCTCATTGGCAGGGCAAAGCTTGTCACATGCCGGCGATATGAACACAAAGGATGTGAGGAATGAGAGGCATGCAGATAATAAGATACAGCGAGGAGAGATAAAGTGAAGAAATGTTACTCTTCTTACAGAGCCATTTCCTCTGGGAATAGGGACGGACTGTGATCTCTTTCACGGTCAATGGAGGCATGGCAGCACGCTATTTAACCCTCTGAGTAGATTTTGCCAAGAGACTGAATCTGAACTGAATGACACTTGTTTTTATCATATTTTTCTCTGCATTTCAGGACTGGGAGCTGATCGTCCTGGGGAAGTTGAAGTGGAACATGGCCTCGGTCATCCCCAATGATTTTATAGAGCACATCATACACAGGCTGCCCCTTCCCAAAGACAAGCTGCCGATGGTCCGCAAACACACGCAGACATTCATTGCCCTCTGTGCCACAGGTAACACAGCTGCATATCACCTTATGAACCGTTTCATTTGCTCACTCACAACTCACTTTGCTGCCTTGTGATTCCCACATCCAGCAGAATATTCCCACACACAAACATTCTCGCATTGTGAGTCATCTGTGACCTCTTTCTTTTCTCAGCCTTATGCACTTTCTAGTCTCAGCCTGTAGTAGGCCTTTTTCTTCAAAGCCTCTTAAAGTGGTCATTTCTACATTTCTCTTCTAAGTGTCTGGGAAAAATCCTATCAGTGGTGTGTTTAGATGAACCACGTACATGGTTAATGATCGTGGTTGTATCATTTTGTATCTTGTGCTTTGTGACTCAGGTGCAGTTTAACTCTCCCTGTATTGTTAGTTGACAGGGCAGCTTCCAGGTTTAAAAGTCAGGGCAGTGATCCTCCCTGGCCTCATGTCCAAAATAAACTCTCGAGGCTCTGGAGAAGCACAAACTCAGATGTCCCCTTAGACCTCTCCCTAGGTGAATTTCCATGGCATTCCTTTGCCTATACTAGGAATCCCTCTAATAATTTCATATCCTGGCCTCCAGGATCACCTAATGCACATAATATATAGCACTACTCTGTCACAAGGATGTCTTTCATCTGCCACCTTTTTTCAGCTAATTCAATAAAGGAAATAAAACAAAAGGACACTTTAGTGCAATTAAATTCCTCACAAACGCCAGTGTGGTCAGATCTGGCCAATAAGCACTTGTTTACAAGAAACTAGTTATTGGAACCATAGGCTCCTTCAATGAGTTTCATGCCCTGTTTAGCATAGTTTTAGTGTCACATTTTCTTTGGTATTTGGGTGTGTTTCAGTGGTCACCTCTGCTATTCATAAGCAGCTGGTTATATCCAAGCACAAAGTAGCCGCAGTGGAAGAAAAAAAAGGCATGCTGTGGTTGTGCAGTAATGTAAATGTTTGGAGTTTTATATGGAGTTGAGATGTTATTCTTATGATGGAGGAGCTCCTCCTATGGACAGCTGGCCCCTGGAGGAGAAGATGGGCGTAGTGAAGCAGGCGGTTGCTCTCCAGGGTTTAATCAAAGCTATCAGGCCACCACGACTGGTTTGCACTGGGCTAGGACTATGTGCTGGGTTGGACTTTTACATTACATTATCCAAAGCGACTTACAATTGCTATATATCAGATGTTGCATGCCTCTGGAGCAAAAATGGGTTAAGTGTCTTGCTCAGGGACACATGGTTGATGTATCACATGAGAATTGAACCCAGATCTCCCACACCAAAGGCATGTATTGTATCCACTGCAGCCTCACCGCCCACTTGTACAACTTAGACTTAACAATTGTGTGTGGCATGTTTTTTTGAGGATGTTTTGGTCATGTCCTTGTGCTAAGACCGTAAAAGCCTGTGTATTGTAATAGTGAAAGACCCTCCCACACCAGGGAGATTCACTTGTCACATCAGCTCAAGAATAAAAAGAGTAAAGGAAAGAAGTTACAAAGTGTTTGTAGTTGTTTCATCACTCTCAATACGAACACAATATTGTTTTAATATGGGAATAATGGTGCACATTTTCATAGTACTGCACTTGGTTGTACACACTAAAAATGACAGTAATAGTTCTGTCAAGAACGAAAGCACCTGGTTGAGCGTGCACCCGATGTCCTAAGGCCCAGTCCTTACTGCTGTGGCCCAGGTTCCTGCAGCCCTTTGCTGCATGTCACCCCCCTCTCTCTACCCCCTTTCCTTCAGCTGTCATATCAATTAAAGGCCAAAAACACCCAAAAAAATATTCTTTAAAAATAACAGAATAAAGGCAAAGAGCTAGAGAAAGGTGTGGAGGGAGTAGGTCTCTTGTCTGAAGAAGCATACTGGCAGCTTAACACTGGAGTTCATTTGAACGCTTACGGTATGAACCGCTGAATTATCCATCAAACCACAAATGTGCTCCTCAGACTCCACTTTGTTCAACAGCTCATGAGGTGTACATAAAATACTCACCAACAGCTATAAATAAATACTGTAGATTGATTTGTTCGGTCAACTGGAAAATACATCGCAGTGACAACAACTAGCTATCTATGTTCCTGTTTGACAGACCAGTTCTCTATTCCTCTGGAAACATTTCTCTTAGCAGCTTTGTAAAAAAGGTTTTAAGAGGAAACTTTAAGACTCCTAGTGGTCAGATAAGATACTTACAGGTTTTCCCTTGAAATGAAAATAACTGTTGTGAGAGAAGGTTTCATTCACAGCCACATCATGAGCTGTTCTACAGCAGCTTCAGCTCAGTACTTGCGGAGGTGTACTCTCCTTGGCTGCCTCCTCTTCCGCCTCCTCCATCTAGGTCTGTTGTCGCTTAAGCTTTTAGACTCCGATATGTACCGGAGGGAGTCGTTCCTGGAACTCATTGCACAGCAGAGTAGGAGGATTCCTACTCTGCTTTTCTAATCAGAGCTGACGTGTCTGTGAAGAAACCCACACGGGTTACACTGTGCAGCTTGATCTGTTGAAATTTACACTGTGGGAAAGTCGGGTTCAGCTGTGGAGCATGAATATTGGTGGTGATTCAGATGTTTGCAACTCTCCTGCATCTCTCAAACTTCCTCTGGGCTGATTTTAAGTGATGCTGCTCTTTGTGTCACAGATTAAAATGTGATTTCCGTATGTCATTGTGGCCTAAAGCTGCTGCTTGACTAATTGCACAATAATACTCCTTCCTCTTTCCTCGCCAGATGATCGCCTTGCCATGAACCCTCCTTCCATGATCGCCACTGGCAGTCTGGGAGCTGCTGTCTGTGGCCTGCAGCTGGACCACAGTGACCAGAGGCTGAGTCGAGACAACCTGACAGACCTGCTGGCCAAGATCACCAATACCGAGGTGGTGAGTACAACGGTGAAGGACATGTAAGCCTGCCACATGTAATTACTCAATAGTTTTAGTGCTACACAACAATGCATTGTTAATAATAATCATTGCAACATCTCACGACAGCAGCATAAAAGGCCCTTCAGTAAACAACAGGGATGACTTCAGCAGTGGCAGATTGAAGCTATTTACTTTTCATGGAGAGAGAGGGAGAGCGAGCGTTTGGCTCTTGGCTGTGGAGCCAGACTGCTGCTATAAAGAGCAGCGGCAGAGGGAATGTCTTCTTAAAACTCAGAGCCCAAATTCTTGTGGTAGGACACATGCAATTTCTCTGCATGGCTCCCACTTTAGCTGCGTGCCCCTCCTGGTGGAGGAATATGCTCGTAATCAAGTCAAGAGGCACCTTTTCTAGAGCAAAGGGCCGTTGAAGAAACAGAAAGTTTTCCGACCTGTCCTCATACCTCCAGAACAACACTTTTAAGATGACTTTATAAATGTATGAAAACTTTTTGACTTTAATGTATTTGCAGAATTGTAGATGCAATTTTTTTTAGATGGAGTGAACGGAGACATAAAACGCATATTGTACAATACTGAGCATTGTAAAATCTTAACGGTTTCTGCTGTATGCAGTTATGAATACAATGGGAGTGAATGGGTCTCCATTGACTTTAATGCTTTATATCACCTAACGATTTATAAATTATGAATGTCATCTTAATGATTTTATATACGCTTGATCAGTCGGTCAGTGTTTTTCGCTGCTGCACAGAAATCACACTAAAAAAAAAAAGACTTATAAAATATTTGTCCCAGTCTGTGGCTTCATTGTCACAGTTTCACATTGTTATTTCAAAGGACCAGAAGCATATAAATCCTAAAAGGCCACAGCCAATGGGCCACAGGAACAGCACGGTTTGCCTCTTAGCTTGTGGTTACGTTGCCATGGCGACGAGGGACCCGAAAACCCAGCCGTCACAACAGGCGCTCCGACTGCAGCCCATCAGGTTCCAATTATCCGTACATTTCAAAGGAATGTTGGCCTCTTTGCGAGTCTCAGTTCATTCTTTTAAGAGTTCTGCAGCCGGCTCAGTGAGCCAGACCTCCCACATCTTCCACACAGACCTGCAGCGGGATGCAGACAGAGCAGACAGAGGATACCCTTTCACAAGAGAAGTTGTCCAAAAACATCCGGTCCCACTGTCCTATATTCTGTTTTACACCCAAACGCAGGGTGCAGTAGGTCAAAGCCATTTCCTCTAGACCTCCACATGGGACTAACCGTGCTGTAAACCCAAAGGGGGGTGGAGGAAGGGAGTCCAGATCTGCCTATCTGTTCTCTGACAGACCACAGAGGTCCTTTTAGGAGCCTTGCCCCTACGCATTTCCCCTGTATTTATACCTCAGACATGCACAGGTCTTGTGTCAGAGGGGATTCCTGTGCCCACCATGTATTTGTCGGTATTGGAGTGTGCTGGTACCCATTGTTCTGGTCATGATGCAGACAGGACCACCTACCTCAGCGCACATAATTCCCTGCTGGTATGCAATGCATGTGACCAAAGCTGTTAAACAACTTGCACATCAAATGGGATAAAATACCAGGTTTTTGCACGCTAATGTATGCGTACAGATGTACAGATTAAACCCTGTATTCATAATTACAGTGAATACAGTAAGCATGTTTTATTTATAGAAACTAACTTTGTGTATCATATAGAGAAACTGAGACAACTGATTGAAAGTGCTGATGTGAGACTTTCACACTATCTCATTTATGTCTGTAGACCATAACAATTTTTTTGAGGGGACATTTTTGTTTTTGGTTCCTGGCAGCTTTATACTTTGTCAAAAAAAGAAACTGAATTTGTGTTGATAATAGGATACCATGCATGTGGGGTAAGAACAGTTTAAAAGACAACAGTCATGCATAGAAAGTCAGCAAATATGAGCCTGGTCTGTAGAGGGTTGTTTGGTTGGTGTGTTAATGACTACCCTGTCTTAATAGCACATAAACAGTAGCATGGGGGAACTGGTGTGTGTGTGTGTGTGTGTAACAACGTCTGACCCTTTTTGTTCAGGATTGTTTGAGGGCGTGCCAGGAGCAAATAGAGCGTGTGCTGACCACCAGCCTGCAGCAAGGCCAGCAGGACAGTCAGGAGACCGGCGTCAGAGCAGGCAACAAGGCGAGGAAACAGCAAGACCAGTCCAGCACCCCCACAGATGTACGTGATGTCAACTTATGAACTCCCATCGCCACCCGACTCGCACACACCACTCATGCCTGTTTACCAATGAACTAACGGGAGCGAGGTAGGCATGAGCTGCCAGTATCGACGTTGAGGCGCCACACGAGCGATGGTGTGACAATCCATGAACTTTTAGAAAAATAAGAAATTTTTTGTTTTTCTCCTTATTTTGCCCCACGCATACCCTTTTGGCTGTACTTTTCCCTTTTTGTACGGGCCACATGTAATCAAACAAGCTATTTAAAAAAAAATATTCTTGAAAACTTGATAGTGCCTTTGGTTTTCCAGAATGGAAACCTAAATATATTTTCATACTTGAAAAAAAAAAAACATAATTATATGAAATATACATATTTCTTAGTAAAAATAGTGATAATGTATATTTAGCTAGCATTTAGTTACGTTACTCTTTTATCATCTTTAGTGAGCAGTTATCAATTCACAGTTTGATTGGGTTTTCCTCATGTGCAGGGAAACTCCTAGTAGTGATTGAAATGCTGATAATACAGTACATGGCATTTAAACCAAGCTGATTTCCGATTTGAGGAGTGCTACTGTAGCTAGCTTCTCTCTCTCTCTCTCTCTCTCTCTCTCTCTCTATATATATATATATATCTATATCTATATCTATATATATATATATATATATATCTATATATATATATATATATATATATATATATATATATATATATATATATATATATATATATATATATATATATATATATATATATATATATATATATATATATATATATATATATATATATATATATATATAAATAACAAAACATAACAATCATACTCTGCACCTGAAGCACTGCTTACTATTTATGCTGAAACGTGTTGGCCAGGAGTGGGCTGGGCCTGCTCACAGAGGAAGAGCATGAGGGGCTTTGAGGTTTGGAGCAGTGGCTACTATTAAGACAGAGGACAAGGTCAGTTATTAAGGTCTTGATTTCACTGCCATATCCACAGACCAGTAGAGTATGTTAATAGGACAATATTTACATAGACGTAGAATTTAGTGAGGCTACTTTATTATTTTGTTCTTGGTCTAGCGCCTACATGTTAGAGAGAGTTTAGTAGATGGTTTAGTAGATGGAGGAAAAGGAGATTGGGCAAGTTTTTTTTTTACCAGGTTTGAGAAGAAATGGATGCAGGTTGAAAGGGTTCTTGTAAGGTTTTCTGGAAAAGAAACGCACGTGTAAAGTGGGGGATGCTAGAAGTCTGGATTGATAAATGATAGGAAATTGGCGAGGAAGTTAACTTAAGCTATGTAATGTTTCTGCAGTTCCACTATACTTGAGTGACACACAGGAGGAAGAAGAATCCCCGGTGATGTCCGGCGGGACGGGGATCAGATTAGTTGTGCTGCAGTTTCTCCTGTTATCAATTTCACCATTAACTTTTTTGAGAGTGGCCGACATGGAAAAATATTTATGCACTTTTAAAAACGCACTCCTTAAGGAGGGTAAGAGGATGGTGGTTGTGGAGAGTTCAGTTGGTTGTTAGGGTCTTTTCTTTTTCTTTTTTTTCTGTAAGTTATTTGATTTTTTTTCTGGGCTGGATTCCCATGGGGTAATGCACATTGTCTTGAAAGCTACGCCCCGACAGGTTAGTAGACGTAGGATAATCGGTGTTATAATATAATAGTATATAAACTAAGGATATCCAAGTCACTTGTAGACTCTCTTGGATTCAGTGCGCCTTACTTGAATTTTTGTTAATTCATAGCCAAAACCTTCCAATAGTTCTAAGACTTACACGCATACGGTGTCCTAAATATTCTTGTTCATGTTTTTGCTCTTTAAAGAAAAAATGTAAACTGCTCTCTGAACTGAAGTTTTAAAAGTGAGTTTTCTCCTTTTATAGACATGGATGGGTAGGGGTTTACATTGTGTAAACATTTTGACTGTATATGACAACCAATTAGCAGAAATGTTAAAAAGTCATTACAGAAATGTTGTTTCTAAATTTGTATTTGTGCATGTTCGGTTGTGCAAAAAGCCAAATATTTTCCAAAAAAAGTGCTTTAAACTGAAAAAAGTTTATGCTTTTAAAGGCTTTGTGTATAATTTGAAAGATAATTCCAAAGTGAGAACTAGATTATACTCATCATTCTCTTGCTGCTATTAAGCTTTTCTTTTCTAGTCTTACACAAAGATGCCTTATTGTAATTCACTTGTGTGCTGCTATATTATGAAATGTTCTATAACTTGTCTTCTTAGCTTTTTTATGTGTACTGGAGGGAACGTAACACAGTTTGGTGCGGGACTGGAAGTACTTGTTTTTGCCAATCTTTTTGATTAGCATGTTTTATTCTTTTTATTGTTTCATTTGTATTTTTACTTTATATTCTACCATATTCTTGCTGCTTCTTTGTAATGTTTGTGTACCTCAGGTTAATTTGGACGGATAGAGCGAGAGCCCATCTTTACCTCATCAAACTTCACATCACACACGTCGGTTTTACTCTGAATTTGTTGGACGGGTTTCACTTTTTTTCTGTCTAGATGAGAGGAAGGATACTGCTTCTTCTCTTTAAATCAAATAACTGTCGACACGTGGAGCTCCTGCGTCCTCGACCCCCTTCCACAGCTCGGGGTACCTGAGCACAGGGTGGCACTGACCGCCCTCTCTGCTGTCAGCCTCCGGCAGCCCCTGAGAACTCGGTTTGAGAGGGGCGTGTATCATATTCCACTGAGTAGTTATAAGTGCCTATACTTTAAAATGGGTTATTTCATACATCCAAGTTAAAAAAAATAAAATAATTTGCATTGTTAATCAGTTAATTTAAATAAGGTGGAACATTGTTTATTTTTGAGGTACCCATTTAGTCAAAGTTTAAACCACGAGAATGTTTTTTATCATTGTTCAGTGTGGTTGTTTATCCAAACTCCTCTTTCATTATCCCCCTGTGCAACCACACAGTGTACCTCAACAATTTCTCCTCAATAAATTGGCTAAAGATCATGTGACTGGTTTGTCTTCCTGTTTACAGTCTGAGGTTTGCCCATCTGCAGAAATAATTGGACTGTGTCTTTAGTGAGATCTTACCTTTCTGTTGCCACTAGAGGACGACTAAACGTGAAAACATACAGTAGACAAGTAGGTGGTGTGCCCTCAAACTGTTGTGTCCACACATCGGTCCATATCAGTACATCTGAAAAAATCTTTTAAAAAAAGTAAATAAATGAAATATAAAAAAACAAGGTACCTAAACATTATATATAAACAATGTAATCAATAGTAAATCTATCTTAATCAGAGGCGACATTTTACAATATAACTGCGTTCACTTTTGTTTTTTATAAGGGTAATGTATTGGACAAATTGAATTCAACTAGAACACTTTAAAGGTTGAGTAAGGAAGCTTTGTATTTGCTTAGATTGCCTTCACGCAGCTCTGCCGAAGGCATGTTCCCGTGGCATGTTCCGCCCATGGATGTATTAAGGATGTATTAAGGTTCCGCCCATAGACTGATGTACACATAGGATATATCTGTTCTCTAATACATCCATGATATCTATGGGCTATACAGTCTATGGTTCCGCCTTACTCAACCTCTGATTGGCCTACGCTGACCCTAACAAAGCCCACTCCGCTTGCCCAGTGCCGTTGAGAGAGAGAGAGAGAGAGAGAGAGAGAGAGAGAGAGACAGACAGTTGCGTCATTAGAAATTCTTTGGTTATGGACTGTTCTTGCCTGATGCCAACCAGAGCAGGCAACGAGTACTAGCCAATCAGAGGGAGATGCATTTGCCGTCCTAGAAAAAAGAATTGGCAACCAGGAAGTAGCACGAAAGCAGCCATTGAAAATGTTTACATTTAGTTTGACGTTAATACGACAGTAAGTGATTATTTCAAGGTTTAATTTCCCTTTTATTATCTCAGATGACTTGAACCCGATTGAATTGGTAATGTGACGTGACGTCTGTCCTGTCAGTTTGGTAATTAAGGTTAAGCATGGCGGCAGAATGTGTTAACGTTAGTTAGCTTGCTAACAGAAACGAGTTAACGTTAAGTAACTTAACGTGTGCATTGTGATTCAGTCTTCTTAACTAACCTGGCTAGCTAGCTGTTAACTGCATTTTAACACAGACTTAGCTAGCTGGCTACTCACCGGTGAAATACATTGATATGCCATTGCTATATTTTTACACAGTGGGGAGACACAGTACAACAGAGACAAGCTGCTGCAAGGTACGTTGTTTAAGTCTGAATCAACTAGCTGATGTTAACGTTATACAGCTATGGTCAAACGTGGGTGCTTTAACGTTAACGTTAAACATATTCTTGCATGTTACAGATAACTAACACTTGAATAGACTTGATTAACACTAATTTCCACTGTACAGAGTAATACTGCAGAAACTGAACACGTATTTTCTAGGTCAAGGTGTTGACACGGCCTTGTCAGAAACAGGTGTTCAGCAGGCTGAGGCCGTAGGAAAATACCTCAGAGACATCACATTCAACAATGTGTTTGCCAGTAACCTACAACGAGCTATACAGGTAAGTCAGGCTCATTCATTTTTAATTTAACGGACCATAAAAAGTGGCCTACCATCTGCATATTACACACAGATTAGGTGACTAAAAGAAAAATCACTGCCCTCCTGCCACCGGTATAGTGGCTAAATAAGTGGTTTGTGTTGACTAAATACACCATGCAGATTTGTGATTGTCAACAAATTCCATGAAAAGACAAAGACCATGAATTGATCCTAGTAACAGCTATTGTCTGTGTAGTCAACGCCTGATACATCTTATTCCCCTGTGTCATTATTGTCCAAAAACTGATACAAAAAACAATCAATGAGCCCCACTGTTGACTGAGGGACATGTTCCTTCATTATCACAAACCTTAGCACTGTAGTTTATTTTGAGACAATCTCACATACACCTTCTTGCTGGAAATGCTCACGAGAGAATCAAATGTGTAATTATCCGCAGCCGAATACAGTCCCCAACAAATGCACTGCTTACTCCTGTTGGCTATGAACTACAGTTCCCTGCTGTTTTATTATGTATCCTTTTATAAAAGTCACTCTTATATGTGTCATCACATAATTTTTTAAAGATTTACATCTTGAGTATGACTGGGGTTGGGGCAGAGAGTCACAGACAGTGTGGGACAGTCAAAGTATTGAGAGACAGACAAGTTATTATTGGTCTGTTTTTTCATGGGATTTGTTGGCAGTAAGAAAAAAACGAAGAATAACGGCAGGCGGGCGTATCTTTTTAAACCTTGTACCCACAGCGTTTTTTTAAGGGATATTTTTGAGGTCTCATTTCTAATAGAATATTGTATTGGGTTTACATACATAATGACAGCCTATTGATCTTATACTGTATATAGGGTATGTCCGTGTACTGTGTTTTAGTGATATTTTATATTTTGTTAGTGGAATTTCTCACGTGGTTTAATGAAATTTCCAGGGAATCATTTCTTCAACACTACCATTGTGCCACAGGCTTTCATAAGTGGCATTTGTAAGAAAGGGATTCCAGACCAAACCTTACACATTTTCCTTTAGTTAACTGTCAACATCCTAACACACTCCTACGTGATCATTTGGCCCAATATGTCTAAAACAGTACAGGTCCTCAAAGCATCTTAAGGCTACAATGATCTTAGCCCATAACACTGGAAATGGGACTAAGGGCATCTAGGCCTTAAGGTGTTTTTGGTAAGTAATGCTGAGTAAGGGATCATTGACAAATACATCTTTCGTTTATATTACTTGTGTTAAGCTAATAGGTACTGTTCAGTACCAAGATGCAAAAGAAGCTCTGTGATTGGACCTGAGCATTGACACTTATTCTAAATTGTGTCAAAGTTGGAGCTTCAGACCTCTTTCCTCTAAACACATACATATCTAGCTTGTTTATTTCCCATCAGGAACAAATTATTCTTCATTCAAACCAGTAAAATGTCACTATTGTTTTCTTCTGATTGTGACAGGAAAAGGGGAAAAACGGGATGCATGTAAAGGACTTCCAGATATGAAATAGTTTGTGTGAACATTCATGTCTGTATGGTCTTGTATTAATGACTTTTTAGTCTGGTCATGGCAGATTCTTTTGGCACTTACAAATGTATTGAGTCAGTAATTTCCAGATTACATTTCCTCCATCAGACAGCTGAAATAATTCTGAGGAACAACACTCACTGCTGTGGCACTCAGATGGTTTTGGAGCCTTTACTTAGAGAGAGGGTAAGATCTGTTGTCTTTACACTACGTCCAAATATTAAAGGTATACATTTACTACTACATTAGTTTCCTTTCTGAGCTGCAAGTTGTGGTTGTTTTGTTAATACAGGGTTTCGGAGTTGCTGAAGGACGTCACAAAGAGGATCTGAAGAACATGGCCAACGCTGCTGGCCAGTCATGTGGTGACTACACCCCTCCTGGAGGAGAGACTTTAGACCAGGTGAGTCAGATACAGTCAGGATTCAGCATTTGGACACCATTGTACAATACTGTTAAAAAGTTGAAAACAGTCACTTTAAAATTCAAGGTCAAGAGAGTATTGCTTGTGCAACAGCGCCATGTAGTGCCTATTTTAAATATTGCATTTAAAATCAGTTTCTGGACAGATAACCGTTGTAAAAGTCAATGTAGCTTTTATATTGCTTACAAAAGATTAATGTGGAAAACCCTGAGCTTCTCTTCTTAAATGCATGGACTTTTTTTCATGGTACTTTCTTCTATTGTGTTGTTAAGCACACTTATGGTGCGTTCTTTTTGCTTCGGAGGTCGCAACTGGGAATGACGTCACACACGAGTTGAATGCGTTCTTTTTGCAAGTCGGATTTTCATTGTTTTCATTAGCTCTAGCCAGGTTAGCCGTTGTTAGCAATGCCAGTTTAAACAACGTATACGCTGTTTTTTGTGCATACAAACCGCGTGACAACACAGATAGAAGACAGCGCTGCGTGTACGACTGATTTAGTGTGACACAAATAACACAGAAGTGCTTATAACTATGTTACCACAGCTTTCACAACTGTCGATACAGGGGGCAGCCATGTTGGATTTTGAACTCGGGGTACTCGGTGGTTGTACGAGTTCCGAGCTCGTAAATACGAGGTCAGGGGGCGTGTTTACGACTTTGACCCCGTAAAATACGTGTTGCGAGGCAAAAAGAACGCACCACTAGCTACTACATGTTGTCTTTGTTCAATGACAGTCTATAACGTCAACCTTTCATGAAATAAAACAGCCTCTTTTTATGCTTCATCTCAATGCATTCTTTAGTTAATTCAATGGAAGTGATGACAAATGAAGTGTTATATTAGCCTCTGATGTAGGAGAATGTTCCACATTTGTGACAATGTGTGACTACTACTTCTGCTTTTCTAAATGGCAATTATTTTCTTTCAAAAACCTTTTGTCTGACCAACAGTTAAAAAACCCCAAAGATATTCCTTTTTATAATGATAGAAAAGAGAAAATGTAGCAAATCCTCACATTGGACAAGCTGCAACGAGAAGATTTTGGGCACTTTTGCTTGAGAAATGACTTACTCAAAACAGAATCAAAATAGTTGCTAATTAACAGTTGATTCACACTCTCAAACCTGCCCTGGTTCACTGTCACCTTGTTTCCAGGTGAAGCTGCGATTCAAAAAATTCCTTAAAGTCCTCTTCAAGCAAATGTTGGATGAACACTGGCGGTCAGGACCAGATACCTCTGCAGCCAGCGCCTCACACATTGCTCCTGTGGGCTCGGCTGATGATGGTCTCCAGGGAGTGCCGGTCCATGCTCTGGTCGTGAGCCATGGCGCTTACATCCGTGTAGGCGTCAAGCACCTTGTAGAGGACTTAAAGAGTTCTCTGCCTGCAGGGATGAAGATGTCCCAGCTGTTTTCACCCTGCCCGAACACAGGCATCAGTCGCTTCATTTTCACCCTGAGCCAGTCCGAGTCCGTCCCGGTCCTCTCTGCTTCCCGCTGCCTCTTTACCAACAGGAAGTATCACCTAGAAAATCTCACAGCTGCTAAATAGTGTGGAGAGAAAGAAATGGGATAAATCTGCTATGTGTGGCATATGCGTTCTGTTTCTGTGCACTGTCAGGAACAATCATGAGCACTTAAAGGAAAATAAAGGCCAAGACCTCAAAGTTACCACAGGTAACTGAATACAGAAAGGGGCATGGTAAATTATGTTTTCTCATTAATCATAGTGTTTTACTGTGGATCATTAGTCAATAAGGGCGCAGTACTGTATTATCAAACTGTTTCATCATCCTCCCGACCTAGGCCAGTGAGGACTTGTCATTCTAAATTGATATATATTGTGAACTGTATTGCCTCTTTTATCATGTTATACCAAAGTCAGAACTATTTAATGTATTATTGAACACTGTCAGTATGTGTGGCATTTTGAAGTTGATGTCTACTGTGATGCTGCTCATTTTACTTGTGCAATACAACATAATAACACTGAATTTTTGTTGAGTTGTATACATACAAATAGATAAAAGAAACCAAAAAAACAGGATGCACATATCACAAAATGCTGTAAAACTATATTTATTATATCCGTCCAACTACCTGGTGTTCCATGTGTGTGTTTTATTTCTTTCTATTTTCCACTGAATGCTTGAGCCTAGCAGCCCGTTATGGCCTCACTATTTCAAACGCAATGTTTGATCTATTTATGTTAATACCGCAAGGTAAAATCTAAAAACTAGTATAGTATGACTTTTTTTACATACTATACTATGACTTTTTATGACTTTTTCGACATACTATACTATTACTTTTTAATAACTTTTTGACATACTATGCTATGACTTTTTTATGACTTTTGACATACTATAACATGACTTTTTGGCCATAACCAACTGACTTTTTTGACATATTAAACTATGACGTTTTCGAAATACTGGACAATGACATTTTTATGACTTTTTATGAAATACTATACATGTTTATTTTTTGACATATACCATGACTTTTTCATGATTTCTTAAACATACTACTGTGACTTTTTTTTAACATACTATAATATGACTTTTTTGACATAGTATACTATGACTTTTTCCACATACTATACAATGGCTTTATTTTTTATTTATTTTTTAACATACTATACTATGACACTTATTTATTATTTATTGTGACATACAATACTATGACTTTTTCAACATACTATACTATGACTTTTTACGACATGCTATACTATGACTTGTCTGCATACTATATTACTTTTAAGACTTATGAAATATCACAGTATAGTATGTTGAAAAGAAGTCACAGTATAGTATGTCATAAGAGGTCACAGTACACTGTTGAAAAAAGTCACGAAAAAGTCAGTATAGGATGTCAAAAAGTCATAAGAAAGTCATAGTATACTATGTCAAAGAAGTCATAAGAAAGTCATAGTATACTATGTCAAAGAAGTCATAAAAGTCATAGTACAGTATGTTGAAAAAAGTCACAGTAAAAAGGTCATAGTACACTGTCAAAAAATATTGTCGAAAAAGTCATAAAAATAATAGTATAGTATGTTAAAAATAAGTCATAAAAAGTCATAAAAAGCAAATAGTAGCCTATAGTATGTTGAAAAAAGTCATAGTATAGTTTGTCTAAAAAAAGTGATTAAAAAAGTCATAGTTTTTTAGTCATAGTCATAGTTTTTTCAACTTTTTTGTATGTCGAAAAAAGTCATTGTGCAGCATGTCATAATAAAGTCGTATAGTACGTTGAAAACATTCACAAAAAAGTTATAGTATGTCGGAAAAATTGGTATAGTATTTCAAAAATAGTCATAGCATACATGTTCATAAAAAAATCATGAATTATATGTGCTCTGCAGCGATGGTCGGGGCCGAGCATTTTGAACAGCAAAAGAAAAAGGCGGTGGATTGGAGAAGAGCAGAAAAATGGAAATAAACGAAGATTCTGTCAGCAGAAGTGCTAAACAGAGACCTTCCTGCTCATCTGTTGAGTATGCCCAAGGAACAGGGCTACTGTTCAAGTGAAGGCTGGTGAGTGGTGTGTAGGGGATTTGAACTCCTAACCTTTCACTCTGAAAACCAGCGTCAACCTTGTTGAGCTACAGCTCCTCTAATAAACCTGTGTTTCCAATCTGCAAAGCATAATGCCAGAGTAAACAGTGGCATGTTGAGGGTCCTGAGTTTATCATGTCAGACAGGTGTGTTGATGCTGATAAACATCTAAAATATGTAGGGGAAGTGTCCACAGCGCACAAGTACAAGATGGTCACCTTGATTTTGAAATACTATCAAAAACTAATTTATCATTAGAAAATTCTGAGAATTTCTGTACTTTGTCTGGCAGCTCACCTGGTAGAGCATGTGCCCAATGTACCAAAGCTCAGTTCTTATGTTGAAACAGTAATAAAAAAGTCATGGTATAATATGACAAAAAAATTATAGTCATAGTATTGTGTGTTGAAAAAAGTCATAAATAACTCATAGTATAGTATGTAGAACAAAGGCATGTTCAAAAAAGTTTAGTATGTCAAAAATAAGTCATAAAAAATAATATTATAGTATGTCAAAAATAAGCCATAAAAAGTCATAGTATAGTATGTTGAAAATAAGTCATAAAAAGTCAAAGTATAGTATGTTGAAAGTCATAGTATAGTGTGTTGAAAAAAGTCATTAAAAAAGTATAAGTATAGTAAGTCGAAAAAAGTCATAGGATAGTATCTCAAAAAGTCATAGTATAGTATGTTGAAAAAAGTCATAGTATGGTTGGTTGAAAATAAGTCATAAAAAAGTAATAGTATAGTATGTTGAAAGTCATAGTATTGTGTGTTGAAAAAAGTCATAGTATAGTTTGTTTAAAAAGTGATAGTATAGTATGTTCAAAAAAAGTCCCCAAAAAATCATAGGATAGCATGTCAAAAAAGTCATAAAAAAAGTCATAGTATGTCGAAAATAAATCATAAAAAAGTCATTTGTCGAGATTAAGTCATAAAAAATCATATTGTAGTATGTCAAAGATAAGTCATAAAAAAGTGATAGTATAGTATGTTGGAAATAAGTCATAAAAAGTCATAGTATAGTACATCGAAAAAAATCATTGTATAGCATGTCAAAAAGTCATGGTATAGTATGTTGTAAAAAAGTCACAATAAAGTCATAAAAAAATCATAGGATAGTATGTCAAAAACGTCTTAGTATGGTATGTCGAAAATAAGTCATAAAAAAGTCATAGTATAGCATGTTAAAAAAGTCATAAAAAAGTCATAGTATAGTATGTCGGAAATAAGTCATAAAAAGTAAAAATAATTCATAGTATAGTATGTTAAAAAAGTCATAAAAAGTCATAGGATAGTATATCAAAAAGTCATAGTATGGTTTGTTGAAAATAAGTTATAAAAAGTCATATTATAGTATGTTGAAAGTGATAGTATTGTATGTTGAAAAAAAGTCATAGTATTGCATGTCATAAAAAAGTCATAAAAAGTACAGTATATTAAAAAAGTCAAAATATAGTATGTTGGAAATAAGTCATAAAAAGTCATAGTATAGTATGTTGAAAAGAAAGTCACAAAAAAGTCATAGTATAGTATGTTGAAAAGAAAGTCACAAAAAAGTCATAGTATAGCATGTTAAAAAAGTCTGAAAAAAAGTCATAGGATAGTATGTCAACAAAGTAATAGTATGGTATGTTGAAAATAAGTCATAAAAAAGTAATATTATAGTATGTTGAAAGTCATAGTATTGTATGTTGAAAAAAAAGTAATAAATAAATCGTATGTCAAAAATGTTTTAGTATGGTATGTCAAAAATAAGTCATAAAAAAGTCATAGTATTTTGAAAATAAATCATTAAAAAGTAATATGTCGATAATAAGTCATAAAAAAGTCATATTATAGTATGTCGGGAATAAGTCATAAAAAGTCATAGTATAGTATGTTGAAAGTCATAGTATTATATGTTGAAAATAAGTCACATAAAAGTCATAGTATAGGATGTTAAAAAAGTCATTAAAAAGTTATAGTATAGTATGTCCAAAAAAAGTCCAAAGTCATAGGATAGTATGTCAAAAAAGTCATAGTATGGTTTGTTGAAAATAAGTCATAAAAAAGTCATATGTTGAGAATAAGTCATAAAAAGTCATATTATTGTTTGTCAAAAATAAGTCATAAAAAAGTCATAGAATAGTATGTTGAAAGTCGTAGTATTGTATGTCGAAAAAGTCATAGTATAGGATGTTAAAAAAGTCATAGTATAGTATGTCGAAAAAAGTGATAAAAAAGCCATAGCATAGTATGTAGAAAAAAATGATGAACGTTATTAAAAAATGTGATAAAAAGGCATAATATATTATGTCAAAAAAAGTTAGAAAAAGTCAGAAAAACATCATAGCATAATAAGTAAAAAAGTCACAAAAAAGCCACAGTATGTCGAAATAGTCATAAAGAGTCATAGTATAGTATGTTGAAAGTCATAGTATAGTATGTAAAAAAAAATCCAAAAAAAAGTCATAGGATAATATGTCAAAAAAGTCATAGTATGGTGAAAATAAATCATAAAAAGTCATATGTTGAAAATAAGTCATAAAAAAGTCATAGCATAGTATGTTGAAAAAAAAGTCATAGTATACTATGTCGAAAAAAGTGATAAAAAAGCCATAGTATAGTATGTCAACAAAAGTCATAAAAAAAATTATAGGATAATATGTCAAAAACGTCTTAGTATGGTATGTCGAAAATAAGTCATAAAAAAGTCATAGCATAGCATGTTAAAAAAGTCCGAAAAAAGTCATGGTATACTATGTCAAAAAAGTCAGAAAAAAGTCATAGCATAGTATGTTGGAAAAAGTCATAAAAAAGTCACAGTATAGTATGTCGAAAAAGTCATGGTATATAGCATGTTGAAAGACATCATGGTATAGTATGTCAAAAATGTCAGAAAAACATCATGGTATAGTATGTAAAAAAGTCACCAAAAAGCCAAAAAATGTCGAAAAAATAAGTCATAAAAAAGTCATAGTATAGTGTTAAAAATAGTATGTTGAAAATAAGTCATTAAAAATGCATAGTATAGTAAGTTAGAAAAAGTCAGAAAAACATAATAGCATTGTAAGTAAAAAAGTTACAAAAAAGCCACAGTATGTCGAAATAGTCATAAAGAGTCATAGTATAGTATTTTGAAAATGTCATAGTATAGTATGTCAAAACAAATTCATGAGAATAGTATTATATGTTGAAAATAAGTCATATAAAAGTCATGTCAAAAATGTTGTAGTATAGTATGTTAAAAAAAGTCATAGTATAGCAGTATAGTATGTCAAAAACATATTATAGTGTAAAAAAATAGTACCTCTAAAAAAGTCATAAAAAAGTCACAGTATAGTTACAAAACTTGTAAGACTTTTTTATGACTTTCTTCTCTCTACTTTTTTATGACATGTTTATACAATGGTAAATGTTATGTTATACTATTGTATGCCATGCAAATGTCATAAAAAGGCATAATAAGTATGTCATATAAAAGCAATAGTAAAAATGTCATAAAAAGTAACATTTTGAATACAGGACTTTTACTTGTAATAGAACGTTTCTACACTGTGGTATTACTTATGAAAGATCGGAGTACTTCTTCCATCACTGGGGAAACAAAAAACGGCTTAGTGGCTCCTATCATGTCTTTAACAACTGATAGAAATCAGTATTCGCTCATCCTTAATGACTGGAAAATGTTTGAGCCCCCCTAGGGCTCTGTACTACCATCACTACTGACCTGTGAAGAACAGCTATTTTAGATCTCAAAGAGCTTCAATATCCTGCAGCTAGATAGTACAGCATCTCAAAACCTTTTTTTTCTTGGAGGTAGAGTAACAGCTGACGAGAGGACTGAAACAACTGTTATCTGCCCATGATGTTACAGCTGAGCTGGCAGTCGGTCAGCTTAGTTCAGCACAAAGACGAGGAAATACGAGGAAATAGTTAACCAGACTCTGTCACTAAATCTGGCTACCAGCTCTTCTAAAGCTAACTAATTAACACTTTACATAAAACGTAAAAAACGACAACCGGTTGTCAGGATTGACTATGTCTTGGCTGGGAACTTCCTGAAATCTCTGCTGAATTATTCTGTACACTGGTCAAAGGTTAATGGGTGACCAATTTAACAGTTTTAGACAAAGTAAAAACGGAACTAAGTGTATTTTTAGAGTGAAAAGAGTCAGCTGCAACTCATGTACCTGTTTGCTAATTAAGTGCAGGAGGTGTGAAAGCGCAGGGCATTTAGCTATAATGAGTGAAAGTGCTGCGTAACTGGGTCAATGTTAAACCTGCTTACTTCCTTTTCAGACAGCACATTTTACCAAATATAGAACACAAAGAACAGAAACATTTTAAAAAAAAAATCACAGTTAAATACGTAGGTTCTCATAAATGACACAACACTAAACATGTTTCCTTGATAGTTTATTTTGTCCCAAACACTCCATCTACATCTCCAACTCATACATTCAAAGACAAACCATGTTTTCTTGTATGTACATTTAACCATAAAATCCATAAATAATAAAACAGGAATGGAATTAAATAAATAAATACTATTTGGGACTGGTTTTAGTGTTTGCTGGTGGTGCCCAGCACCTGTAAAAACCACATCAGGAGGACTGCTCTGTAAAAGGTTTACCCTGTAGTTATAATCATTCAAGTCATGAATTAGATTGTACGAATACAGTACAACACAACGAATACTGTAATTGTAGCAAAACTGTAGTTTTGAAAGTTTTGGGAATTTCTCTTTTAAGATCTTACACTAAACAAACATATCTTCTATATCTAACTCAGTAAATGTAGGACTTTAAAATATGAGCAAAACCTAACCTTAACTCTACAAAATGAAATATATTTTTGTTTTAAATCATTCCTGCCTAGTTTCACATCAGTAGACAGGGCCTTCAGTCCTTCAGAGGTAGGCTAAATAAGGCTTCTGTCTTGAGATAACATCAATGTCACTTTAAATGTGGGTTTCTCAGACCAGCTGTAAAAACCTCTATTAGAAGAGACCACAACATGCACGTGCTTACTTGTCCACAGTCTTGGGATTCTTAATTTCTAAGGCTTTGTTGGCTTGGTAAGCAATTGCATCCTCACTAAAATGAATCATAGTTCTTCAGGGAAACCAAACAGTGTTTATGAATAATTTAATCAATGTTTATGGCCATGTGGCTTAGATGAGAAATGCCCCATTTATCATCTAAGCTATTAGTGCAGTGTCAGAGTGTCAACTATTTGTAATGGATGGGAATGGGAAATGCATTTGGATTACTCATCTTAGCACAAAACTAAGATTTTCTTTTTCAGTAATCTGTTTCTGTCTGGGAGAGTTGTCAGATGTAACATCAAACAACATTTTTAGATGTGGTGAAATCCCTATATGCTCCATTAATCACCAAACCTGCTTGTGAATGCACTAAATACTAAATGCTGATGAAATGAATCCAGGTAAAACGCACATCCCTTATTGATTTAACTTATTAAATATGCAGTGATCTCAAATAATTGCGTGTTAACATTATAAATTGTGCAAAAAAAGGGTCTGCAAGTCAAGTCTAATATTTTTGTGTATAAACAGTTTTCTGAATGAGTGATGAGTGAAAAGACATTATTTAGTCACTGTGAAAAAGAAGGAAAAACCTTAATGCCCGTCAGATGTTAATATTTCTTCTTTCACAGATCAAAAACTAAACTAAACTTGGACTCACTTAGATTAAGGTAATGATATCCATATCAGTCACAACTAAAATCAGCCCATGGTCCCGGTGCTCCGGGGGCTGGCCAGGTTGGACGAGTGCACGTTCCAGGGGTCGTGGGTGGAAGGAGCCAGCGGCGTCTCCCGGGACACGTTGCGCCCATCGTCCCCTGCCTCCACCTCCACCTCTAACTCGGCGTCGTCCTCCGGAACAGCACGAGAGTCAGAGCCCTCCTCGGTCTGACCAATGTAGACGTTGTGCGGGTCGGAGGGATCCACCACCTGGTTCCTCTTCTCCCTGTGCAGCAGGAGGCGCTCCAGCGGCACTGTGTTCTTCTTAGGCAGGAAGAGGGATGTCTGCGGCAGGTTCTGGCCCGCTGAGAACACCTGTCGGGAGCCCTCCAGGTTGAACAGGATGCCGGTCCGGGTGGAATAGTACACGTCCCGGTTGTTTTCCAGAAGTCTGTGGTTGAAAAGGCAGTCATCCCTGAGGCAGGTGGGCTGAAAGACAGAAGGAGACGGGGAGAAAATTAAACTACAGTGCAGGAATATCTAGATACTAAAACATCCATCTAATACATTTTGCTGTGCAAAAAAAAACAAGTGAAAAAATGAAAATGCTAATACCACTATTAGCAGTTTGTTCACTTGATATCAATGAAAATAATTCAAATGAATGCATTTATGTGTAAACATCCAATAGTAGCAGTACATTTTGTGCGTAAAAGCATAAACGAGATCTTTAAAATGCGTATGCGTAAAACCCCACAAATGATGCCAAACCGTTATCGGCGTCACTCAACTAAACGGTAAAAAAAATTAAATAAATTGATGTTAATAAGACGCCCTATAGTTGCAGTACGTTTGTGCGTAAAATAAAGGCTCCTTACTTGGCACCCTTTACGCATCGTAAAACCCCACAAGGGTGCCAAGTAAGAGGAACTCAAAAGTAATAAAGTTTAGTATAGGGGATCGATTGATATAATAGTAACAATCAATCGAACTGAAAGTGAATATTGGCTTACCGAGCTGAATGGGTTGCCCTCCAAATCCATACACAGGTAACGGCTGCTTTTGACGCCGAGGATGGCAATGCGCTCCCTTGTTTCAGCTTTCAGTAAAATCACACCTGCAGGGAAGAAAAATCAATGAGCATCAGAATGTTAAACACAGAACTTTATTACAAAAAATTACAAAAATGAAAACACACTTGAAAACGAGGTTAAGGATCTTACTATATGAACTCCTGACTGTAGTCCGGCGCACAGTGCCATCTAATTTGATCTCCAAGTAGAAGGTGTTGAGGTGTGTCGATGTCTGCAGGTGGACATATCTCCTCGGGTTCCCCCAGTTGGATCCAACCAGCGGGGACGGGTTCGGGGCCGTTTCCCCGAGAGGAAATCCCTGGAGTACGGCGAGTAAGAGCGCAAACACAGTGTCCCTCATCCCCAGTCTCCTGTTGACGTCCATCCTGGAGCAAACCGGTGGTTTCCACTGCGAGCTGCTGGAAGTTTTCAGATGCTCTGTTGTCCCAACGTTTGGAGACAGTTCCTATTTAAAGCCCCTTGAGTGCCACTCCTGCTCACATCCTTTGCGTAAAAAAAGGAAACTCGCCCCCAAAGCAGATGTGCGGGTTTGCTGCAGCGGAAGGGCCACTTCCACCTCTGTCTGTTTATCCCGATGCTCTTGGACAGACTGAACTTTTATTTTAGTGACACGTCTTGACTCATCCACCTTAAATACTATTCTAAGACTATTTCCAAATGGTCCAAAGACAACTGGTTCTGTTTTTGTTTGTTTAGACTGGAAACAAGCAAATAAAAAAGAAAGAACGAAGAAAACAAAAAAGGACATGAATGCAGATTTGTTAAAAATGATTTGCTAAGTAGGCTAAATCAGACAGAATTTACTGTTAGTTAGTTAATTTGACGTTTCCAATTCGTGCAAACTCCAGAATTCTCGATTAAGGAATTAATTAGTAATTATTAAGCGTCATATTAAATATGTTTACAGTTTTGTTTAATTGACTGGACGTCATAGTTTGAAGTTAGTTCAGTTTGCTGCTTTTACGCACCTGCCTAACCCAACTCAACATTTACACCCTTTCACCAGCAGAGAGAGCCACTCCCTTATTTAGTAGAGTTTTACTGGGAGACTGACTGGCTAAACTATGTTTTGGAGTTTTAGCATAGGGCACATTAAACTGTTTATCAGTATAAAGAATACTCCTGATCTTGTGTTAGAGATTACACAAAAAACATTTTCAACAGCTGCTCTTAAAAAAATGTTCATCCAAGAAATTAAATTCGCAACCCAAATCAAGATAATCTTCAAGTATTCTATTTGCACACAAACATAACACAAAGATTTTACATAAACTCAAGTACTGCACTTAAGTTCAAATTTGAGGAACTTGTACTATTGTACCATTTTATTCTCCATATTGTACTTTTAACTCCACTACATTTATTCAATAACTTTAGTTACTGGTTATTACAGATTAATAATACAAAATATAATCAACAACTACAAATACATTATGATGAAGTCTTTATTGATTCCTTGGTGAAATTCACAAGCTACCCATATATATAATTATAATATATATATATATATATATATATATATATATAGAGAGAGAGAGAGAGAGAGAGAGAGAGATAAGCTGCTCCTTTATCAGCTGCAACAATAAAGCGATGTACAAATTATTGCATCAATAATTATAATTTAATGATATAAAACAGTACAGTATTCTAAAATAAATAAGTATACGTTGATGCTTATACTTTTGCTTTAGAAAGTTTTTTAATGCAGGACTTTTACTTGTAACAGAGTATTTCTACTGTACACTGTGGTATTGCTACTTTTACTTAAGTAAAAAATCTGGGTACTTTTTCTACCACTGATAAATACACACTCACATCAGAGTTCAACTGATCCAACAGAGAGATCGACACTTTACCAGCAACCAGTTAAAAAAAAACTTTTATTGTTATCTCAGGAATACAGTAGACTGCTGTGCACAGCACATACGTACAAAAATAAAAGGAAAAACTTTAATATCCTTACATAGCATTGTCTGTTTTCAGAAACAAATAACTGAAGTTTGTTTCATCTTAATTTACAGTCATCAGCAAACCAAAACTAAGGCAGAGGGTGAGGTATATGAGAACAGAAATGAGAGGAATAGAGTGGAGACTCACTCCCTTTTAGAGCAGAAGTTTAAAAAATAAATGAAACACATGAAGCACACACCCCGAATTAAGCTTGGGGCTCAGACATGCTAGTAGTACATGAAACATTCTTTTTAAAAAACATATTCCTCCCCTTGAATTATTTCAAATTTGATCTAGGATAAGCTGTTGAAAGAAAAATAAACGACGACAGAGAAATCTGGATAACATTTTTTGGTCAAAGCTGAAAGGTGAGCTTTTTGTTTTAGACACAGACCTTCACTCTTTTTAGGGATCCAGCTCTATTTCTTGACAGAAAAATGTGAGAAAACTCTTTACTCTAGTGTATAATCAGGTAAGGTGCTGCGACAGACGTCAGACATCTTTGATTGTGAGGCGGGCAAGAGAAGTGCTCATTGCTGTGCATGCGCAAAGTTCACTTCCACAGCTTCCTCAGCTGAAAATGCTGAAACAAGGATCGTTTTTCATTTACTACTTCAACCAAAAACGATGACAATCTACTCCTGACAAGAAATGTACATCTGTGGTATTTCATGCAGCCTCATCTACAGCAGCAATATGTCTGGTTTTTTTTGTTGAAACTTTGAGTTAAGCTTCCGATAAATTTGCATCTCAGTAGCCTCGGCACTCACACACACACACACACACACACACACACACACACACACACACACACACACACACACACACACACACACACACACACACACACACACACACACACACACACAATCATCATCATCAGAACAAAAAGAGCAAGATATTTATCTGTTAGAAAAATACTGTTATGAATCGATCTGTGCGTCCTAGACAGTTGAGCAGCAGGTGATACTGGTGATGAGAGGTGACTGGGGTAGGGGCAGTGCCCAGCAGCAGCAGCAGCAGCAGCAGAGGGCACATCCTGTGGATGGCAGGGGTGCCGTCCTGCAGCAGGAGAGGTGAGGCCTTGCATGACTCTGCTCTCTGCCTGCTCCTCACACACTGCACTAACTGTGCAGATGTCCCCTCCCCAGAAATATCCCAACACAAGTACTGGAATAGGGGAGGGGACCGCATGTTGTAGAGCTGCATATTAAAGAGGTGGGGCTCTATAAATTTAGAAGAGAAGTAGGATTGTTTAAAAAAATAAATAACGCAGATGAGGAACTATAGGAGCTATCTATGGTTCTGTACCAGTCAGTTGGAGAGCACTTCTCGAGCCATCAGTTCACTAAATTATATTCTGTTTAAGCATAAAATAAAGTGTTTCCTGCATGAAAAAGATACTTCAAATTCCTATTTCGTTGAAACAGTAGGACCCATATAGCCGACCACCCCGGACCACTGGGGTTGGGGCCAAGGCTGGTCCGTGACTCTGACCTTGAACTAAAAAAGGCTGAAAGGAGAGGAGGAAGCTCCTGGGTTACAGCTGGAATCCCAAGGTCCCTGGCTGCAGTGGGTGGGGGGGGGTGGGTGGGGGTAAGGGACGAGCAGAGATGGGTGGCGAGGGGTGACAGCGCTCAGAGGGGGGGCGGGGGGGGGGCATTCAGGTATGTGGGAGGCTGCCTGTCATCCTGGCAGATCCACATTCCTGCAAGTGGTTTGACGAACAACAAAGACAGCGAGCCGGCTCTGTCACATACGTCTTTCTTGGATTTAAATAGTCCTGCTTCCTCTCCAAACACAAGAACAAATGGAGGCAGCAGTATTCAGGTTTTTAACAGCTGCAGAAAACACACGTGTAGATGTACACTATAAGATTCTCTGAAACTGAGTCAAGTAAGAACAACATCACTGGAATATGTAACTGGATATTAAATATATATATTGGTCCACATGATAGCAATGAGTGTACAAACTTCAGCTTGGTAAACAAACTGCCACAATGCATACCATTACTTATATGAATACCCTATTACATATTAAAAGTGTGCTTCTATGCTCACGTGTTCCACGTCAAATTTATAAGATCAAGCTAAAAATCAACAGAAATTATGACATTTCTTATAGTGCGCATCCAGTGACTGCACTGTCCTTTAGTCCTTCGGGGGAAATCATGATTGGTTCATCCATATTTTCATTTAAAACAATCTGCTTCCAGCTCCCAACACCTCGCTGCCACTGCAGTGCTGCTGCAGAGCACACAGACAAGCGGGGGAAATGGCCCAGGGCACGCACACACCAAACACACAAAGACCCATTAAAAGAAACAAACGTGGAAACGATTCTTACCAAAACATTCAAGCACCATCATGGATGGCTAACTGTGCAACCTGGATTCTTGTTGCCTCGTTCAGGCAACTGCGACAAAGCAGCGTCAAAAGCTCCTGAATTCTTCTTTTACATTTGCAAGTATTTACATTGTTTTTTCATTGGTTTCATGGACAGTAGACATCATTTTCAACAGCAGCTAAAGCTTTGCGATAAAACAGTAACCCGGTTTACTGACGGAGCTCTGTCTAAGACAATGTGCAGGTTCATTTGTACTATGCGCTCGCAATCTGGCCAGTTACTCGCAATCCGTCAGTCGATTCTTGTGCAAGCCAGGTCCAAACAAAAATGTCCTCCATGCTCGTATAGATATGTATTTCACCCTGTTTAGTAGCTGGCAATGCCACACAGTCAAACCTATGGCCTCGTGCCACTTTCTATGGCTGACTGCTCTCTGGTATCAACCACAGATTGTATATGACTTAATCGATCTAATTACAGAAAAGAAAATAAACCAGAGATAGTCATACCCCCCCTCTCTGAGGCCCTCTCCGGCGTGTCAGCCCTATTTCTGACTCCGGCGGGTGTCTCTTACATGCAAGTTTAAGGGGGCCACAAGTGGGAACACCAAGGCACCTTTAAATCGTGCAGCAAAGGTAGTGCATTTAAGTTTCCCCCACTGCCGGACATTGATAATCTGGCAGGGAGCCATCAAGCGCTACAAGGTTTGAAAGAAATCATAAACTTAAGCAGATATTTGAGCAGACGTCCATGCATCCCTTAATCTAGTAAAGTGGTTCTTTGAGGTAATAAAAAGTATTCATTTCACTCTTTGAAAGCACAGGATATAGCTCATCCTCCATCTCAAAAAAGGAAGTGACACGCACAGCAAAGCACCAAGGTAAAGTGAGACAGGCAAAGGCTTCAACTCTCCCCGTCCATAAAAACAATAAGCAGCACATTGCATATACAAAGATAGCTATCCAAATATACATATATATATATAACAGAATAAATATTTGTGTTTCCTCTTGCAGTCCATCAGTGTGTATATCTATGCATTTCTATATTACCTGGAAGAACATCCACATGTGCAAATGACTGAGTTATTGCCAGTTTCTCTCATAGTCGCGGGAGGAAATGTGTGACGGTCATGGCCGGGGTGGCCTTGTTGCCTCTCTTAACGCGGCCATGCTTGCTGAGGGCGATGTAGAAGCCCTTGTAAACAAAAGACTCATAGGCGTTGTAGTTGTTGGGCAGCAAAGTCTCCTTGAACTTGCACTCATCCACGAAGACTTTCTATAAATGCCAAAAAGAGAGAGAGGGTCAATAAATCTCATGGCAGACACAGAATGAACGTCACAACATACCGGTACGCATGGTTTCACAGCTTGCAGGAAACTGGAGGAGATGTTGCAAAAGACACCAGCCTCCTGCTTTTACTCTTATAACACATCTATCTGAAATATTCCAACTCATTCAAAAGGAGAAATGCATCAAATGCTAAAACAATATGTACAGCATTAGGAAAACAGTGACACATTATAGAATATAATTTAGACATTGTAGTCCATAACATGTGTATTTATAACCACATTTGGGCAAAATAAATATAAATATAGTATAGTTGTATATCCTTTATTACAACCATAGGGCTAAAGTTGGGTATGAATGATACCTGAATTTCCGTACCAACATCAAAATAATACTTTAAACTAAGATATTGAATTTCTTAAACCCCTTTTTTCATTTATCAAAAGAAGCTTAAATAAATAATCTCAAAGATTTTTATTTCATTAAATGTCTGTTAAGTTACTATTTATCGTTGAATGGGGTAACAGAATGGTGATTGAGCCTATGGCTCACTGATGAAAGCCCTTGCATTTGCAATATTACAAACTGGGTGTCTGTGCGACATTCCCGGGAAAAATGACAAGTGATCTCTGGGAAGTGAGATCCCAAAACACACCTGCAATTACTGCTTATCGCCATAGGTGCCGCCAAAGAGAATGAAACGGAGACCTTTGAAATAGTAACTTTAAAGGAACACGCGACTTATTGTGACATTAGCTTATTCACCGTAACCCCGACAGTTAGACAAGTCCATACATACCCTTCTCATCTCCGTGTGTGTCGTAACTCTGTCTGACGGCTCCACCGTTAGCTTAGCCTAGCACAGATCCTGAAGGTAACCGGCTCCAACTAGCCTACTGCTCCGAGTAAGTGACAAAATAACGGCAACATGTTCCTATTTACATATTGTGATTTGTATAGTCACAGTGTGTACAAATAACGTCACTTGAGACACAGCCATCTTTTCCGTCCAAGTAGCACTGCTTCCCTTTCTGAGAATATAGTTCCCAGTTTATATACAGTTAGAAGATGGCTGTGTCTCAAGTGACGTTATTTGTACACGCTGTGACTATACAAATCACAACATGTAAATAGGAACATGTTGCCGTTATTTTGTCACTTACTCGGAGCAGTAGGCTAGTTGGAGCCGGTTACCTCCAGGATCTGTGCTAGGCTAAGCTAACGGTGGAGCCGTCAGACAGAGTTATGACACGCACGGAGATGAGAAGGGTATGTATGGACTTGTCTAACTGTCGGGGTTACGGTGAATAAGCTAATGTCACAATAAGTCGGCGTGTTCCTTTAATTTTTCAAATTTGAAATGTAGATTAAACATAAAGTGGCCATACAGGCCAACTTTGTCTAAACAAAAAAAAACTAAAACTGGCAAACCTTTGATTTATATCAGAAACTGTCTTATCAAAGAGAAAGTACCAAAATTAGATTTTGGTACTTTTAATAATAAACGCTACCAAAATAGTTTTGAGGTTTGATAGCCAGCTCTACATAATGCTAGCCTGGAAATCCAGACCCAAATCCGAAAGATTAAGGGTCTGTCATTGAGTAATGAAAATGGCCCAACTCGAGGGGCGGCACTAAGCATGCATTTGAAAATCTCACTGCACGCAACTGGATAACCATACGACCAATCACAACAATACACAGGGTGACGTATCCAGAGCCCCATACGCTTAGCTACCAGCGGAGCTAACTGGTAGATTAAACTGTCGTCATCTGTTTAGCTCGTCTCTGGCCCGCCTATATCAGATACACCAATGTGATTGGTGCAGCTCGGCTAAAAGGGCATAGTTAATGAGCATCTTTACTGAATGCCAGAGTGACACACTGAGCAAATTCAAATTGTGCTATGTAACATAATGCTGTTGTATCTTTCATTGTCGATTTAAAGACGAATACCATTCACTTTACATTCCGCTCTAAGAGCTGCACACCGTTCTCTTTTAATAAAGCTAGATAAACTAATGCTAGAGGCCCATTACTGTACAAATCAACAGGACAGTTAACATTGACATTAATCTGTTGATTTAAAGAATTCTGGAGTTATTTCCTTTTTTTTTTTTTTTTTTTACAGTATAACGTTTTATAGGTTAATTAAGGTGTCTACAGTATAATCTTTCAGTGATTTCTGAACATGTATCAAAAGACCCATTGCATAATTTCATGTTGATGAATATCACGTAAAAAACACTGCCTTTTTGTAATCTAAGACATTAACTGGCCTATATTTATAAAGACAGGGCTCAGCTAAGTTAAATGTTTGACCTTCTGTTGGTTTTAACCATAAAATGTTCACATATTATAGTACTGCAGTTAAACACAATGTTGTTGTACTTTACTTGATTATCTCCATTTTATACTACTTTATACTTCAGTTTTACTACATCTCTAAGGGAAATACTGAACGTTTTACTCAACTACACTTATCTGAGTTACTTTGCAGATTAAGATTTTACATAAAAAAATAAATGTATGAACATTTGCATAAAAATGCTGCTTACATGTTAACGCATCAATAACAACATTTAATGTCAATAATATACATTAATATACACCAACTGGGGCCACTCCACTGCATCAGTACTTTTGATATTTAAATTACATTTTGTTGATAATACTTTTGTACTTTTACATAAGTACAGTGTTGAGTGCAGGACGTTAACTTGTGGGGTACTTTCATATTGTGGTATTTTACTCGTGGTTACTAGTGGTGGAAAGTATTTTCATTTTCTGCTACTTCATACTTCTACTTCACTACAATTCAGAGGCAAATATTGTATGTTTTACTCCACTACATTTATTTAGTAATTTGACTTACTTTTACAATTAAGATTAATAATATCAAATATAATCAACAAATAAATGATGATGTATTATTGTCAGTTAATATAAGATAAGACTTTATTGATCCTCGGGGGTAAATTCAAAAGCTACCCAGCAGTAAATAAACATGAAAGCAACAACATTAAAGTGATGAACACATAAATGCATCGAGAATTATAATCCAATAATATATTGTGAAATGGGCCACTCTGCACAATAAGAAATGTATTATGGTAGCTACTTTAAGTATATTTTGATGCTAATATATTTGAATGCAGGACTTTTACTTGTACGAGTATTTTCACACTGTGGTTTTGCTACTTTTACTTCAGTAAAGGATCTGAGTACTTCTTCCCCCACTGCCAGATTCTGACACAGAACCCCCCCCCCCCCCCCATCATCAGAGCATATTAATAACACAACAGTGCTCATAAACCCACGGATGCAGCAGCTACATGAACTCATCTTACACTGAGCAGGATGTGTGTGGAGTGGCGCACAAACGTACCGTTCCGTATAACCTTCCCCTGCTGTTCATTGCGACAAACAGCCCACTCCTCACCCCGAACATGCTGATCACTCCTCGGTCCACGGTGGATATCTCTATTAGACCTAGACGAAACACAATGTTAGAAAAGCAAAGACACTCGCACGCTGCGACTGGGGACAAAGTCGAGTAACTGGCCTATGCAGCAGTGATGGGTGTAACCTTGCAGGTGCACTGCGACTGGATGATGCTTCCTCTGCTCAATTAGCACTTTGGAGTTTTCACCTATTTGCTTTGTTTAAATGATGATGCCCTGTGAGTGTAGTTTACGGCGTGTTGAGTGGGGTCTGTGTGCGTGTCCTGCTGCAGCGAGGACGCAGGGTAAAAATAAGTTAGCCTCTAAACTGGGTCCAAGCATTCATGTCATGTTTTGGGCTTGGGAGGATATTTCGCAGTGCACGGATGTAGGGCTCAGTACACTGTTTTTGCATCGGAAACTTTCAACCATGCCGACACCTCTTATTAAATATCATGCAAGACAAGTGACCCGCTCTAACTTTTACACAGCGTGCGCAGTGTTACAGTACGCTCTTTTTTTTCGGGTCCAGTGCATTGCCGGATGCAACTCACTGTATGGGTTCTCATTGTGTGCACCGCTTATCCTGCCATCCGGGAGCACCTGCAGGTGAAACCCAATGCCCACGTTGCAGTACAGTCGCCGTACTCTTTTGATGCCCTGCAAATAGTCACTCTCCCAGTTCAGCTCCGATTTCCCCCCATTTATACCCAGATAGGAGCGAGAGAAGAGGGTCTCCCACTTCTTTTCCAATAAAGTCGCATTAGTCCTGCTCGTAATCGGATAAGATGAAACGATCCCCCAGAGAGAAGTCCACAGTACAATAACTGCTGGCAGCGTCCAGTGCGTCCTGGCCCCGCTGGACATACTGTAGAGGCACCTTTGCGCAACGGCCATCCAGTTTACCTTTGGGGCACGTGGTCAAAGTTACCTGCCCTAAAAATGCAACTCTTCTGATTGTTTGTCCTTTGGCATGGTGGTGGTGAAGGCTTAATATGGGATCAAGGCAGATCAGGGCCCCATAGCCCGAGATCTGAGCAGGAGAGGGAAAGAGCGCGTCGGAGCTTGAATTGGAGCCGGCGGCGATGATCATCTTTCGCCGCTCCGCGCCTCTGTACAGGCAACGCTGGTCGTGGAGGGGACACCACTCACCGCAAAACCAGCTCACCTTGGCTCCGACTCTCACATTTTAAAATGACATCACTATGACACTGCTGCACCCCCCATCAAATTTAGGAGGAGGAGGAGGAGGAGGAGGAGAGAGTTACAGGACCCCAGCAGCAGCAGTTCTAATAAGAATGATGGGGGTGCTGCACCTTCACATCTGCGTCGAACAAGCCAGAGAGAATAAGAAGATGGGTTTCCTGTGGTGTTTTTTTAAAATAAAGCCCTTAGGCCGTGTTCCAACTCTTACACATCAAAACTCCAGTAAGTCCTTGCATCACTTCATCTCACAAAACTTCCAAACCCAATTCATTAAATTACACAATTAAGGAAAATCCGAAATAAACACTTTCATACAAAGCCAGTCACCGAAAGGTTTGATGAGTATGAAAGTGATGTAAATCATATGCTATGGCCTCTACAATTTTAAGTTAAGTTTGAGTAAAGAAAAATTGAGCAATACAAATACAATTAGCTAAAATAATATCACCAAAAATAGCATTAAAACAAAGTTCAAGAAAGATATATATGCAACTAAATACAAAGACCATAGTCAAGCGGGAGCCTGTAATAAAAAGTTTAGCTAATGAGGTGAAAATCAGCAAATGAAAACACAAAGGCTGCAGGTAACTTAGATATATTTATTTTCCTTTAATATGTTTACTTTTCCATTAATTGATTTATTCTATAAAAGGTCAGAAAATAGTTAAAAAAGGCCAAGGTAGTCTTACGATTGTTTTGTACAACCAGCGGTCCAAAGTACAGCATAGGTCCAGATATTCTGAATTGATCAATTGATAAAGTCATTTAATCAAGAAAAAATGACAAGCCATCGTAGGTTTTGGCTTCTCAAATGTGAAGATTGTCTGCTGTTTTATATAATTTGAAAGTAAATAGTATTTTATCCTAAATGTCATTTTCAATAAATCAATAAATCTCATCTCAAAGGAATTCAGGGTTGCAAGTCATTATTTTTAAAAGTTTAGGTTTTAAGTTTATTTTTTAAGTTGTTAGTTTACTTTATTTTGAACATGTTTAAAATATATATATAAAACATTACAAACAGATAAATAAGATCATGTACATCTCAGCACAAACTTCCAAAATTATTGTGATTCAAATAAGAAATTCCCATGTTCCAAGTTGTGCTATACTGTGCTTTTATTTTGAAGGTAGTCTAACCTATTTTCTCAGTCTTCCTGTGGCTAATTGTGGTTGACATGACAGCTCTTCCTCACATGGGAGACCTGCAGAAGGGGAGGGGAGGGGTGTGTGTGTGTGCGTGTGTGTGTGTGTGTGTGTGTGTGTGTGTGTGTGTGTGTGTGTGTGTCTTTCATTGGCGTTGAGCAATCATGGGATGGACGGATGGATACTGTGTCCAGAACCCAAATCGGGACGGTGGTCATATGTCCTGGCAGCCTGCTGCCTTATTTAGAAGGAAGGTGTAAAAACAGTCACAGGAGAGCAAATGGCAATCCTGTCTGACACTTCCTTAGCTGTTTGTTCAGGAAGTTTACACAACCAGATATTTTGGCTGGTCAAATTGCGCATTATTATTGTTACAGTAACATACCCTGCGACTAACAGAATAATCTAACCGTGGATTAAATGCCTGGCACTGTTTTGAGTTCAGGTCCAGAAATAAAGTGGTGAAGGAAATGTGGAAAAAGACCTGCAGTTGATGATCTTAATAATTCCAAAAAAAACAACCACCACTATTTAACTTAAGAAACATCGCAATTTTTTTTGTCAAAAATGTAAATAAATTAAGTCTATTGCACTCAGTTCACCGTCCTTAACATCCCTGTTTGCATCCTATCCTGCAGGGTGCTGGGAAGAGATGAAGGCTCGGGGGATTTCCCAACGCATCACAGAGCACCAGGCTCTGGGGCCCTGAGGTGCTCTCGGCTGCCAGGGAGCCTCAAGCCCACCTTAGCAACCAATGAGGCCTCGTTGCTGATAAACAGCCATGGCAAGACAACCCATAATGGAAAAACAACAAACAAACAAAACATTTCATATAATGTGGCGATATATCTAGATTGCAACAGAACTGTGTTTAGTGGTGTTGACAGTCATTGAATTACACTTTAAGTCACAGGTACATGTTTTGATATACTTAAAGATACACTGTATGTTGTCAACATTACTGCACGTAAAAGTATATTTCTATAGTTATATAAAGAATATATGTATGTAAGTAAAAGAGAAAAACAGGACCTTTTAGTCCCAATGGAGCAGATAGACTGGGCCACACTGGACCAGCAAATTAATGATTTGCTGTGTAAGCACATGACTATGCAATCCAAGGCAACCAACAGCCTGAATAGACAAAACTACTTGGTTATTGACAGAGTGTAACTTTAATCAATGGAGAGTGGGCACCGTTAATGAGCCGGTGCTGAGCTCTTGAGATTAATTCAGCTAATACTGTTATATTGGCTGAGGCTGCTTTTTTGGTAATAACACATTTTAAAACATCTGAAGCAAATGCACAACAAGATACCACTTATCCTTAAATATGAATTTACATATTACATACATCAAGTATACTAATGTGATATGTCTGTTGTGATACGGTGAGATGAGAAGTAATCAACTACTGTCCACTGTCTACTGTAGAAGCAGTAGAGGTCGAGATATCCTAATTTTAAACGTCTTGTATGGGTCAAGCACAACTAGATAATAAACAGTAATACAAGTACCCTTTAAAACTACTAAGCAATTATCCAAGAAGTTGCAGATGTTTTCTGGTGATCAAATAATCGATTGATCAACTAATGATTTCAGCTTTAGACTGGCGCAAGACTATGTCCAACTATGAACATTGAGCAACCCCAAAAACTGAGTCATAGTGGGGCAACAGGAGGACAGAAGGAGCCAGATGGAAACTTGCCCACATAACACACCAAATTGATTTTGCCTATAGACACCACCTTACCGAATTTATTAGAGCAAAAGGAGACTAGAAACTAGAGACTCAAGCAAGAGAAAAGTGTTGGCAGTTTACTATTGTCTGGTCAGCTGTCTTTGTTGCAATTATAGGATCTATTTAGTGCACACACACACACACACACACACACACACACACACACACACACACACACACACACACACACACACACACACACACACACACACACACACACACACACATCAATCAGAAAATGGACTAGAGGGAATAGCCATACAAACAGCTTTTGTGCATATTACCAAAGTGTAAGTAACTGGATACAGGAGGATGCAAAGCTTTTTTAATTGCCGTTTTATTAACGTGGGGTTTAAAAGACGAGATTGAAGCAACAGCTGGGGATTTCCCTGGAATGACACCAGAATCACTGGCACAGACGAGTAATAATACTCAGTCCAACTGTTTACGTTTGTATGGACGACACAACCAAGGCACAGGCCTTCACATAAAGACTACCACAGCAGTTGTAAGAAAATGTATGAGATTCTTTGCTCAAGTAAGAAAACTTTATATTTATAAAGAAGCTAGCAGTAACGTCGTGATCGATCGTAAACAATTGGATTTCATTGGATCCAATGGAGCAGCGGCTTGTAACATAGTAACGGTACCACCCTGAAAGAAGCTCAGGGGTTCAGACTTTTGCTGAACAAGCTAATGTATAATTCAACAGCCAAAAACTGCACTGCCTCTTATTCTATGCTGCTTTGTAAATTCGTGACACAGTGGAGAGAAGCAGCAAATCCACTGGGAACCTGAAACTAACTGGCATGTCTTGTTACTAGAACATATGCAGAAGCTGAAGTATATTAGGAGATCTGTTCTGCTTCTTTCATTATTATTGTGTCAAGGTTTGAGCTGCACAGAGGAGACAAAGACCAGCCTGTCAGAAGGGAGTCTTGCCAGTAAAAATATCTTTTCAAGGGTACAGCTTGTGCACCTTGCAGAGAAAGATGTGGCTGCTGCTAAATTGAGCGTACAGTGACTAAGGGGAAAAGAAGCAAGGCAGAGGTGACTTTTACAAATCCCAACCAATGAGACAGCCATTTTTATTATTAGTAAGACAAACGGTATATTCTAAAACAAAAAAGACCCATCTGTCATCAGATTGTTTGGATGACTATCAGCAAGATATTCAGCAAAACATCCAAGGTAGTTAGAGTAAGGAAACACAGTACCTCCTAAATGTGTAGAGCAGCAGCAACCAGAGAAACAAAACTCACAACCACATGCTGGACCCCACCTTGGTCAACAATCGTAACATTTAGTTCACTAAAGCCATGGAACACCAAGACTTGGAACATCAATTAGTAAATTAACATAAAGCGATTGATTATCGGTTGGCCGACACAGACATCGTTATCGGCGTATATGTTGTCCAATAAGCGCTGATATGAAAGCAGAACATATAATGCAGAAAACGATGCTTGGGGTGATTTAGAAATCTGTGTCGTTATGTACAGTAGTGCTTTATTTAAATGGAGAGCAACTGACTGACACTGAACATACATTTCTATTTAGCTATACGTTTTATTTATTTAAGTATTTATTTATTTATTAATTTCTAGAATTGGTTGACAATGTAATACATTGTATATATAATACGGTTCAATTTTAAATATTCTTTATTAAAGTTATATAAAAGAAAGCAGCCTTCTGAGTACCTTTGCATAGTCATATCGGTGCAAAATGTTCATTCCAGCTAAATGTTTTCCCATCTAAAATCATTATGGGTCTCAAAAATCCCATATGGGTAGGACTCTAAACTAATCTAGTAGTAAAATGACTAAAAATGAATGTGCAACTAATTATTGTCATAATTTTTCAAACAAAAATGTCGTTTAAAAAAATCTTTTTGCACTGTGGGCATTTTCCGCCATTTTCTAGACCAAACTGTTGATCGGTTAAATGATAAAATATGTCGAAAATGAATGGATAATGAAAATAGTTAGTTGCTTGCAGCCCTAGTTTTTGGGAACAAAAACCTGTGGTCAAACAAGAAACTTAAAGTAAAAGGATTTCTTTCCTGTATTCTATTTTGGTGGCAAAGCCAAACTTTATAAACTACAGACCTTTTTTGTATCTTTTTAAAATGATTTTGGCAGCAAAAGATGATCTGATGGAGATCTCTTTGGCGATGGAAATAAATATTGTCAATTGTCTAATGAAATAGTTTTAGGGAGCATCGATGTATACTATGGCTGTAATGGTAAATTTCATTCAAAATTCAAATCACAAAATAGTTACTCTTATGTTTGAAGATGCCATGGATAGAGAAAAAATGCTAGAACTCGCAGCGGGGAAAGAGTAAAAGTCATAGATAGCCATGCACTTTGAATAATGGTAAATGCCTCACACCGTGGCCATTGATCTCCATTTAAGCTAAGTAATCAGATTGGATCCCAAGAGAGCTGAAAGATGTGAAAACGTTTGTTTAAAGATGTGACCAAACGGTTTTGTTTGCCTTACATGGTGAGCTGCATTGCCCTGAAGTGTGCGAGCTCAGCAGAGTTGTCAATTCACAAAAGCCTTAGTCCTAAAAACGAGTATGTTTTACTGTGCAGATTTTGCAGATGCCCTTGATTCAGGCTCCACAAAGACCATTAGTGTAATAACACCTGCCAACAAACCCATTATATCAAATACATTTCTTTTTCTATTTATCAATGAGATATCTTCCTGAAAGCGATGACATAATTTTCTTAGGTTGATGTCTTGTTTTTCGCTCTCCGCTGAACCAAATATGAGATATGGGAACATTGAGGCTATGGTTTGGTCAGTGCCACATCTTTGCCATAACCAAGTGCTCCTTCGAGGCAAAGTCTGGCAGACTTAAGGCCACGAGGAAAGCTGTTTACGTGGCCACCATGCTGAAGAGACAGTTTGGTTTATGGCTGTAGGAAGAGATAGAGATCAGAGGAGGTGTCAGCTGCTGAGTCGGCAGCCGATTCCCCCTGGCTCCTCTTCCCTCTCTCCCAGGAACCCAACACCAAGCCAGGCCTCCAGGACCGAGCAGGAGAATGTGAGGAATTCTCTCAACACATTTGCTCACTGCTTTGCACGTTCTCACCCCTACGGGATGTAAAGAGTGCCGCCAGCCCTGAGGATGCGACCACCTTGCTCCACAGTGAGGGTGGGCGAGAGGCAGCAATGAGCGGAGGATCAAGGCAATTTGGCTGATGGGTAGGGGAGAGCGTCAGGAATGGCACACTGCTGAGAGAGTGAGTCATCCTGGACAGAGCTGCTGTCATTTGGCCAGCACAACAAAGATTGGATCATTTATTTTTGTCACGGCCCCTGCTGTCGGAAATCTAAACCCACAAGGAATTGATCAAGGGTTTTGCCTGTCCAGGAGAGCAACTAATACAAAATGATATTTAAGAATGATCCAGAAGAATGAGTGGCAAGTTGTGCTTTACCCAGAACAGTTTAATTTAACTTTACTAATTAGAGCCTAACAAAAAAGTGACTAAGGGATTCATAATTTGTAGCATAGGCCTGAACTAACAAATATTTCCATAATCATTTGTTGGTTATTTAAATTAACTGATTAATCATCTAGTCACTAAAATATCAGATAGTAGTGAAAAATGCAGGAGCCCAAGGACATGTATTTTGCTCTATTGCAGACCTTTTTTAGTTACACAAAGTTCCGTATTTTCACCTTTGTAACACTCACAGGCCCCAAAAGCACTAACAGGTGTGGTAAAAACTCTCCTTACTGGGTCAAAAGGCAAGTAGGCAGCAGTCAAAAGATGAGCAGATTTCACGTCAGACATTTTGAGCTGTCGTAGTAGGAAAAGGACAGGTGTAAATAATAAAATGAATGATGGTTGAATTCCATTTAGCTGCTTTAGTTTCAGGGTCCTGGTACACTGAAGCAACAATGCACCAAAGACGACAATGATGAGCTGAGTGGGAAACTCAGTAGTGATGGCTGGTGGGAAGGTGTGGAGTGACAGGTGGAAGAGAGGAGAATGGAGCACCTGTCGCCGTGACAACCTCTGTGAAAAGCAGGTGAAAAAGTTGATTGTAATTTTGTATGTTTTCTATTTAGGAATATTTTTATTTCGCTTGTAAATGTTTATATCCACTATACCATTTGTTATAGTATTGTTGTTTTTGACTGATCAATGGACTGTGAATATGGAAACAACATCAGACACCACCCTGGTTAGGGCAAGATATCCAAAAACATTTGGTTAGTAAAGCATGGCGTAGTGAAGAAGGGTTCTGCAACACGTTTTAATTTTGGATGATTGTCAGTTGTACAAGACTTTCCTGTAACACTGCACTGAAAAATGCTCCTGCTGCACCTCAACCCTCTCACAGTGGACATCGCCCTCTGGTGTCAAACAGATGTTAAGACATCCAGTGCCTGTCAGTGATGATAACTCACTGCATTGCAGCACAGGGATTGCATGTTGTTTGACTGGGATCAATTTCGCTTTACCTTGTGAGAAGTATATTTTTTGGAATAGAAATTCACAATGCTTGACTCAATGAGCTTAGCTTCCTCTGAAACATAATGTTCTGTCCAGATGTTCAGCTAAACATAGTAAACTGTGTCATCCCCTGCATTGCAGGTAGTGTGTCTCAGTGGAATATCAAAATAAAATAACCTCAGGGCATTATTTGATTACTAATAGCCAACTGAGCCAGAGCTATAGATTACAATGAGTTTATTCAGTTATTTTCTTTGCCTTACCGACTGATCACTTCTTGATTTTTCATTTGACAATGAAAAGTTGTAACTACGTTTTACTGACAGAGATTACATGTTCATTGAGCAGTATGAGTCCTTGTGAGGAAACTAGGATTTGCAACAGTTAAGTGCACTGAGAGCATGCTGCTGTCAAAAGTATGTGGACACTTATTGGTCATTTTCAAATATGGCTGTGTGTTTTGTGCAGAATATACTTTGTGGGAAATGCAAAACAGAGAATCTGATACAGCCGATCTATCAACAAATGAGGTAACAGTAAGCGCAGTGCATCCCAGGCATGACGAGTCACTGAGGTCTCATGTGCTTGTGTCCTTTTGCCTGTGACCTCCCTGTAAAAAGGTCATCCTAATGAGACTGCTCCCCGTGTGCCCTTCAAGTTCCACACTGGAGTGCAGGAAACAATGCTACGTTACAGATGCTATTTTGAATGGTGTCACGCTGTAAAACTGGCAGCGTTGAATTATTGCCGGCCCCTTTGATGCTGTTTATATCCCTGCCGTCTTGTCAACACATATAATCATACTGCAGATTCCTGATCCAGGACCTGATATTGCCAATAACGCTGCCCGAAAACACAAGCAACAACGTCTTTATTCTTGTGCAGTAAATGACTTACTGTTTTGCTCAAGCCCAGCAGTTCCCAAAAGGGGTCCCAAGATAAATCTGAAAGGTCATGACTCACGGCTTGTTGGACTCACAATAAAAAAATAAAAACAAAGCTAAAAAAGAAAGAAAATCAATGCAACAGAACTGGAGATATCCTCTATTTTATTCCATGCATTCTATTTCCTTGTCAAAACCTGATGCCTGCATTACTCACAGTGCCACTTAGCCGCTGAAAGTTAACTAGTGAGTTATGCTAGTAGCGGCTAATGCAGCCTCGAGCTGCTAGCCTCAAGCGGCGATGAGGAGCGGGCTACAGAGGTCGGGTGAGCTCACTTCTTTCTAACTGCACGCCCCCCCCCCCCCCCCCCCCCCCCCCCCCCCCTCCGGATTTTTTCATTTTTCAAACTTCAGTCTTCAGCCCTAACCTACGCTGACTCAAGTGACATCACTTCATTTATTAAACTTCACACAGCAAAGCAAGCTTTATACAAGACGTTTTCAGTACATATGCAGTCGTACTCCCCAATACCTGCAAACAGACTTTTATGTGTAAATTGGTGGAGTTCCCCTTTAAAGTGATAAGAAAGAAAAAAACAATCTGTACATAAAAGTGCTTGTACATAAAATCTGCATACATTTAATGAAAATATGAAAATGCCTGAAACCCAAACAAATATGGACACCTCACATCAGCCAAAAACAATCCTTCAACGTAATAAACTTCAACTGAATGGATAGGTTATATTGTCACAGTATTTTAATTCTCACGAACAACAACTCTATAGTCATACAACCATCTTGATGGTGTGAGTGCTCGCAAATCGCTAACATGGGAACCTTCTCCATCTCTACCCACCATCCCGACACGAACGCAGCATTAGGTCATAACCTGTGATGAGGGGTCACAAGTGGACTTTGCTTCATTTTTAAAGCCAAAAAGGTTGAGTCCCACTGCTCTAGCATACTCTAAATACCTTCAAATGTAACAGACCAAAAGTCCCTATGAATGCAAGTCACGTTAAACAATTACAATTACTTGTGCAATAATCAGATTTATAACTTAAATCCATTTTTACATTACAGTAGGTTCTACCGTGTCTTCCATAAAAGCAATTGTCAACATTGTTGTTGTCATAAGCCCACACTAAAATCCTCTCCAGTCTCTCATCTCCCCTGCAATTAGCTTTGTGGTTGCCGCGTGTGTACTTTCAGCGAAAGCATGCACTTAAGAAGACAAGGTCTTAAAAAAACAAACTCCGGAAGCCACTGATTGACAGATGTGTCTGCCCACTCTGGTTCGCTGGCTAAAGCCGTGGCTGCTGTGGCCGTGCTGCGGTTGCCACTGGTCTATGCCTAAAGACATCGGACGCAAGGGCATTTCTAGGTTAAAATAACAACACCACACTGACACTGCAATGCAGCCGGATATCCGAAAAAAAACTTAGGAAGACATATTTAGTTTGAGGCTTGTAAATAACTGCAGCATGCCAATTAATTTTGTCACTGACAGAGCATTTTGTTTCCATGAAGAACTAAAAACACTTCCAGCATGCAACATACATAAATAACAAGAGTATATGAGGACTTTTTTTTTTTAACAAATCACCTCTTTTGCAGTACTTTTTATTACATTATCTTGCATCTTATTCATGCAAAACATGGCAATCTTTTTGCATCTCAACTAAAATATCTCACTACTAAAGAACCAGTCTATTTTTTCTTTGCTCTGCGTGGAATGTAAATAACAACACTGCAGTCTCCACCTGCGGAACAACCATACAAGGACAACGGCGCTGGACTGAGAGAGCCCCACACAAACTACCACTCTGAGATGCTAAACAGTACATAATGATGGCATTCACATCAGTGGTTGAGGGGGAAAACTGCCTCCTGACCACTTCCAACTAACAAGCTCAAATTAAGACCACTGATGACCTCACAACTCTCAACTAGGCCAGTAAATCTAGCTGGATGTCTAATTCCAAAATAGTCTGGTAAGTGTCTGCTGGTGCCACGGATACAAGGCACAGTTACGGGTTTGTAAGATATCATGAAACAGGACAGGTGTATACATTTCATATTTTGCCTGATGATGGTCTAGTACCGAAATGTTGACAGCTATTAAATTTACCTTCTCAAGTTAGACAGTGTGCAAGTTTATTTGCATATTTTGATCCAACAAAACTAATTAAAGATGTGACAACTTTGAAAGACCCTATTTACCTGTGTGCAACTAGCAACAACTTCATATTTTATATATGTACTGTGTGACATAACCAAAAACGTATATAAATCCTACATGTAACTTTAACTAATCCAGACTCTTTCCTGTACTTCTCACCAATAGTCAACTTTTTATTATTTATTCTATATTCAAGAAGATATCAGATTTTTTGATTGCAGTTGTGTACAATACCTCTACCATGCTTTCTAAATAATAATAATAATAATAATAATAATAATAATAACCCCTATTTACAGCACACTTTTTCAAAACTGAAATGGATTTTATATATAATTTGTTGTTGATTTTAATTTGTTGCACTGTTTCCCACAGTGCAGCAAATTAAAATCAACAAAATACAAAATCAATTAAAAGGTGGCAGAAGACATTAACTGAAGCATTTAAATCACATTTCAAAGATATCTTATGTGCACAGCCATGTTCAGCTACAACACACAACAAAACAAACAAGGAGGTTTAATAGTTTATGACATATAGAGGCTTAAGACGTGCGTTTGAAGATTTAAGGGCTGCTACTCACTTGTGAAAATTGTCCTTCATTTCTAACTAGATACCTGGAAAACAATAAAATAGGTTCATATATAGGCCCGGAGAGCTCAAGTAAGCTCTCCGAAAAAAAGGATGTTTTGTAAGAAAAGATTTAAAAGAGGACATTACAAACATTTCAGTTCCAACAGAAATGAAAGTAGCTCAATGTTTTCTTACTTTTGCTCATTTTTGGCTAAGTGAATACTTTGTGTACCACTGAGTACAAATGTATATGGACTTAATGTACAGCACAATACGCACTTGTTACTTGTTTTCAACATTTAACATCACATACCTAAATATTTTTAACTCAATTTCAGTATGCATCTTTTACCAGAGTCTTAAACAAGGAGGGTGTTTCTACTTTTAGTTAAGTGAAACATACATTGTGTTCTCCACGTGCCTTTGTTTGGGAACATACATTAACAGTGGAGGCGGTGCAATTTTCACTCCAGCAACATAAACCAAAATCATTTCCTGTACTAAGTTAAAAAGAGATGTATACATGGAGAAGTGCGAGATACATGGAACTGTCACCTCATGATTACCTTAAGCAAAGAGATAATGATTTCTGGGCGCCTGGGTAGCTCACTTGGGTAGCTCACTTGGGTAGCTCACCTGGTAGCAGCCGCAGGTTTGACTCCGCCCTGCGGCCCTTTGCTGCATCTCTGTCCCCTTTCATGTCTTCAGCTGTCCTATATAAATAAAGGCCTAAAATTTCCAAAAAATAATCTTTAGAAAAAACAAACAAACAATCTAGTCAGGAGCACAACGTAAACATCTATATGTGTGAATGGAAACGTGATGTTGTGACCGCAGTGTTTGCATGACTGGAACTGATATTTTAGTCATAGCTGTAGGCAGCGCTGGAGGAGTTTAGGAATGTGTGACCACAGGAACCTTTGGCCCCACGGCTGCATGTCTTCCTCCCTTGTCTGGGTCCGAAGACACGGACCATCACACCCTTGAACGTCTCGGTCCAGGTCCACTGTGTGACAAACCGCAGCCGACAGCCACCCACTCACAAACTGGAAAATGACAACCCTTAGGGACGGCTGGTGCTCTCTTAGACGTGCAGTAAAAACGGAGCGATTTCCCCTTTACTGCACTTCAGAGGGAGCCGGGATTGCTTCCGCCCTGAGAGTGGGCGACTGGGTGGCTGTAGACATGTCATGTTCATGTCAATAGCAGGACAGTGTCTGTACCTCTGTGATCTAAGGCCCTCAAGCATCAGACTCCTACTGCCATCTGCTGGACAGCTGGCTGAACTCTCTCACGGGTATAAATGGAACTGCTGTGGCCTGCAAATGGAGACACAGAAATGTCCTCACAAAGTCAACACTGCAGTGATTTTTCATAATTTTATCAGTTTGTTCCATTTAAAATATACATCATCTTATGATGGGTGAGATGTGATATGCAACCCAATGATAAAATCTGTATAAGAGCCACAGCAAGTATCCATATTTAACAAAAAACACATTTCACTTTAATATCAGAACATAGTTTGGAGTTTGTTTGAAATCTGTAAAAACTGCTCGGAAAGATGTATTTGCATGTATACAACACAAATGTATTTTGAAAGAGGACAGTTGATATACAGTAGAAGTAGCATACATATTAATATACTATAAAATCTCTAAATATATTTTTTAAGTAAATTATGTTTCTTTTTTTTTCAGTCTGAGCCCCCCCACACCTACATGTTCACTCATGCAAACTTGGGTTTGGCAGCCTGGTGCTGCAGGTGTGGGATGAGTAACTACTTTGGACTCTCTTTGGCATGCTCTGTCTCAAAATGTCCCTTTTTTTAACTGGCAAGAGGAAATATTTACTCAAAACATGAAGCATAAAGACACCAGCTAGAATATGTTATCCTCACCATTAATTTACTGAAATAAATACTGGAGTCTGAAACTCTGATTTAAGTTTGATACATGTAATCAAAGCTAATCATGTAAGTAAAGTAGAGTATAACCAATACTGAATTCTTGAGGCAGATACTGTCAGTTTAATAATAATAATAATAATAATAATAAATATATATATATATAATAAATCTGGTGATATTTGTTTTTTATAGGGCAGGGCAATATATCGATATTATAACGATATCAAGATATGAGACTAGATATCGTCTTAGATTTTGGATATCGTAATATTGAAGTGATGTACTTTTCTGAACTTACCAGACTGTTCTATTATTTGCCTTTTCCCCCCTTAGACATTATGTCCACATTACTGATGATTATTTATCTAAAATCTAAGTGTAAGATATTTTGTTAAAGCACCAATTGTCAACCCTAGAATATCGCCCCAATATCGATATTGAGGTATTTGGTCAAGAATATCGTGATATCTGACTTTCTCCCTATCGCCCAGCCCTAGTTTTTTAACATAAACACATACCATAAACAAATACCTTTGATAAGCAATGTGACCAAGTATGTACTGAGTTTTTAACTTCTTTTTGTAAAAATAAGTTCTATGCACTTTTATTGCATAGAACTTATTTCTTATTTCTTTCTCGTGTCTTTCTTACCTAACTTCATTATGTAAAGCACTTGAGCTGCCTCTGTGTATGAAATGTGCCAAATAAACAAACTTGCCTTGAGTTATACAGATGGAAAAATAAACTTGCTGTGCATGCTCTCTGCTGGACAAACTGTCTCTAAATTACCTCAAAATTAGTATATCTGGAGTTTTATGAGAGAAAAGTCTTGTTACTAAATCAATACTGAACAGTCAGGCTCTGATGTAAAGTAAGTTGCAATCACATCACCAAACTATAGTGAGTAGGAAGCAGATGATAATAATATAATAATAATAATAATAATAATAATAATAATAATAATAATAATTATCATATAATAATAATAATTATAGTTTATTTATATTGCACTTATCAAAATCAGCCATTACAAAGAGCTTCACAAAGGGCAGGCATAAAAAAACAGTGAAATAAATACAAAATATATAATATATAGTAAGAATATAATATATAGGATTAGCAGATAATTAATGTAATTGTTAGTTGCAGCCCCTTCATATTTCACTAAGGTAGCTAATTCACTTTTTACCTTTTTCTTAAAAATGCTTTTATTTGTTTTGTGGTGTAGCAATTACAGTAATTGTAGCTGTTTATATTTTTACTGAAGTTGTTTGAGTGGCAAATTAAAGTTGTTTGCTAGCTTAACTAACGTTATCTGCAATCTGGTTTGTTTTAATTTATCGGTACAATTACTAATGTTAATGGTGTCATCCTTCACTATGAATTAGCTAGCTAGCTAGCTATATTAATATAAACATTAACGTTAACGTTACCTGTATCTGTATGGGATCAACAGTTCTAGCTACATTTAAGCCGAAAACTGTTGACACAGCCACAACACAGCAACGTTCATGATATTAGCATTAACACACACTAACTATTAAGACTTCTTCAAATCTATGTCCAAAAACAGAAAGTTAACGCTACTGACCAAACGGAATGAGCACAGATTGAGCACTTCAACCGTTAGCCCCATAGACAGTTAAAGTCAAGTAGCCCAGTCCATTCATCTAGCTAGCAATAAACAACTTAAATGTACAGAAGCAGATTCGACACGTTCTTATATAAAATGAGTGCCACTTGAGTAATTACCCATTTTGAACACCAAGTCATCTACCAGTTACCAATTTTTGCTTCTGTCTGAATTTTCTTTAAGAGCCATAAAGATGATATGTATATCCTAGTAAACGAATCTGCCGGTGTATTCGTCAAATTGGTCAACAAAACGTCACGTCACTTCTCCTCGGTTCAGGCGGGCTGGTTGAAAGCGCGTCAGTTGGCTTTAGTGTAACAAAACTAACATTAATAATTAATATAGATAGATAGCATAGTTAACATGTTAGTTAGCTAGATAGTATGTATTTCACCCGGTGAATGAAAACTATTAAAGCTAGGTTAGCTTCTCCAAGTAACAAAAATTAACGTTAGCTTGTGTTTGTTCGGTGTTTACGTAACAGCTAGCTAGCTAGATAACCTAGTGGTTAATGTTAGCTAAATAAAAAGCTCTTGATTTTACAAGCAATGGACCGACCATCAAGGTTTGTAAACTAGCTACCCTTTTAAACCCTAATTCGTTGACCTTTTCTTTGCCTGATTTTGATTAACTTAACTAATGTCTGTTGAATGCTAAAACGTTGTTTACTGTTGACACAGGAAGACAACGGTTGTGAGTTACTCTGAAGCAAAGGACTTTGATGATGGTGAGAAGTTATGGCCTCTTATTCATCATGCTACATATAACGTTACAGCTGTAGCCTATATTTTACAAGTCTAGACAAAGCTTACACAAGTTTTGCCTTAGTCTAGGTATTATTGGTTTAAGCAATGTTGACTAGAAACCCAATCAAACAATTCACCTCAGTCTGTAATATTAGCCGTACTAGGTGCAGGCAGCGCATTGTTACATCCTTGTGGGTTTAATCACTGCAACACTTGTGGGCCGGAGAAATTTAAGTCTTTATTCGAATGGTACCAGTTACAGCTCATTTGCAGACTTGAGATGCCCATAAATATGAAGCGGTACACATATACAGTTACGATATACATCACGATATTTCAGGCTATATCTGTGATAATGATATTGTTGATAATATGACAAATAATTCTGTATAACATATAAATATCACCACAAAGTGCATATCTAAACAGTTGCCAAATTAATAGGAAATTCCGTCAACAAGTGGGAATATTTCCATTATAAAGATATGCTTTTTTCATATCATCATATTAAAAATGATACTGGTATGGTATTGTGAACGATATGAATTGGCACACCACTTATCAGTATAGACAGACGCAGTAACAAACTAAGTCTTCTGTCACCACTAACATATCTGTCTTCATGTTGACAGATGAGGATTTTGCCTGCGTGAAGGCTCCACCCAGCAAAAAGGCCAGAGAGGATGTGAAACAGGAGAACAAGAAATCATCGAGCAAGTCCTCCAGTCAAGATTCAAAATCACAATCCACACTGAGCCAGAAGAGCAGGTTGGTGACAAGATAATGTGGACCATAATGTGTCATGTATTTATATTATGGGATGAGTCCAAAAAAAGGTATTTGAGGAGTAAAATGAACGTTGAAAATCCTTTAACATTATGCATTGTTTGAATCTTCTCAACATTAATTCTGTTTTTTTACAGAAGATCATTAGACGTGAAGTTGTACCAAAGAGATCTAGAAGCAGCCATTACACTATCCTTGCTCAAAAATGAAGATGGGATAAAGGACCAGTCTCCAACCAGTAAAGGTATGATTTAGCTTGAAAACGTAAATATAATAGTCAATAGGGCTTGGGCGTCGTGACATCATTACTTGGCGTGGCCGCCATGTTGATGGCCTCCTTTACCGCTACTTGGACTACTGCGCACTGTTTATAGACGTAACGTCCCTCTCAGTCGTGTCTTATTTACTATTTCAACCATGGTAAACGGTTGCTGTATTGTAGGGTGTAACAGCAACATTCAACATTCATGTAACATTCATCTTTCTGTTGCTATCCCTCTGCTGACAGCTAAAATTCGTACTACAAAACTGCTGCATTAACTAAGCGAGTTGTGTGAAGCTAGATCTAACGTGACTTTGCTTACAGATTGGCGTGAAATCGTGCTCTCCCAACAACCACGCTGTTATCTTAAAAAGGCCAACATCACGCTAAGGTTGCTTTCAAGTAAGCAAAACGATGCTTTGAAAAACATCTGTTTCGCTGGAAGGGCAACAGGACAACAGTACAGAGACTGACAGGTCCGATGGAAGGGCTAACGTTAATGTTATGAGAGTGTTCAAATACGAGATATTTTACAGGAAAATACTAAAACGGGAAGACAGCGGGAAAAGAGCTCAAATACGTGAGAAACCCGGAAAAAAAACCCGGAGGGTTGACAGCTACTAACTACACTTTTGAAACACATAGTTAAAAGTATTACATGTGTGAATGGTTGTCGGTGCTCCAATCTTTGTTGGGGAGTTCATAGGGATCCAAACCTTTATAGTGCCGATTTTGTCCACATACCGGTCCCTGGCTTCCCTATTTAAAGTATCCCGGTAAATTCCACATGCTTTTCTGGATTTTAACATCTTTTTTTCCTTTTCTTTCTCCCAACTCTGCTTTCTTCTCCTCATTCGAATTTCTGTATGTTTACATTCACGAGGCCATCAATATGTCCGCCACGTCCCAGAATGCAACGCGGCGCCCAAGCCCTATTGTTAAAAAGTTTTCAACTTAAATTTAATGTTCATTTTCTCTAGGAGATCTCAAGGTTCAAGTTCCTGTAGTTGAAAACACAGATCCAACTTCTTTGCACAAGTCTAACTGCAGTGTGGATTTGGCAGTTTTGGGTAGATTCCCTTTTTCTATAATTGCACGTTTCATTTCCTCATGCTTACCAAATACATAGAATTTAATCTTGTTAGATTAAGGATAGAAATGGTATGAACATTTTCTGTTTTGTTTTCTTTAGGCCTGGATGAAATCACATCAGAAAAAGAGTCACCTGCCCTTTCCAGACAGAGAAAGGCTGCCACTAAAGGCACTGAGGAGAAAAAGCTTACGGATGAAGATGAAGACTATGAGCCCAAACTGACACCAGGTTGTTATCCCTCACTAAATAATTGTTTCCTGTTTAATTACTTATTTTCTTGCATCAGTAAAATAACAATAACTCCTTCCCAGATTCAGAAAGTGACGAGGATTTCAGTGAACCAGCTGAGAGCGAAGATGAGGAATTCACAGTGAAGAAAGTCAGCAAAACAAAAAAGAAGGATAGAGTTACCAAGAACGAGAAGACCAAAACGCCTCGTGCCTCTAAAAAAGAAAAGCAACCGTCGAAACCATCGTCTAAATCACAGGCAGCGGGTACGTACCTGAAGTTCATCGAAGAAGATTTAGCTTTTTGGCTGTAATGGTAATTTTATTTAGTCATTGTCATGATAACTACTTTGTCTCACAGCAGCTTCCACACCGGTGAGAAGTCCTCCAACAGCCAAACTTGCACCCAAAGGACCTGCTTCATCCCCCACGGTTTCCACATCGAAACCTGCATTATCTCTAAGCCCAGCAGGGGGCAGGATACCCAAGTGGAACCCTCCAGGTAAACACCTGCAGTGATACCTAAATACCTAATACCTACTGCTTAAAGTATGTTTTTAATAAATCCATTGCTAATGTTATTACCTTTTTTTTTTTCACCCCAGCTCAAGTTGGTGGAAGTCCCACTTCATCCAGTCCAGCAGTGAAGTCTCCAGGTCAGGGTCTGCGGCTTGGACTGTCCCGTCTTGTTCGAGTCAAACCTCTTCATCCTAGCGTTGCAAGTCACTGACCTGTCTGTGGATGCCCCTGTATGTGTCAGTTGTTGTCCTTTTAGCTTTATTTAAAAAAAATGTTTTAAAAAAAGATGCTTGTAAATTATTCATTTCTATTTTCACGACTATATAAAAAGTAACTCCCAGGATATATTTTCCCATGATGCTCTCACATGTGTTATATTTTTCCACCATACAATGTAAAAAAAAAAAGGTCATTAAATGGTCATAGGGTGTGATTTGTTGACTCTGGCTGAAATGTTATTGATGTCAATCTTTATCAGTACAGATTGATGTCAAGCTTTATCAGTGCAGTAATGTGTCTAAGCATTTTTAGAATGTTTTGGAGAATTCACATCAGGATAAACTGTTGGTAAGATTGGAATGTGGAAAATTATAAATCCCTTTTTTTTAAGTCTCATAAACTTCTCCCCTTTTGTTTTCCTGTTGTGCGAACATTGTATATTGTGTACATATATGTGAAATAAAATTTAAAAGAAATTCAAATTTAGTTTGTTGTGTCTCCAGGACATATTGCATCATATTTTTAGATTACCATGAGCGGTGGATGAGACAGGTGACATTATTTTAACAGACATAGAATTGGCTGCTATACTTTATATCAAAAATGTTTGGCTTGCTTAACCTTTTCGGTCTGGTACAATTTCTTGACACACATTTTTCTTGTTAAGGTAAAGTCCATAATGTCATTTGAGTGAAATCTCCAGATATGCCGATTTTGTAACCATTTGACAGAGCAGTGTATTTCCCAAAATGTCACAGACGTTTCTTGAATTTAAGCGCAGCAGGAGTAAAATTGAAAGATTATAAGGTTGACTTTGATCCTTAATCTACTCTAATCAGTCTGATAAATAAAGGCCCTAAAGTTATCAGGAGTGTGATTTTATGTTGTATGATATATCAGTCTAGATCCTCTACTGTTAGTGTTTGATAAGGTCAGTGAGGGACCAATTTTTTACCCTATCCTCAGTTAAACTTGGTATCTTTCCACATACAGTAGTTTGCATGCCAAAGGGAACACTTGAAACTATCCTGTGTCTAAAAACACAAATCAGGAATTAGCTCTACACCTTCCTTCTACTTTGATGTTTAGAAGAATTAAAAGAGTTGTCGTACGTGTTTCTGAACAGTACATAAAGCTCAACCACCCAATGCACACATTTGTCTCTGACAAAGGCAGACAGATAGTTGGTGATGTGTCACAGCACAAGGATGCATGGTTCCTGTTTGTCTTTCAACAGCTGATCTACTTTATTGTCATTGTGCAGTGTGCAAGTACAAAGACAGCAAAATGCAGTTTGCGTCCAACCAGAAGTGCAAAAAAAGCAGATATAGATTACATCAATAAAGGTGGGATGTACAAGTACGTATACTCAAGTACTGTACTTAAAGCTTTAGTGCGTAACTTTTTTATATTAATGAACGTCCGTTACATTCAAGCCATTGCCAAATAAGTTGATACAAAAGCTAATTAGGATTATCGGCTCCACACAACTCTCTGTATTTCTCAGTATGGCCATGTTTAGAACATGGTGTCGTCCGGCAACTTTCACGCGCAGAAACTCGAGTGAAGATAATTACCTCTTCTCAAGGCCTGGCATCAAGTTAAAATTGGGGGGACCAAATCTGCATAGTTGCCTGATGTAGAATAGCAAAATATATTAGCCTATCAATATATTGGGGGGTGGGGGGGGGAGACATTTTGAGCATATTTAAATATTGAGGGGGATGTGTCCCCTCCCAATATATATTATGATTCCTGCCTTGCAAGAGTCCATCATGTTTTTTTAATCCTCCGTGTCCTCCTTGGCTACTTGCAACTGTGTGGAGGAGGGGTGGGGTGTGTGCATGATTACGGAAGGCTTGTGTAATGTGGATGCAACAACAGTGTTGTTGTCATGACTTAAAATTCCTAATGACAGAAACTACACACTAAAGCTTTAAGTTCAATATTTACAATTATGTCCCCACCCTCACCCCTCTAAAAAAATGGTGTGGAATGCTAAGAGGTTAATGCAAAAGTAAGGATGTCTTAATGTCTTGGAGAAAGCCTGAGAGATGAGGTGTAAAAGCCCACATTTTTAGCATAAATTCTGATTAGTGCTGGGCGATATGACCCAAAATTTGTATCATAGTCTTTCACGGTATATCACAGTAATTCTTTGTTCCCTGACTGGGCCTTTTAATAGGTGGATGGTGGCTTATTCTACTGTTAGTTGTGGTTTATTAATTGTTAAAAGCGTCAGTTAATAGGGGTCGCCTCTCAATACACGCGCAGCTTGCTCTTTGTGGTAAAACATATTATATATTTTGCTGCCTACTGAAGAGTTACAGCAATTGTTTTAGCTATGCCCCTGTATGGCCGTATATTAAACATGATATTGGGAAATAAAACACGGTTTACCGGTTTATCAAAAACAAAACTATCAATTTTTCTTAATTTGTTTGTAGGCTATATGCTTCCTGACATATTGTAGCTGGGAGCTAATAGGATACAAGGGGAACATGATATGGATTAGAAGATGAATCCTATGAGATTTTTCTTTATTGAGACAAAGGCATCTGGTTCTCAGCACACATAAACAAAACAGGCTATAAGTAGACATGCTGAACAATATTGTTGTTCTAGCAACAGTAATTACAGGCTACTGGTCGGGAGCAGGTTATGAGATCAACCGGTGTAAAAGCACCGCCTATTGACCAATCAATACTCCATTGATAACGGCGTCACCGTTCTTAGAAGATCCATTGACTGAATGGGTGGAGTTCAGTGAGTAAAAGAAAAAAGAAAAAAAGAAAAAAAGAAAAAGCTTGGTGCGGAGGGAGAGAAGTGCGCTCTTAAAAGTTGAAACATTTAGAGACCGACAACCCCGTTAACATTCCTTGAAGGATATTTTTATGAAAGGTATAGATTTTCAGTGGAGGGAATTACGTATCTTTGTAAACTTCTTGAGCCGTGTGTTGCCAATGCGCGCATGTTTGAATTATGTTTTTATATTTTTTATTTGTTCCCATCGCTTCCCACTGCCAGGGTTGCAACTGAAATAACAGACTAAAGCAACGGCAGTTTATGGAAAGGAAAAGTGTAATTATGGTCAGATATTGTGCCTGACTGTTGGAAGTGATAGGCCTATTTATAGTGATTTACCCATTTACAGCGTCAGCTATTTTTTGCCAGCTTTTCTTCCTGTTTTGCTTTTTGCTTGTAAACCGTGTCTGTGTTCTTCATATTTATGTAGAATTATAGTTTGCTCTTCTTATGTAAAATATGCGGCTCTGGGAGATGTTTGCGATTGGTCACGAAGTGCATTCACCGCCTCTTTATGTGAACGCGCGCGCCTCTAGATTGCAGAAACCTGGGTTGACTGAACTAGTTGTTATAACCGCCTTCGGGACCGCGGTTGTTAGGGTTAGTGAAGAAGGGTAACTGAAAGAAATCCAGGGCATGTTAAACTTGATTCGTAGTACACCCCTGTTCCCGGCTGAGTACTGCTTGTTTTTTAAGTCTCCAGATAACTGCAGCTAATGATATACACCTGGTGTAATGCAACAAACAGGGCATCAGAGTGAGGGCTGAAAACCACACTTCAGCTAATGTGGATTTAAGGGTGTGTGTGGGGGGTGGAGAAAGAGCGAGCACCTGAAATTAAAGCCAGGGGAATATTTTCTTTTCCTTTTAATGCAAGGCCAAGAAAAAACACATTCCATGAACAGAAGCACTAGGATGAGAGCTGGCTGGATTAAAGGATCGATTCTGGCCTTTGCCCTGGCTGCAGCTCTGTTATACCTGGGCTCCATAAAGAGGGAGATTTATGACCATTCGAAGAAACTCCAGATTGACCACCACAATGACCCCATCAGGGATCAGGGAATGCTCACAAGGATGGACAAGATAGAAATTGACATCAGCAGGCTGGGTGAGTCTCAGGCTGACAGCTGGTTCTGTCCTTTTTTTAAGTATCGAAATTAAGCTTCAACAAAATAAACTTGATTTTTAAGATACTCATTTTGGGATTTGCAAGTTAAAATATGTAGATATCTAGATTAAATTGGCACTAAATTTGGTTTCAAATAAATAGTTTTTTGTGTAGCTATTTAAGTTGAATATAACCTGCTTTGTGTAAAAAACAATCTATTATTAAAATGTTAAAATAATCGGTGTATTTCAACTAAAATAGATTTTCATTGTCAATTTTTGATTATTTGTTTTTCAAATTAAATGTAAGAGAGAAGAGCCCAGGGTGACATTTTTAAATTTCTTGTTTCATACGACCAACAGTTCCAAATCGAAAGATATTTAGTCTACTATCATAGACTATATGATGAAGTAAAGTCAGAGTCAGAAGCAGAGAGCTCGAGGCTATCGCAGGTGCTTTGACTTGTGTTTGCCTTTACCTTCAAACAAAAAACACAAAAGAGGAGGCCAAAACTAATGCTTATGGCCTACATGTGTGTTGACTTAACAGGGATAACAAATGAGAAGTTGATACAGTAGAATAAATATTTGAAAGCAATACAGAAAGCCATACTTCACTTTATTCCATTATTTTTTTAATATTTTGAATACATTATGAATATTCTCACCTGCCACCTGATTTATGTTTTCCTTTACATAAAGACATGTCCACCATAAATTGATGCAGAAAAGGCAGACTTCAGTACATACAAATGTAGCAGAATGCAGGAAATAAAGACCCTATACCAAGAGCAGAGAGCAGGATTTTTTTCCTTAGTTTTGTAGTTATTGTTTTAAAATATGAAAAGTGGTAGGGACATATCCCTACCATTAATTACACACATGTACAAGTACATGTGCCATGTATACTTTTGAGTTACTTAAACATGTAAGTGGGCTGCAAACAGAGAGCTTGCTGAGCCGGCCATAATGATGGGAATTATTATTGACCATATTTACAGATTTTGATAGTGACAAAGGAGGTGCCAGTCAAGGTCCTGGATAGAGTTCCGCAAAGATCTGATACAAATTGTGTGTGACGTGCAAACACTTTGTTAACAAAATGATTAATGCTGTATTTATGTGTCAGGGAGGGGCAGCTGTTTTATCAACCATGTGTTTTAACTGTCACTATACACATAGCAGAACAAAAAAGGGTAAAACAAATACTCAGGTACTCTCTTTTGTCAACAGTCAATCTGATGAATAAACTTGAAAAGAAGGAAACGGTGAAACACAACAGTGCAGAGGTGAAGATGGAGAGGAAGGTTGTGAGGAAGCTATACCCGAACTCTGCTCTGTTCAGCAAGTGGGGTGATGCGCTATCAGAGGAGGAGCAGAAGGAGGCTGAGAGGTTGTACCAGAGATATGGCTACAACGCCTTCCTCAGCGACAGGCTGCCCCTCAACAGAGAGATCCCGGATACCAGGCCCACCAGGTGATTCTAACTTCTAACTCATTCTAACTTCTAACTCATAAACTATGGGAGACCGGGCATGGTTACAGCCATACACATTTTTCTTCAGCACCTTTTTTTTTTTTTTTTTTTTTTTAGCTACACGTCTGAAACTTTTAGGCAAAGTACGTGTGTGTGTGTGTGTGTGTGTGTGTGTGTGTGTGTGTGTGTGTGTGTGTGTGTGTGTGTTACCCCCATTCCACAGAACGGACAATGGTGAGAAGAACAAACAAATGAAATGCATTGTTAATCAGAGTCACCATGGTGACAAATGAAATTGGTCAGGCCTAGAGTGCATGCCTGGTGGGCCCAAAAGCTACATAAAACACACTTGACTTCTCACCTAACACCGTGTTCATACACAGGGTGTAGTCACAATGAGCCCCTTTATGATTAGGGCTGGGTATCGCCACTGATGTCGTGAATAGATTTGATTCCCATTCACAAGGTCCCAATCAAATTTGCATTTCAAATTGATTTGATTCATTATCAATTTGATCAGGGATATTTCAGTTACTACAGTATATCAATTTTGCTTGGATATGAAAGGGATTCTCAGAAAACTAATACTAAATCCCTCTAACTCGATTCAAATATTAAGTGCTTTCTTTACAGTTCTTCACAAATCCATTTAACATTCATATTCCTTTTGCTCTAAATAATATGAACAATATGAAATCAGCTTTACATCTAGCATCTATATTTGTGACATTATTTTTGGACCGATATTGTAAAAAAACTTAAAGTGCCCATATTATGAAAAAATCACTTTTTCTGGGATTTGGGTTGTTATTTTGTCTCTGGTGTTTCCACACGAAAAAACCATTCCATGTTGTTTTGAGTGAGATACAGGTTTCTGAATGTTTCCTGCCTTCAGTCTCCGGGTGAGCTGTTCAAAATCTGCAGGGCTTTTTACATCACTAGCCAAAACGACGTGCTAACCATAGCATGGTAGCGCTGGCATGCTAGCTCATTCTCAATGGCAAAACACAGACTAGTTCACCATAATCTACAAAAGAACTACTTACATGTCCCTGTCCTGCAGGTATTCCATGCAAAGTTGGAAGTGTGTCCTCGTTTAGAAGAAGTCTCCCTGCTAATCCTGCCTTGTACTGACTAAAGGTAGAGAAACAAACAGCTATCTGGTGTGAGCCTTACCTAGCTACTGAGCATGTGCGACTCACTACATAGATGGTAAAGAAGTACGATGTCTCACTCTGTTGCTAAAACAGAGAGCTGAACACAGGCAGAAAAGAGGGTGAAAAGAGGAGCTGCAGCTATCTGCAGTATAACAAAAATATAGTGTTTTTTGAAAATTAAACCATGTAAACCTATTCTGGTACAACATCAAAATATGAACCTGAAAATGAGCAAAATATGGGCGCTTTAATGTGAACAAATAAATTACAGAAAAAAGTAAACACTACAACTTCCAATGACAATGAAGCAAGTGGGTACACTTTAAGGCGGAGTAAATGTGAGGTTAGCACCAAACATGTTGACATTTATTTTTTTCTAAAAATTGAATTGGTTCATTCAGACACAAAATCTACCATTTCTTTTTCTCCCCTCACAGGTGCGTTGAGAAAAAGTACCCCGAGGATTTGCCTTCCATCAGCGTAGTGTTAATCTACCTGGATGAAGCTCTTTCTATCATCAAAAGGGCCATCCGCAGCATCATAGACAAGACGCCAGCTCGGCTGCTGAAAGAAATCATACTGGTGGATGACCACAGCACTAACGGTAGGTCAACCTGCTGCGACAACAGCCTGTTTCTGGCTCCAGTCATCATCCGTCTATAGTAGATTACTCAAAGTGCTATTTGTAGCCTACGATTAGTAATTTGAAAAATTATACAATATATTTTCTCCCCTCCTCTTAGTGGTATTTAGCGATGCAAATAGCTTTAGATATTTGCATCTGAGAGATCTGACCATTTCTATTGACAGTGCTGAAAGTTGAAAAAAGTGACTTGTCGCCAGGCAAAACAGGAATTTGTCCATCGTACAGGTTTAAATTGAAATGAATGTGAACTAACCTTGAGAGGAGATCTAATCAGGAGTAGTTTGGGATGTATGCTATTTATTACCTTGCTGAGAATGTCACAACCTGGCTCAAAAGTATTTTACAAAATTTGAGCCGACCTCGGCTGCTCCAAGCTGCCAAACACCGTTCATCTCAACACATAAAGGTGACACAGAGCTGGATTGAAATCGGCAAAGTACCCCTTTTAAGTAAACAATACAATATGTATATGTATGCAAAGACACATCATCTGTGAAAGACAAATGACAATATAAGTCAGCAGGCCAGGGAAAGAGGATCTTGCCTGCTCAGGTGTGTTGCATCTCTGACGCTCAGCTCAACCCATCAATTTCCTGGAATAAAGGGGAAAACACAGCCAACTAGAAGGGCATTTTGAGAGCGCAGACCTCTGGCAATGCCATGCCCTATCTTGCAATAACGGAAGAGGGTTAGGGCCACATGTGAACAAATGTATTTGAGTTCTGGGTTAAATTCAGAATTCAAAATTTAAAGTCAGAATTTCTGACTTTTTTCTCAGAATTCTGACTTTAAACTTAAAACTGAAACACATTTTTTTCACGTGGCCCTAATCGTGTTCGGTATTGTTCGCGATGTTGATGAGTGAAAAATTATTTATGCATACTCCCAGGATCAGGGCCCTATTTCAGAAAGCAGGTTTAGTGAAAACTCTGAGTTTGTTAACCCTGAGATGAGGGAAACTCTGGGTTTTCTATTTCAGAAAGAGAGGTAACTTAACCTCAGAGTCAGTTACTATGGTAACTGACCCTGTGAACCTAACCTGGTCGGGAGCAGGTTTTCTTCAAGAAACCTCGAGTTTCTCTCAGACTCCTCCCCATGGATGTATGAAGAGAATTAACGCTCCTCCCTCTGACACAGCGCTCTTCATTTCCTCATTCATTCATTCAGTCTGTATCGGGCGCATTTTAGTGCAGTTTGTTATATCGGCATGAATAAAAAAAACATTGCTGGTTTATTAACTGTTAGGCAGACTTTAAAACATTGTTTTTTCTCAAAGCATGACTTTTGCTTTTGTCGACGATCCCGTTAATGAAGACGCTGTATTACTCCACAGGGAGTTAAATATACGTCTGGAGATGATATTGAGGCCCTGACGCATTTTAATTTCCAGATAACTTCCTATTTGAGCGGTATGGTTTTTCTTCCCAGTCTATCAGTTATGTATCCTACATATCCTTATCCGTCCTCATATCACTAACGTCACCCATCATGGACATGCTCTACATCCCAGCACATTATTTGTGTTGCATTACAGTTTTCTTCACAACTTTGGTGATGCGGAGAATTTTAGTAAAGCGCTGTCAGAAGAGATCGCTCTGAAACGTGCTTTAAACATTTTTAATGTTCACTGGACACAAACCAGTCACACATTAAAAAGGAGTTCCACAGAATTGCAGGTGAATGATGTAAACCGTTTGAAATAAAAGATTATGAATTATAATTCAAATATGAATGAAATAGATTTTCAGTAATTTTAGCTATACTTATATACTTATATTGAAATATTACTTTAGCAGCAATTTTCTCCCACACAAATTCTCTCTCTTTTGCAGCAGCCGCTGTGTTGCTTTTTTAACTAAATACATGGTCAAACTCGCTGTATGTGCGCATGAGTATTTCCACCGACCCGTTTGTGGTTGTTGCCATGGTGAATTGTAGTATCATGGCTCCATTCATGCTACCTTTTTATTGTGGTGGTGCACGTGCGTGAACCTACTCAGAGTTGATTGAACCAACTCATATTAGCTGTTCTGGAACCAAAAACTCAGTTTCCCATCTCAGGGTAAATCAACTCTGAGGTCAGGCTTAGACTCAGTTTGTTAAACCTCCTACCTGAAATGGGGCCCAGTAGTCTTTCCATATTTCTGCTGACAAACGAACCAAACTGAAGAAAAAAAATTCACCTCCTCATTGGCGGATGTAACAAGGAAGGACAAGATGGGTCCAACCCTGAGGCCATCACAAGACTTAGATGGGAAGATCTATAGATAGTTAGCTTAGCATAAAGACTGAAAACACCTGGTTAGCCTGGTTCTGTATCAGCACCTCCAAAGCACCCTAGTTAACAACCCAATACACTCCCAATAACTTGTAAGTGTTTGAGTGTTGATCTTCTGATCTGACTCTCAGCACTAAGTTAATAAGCATATATTTCACAAAAATGTCAATTATATTTCATTGTTGTGAGCACCACAAATTCAAGTGAAGTTTTACTATTACTAAGATTGGGTATTTTGTGGTTCAACAATAAGATATAGGTTGATGGGATGATTGATTGATTGACATGGCCAACTAGACTGAATAGCTTGGATTATCACCTTTACTTTCTGCAGAGGATTTAATGGAGAAACTGGATGAATACGTCAACTCTATCGGCGAGGAGTTGCCAGGCCTGGTGAAGAAAGTCAGGCACTCTGAGCAGCTCGGCCTCACCCAGGCAAGACTGTCGGGATGGAGGGCTGCTGTGGGGGACGTGGTGGCCATCTTAGACGCTCACATAGAAGTCCATGTACAATGGTTGGTGATCTAAGTTGTTACAGTTTGCCTTGATGTGCTACAGTGGTGATAAACCTATCATTTTTTTCTGATTTTGTCAAGACATACAGCTTCAGTAAAACTGTCACTGTGTGTCCAGGGTGGAACCACTGTTAGCTCGGATTAAAGAGGACCGCACTGTGATATTGACACCAGTGTTTGACAGAGTCAATTTTGATGACCTGACACTGAAGCCCTATATATCTGCGGCGGATGCCTTCGACTGGGCTCTGTGGTGCAGGTACGAGTCCTTCAGACCTGAGTGGTACGCTTTAGAGGACGACTCACAACCTGGAAAGTAAGTTTATATTGTCAGTTCATTAAAATCACACACACAAAAAACTTTCACACTTCAATAGTTCATAGCTGATAGTGAATTTTGATAATTTCCAAGAGTTAGATGATAAGATCAATACCACTCACATCTGTTCCTTTTTAATATGAAGCATGGGACATTGGTTCTGAAAAGAGACATTGTTGTTTAAAAAAAAACAGGAGAAACTGTTCTTATTTGTATTTTGACATTCTGCCAACGCCAAATTATTTTTTCATACCTCCACTAACAGAGTTTGCAGATACATACACAAATACTCTTAGAAGTGCCATAGGATAATTAAGTGCAGACAAAGTACTTGATGGTATATGTTTTTATAGTCTCGCTTTGCCAGACCTTCCTCCACAGCGCTGCGGGGGAGGGTCTGGCTAGTCCACACAGCATTCCGGGATGGGGGAAAAACATGCTCTGGTTTATTGGCATTTCTTTAAACCAATCACAATCGTCTTGGGCGGTGCTAAGCACCGGAAAATAGCCTCGGGAAGGAACTTGTTTTGGTGGAACATGAGTACGTTCAAAAGTTGTTTTAGTCGTGCAAAAGAAAACTCAGATTGGACAGATAGTCTAACTAGCTGTCTGGATTTACCCTGCAGAGATCTGAGAAAAGGTTAACCATAGTCCTCAATCCTCGATCGGAGTTTAAAATGCCAACACAAAGGAAGCCCAAGGCAATGGATATCCGGCCTAAATGAGTGAAATGTGGCGGAATTTCCGTCGACAACGGAGCAATCCCGGAAATGGAATGTCACCGTTTTTACAACACTTGGGCAATGTGTGTACAGTGTCAACAGACTGACACCAAATGGCTCTCTACAATAAATCATGTCTTATAAGCAGTGTTGGGCAAGTTACTGAAAATTAGTAATTAGTTACAGTTTCTAGTTACTTCTTTTAAAAATAATTGAATTACTTTACCAATTACTGTATATCAAAAGTAATTAGTTACTAGGGAAAGTAACTTGTTACCTTTGTCTGCTTTTTAAATGTAAATATGAACAGTACTGAACAGTCAAACACAATAAACATAATTTTTTGTGATTTAAACTGTGTTAAAATGTGCCTGAGCATATACTGTGATATGTACGGTAGGACCCAAAACGTGTGTCACTGCTCACTTATTAATTGCATCCGGAGTTCAGAGTAAAGAAGACTAAATGATAAACTGCCTCCTTCGTTATCATTTTACAATGTCCATACTTCCAGGAGAGAGAGCTCATTTTAGCAGCTAAAGTAGGCCTATCTGTCTTCTTGTCTGCAAGCGTTAATTTTTCACAAAAGAGAATAACGCGACTAACAAACATTATTACTCATTTAATTTTCAGTAATTGTAATTGCGTTAATTTAGTTACATGCTCGTTACCGCTAAAAGTAGTGGAATTACAGTAACGTATTACTCCCAACACTGCTTATAAAGTAGTAAACATTGTAGCTGCAAAGTTTTCCGTTCAGGAAAACATCTGAGTGGAAGTACATATCAGTGTGCATTAAAGTAGAACCGCATACACAGCCTCAATCTACATGAAAGCCTACAGACAGATATTGTATACTATTCTTCATGTGATAGCTTCCATTCCTCTCATTTAATTAATAGTTCTTTTGGTATCTGTTTATATGCGCAATCCAGAGCTATTGAGAACATTATTAAACAAAATTGAGGCATTACTTCAGGTGACCAGACCTCTTTCCTTTTGTGTCCCTACCATGTCTTATTCTGGAAGGCAAACTTCTGCACAGTTTTTTTGTATTTACCAGCATGTACTGTAACTTATCTATCTTATGGCTTTAAAATATGATTTGTTTTAAATAAGTATTTCTCAAATATTGGCCCTGGTGAAAAAATATATTATCTCAGCAAATGAAAACAAATGTATGGGGGAAAAGGTTTTTCTGTGTGACCCTGACAAAGTGATGCATTCTCAACTCTAATTACTCTTGTATCTAAAATGCATTGACAATGTTTGAAGTGTGGTTGGTGTTGTCATTTCAAAGTATTAACTATTCAAATTCTGTCTTCAGGAGCCCCTCCATAATGGGGATTCTTGTAGCTGATCGCAGGTTCTTTGGCGAGATCGGAAGCCTTGATGGTGGAATGAAAATATATGGTGGTGAAAATGTGGAACTCGGCATCCGGGTGAGATTTTTAGGGTGTATTAAAGTGACTTAAACACTGTAATTAAAAGTCCAAAAAGCAGACTTCATCTTGAAGAATTGTCTCACGTTTGTTGTAGATGTAGAATGGTTGTTCAAACGTTACCTGATTTGAACCATGCTACCATCATAATACTAGAGAGGGAAGTTTTCAGACTGAACTATCTACTACTTCACTGTTGCCATGACATCTTATACAGACGTTCATGGTCTCCAGACGATGTGTCTAATTGACTTTCCATCTAGCACAATCATCAGGTCAAATTTTTTGTTTGTCCAATAGGCTACTTGTTTAATGACCAAATGCCTGCAAAACTATTTAGTTAATGTTGGCATGCTGACAGGCTAAACTAAAATGGTAAACAATGCCCGCTTTACATGAGCATGCTAGTATTGTTGTCACTGGTTAGCTGACATTAGCATTTAGCTTGAAATAGAACCTCACAGAGATGCTAGTACGACTGTAAGGCACTAGCAATTATGTTAAGTTCATGTGTAATTAATGGAGTTAAATTGCCTCTCAAAGCCTTGCTTTTTCTGCACCAAATTAAACTCTGTAGGTCTTTCTTTGCCAATTAACTCCAACTTTTCCTTAAAAGTTAATTTTGAAAATGGGGTGGATAATAAATTTGCAACGATGTCCTCCATAGCTATGGTCCTCCTCACGAACGTTACTTGCGGCTTCCATCACGAACCAGCAGGCTAGCTAGTTTATTTTTATTTACAACCCCAAATCAGAAAAAGTTGGGACAGTATGGAAAACACAAATAAAAAAAGAAAGTAGTGATTTCTAAATGTACTTTGACTTGTATTTCATTGCAGACAATACAACAGCACATTATTTAATGTGTTCCTCATGATTTGTATTGTTTTTGTTTCAAAAAAACAAAATTCCTATTTTGGTTCTTGCAACACATTTCAAAAAAAGTTGGAACAGTAGAGCCTTTACCACTTTGTGATGTTGCCATTCCTTTTCACAACACTTAAAAGACGTTTAGGGACTGAAGACACCAAGTGATGAAGTGTTTCAGGTGTAATTTTGTCCCATTCTTGCTGCAAACAAGTCTTAAGGTGGGCAACAGTACGGGGTCTTCGTTGTTGCATTTTGCGCTTCAAAATGCGCCACACATTCTCTATTGGAGACAAGTCGGGACTGCAGGCAGGCCAGTCAAGTACCTGTATCCTCTTCCTCTGCAGCCAGGACTTTGTAATGTGTGCAGAATGTGGTTTTGCATTATCTTGTTAAAATATGCATGGACGTCCCTGGAAAAGATGTCTTCTTGAAGGCAGCATATTGTGCTCCAAAATCTCTATGTACTTTTCAGCATTAACGGTGCCATCACAGAAGTGCAAGTTACCTTTGCCAAGGGCACTGACACAACCCCATACCATGACAGACCCTGGCTTTTGGACTTGTTGCTGGTAACAATATGGATGATCCTTTTCTTCTTTGGTCCGGAGCACACGGCGCCCATTTCTCCCAAAAAATACCTGAAATACTGATTCATCTGACCACAGTACACGTTTCCACTGTGTGATGGTCCATCCCAGATGCCTCCGAGCCCAGAGAAGTCAACGGCGCTTCTGGACACTGTTAACATAGGGCTTCCTTTTGGCACAGTACAGTTTTAACTGGCATTTGTGGCTGTAACTACGTATTGTGGTACTTGACAAAGGTTTGCCAAAGTAGTCCTGAGCCCATGTGGTGATATCACTTACAGATGAATGACGATTCTTGATGTAGTGCCGCCTGAGGGCTCAGAGATCACGGTTGTTCAGCTTAGGCTTGCGCCCTTGTCCTTTTACGCACTGAAATTCCTCCACATTCCTTGAATCTTTTAATTATGTTATGCACTGTTGAAGGTGAAATAAGCAAATGTCTTCCTATCTTTCTTGGAAGAACATTGTTTTTAAACATTTCAATAATTTTCTCACGTATTTGTTGGCAAACTGGCGATCCTCAGCCCATCTTTGCTCCTAAAGGACTAGACCTTTCTTGGATGCTGCTTTTCTACCAAATCATAATTACAATCACCTGTTGACATCACCTGTTTCAAATCGCATCATTATTTAACCAATTTACGTGATTACTAGCCCTAAATTGCTCCTGTCCCAACCTTTTTTGGAATGTATTGCAGGTCTGAATGACAGGAAAGGATGTATTTACAAATGAAATTAAGTTGACCAGACAAAACATGAAATATTTTGTGTTCACATTGTCTGCAATGAAATACAAGTCAAAGTCTTGTCACGAGTCTTCTCGTTTGGCTCTCAACGAAGGCGGTCGCATTTTCTCTCCTCTCCTCTCCCACACCTCCCCTGCTTGCTCCTCTTGTCTCGTCTAACTCTTTGAGAGACTCTCTCAGCACTGCTCTCCAAACCCTAAAACCATGGATTTGATCAACTGGTCTCTCAACGCAATTGACACCATCTTCTCGACGAGGAGCTTGGGTTCGGGGGAACCTGCTTGCCCTGCCGGAACGTTTGCTGCTGGCTACACGATGGACGCGTGGGAGAAGTGACGGGTCGTGTGTCTGGCGGCTCATTCCGGGGAGGACGTTGAGGATATCTACCTATTCGGAACCATGATAACAGGCCCTTGCTGACCGGATTTGGCATTGGCCTGGTTTATCGACAAATTTGACAAGACTATGACAGCTGTTCAAAGCCCCAAAAAGCTGCCTGGAATGATTGAAGCGGTGGGCAGAGCGGTCAGCGTTTGAAGCTGGGACTATTAACTGCACTATGGATAACAACATGGAGATGAACTGCAATTTGGATTTTATCTTGGATAGATCACCGCTTTTACAAAGACAGATTGACCAGAAATTGACTAACAGAGTGGCTGTGTAAAGGAATGCAGCTACTCGCGCCGAGACAAAATGACTCCAACCTTATCAACTTTCGGCCCCCTTATCCAGCACTGTCCTCGGTCAAGGCCGCTGCTGGAACAAAAACATCCCCCTCGAAGAGCATTGCAGAGAGACACTCTTGCGTTCCTCCCCAACTTTCCTCAGACACCTGCTGATTGTTGACTCTGCTTGGGACCTATTCAAGGTTGTCTCCATGGCAACTTGCTGTGTTAACGCTATGACATCCTGCGGACTGAGGCCCCAATGGGTGCCAGGCTAAGTGACTCTCACCAGGCCCCCCTCCCCCCTAATACCCCCGTCCCACGCCTTCGCCGCTTTTTTACCCCCCAGTCTGACAAGCTGGTCTGTGAATTCAAATTCAATTTATTATTATTATTAAAGTACATTTAGAAATCACTACTTTTTTTATTTGTGTTTTTCATACTGTCCCAACTTTTTCTGATTTGGGGTTGTATTTTATTAGAACAATGCACATTAATCCAAATTTCTGTAAATACGCTAGTGTTAGCCAGACGGCTAATTTTCAACTGTAGTCCTAGTTACCTAGCATGCATGTCTTTATGGTGGGAGGAAACGGGAGCACCCGGAGGAAAACCACGCAAACACAGAGGGAACATGCAAACTCCACGCAGATAGGCCCTGCCTGAAACGGGGATTGAACTCTGCCCAGGCAGGGGATCAAACTTTGCAGTGCCAACTTGCTGTGAGGCACAGTGCTAACCATTGATCCACCGTGCCACCCTTTGGTGCTCATGGATGTTGACGGTGCTAACTTGTAATCATAAACTGTTAATATTTACAGTCTATGCTTGTAATTTGTGCCCCCCACAGCAGGCAGAACGTTTAGAGTGAAGATATCTTAGTCAATTGACTGTCGGTTCTCTGTAAATTTATAGCTGGACCACCAATCGCAGAGCTGAAAGCATCACATTTTCTTTCCATTAAATGCAGAGGCAGCAACATTCTGATAGGTTGACAATTGACGTAACCCTTCACTTTCCAACACAAACTAAATAGGCAGGTTTTAATGGGTTTCTTTTCCTCCAAAACTTTTTGTTTAGATGTTTGTCAAATTATGAATTGATAAAATAAAATTAAAACTGATGACTTTTCAAAATATTGTCAACGAACAGTTTTATCCAATCACAGTTGCCGTTGCTGTTACGAGGATACTAATATATATTTTGGCCTTGGCTGTGCTTTGGATAACCTCGGGGGTAAAATGAAGACATTTTTTGGCGGCCCTTGCGGTTCCCCCGTCTGTAGTGTGTTTCTTTGTGATTTCTGCTAGAAATAAGCTAATAGTGTAATGCAGAGATCTTCAACAAGGGGTCTGGGACCCCTAGGGAGTCCTCAGTTACTGCAGGGGGGCCACCAAATTGTTAATGTTTTGAAAGTTTTTTTCAACATTTAAAATGTCTTAACATGAATCCAACATATTACTACACATATAAATCAGCCTCTTTGTGAAAAACATTAATGATAGGCTTACTGGCCTATAGGTAAGGTAATCACTAAGCTATCAATAGGATACAGTTCATCCCAAAGGACTCACTGTGCCACATGTATGTTTAATATTAAAAGATGATTTATAAAATCATGCCAACAATTATTATTTTAATAGCACAGTATTCTATGCACTAAAAAGGTATGTATAAAGGCTTTAGGCCGCCCTCCATGTTATTGTAGGTCCAGTTTTATATGCAACTCATTTTAAACAATATATGTAATAGGAGGTCCCTGATCCATATCTCTTCCAGTTAAGGGGTCCTTAAAAATGTTGAAGACCCCTGGTATAATGCATATAGTGTGTTAAATGCCCTGAAAATATTACATATTAAATATTTGACCTTCGTGTTTTGGTAGGTATGGCTGTGTGGAGGAAGTATAGAAGTGATACCTTGCTCTAAAATTGCCCACATTGAACGGGCCAAGAAGCCTTATCTTCCAGACTTGAGTGAAATGATGAAGCGTAATGCACTGAGGGTGGCAGAGGTGTGGATGGACGAATATAAACACAATGTAAACATTGCCTGGAACCTTCCCATAGAGGTATTGGATGACACATAATTCATCACAGAAATTACGACTTAATACACAAATTAGGCCTAATAAATGTGTTTTTATGACTAATGTTATAGGCATTGTTCCTCTTACTTATCAAAACATATTTTTATCATGTTTTTCTTCCCCTACAGAAACATGGGATAGATATTGGGGATGTGTCGGAGAGGAAAAAGCTGAGGGAGAAGCTTAAATGCAAGCCCTTTAAGTGGTATCTTGATAATATTTACCCCCAGCTGGACCCTCTGCAGGACCTGCTAGGTTATGGAGCGGTGAGTAGAAACAATTTCAGATGTGACTATATTTGAAATCAGAATCTGCAGGTGTCACACTTCTTCAGAATGCGTCGTTTAGAGGGTCTTTGTTCTTGTTCAATTTGTGTTTCTTTGTTCTGTGCACCATCTGACATTACCTGTCACACACTGTGGAATTTGTTTTGTATGTCTGAAGGTGCTAATAAAAAATTGATCACACGTTTAGGTTTAATTTCAAACACTTGACATTTTTTCTCTATTGATCCTCTTTAAAGACTCTCAGTCATCCAAGTCATATTATATATATCTAATAATAAGTCAGTTGTATCTGGCTTAAGATTGTCATGTAATCTGGTGGTTAACAACCCTTTTTAAAACAAAGCAATGTCTACTTATGACCCATCGTCATCGTCACATCAGTGGGGTTTTTTCTGTCCTGTTCCATTTGAATACATTTTAGAGTGCTGAAGAGAAAAAAAATAATCCAATAATTCACAAAAGGTGAAGATCAGAGAACAGCACGGAACCCTGGTTGGTTTTGGTCTGTAGCCTTCCAGAGCATTCTGGGCTGGAGCCTCAGAAGTTACACCACCAGATGATTATGTATACATTATGTATGTTGCGGCACTATTTCTAATGGATGCTTTAAAGTGATGCTTTCTATTTCTGCTTCTGTTGGCAGCTGATAAATAATCTGGCGCCAGATATCTGCATTGACCAAGGCCCAATGCCTGGGAACATACCTATTGCATATGGATGCCACTACCTCTCTCCTCAGGTTTGTTCAGAGATTCACTGCATGCACACAGACTGTTGTTTATTTATGTTTTTGATTTTGTTTGTTGGTGGATAATTATTGTTCTTTGGCGTAGCACTGTTATTATCGCTCCGACGGACAACTCTACATCGGCGGAATCAAATCTCACAAGTACAACAGCAACCGCTGTCTGGTGGACCCCGGCACTGGAGTCAACCCGGGACTCTACGAGTGCAAAACGGCCCAGCAGAAGAAATTCCACATGCTGTGGGATTTCAAACAGGTAACTATTACAAATAAATATAAATCTACACCAAAGCGGTTGGTCTGTTTTAGAGAAAAAAATATTGTTTTATTGTTTAATTGCCAGGATGGACCTATCCAGAACAGAGAAACAAAGAGATGCCTGGAACTTGCGAAGGGTGATGACGGCTATTACAAACTTGTTGTTCAGCAGTGTAGTAGTCAGAGCTGGAAGATACAACATCTCATCAAAGACCACTAAAAGACTGGTGGGCACGGCCCAGAAGACAAGTAACAGTAACTGAGCCATTACTGCACAAAAACTGCATCTCAGAGAAAGAACGACTTGTCTTTAGGGTGAGTTTACATTTTGCACCAGAGGACTTGGATCCACAAGAGTCAAAGTGTGCAATCAAAGTTGTGAATTACTTTTATTTAGTTATTGTTTTGGCTTTCTAAGTTTTGACAAATGTAACTTTCTTGGTTTTGAATACAAGCACGTGCTCTTGAATTACAGCTTTTTACATTACTTTTTTTTTTTATGAAGACAAAAGATTGCCTGTGGACACCTTTCAATACTTCTCAGAGGACTGAATGACTTGTGAATGACTCTTCTCATCAGCAGGCTAGTTTAGTATGAAGTTACTTTGTAATTTCAAGAAACCAAAAAATTATCAGAAACTTTTATAGGAGTTTTAAGATACCTACAGAAAGAAAAGACCTCAGAGTATGTTTAACTCTTGTCAGCCAATCAATTACAAACGTAGAGTAGTTCCAAAGAATTTAATTTAAAATGTAAATAAATTAAAGCCTGTAGATTTGTTTGCTTTAGCTTAGCGCTATTATGATCATCATTCAAGTCACTGAGGATCTGCGGCGGTTTGGTTGTCATAAATGAATAAAGATGAAAAGATGAAGGCGTCCCATTTTTTCTGCCACATGACAAGACCTGTGTCCTTCAGATGAGCTTGCAGGGAGCTGTACCTGCAGGCACAAGACACTTCAAATTAGAATTAACTTAAAATCTATCTATCTATCTATCTATCTATCTATCTATCTATCAACTGCTAAGTGTACTATGTTTTTTTTTTTTTTTTTTTTTACTTCCTACAGCCTTTTGATTTTCATTCATTTCTAATATGATCAACAATCTGATAATCAACTTGCTGAGACTTCAAACTTGCCTGAGGGATACAATCATGAGGGAGTTACCTTTTGTAAAGCTGATGTAAATATATTATATTATTTGATATTAATTGCATATACATATGCAATTAATATCAAATTAGTGGTAGGGACAATTTTGGGGATAAAGATGCATCAGGCTTTTGGTACACAGGCAGTAAAACCTGAGAAGTAGACAATAAATCTAAAAACATGCTTAATAAAGTCAGGCATTTTAGTTAAGTAATTCGGTAAGCCACATGAGAGAGAGCAAATGAACTGATTCCCACCTGATGGAGTTAAGAGCCAGCTCTTTCAGAGTGCCCAGGTTTGCTTTTAACCCTCCGATGCCAACAAAGGCTTGATAGAAGTCGTAGGAGAGGCCCGTGGTGCCGAACAGAGACGGGTCATCAGAGCTGATCACCATCGGGTGGCCCTCAGACATCAGCACAGCTGCAGGGTGGTTCCGAAGGTCCGATACTAGCTTCAGCACCTGGAGGTCAGAGGCCAAACACATTCAGGTACTTTACATATGAAAACACGCACGCACGCACGCACGCACGCACAATATGCAAAGGTTGAATATGTTGTATTTGTTATATTCTGCAAACCTAGATGGGCAAAGGTTGATTTCTTTTTGTCCATCTCAGTGTAAGAATCCTTAGTTGAGGGTTTAGTATCTATTTTAGCTTCTACATGATTCAGCACATTTCATCCCCTCATGGTCCAGCATCCTCACAGACTTCATGATTACAGGGCTCTCAAGTTTTGAAGACAGGTGATTTTGGGCGCTGCAGAATAATAAATAGCCTATATTATAAATAGTTTTTCTGCGTGAGAAATACAATGTGTGGCGGGAGTGTGTGACAAAAGACCGAAATGAGTGATTGTCACGCTCAATGCGTGACACTTGAGAGCCCTCTGATTACAGGGAACACCTCACAGTATTTGGATTCAGCCAGATTCTTTTCTATTGTGCCAATGACAATAGGTTATCTGACCTGGTTTGAGATGGGGCACAGTTCCACAGCCACGTTTCTTTGCCGAGATAGCTCTTTGGCAAGTGGATGGTGTGCCAAAGCATAGCCGTGCCCGATACGTGTCGTGTTGAACAATAGGGCATCAAGAATGTTTTGATCTACGTTGGTGCCTTCATCATCTGCAAACAAGCATACAAAGTGGAATGAAAGTGTTAAAAGATTTCTGAAACTTTTGACAAGCGCTCTGTTTTGTATTTTGTGCTTTTGGCCCACCCACCGGTTTCCCCTGCGTGAAAGAAGTATGGCAGTGTGACACCCAGTTCAGCTGGCATAGAAAGTGCCTCCCTAAAGTACCAAAGAGACCTCCCACTGTCCTCCCTGCCAACCTGCAAACCATAATGTAAGATCAAGAAAAAGTAAATTAAATCATCGCAACAAACGAGAGAATTTCCACTTTTTCCATTTACTCCGCTTAATGTTTACTCAAACAGGAGGTTCATAGAAGACGGATCACTTCTTACCATGTCAAATCCTGCAACAACATCTGGGAAGTCCTTTTGCAGCTGGATGGCCTCTTTTACAGCTGCTTTGACCTCAGATACACTCAGAGCCCTGAAGAAAGCACCAATGAAACAAGTCCCCTATTTGATTCACAATTAATCATCATCATAAAACTAATGTGCAGTTTTACATCAACATTTACATTATAAGATGCCTGTATTATGTATGTAATGACTATTCTGGTGATACTGTATTTGTATTTCTAGCTGTGTGTGCATTGGTGTAATGTAGGGGGACAAAATGATAACAGCTGGTGTATCAGCTGGAAACACAGTACTGACAAACAGTAGAGTTAAGAGGTAATCTAATGATTATAGTTAGAGAATTATTTAATTTGAGAGAAAATAATGGGATATGGTCCCCACTTTGTTAATTCAAAGACAACCAACTTATTCAACAATTATAAGTAACTAAGTACATTTACTCAAGTATGGCACCTGAATAATTGTACTTTGTACAATTTTTAAGCACAATTTTAAATACTTTGAACTGAACAGTGTTCTGCTACTTTCTACTTATACTACACTGCATTACTACAGCAAGTTATTTTTAAAGACATTTTGTTGACAACCCTAGTATGATTTTATACTATACGTGGATTAAGGATAAAGGACTTTTGATTGTTTCACTCAAGTAAAGGCTCTGAGTACTTCTTCCACCACTGAAATTATGCAACTTTTTTGTCAGTCTCTTAAAGAGTAATTGTGCATTCCAGTTTTTTTCTGATGCTATGGTACTATTCTCACAAGTATGTGGTAATATTTCACTACCTTTAGTACAAATAAACCAACAGATCATCAAAAAGTACCTCTTTACACAACTAAGTACATCTGACATTGACTGTGACATCTAGAAAAAACAGTTTCACATTGAAATACACCACGGTCATACAAAGTACATGCTTAACTTTGGATAGGATTTTCATCTCTGTTGTTGAAATACTTTTACTAACACTATGCTCATTGTTAATAACTGACAGTCAATGAAACATTTGCATAATATACTGTACATATGGTTGGTTATTTGCCTGATATAGTCTGATGCAAAAAGGTGTGAGATTTTTATGTGCCCTCATGGGATTTGAACCAACAACCTTAGTGTTGGTAATTTACAGTAGTGCTCAAGCCATCAGGGCCACAAAGGACCACTGCAATGATTACAGCATGCACAATACAATAGTGTGGATGAGGCTTGTGACGACATCACTGCTGACAAATATCAGGATTGGATATTCAAGAAGATTGTGCATGAACTATAAAAACATACATTGTGATATGGACAAGAACTTATGACCAAATCCAGTAGACCAAATTGATGCAGATTAGTGTGTACTATAGAAAACGTTTACAGTATTTAATTTTCTTTCACTTCTGTTACAGAAGTGTTCTGTTACAGAAGAACACTTCTGTTATAATTAGACAACACTTTACAGTAATGTTGCAATAAAAGTTAGTTTCTGGCATCACTGATTGGGGAGGTGTCATTCGGTGTCATTGATCACACTTCTGATGGGATATGAATCATGGAAATAGTTTGTTGTTGAATTGGATGGGTAATCCTACTTTGCCTACTGTAATGTGGAAACAATGAAGCAAACAGATCATCTTTAGCACTTCAAAGGGTCATTTTGAAACATGCATCTTACATTGTTTGGTCTTGGACTAAGTGATTGTTATAATAACTTAACTGAAAGCATTGTACTATGATATGTTTAGGTGACTTAACAAATGTACTCGTATTTCAACAGAAACTTAGTGGTTGAAACATTAGTCTTGTAGTGAAAGATGTTCACAAGCCAAATTAAAGGAGAATCAGTTGCTTTGAATGCAACATTTAATGATTTATGAGTATGATCATTTGGGAGTCTTGTGAAACACTGCACCATTCTATATATCTATAATAGTACCATAGTGACTAAACCAAAAACTGTAAAATAAGAGGAAATATGTCTTGTCAAAGTCTCTTCAGAATCAAACTCAGAAAAGTATTTCACGTAGTACCTGTGCACAGAAATGATGACACGAGCCCCAAGGAAGTCCAGGTGATCTGCTATAAATTTCCTTGTAACTTCTTGAAACGTTTTCAGAGTCCACACCTTATCGTGAATGGTTCCATCAAGCTCATACGTCTGAAACGCATAAATGAAATGCACACATATCAGATCTACAATTGCTACCAATACTGCTACTGCGGCTCTTTAAGAAAGGCTGGAGCTTGGTGATCAGTTTTGAACGAAGAAGCAAGCACACACCCTTGAGAGACCGCTCCTGATTTCCAGATACATGATGTTGTCATGGAGAAGCTCCTCTAGGCCCTTATAGAAGTAGTCCCTCAGCACAGGGGCATGGGTGATGAGCCCAGCAGCTGCGATGAAGGCTTTCTCAAACTTCTCCCATACAACCTCTTGGCTCGGGTACTCTACATCTGGATCCTCAGTGAACAGTGTGAGCTGCTGCATTAAACTGAAAAACACCACCAAAATATTCTGGGTTAAGCTCTCCCACTGTATCTTGACTTGAAGTGTGTAAGGGAAGGTGATATCTTACTCAACCTGTTATCAAAGCCTGTAGGGTCTCCTATTTGGGCTCTCAATGTCTCAAGCAGCCGCCAGTAGAAGCAGTCCCATCGTGGAAAAGGCTGGCGCTCGGAGAACAAGAAGCGGACCGAGTTGTCCCAGGTGAAGCAGATGTAGCAGTGAGGCCTGTAGGTGACGTTTTTCACCAGCCATTCAACACCGACCAAAGAGGAGGTGTGGATGTGGAGGGCTGCACCTGTCACCAAAAACAGCAGGATGTAACCTCAAACTCAGACTGATGTGCTGAGCTTAGACAGTGACATCAAATGAAGATCTTGCTTATTTATTGGCTGATGTGACCAGGGATGGATTACGATACGTCCTACATTGGAGCGTGATGACCATGCTATTTTAACGTCTGTTCTTGTTATTTTGTGTCTCTTTGAAGTTTGTTTTCATGTCTTTGTAGTCGATTTGTGTCTTTTTCTAATCATTCTACGTCTTTCAGGTCATTTTGCATAATGTTGTTTTGCATAGCTTTGTAGTTCTTCTGTGTCTCTTTGCAGTCAATTTGTCTTTTGTAGTCATTTTGTCTTTTTTTATCTCGTCTAATTTTGTATCTCTGTCTTACACTTGTGTAACCTAACGTAGTTATTTTTGCATCTTTTTGAGTGTCTTTTTAGTCATTGTGCGACTTTGTCAATGTTTTGCATCTTTGTGGTCAAGTGTGTCTGTAAAGTAGTTTTGTGTAACTTTGCAGTCATTTTGCGTGTCCTTAGGTGACATTTTGCCGCTAAGCCAGAACTCTCAGGTGCTCAAGCTGGTTCAAGAACAGTAAATAGTTCACGTTGGACATGAAAAAAGAGATATGATTAAAAACAAAAATGCTACAGGAAATCATCGAAGAAAGCCTGAGATGTACAGATATATTTTATAATATGAAGGAAAACAAATATTGCATTGGATCTGTGCCGGGTAGGCTCTGTTCATCCATGCTTGAGACTTCACCTTTGGGCATCTTCTGCAGCAGTTTGAAGACTGGACTCTTCTGGATGAGAGGCTTTGCTTTGAAGAAGTGGATAGCTGGGGGGAACTGTGCAGCAGACATCTCTTGCTCCTTTAATTGATGGAGGTAAGCGTCCAGCTTCTGCTCAGCCACCGTCAGCTTCACCTGGCCTCCCGTCTGTCTGGACGCCTCCTGACGCATCAGCAGGTCCCTCTGAGCAGGGTCGGGCATCCCATCAGTCACTCTTACCATCCACAGAAGGGGCACAAAAGTGACCACAGCCTGCCAGATTGAGATCACCATATCCTTATGTGCCACAGGAGGGTGCTAGAACATGATCCCACTCCCTCCACAAGCAGGTTTGCTGTATTCGATGCTGTAAAGAAAGACTGTGAGACATCAACTAATGACATTAAAGTCCTTTTACCTCGGACGACAGGTTGTGTAGTTTTTACCGCAGAGTGGATAAATACATTTGATTAGTTTTAGTTAGATATTTTAGTTTTTGGGTTAACATAACAAGCTGCTCAGCTTGTATTACGGTGCTGACAGAGCCTATCGAGTAGCCTGACCATGACTGCTTTGCTGGGAGTTAATAAAAAAAAAACCACGAGCTAAGAGGAGGGAAGGGAAGTAACAATCCACCTTCAGATCATCAACAAACTAAATAAAGGCAAATGTAGCTACTTTAAAACATAAAATACTTACAAGAGGGAGCTGCGGGAACTTCTGGTGTCCTGCGTCTCAGGTCAGCAGTCTCCGAAAGACTCCGCTATCAGTCGAGCATGTCAGCAAAATGCTTGGAGCAGCTGGATAATTGGAGGCATTTTTGTCTGACAAAGACCATGTGATAAACTAATGAATGAAGCATGATTGCACAATAAAAGTAAAAAGCGTTCGTTGGCCAGCAGTGAGGACAATGTTTGAGCCAAAAAGAGAGGTGATACTAATGATTTATATTTTATTATGTTTTACATTTCCACAATATAACATCTTCAGTTTTAGACACAAAAAAAGAAAAGAACAAAAAACAAAACAACCACACATACGTATAATTTAATCTGGAAACCTCATATACATACAGTGCACCCTCTGGAATGATATCACCCACTCGTTTAATTCATGACAGAATAACATACATCAATACATTTACTCTGTAAGGTCATGTACGGTCTTCAGTTTTGTTCCTAGGATGCTATTTATTATCTTGGTAATTGGTTGGAGCAGATGTCCATTAGCAACACAATGTCCCATGCAACGTAAAATAATACGGGGTAGAGGTTAATGCGAGTGGAAAAACCGTGACACGGACGCTGTGTTTATCATGATCCAATTAGAGGACAACTTGTTCGACATCCAGCCAATCACCAGATCCTGTCGAACCTGACTAATCAGTGTAAACTGAGACCCTGGAAGGGGAGCAGCCGAGAAAACAACTGTGCAGTACCCACGATGCACATCTGTAACGTTGCGCTGCAGGGTTTATCATGTCCCTTAATGCACAGAAAAAAACAGCAATACATCACACAACAACAATGCGTCTCTTTTGCATCGGAGATTTGTTTCACAGACAGAGGAATGTGTCTTTCATGTGACAAAATAAAAAATAAAAGGAGAGTTTTTCTACAGTACAGCAGAGGTATTTAGTCCAGGAACTTGCGGTTCGGGTTGGCCCCGAAGAGAGACACTCGGATTTCAGGCATCATCTGCAAACACAGAAACGCATGGCTTATAGTCAGGGCTGCAACTGCATCGATTGATCTGCCGATTATTTTCTCTAGAAATCGTTTGGACAATACAATGTCAGAAAATAGTGAGACATACCACACACACACTTTCCTAAAACCTGAGGTGATATTTTAGAATCGTTAGTTTTGTATTACCAAAAGTCCAAAACCCTTTTTCTTTAGATTGACTAATCGATTGCTAATTTCAGCTCTATTTATAAATACAAAACAGCAGAAATATGAGGAAAGTCAAACAAACAAACATTTAGCAGGAGACTAGATTGTTTGTTCAAATTAATTTGACTTTTATTTAACTATGAAAACCTTATTGAAACTAAAAATGGTCTTTTTTCGTGAGTGTCCTGGCCAAGATCCTAAAACAGACAACACAAGATCATAATTAAAGAAAATGTGATTGTAAACTAAATCAAACCAATAAGAATAATACAACCCCAAATCAGAAAAAGTTGGGACAGTATGGAAAACACAAATAAAAAAAGTAGTGATTTCGAAATGTACTTTGACTTGTATTTCATTGCAGACAATACAACAGGACATAATTTAATGTGTTCCTCATGTATTAAGGTGGGCAACAGTACGGGGTCTTCGTTGTCGCATTTTGCGCTTCAAAATGCGCCACATATTCTCTATTGGAGACAGGTCGGGACTGCAGGCAGGCCAGTCAAGTACCCATATCCTCTTCCTCCGCAGCCAGGACTTTGTAATGTGTGCAGAATGTGGTTTTGCATTATCTTGTTGAAATATGCATGGAGGTCCCTGGAAAATATGTCTTCTTGAAGGCAACATATTTTGCTCCAAAATCTCTATGTACTTTTCAGCATTAATGGTGCCATCACAGAAGTGCAAGTTACCTTTGCCAAGGGCACTGACACAACCCCATACCATGACAGACCCTGGCTTTTGGACTTGTTGCTGGTAACAGTCTGGATGATCCTTTTCTTCTTTGGTCCGGAGCACACAGCGTCCATTTCTCCCAAAAAATACCTGAAATACTGATTCATCTGACCACAGTACATGTTTCCACTGTGTGATGGTCCATCCCAGATGCCTCCGAGCCCAGAGAAGTCGACGGCGCTTCTGGACACTGTTAACATAGGCTTCCTTTTGGCACAGTACAGTTTTAACTGGCATTTGTGGCTGTAACTACGTATTGTGGTACTTGACAAAGGTTTGCCAAAGTAGTCCTGAGCCCATGTGGTGATATCGCTTATAGATGAATGACAATTCTTGATGCAGTGCCTCCTGAGGAATCGGAGATCACGGTTGTTCAGCTTAGGCTTGCGCCCTTGTCCTTTATGCACTGAAATTCCTCCTCATTCCTTGAATCTTTTAATTATGTTATGCACTGTTGAAGGTGAAATAAGCAAATGTCTTCCTATCTTTCTTGGAGGAACATTCTTTTTAAACATCTCAATAATTTTCTCACGTATTTGTTGGCAAACTGGCGATCCTCGGCCCATCTTTGATCCTAAAGGACTAGACCTTTCTTGGATGCTGCTTTTGTACCAAACCTTAATTACAATCACCTGTTGACATCACCTGTTTCAAATCACATCATTATTTAACCAATTTACCTGATTACTAGCCCTAAATTGCTCCTGTCCCAACCTTTTTTGGAATGTGTTGCAGGTCTGAATGACAGGAAAGGATGTATATTTACAAATGAAATTAAGTTGACCAGACAAAACATGAAATATTTTGTGTTCACATTGTCTGCAATGAAATACAAGTCAAAGTACATTTAGAAATCACTACTTTCTTTTTTTATTTGTGTTTTTCATACTGTCCCAACTTTTTCTGATTTGGGGTTGTATATAAAATATCCTAAAAACAACCTAAAGATCAAAGTTTAAAAACATGAATTAACAGTTATCGTAGCTTCTTTTATTAGTTTCTTTTTTACTCATGTACTGTTATGTTTCATTGTTACTTTTGTGTTTTTTTTAATATATATATATATAGCAGATAGTCAAGAAAGGGGGAGAGAGCTGATGATGCGCAACAAAGGGATTCGAACCCAGGCCGCTGCCAAGGACTCCGCCTACATCAGGTGAGCAAGAGGTCGCCCCTCTGTGGGTTTTTTAATCATTTTGTTTATATGATGTAAATAAAAGGCTTTATCTAAATAAGAGCCATCTAAAAGTACCACACGATAAATGAATGAAAGTGGTGTCACTTTTAGTTCCTCGTGTAGAAAATGTAAAGTTTGTCTGACGTGAGAGCTACGCTAATTTCATTTTGTCAAAGGTACGTTCGTTAACAACTGCACCCCTCATTTAAATAGTAATTCAATTCTCGACCAATAAAATCAACTTATGTATTCATTCGACCTTTGTTTAACCAGGAAAGCCTCACTAAGGTTAAAAAACAACAACTTTAAAACAAAAAACAGACAACCCCAAAGTATGTCACGAGATCCAATCTTAATGGAAACTTTGTAAATTTATATATTTTTTTTTCTTTTTTAAAAGATCACAACCTTAAAGACAACCAACAATTTTTTTAAACCTTTAATAAATAATAAAAATACACTACCAAACAATACATGTATGAGACTGGCTTATACATATTCATACCTCCAATCATCTTCTCTTTTATTTACTATAGATGTACAATGTTTATACATGAACGTGATTATTGTGGTTTCCACTTTATATAACACAGATATAGTTAAAGAAAACTAAAAACTAAAAGTTCAATTTACTGTAATTTTGATTCCTTTCTGATTTTACGGTATGTTATGTTTTACTGTTGTTACTTAATGTAAAGCATGTTGGATACCTGCTAGTTGCTGTAAAGCACTAAATAAATAAATGTTGATTGATATATAGTGTGTATATAATATATTGTAAACGTTTCTTTTTTTCAGAAACGTTTCTTTTTTTCAGAAAAACCTACAGTTGTGCTTGCTTGTTCATGCCCTTGTTACACGGTCTTAATTTAATATACTGCATACGTTCTTGTTACTTTTCTTCTCACTTTTGTTTTCCTCTGATGTTTTATATTTATTTTTTTATTTATTTTTTATTGTCCCTTTTTTGTGTATGTGTGTGTTCACTATAAAAGAAAAAAGAGGGAACTGCCAATACAAGAGATGTAAATAGTTTCAATTTTGGGGATTATGAAACATATACAGTAATCTTATTTCTGTCAAATGAGTTTAATTAATGTATTACTGACTGCACTCATTGAAGGGGAATTCTTTTGAACATGACAGACAAAATCAACACGTATGACCATCAAGACCTTTTGAACATGAGATTGATGAAACGGGGGGAAATCAAACTAGATAAATAAGGCTAAAAATCACACTAAAAGAAGCGTTTATAATGCCTAATGCAAGTCTCAAGGACGAAAAGGAAAATTTCAGACTGATCATATGAGCGGTCTCTACTGTCCTACCTGCTGAGCCATGAGGTCCAGTCTGCTCTCCAGGGTATTGGACACCTTGATCTTCCCGTTACCATTATAGAGCTCAACACCTCCAGAACTGAAGAAGACAAAAAAAAAACAACACAAGAGAAATGAGAGAAGAGAAGAGAAAATACTCATCCAAGACGTTTTCAGGGGTGTATTTGTAACTTGATCAAATGTGACGCTGCTTACACGTCAGGGTGGATGAAGTTATCCTGGTCGATGCGGACCTCAATGTTCATCTTCACAGCTGCTTTAAATATAGGAATATTCCTCTGGATGGATGCCTGAAAGACAAAGTTCAGATTTCAACTGATTTTAAGGAGCTACCTCACTCGATTCAAAAAGCATCTGCCAAATTATATTTATATACATTTTCACCTACACTACTACTATTTTCCCGTAAATTGTTCTTGGAACTGTGTGCATCATTGAGAGTTACTTTAAACTGGAGTAACATACTTGGCCAATAAAGCCAATTCTGAAATGGATGAATTTTAAAATTTGAACATGCACTTGCTAATTTACTCACCTGTACCATCTGCACGTCCTGTTTACGGCAGCGAATAGTCACTTTGGGCTCCAGAAGCTGATAGAATCCCTGATATGAAAGATTATGAAAGGGTTATCGAACCGCAGCTTTATAATCAACACAGTTTCCTCATACATTGAAGTAAACTCTATTTTATTTGATCAGGACAATGCAATTTAACATCTATACAACAATGCAGAGCATGAAACTGATGTGCTGCATTTTCAACTCTTGGTAGAGATAAATAAAGCTTATTTTATGATTACGTTCTAAAGAACAAATAAATAACCATCAAACAGTTCTCAGATGATTTTGTGCGGACTGATATCTCCTACATATTTATTGCAGCAGCTGGACAAGGAAGTAGATTACTCTAGTATCGATTTATGACTATTTTAAGATGAGGGGAGAACATTTCTTTTTGTTTGATTTCATTAAAAGTAAAGTTGGGCTTTGCTTGTTGGCTTCACGACAGAGAAAAAAAAAAAAAGAGAGATTCGCGCTCTCCAGGAGCCGCACTGAACTGCAGTCTGCAGTCGGTTGTCTCGTGCCAGAGAGAGGGAGTAAGAGCGGCGGTGCAGAGAGAATTAAACAAAACTTATTTTCATTTGTTTACGTTCTAACGCTGGGTTTTTACAGGCAGTTTTGCCTGGAAAACTCAGCTACCGCTCTGCAAAAGGCAGACTAGTGAACATCCGGGCAACCACTGCCAGCGGACTGTTCACAAATTCATTAATTAAACCGCTCTGCTCTGCTGTTGTTGAAGCTGCCTGTGAAAATCCTAGTTTTATACAGCCTATGGTGAAAACTGTGTAAAGCACAAATGTATTTTGTGTGCAGCGAACATAGGCGGCGACCGGTGACGACCGCCCCACTGTCATTTCCAACCAATCACATAATTCCCACCCCCAAGCTGTTAGCAACGCAGGTCGTGTGCAATTCACATTGAAATCGACCCTAGCCTACCCTGATCACACCCACCTGGCCGAGTAGATCGAGGAGGGTTACCCCTAGAGCTGGGCGATATGGAGAAAATCAAACATCCTGATATTTTTGACCAAATATCTTGATATCGATATTGTGGCAATATTGTAGGGTTGACAATTTGTGCTTTCACAGAATATGCACACAATGTGATTTTTGATAAATAATCATCAGTTATGTTGATATAATAACTATGTGGGTAAAGGCAAATAATGGACAGTCTGGTGTGTTCAGAAAATTACATCACTACTGTAATGCAGCCTTTACAACCAGGAAAAGACAACATTTGTGTCATATCAGGATATTACGATATCCAAAATCTAAGACGATATCTAGCCTCATATATCGATATTGATATAAAATCAATATATTGCCCAGCCCTAGTTACCCCATTCAAACACAGTCAACCTGGGTAACCCTGATTGGTGTGAAAGGGCTATTAGATTGCACTAGGTGTACCTGAGTGTAAAGTAGCTCAGAGTATGAACTAACCTGTAAGATCAATCCGTCCATCAGAGCTGGATACCTGGCTGGGTCTTTTGCGACATTACCAAGCCGTTGGCGGGCCTCGTTTAGCATTTCCTGAGGGATTTACAGACCGTATCATATACACAATCCATCTCTCCACCTCCGTGTATAAAATATGACCGCGTGACGACAACATGAAGTACAGCTGCTTACCGAGATCATATCATCCCGGGCCTTCAGCACCTTCAGTCGAGCCTGGTTCATCAGGTTAGACATTTGACTGTTTAAGTAGACAAATAACACACACACAGGTCCGTTTAGACTTCTAAGTTGGATTATGTTTGTCTGTCTGGAAACCCTTGAGACTGTTTGGAGCATGTTAACAAAAGAGTCATTGTAGGACAGAGTGAGTAAATAAAATCATGGAAACTCTGTGTCACACATACAGTACAGACATTTCTTTGTTCTTAAAAAAAAGGCCAGATTAAGGAAGGGAGGACTTGATGTGTCCTGTGATGTCCTGATTTCTCGCCATGACTCACATTTTCTTTTGCTGCTCGATCTGCTTCTCTTTCTTCTCATAGTACTCCATTATCTTCAGCCTCTGAGTTTGGACCAGACGGCCCTTCTCGATGTTGAACTCTTCTTCTGCCTGCAGGAGGAGACACAGTTCACTCAGCAGTAGACACTCATCACCATCCTTACACTCACTCTGCTGCTGGTGGACACTATAATTAAAAGGTCACATTAAAAGGCTTAATTTGTCATAACAAAGATATGCTTTTCACAAAATTTGATGGCAGAATAGATTTCGAATCAGTGTTGTAAGGCCTTAACCTTTTAATTTACTTATATGCCACAAACCTTCCTACATAAATTCGGATATATTTAAAAAATAACATCTGGATAATGTCTATTAGTCTGTGGAAATTTTGTGTGTGCGTGCGTTTAAAAAAAAAGTTGGTACAAGATCATGGTAAGCGATTTGACAACATTGTATTTGTTTTGTGTATTTAATGTGGAATCAATGCCTATGATGATGATTAGCTCTGCTAGCTAACATCGGCAGTCAAACAAACATCACTGATCCGATGTCTTTTTGATAATCTAGCTACATGTTTTTCTTGCGGTAGCCTTTCTACAATAAGACGTGCTAAAAAGTTACTATAATCCGTTCAAGGAGTTGATAAGCAGACAGATTAGCTAGCTAGTTGATAAGTTGTCTACTTCCACTTTATAAGCAGCATTGCGTCCCTGTTAGAGCGGTCAGATAGGTTGAAGGCAGTCAGCTGTGAGGCCGAGGTGTGTGGGGATGACATCATCGATACGCACTTGCGGTTTCGCCGCCCAGACGAAGCCAACGTGAGCCGTTTTTTTTTTATTCACCCTGGGACAAGGTTTCAAAAAAGTGCGTTTACGGGCAGTGCGTTTACGGGATTCGTGTGGACAATCGGCCCAAACGATGCAAAAGATGTGCGTTTGCATCAAAATACATCTTCGTGTGGATGGGGCCTAATACATTTCAAAATAAAAGGCCATAATTGCTACATCATAGGCCTGATTTTGATCAAATCTGGAGCAAAGATACATGTTGATGCTGGCTGTCCTGGCACCTGCCTGCACCAATATTGAAGAATGAGTTTATCCTTGTATTTGCTTTTTCCTCTCCTCTGATTTCCTGTCATCTCTCTACTGTTCACTCACTAATTAAAGCGTCAAATGTCCAAAAAAAAAAAAACTTTAAAAAAGGACTAATTAATCATCCATTCTAGTCACTCTCCTACAGCACTGTGTGATTTTACTGCAATGATTTTACCTTTGCATCAATCTCTTCTGCCTTCTCATTGGCCTCCTGTTCAATGAAGGCCATCATGTGCTTGATCTGTAGACAGGAAGAAGAAACATTAACTGGGCTTCCTTACAAACATAGGATTTCCCCCCATTCCCCACATGTTTAGGGTTTTAAATGCACACAAAGATCCATCATGAAGCATTATTCCTTACTACTGCAAATTAACAGCTCACCCTGCTGCCTGACTTTATCACTATGGTGAGGAATGTGTCAGTGGTGGAAGAAGAATTCATATCCTTTACTGAAGTAAAAGTACTAATACCACACTGTGTCAAAACAAGTAAAAGTCCTGCATCCAAAACCTTAAATAAAAGTATGTATAAGTGTTCCCTTTAGTGTTTTTCTATTATTTGCTGCAATAATGTGTATGTCGCACTTTATTGCTGTAGATGTTTAAGGTTGTGCTCATTTTAACTCCTTTATATACTGTTGGGTAGGTTAATCTACAGCAATGCATCATATTCCATAAGATTATCATATGTTTGTAGCATTGCTGCCCTGTTTTCAGCTTTGTGACGATGCATTTTCCAGCTGATCCAGGAGGCTTTTTAAATAGTTGACTTATATTAAGAAGTAGGAGAATTTCCTCAACACGTAAAGAAACACTTCTTCAGTTTCACCAAATTCAGAGATACGTGGTTTCCATTAGAAGGGAAGGGGATGACAAATTGTAATCTGTCAGACAAATGTAGTAGAGTAAAAAAGTACAAGGTTTCCTCTGACACGTAGCAGAGAAAAAGTATAAAGTTGCATGAATTTGTACTTTAAGGGAAACTACGCCATTTTTCAAAATTCATAGGTTACATGTTATTCATATGGTCTAAGACAGTCCATAAATATTAGTGAACATGAACAACTCTCTCCCAAATTCCCCCCCAAAAACTAATTTATTTGATGTCATCATCAAGTATGTCTGGAACTGCTCCATAGACAATGAATTGGGAAAGATGTTATGAATGACTATATGGATACATTTTCTGTTTCAGAACTGAGAACACTACAATAGAATAAAGCTCATTTGGGTATAAAAAAGAAAAATAAATCAGTGTCCAATGCATTGTCTATTGAACAGCTTTATACTTTATGGCATCACAAGTTTGAGACTTAAGCATTATTTATGCTCGCACAAGACACCGTGGCGCGGGCCTCCATAGATAGCGTGTGAGATACGAATCATGCACGGGGACATTTATGCTCAACGCATTGTTCGTTGCAATATTCTCCGAAACGCCAGGGGGCGTACATACAAAATAATCTGCGAATAAGCAAGAAGTAGTAGAGAAGAAGTAGATAGCAGAAGTAAAAGAAAGCATGAGACTGGTTTTCTTTGACAAAGTGATCTCATGTTTTCCTACAGCCTCCAGCAAAATGCTGTTTCTTTTCCCATGTGTTGGCTCGCTCATATTTAAGGCCATCTGACACCCTGTGGTCTGTCCATGAAGAATCATGCAGATGTTTGTGCACGCGAACCCTGCTCGGTCTTCCCAGCTGAACGTGCAGCACGCGTCGAGTTACAAAAATTCACAAGTGAACGACCACACGCTCCAACAACTTGCGGCGCCTTCGCGCTGCACACAAAAGAGGCGATGACGTCGTTTTTTGGCACACGCACCTCGCGCCGGGAACACCACGGCGACCATGAACCTACCTTTACTTCTCTGGTTTCTGGCGTTGAGAGAGATTAGCCCATGTTCACAAATACAGATTGAACTTTTATAGGCCATGCAAATAACATATTGGAATTCTTAATATAGGTGGTGTTCCCCTTTAATTACACACACTTAAGTTACATTCCACCACTGATGAACACCAGACCCAAACTTATAACATATGTACAGTTGACTTCTGCAGCTTTACATTTTCCCTTCTGGAGATTATTTCCAGTGTTTCCCATTAAAGAGTCCAGCCAGTGGCTCACTCACTCCCAGTTCCTCATCAGGCCCTGGCATGTGCTCATCATGTGATCATTTGGAAATATGACCCTCTGCATCTCAGCCATAACTTCCACAACGCAACACTGACTTCAAAATGGTATAACTAGAATGTTTTACGTACAAAACGTCCTGTCAAAACCACCCTAAAAAATAGCTTGTTTGAGTTTATTTCGATGCTAACCTAACGTTACTGCAGCTCTCTCAATGTCACTCTTCTCCACACACATCACAGCTACTATAAACATTTCTCAGTGTATTAATGAGACGAATAGCAAAGAAAAAACTCCTCCAACAGCAACCGAGGAGAAACAGATGAATGGTGACATTTTTGAAGGTTAAATCGGTTCATTACCTGCTTCTGAACATCGGCATCGCTGAGCGCCATGGTTGCAGCTGTCAAAGATCCGCGAGGCCTGCGAGAAGAAATAACACACAAAAAACACACAAATTAAAACAAGTGAGAAACAAAAGAATCCGTCAATAACAACATGGAGGTTTTAATCCTGCAATAAGAGCTTTAAATCGATGATTATTTACCTGAAAATCACAGAAGATGAGGTATGAATTAATCGCCGCAGTCGTGACTCGTAAAGATGTCTACGGAGGATCAGCTGATTTGCGTCGTCACATGATGTTTACTTCCGGTCGAGTCGAGCAGCCAATCAGGTGCGAGAACTAGAGACGACGTAGAAAACAGGAGAATATTTGTCATTTTTTGTCTAATTTCATTTATACTGCATATAAATACATGTTTTAAAATGATTAGTTCTAAAACAGTTATATTGCACAAATTTGTAATAGCATATTATTATGCCTAACATTTCCCTCGGGATGAATAAAGTATCTATATATCTATCTATCTATCTATCTATCTATCTATCTATCTATCTATCTATCTATCTATCTATCTAGTAATTTTTACAGTGTCTTTTTTCAAAACATTTTTATTGGCATTTTCTATTATATATTTATGTTCTTGACTGTTCTGTTTATTTTCTCTTAATAAGTGTATAGCATGCATCACACACCAATGCAAATTCCTTGTAAATGAAAACTTGGTAATAAAACTTATTCTGATTCTGATATATGTACTAATATACATTCAACTTCAGTTACATAGTATAAAGTATATCTCTTGTGTTTCATTATGTCATAGTTTTTATAATATTGTTTTTTATTTACATTTGCTTTGGTTTGAACGTTTCACTGTTTTTTTTTCTTTTCCCTGTAGTTTATTTTGAAATCATTTTAGTCATATATCAGTTTTTATATTTGAGTGAAACCAAAACGTTCTTTGAAAAAAAATCTATTTTCTGTTATTTATACATTGCACATTGTTGGGTTATATTTATTCTGGTCCTGAATAAACTGGATTTCATTTTAACTGCATTTGTTTTTTACAATTGACATGGCAAAAGAACCTAAAAATAACGAAAGATAATTTTCATTAATTTCATTTGGTGTAAAATGCTCCTATGTAATGGCTATGATATTAAATGATTATTGATAGTTTATAGTGGCCATTACTCTTTATTTAATCATTTCTAATTTATTTGAACAATTATCTTCGTTTAGGAATAGCAGGAGTATTAAAGTATAAGTGTGCAGGACTCTATTATCAAGTACCTGAACACAGCCATGACAGTTGGTCAAACAATGGAAAATCTCATGCTCACACAAAGCAAATAATATAGGAAATAAAGGGGAACTGAATTGGAAATATGTAAACCAGGAAAAAAAAGGGAATCCCACAGTATCGGGGCAGCTATTGAAAAAGAAATGTTTGCATTGTGAAACACTGTGAAATGTTATTTTATTTAGACAGGGACAGTGCACAATTAAACATTAACATTGTATAAAAAAACAAAACAAGAAGATTGAAGAAGATGCATTGTTTTCTTTTACTAATTGTTCATGTAAGGTGTCCTTGAGTATCAAGAAAAGCACCCATAAATAAAATGTATTATTATGTACCATTATATTATTACTGTACCATGGATAAAGTACAATTGTCCCCGGGCATATACACAATATACATGTTGGTGCTGTGCAAGTGCCATATAACCAGATAACAGCTTCCTGGCATAGTTTCCAGTATTGTAATCTTACCAGTAGAGGGAAGTATAACGTGGAAAGTTCAGCTTTTAGAAATAGCTCTTCTCCCTATCTGGCATGCTTTTTACACTCGGTGCCACTGGCCCACAGCAGCACACTGTGGACTGACTGATAATGTGCTGTTTGGACAGTGAACATAAAACTCCACAGACTTGTTTACCCGAGAGAAACACTCACCCACTGACCTCTGTAGGCCTTTCAGACACTGTGAACACAGGGTAAAGTCTGATTCTTCACTTTTTATTGACATTATTCATACTCTTTCTCGTTATGAGCATACAGCAAAGTCACTACTGACTCCTCTCCAGCCAACTGTTATTTAATGGATTTGGGAAGTGGGGTGGGTGGGTGAGAGAGAGAGGGAGAGAGAGAGAGAGAGAGAGAGAGGGGGGAGGGAGGGGGGGGAGAGAGACTTTTGCACAGCCTGTCCATCTTGTCAGTCCTGTGCCAGCTCCAGCATGCATGTCTGCCTATCTGTTGTTTCGTGGCTTCGTGTCTGAATGCACGTCTCGCATTGATCTCCAGCATCTGCTTCTCATCTAGCAGCTCGCTCGGCCCCGCTCCAAGAGGACGCAGGTATGCTATAAGATGTTGTTTTTAATTCACATTGCAGAAATTTGAGCCAAATCAGAAGAGAGAAAGATTGTAGACTGGGCCTTGAATGAAGATGTGATCAGATTTGTGTGTGTGTGTGTGTGTGTGTGTGTGTGTGTGTGTGTGTGTGTGTGTGTGTGTGTGTGTGTGTGTGTGTGTGTGTGTGTGTGTGTGTGTGTGTGTGTGCTGTAAAATGTCATCGTTAGAAGGGCCACTACAGCTCACTCTGATGTTGTGAAGGGCAAAATCTCACCTTGCACAAGACAGATAAACTGCCATGAAGAGCTGGCTCGTCTTATCTGAACCATTTCTCCCACTTTGACATTGAAACCCGACTTTTGGTCAAATTCTTGTATCTGACAACCCTCTGTCCTTGTCACACATTGGCACAGAAAGAGTGCCCTAAATCTGCCTGATCATTTACTTCACCATGAGTCTGTTATTGCTGGGATAGGATCAATGGGAATCCAATTACTCAAGTAGGCCATGTAAGCAAAGGAGGATCCCCGGGTAGAAAAAGTTTAATGGTTTCTTTGCAGGCAGGGGACACAGACGAGCCGCCACGTATGGAGGGTTTAAAATGTTTGTGTGGCCAACTTTAATGTTTCAGGGCTTGAAGTCTGCACAGGTCTACAGGGCACACAGCTTGGACCAGACAACATGGCAGCTAGTTGGACATTAAATCAGTGACGTCCGGGGAGGCGTCTGTTTCACTCTGCTCACGCTGGAGAAGGTGGAGTGATATGACAAAGGAGTCATTAAAAGCATGAGAACATAATATTCAAATCATAAATAAGATTTTACAAATCTGAATGCTTAAACACAAACTGGAGCATTAATGAGATGATTTAGTTCTTTACTGGGTACTGGACATGTTTATTTAAGACCTAATGAGCCTTTTTTATTGATTTTGTCCAGCTGCTAGACTCAAAGTCAGAAGGTTTTATTGCTCAAAAAGTAACCGAGCTGTTGTGTAACAGGCAGGAAGGGGGTTTGCCTTCCCCTGTGAGACAACACATAAGAAATTGTGTTTTAGTCTTGGAATGCATGAGGGCCTATGTTTAAAGCAATAACAGTGAAGCAATACAAATCTATTCATCTGAGAACATACTTTATATAGTAATAGGACCTATTTATGGCGTTTTTCCATTACATGGTACCTGCTCGACTCGCCTCGTCTCTACTCGCCTTTTTTGGTTTTCCATTACAAAAAAAAGTACCTGGTACCTGCTAAAAGGTACTTTTTTTAGTAACACCTCCGTCGAGGTTTCCAGCGAGGTGAGCCGATACCAAAAGGTGACGTGAAAGCGACAGACAAAGGAGTCATTAAAAGGACGGTACTGCTGGTACTAGCATGGTAGCACGGTACTGCTGGTACTAGCACTGCTAGTACTAGCACTGCTAGTACTAGCTCGGCTCAAAAAACGCCTTTACATGAAACGTTTAGATGTGGATGGGGGAGCACTATCAACGTTGCACCTAAGACTTGGACAAGTTCTTTAAGACAAAGCAGAGGAACTAAAGTTCATATCCAAAAATCAAATGTTTGCAGTCTTATCCAGAGAGAATCTAGATCAGTCTTTCCCCAATCTTTTTTTCTCGTGACCCATTGAAACGATTCAAAATTCCACTCACGACTCCTCATCAAAAGTTATACAGTCCTATGAGCTAAGCCATTCAAGCAAAGATGGATTTGTATCTTATGTTGCAGCATGTCAATTGTTTTTTAAAGAGAACCTGAAGATGTAAAATTATTTGACAAAAAAAGACAAAAGAAATGTCTACTAAATTAAACACAATTTTATTGAGCAAAAGTATGTTTTTGTTCTTTTTTGGACTGCTCAGGTTCATCTTGCGACCCCTTGGTGGGTCCCAACCCAGATGTTAATGATAGATGCCATTTTTATGGACCAATTCAGTCAAAATCCGACAGCATACGCACAGCATATTTATTGAATTTCTTGCAGACCTGCATACAAGTCTCACCAGCTGTTTTTAATAATTAAATTTGATGGCATCTTACCTTTTAATTGGACAATAATAGTAGAGGTTGAGACAGGAAACACAGGTAAAGAAAGAAGAAAGCGGGTCGCAATATCCAAAAAGGTCCCTACTAAATATTTCACCAATGCTGTTGAAGTTCCTTGCTTTGACTGTTTTCATTAGATTTGAATTACTGCAAATATATAGTGAATGTCTTATTTTTTTTTATTATTGTTTGGGCATTTTTAGGCCTTTATTTGACAGGACAGCTGAAGACATGAAAGGGGAGAGAGAGGGGGGAATGACATGCAGCAATGGGCCGCAGGTTAGAGTCGAACCCGGGCCCGCTGCGTCGAGGAGTAAACCTCCACATATGGGCGCCGCTCCACCAACTGAGCTATCTGGGCGCCCGTCTTTGTTTTTTCTAAGAGGCCAATTCATTTAGATTTAGAATCGACCGTAGCCAGGGACACCTCGGCCGCAAAGGAAGCCACATTTATTTTCTCTTTTAAAATAATTTGATGCAGACATAAACATTACCTTTGTCGGTTTTCATTTGTAACCACAAACTCTTCAGGAAATTCTACAGCTTATTTATTCTTTGCAAAATGACATACAGCACTACCCATATTGAATCTAACTGTAAATCTCATTTACATTTCACCTCTTGCTGCAGCTACTAATCGTCACTAATTACAACTATTTGTTTTGCTTACAGTTATCAGCAACATCTCTTAGAATTTGGATTCACAAGTTAAGGGTAAGTGCAAATGTAACAGATATTCAAACCCTGGGGAGGCTGTTAAAGGATTTGTCCTTGTTAAGAGAGGGCTCTACGTTACATTTATCTATTTTAGGGGCACAGAGAAAAATTAAGGTTAATGTAGCTCTCTTGAACCATCAGAAATATATCAGTAAATATAGAGTATGGCCAATAAAAGACAAAAAACATACTTAGCTAGGGGGTAACCAAATGATTTTAAAACATAAGATGTATCAAAAGACAGGGAGGCTTTGCACTTCTTGAATGCATCCCTTTTCAAACAAAATAAGTCTACTTATTCTTTTAAGGTTTTTGAAATTGTGTTGGGGGTTTGATAACATTCTTTCCAATCCAGTATCAAAGTATTAATACTATTGATTAGTATTGTTTAGTATTTAATCTGAATTGGCGTTGAAAACTGAAAAGTTACTCAAATTATAGTCTCGCTTTGCCAGACCCTCCTCCAAAGCATTCTGAAGGAGGGTCTGGCTAGTCCACACAACATTCGGGGATGGGAGGAAAACTCTCTGGTTTAATGGCATTTCTTTAAACCAATCAGAATCGTCTTGGGCGGTGCTAAACTCCACACAGCCGCTGCAAAATAGTTGTGCGAGAGAAAACTCAGATTGGACAGATAGTCTAACTAGCTGTCCGGATTTACCCTGCAGAGATCTGAGGAGCAGTTAACCAGAGTCCTCATAAATCCACTGAATTTAAAATTCCAACACAAAGAAAGCAGAATGTAATACATGCATCCGGTGGAATTTCCTGCAGCAATGCCGGAAGTGGAACACGAAGGATATGGACTATATACTCAAATTATAAATAACTAAAACTCAAAACATCCGGTTGAAATCTGAAGGCTGAGATGACAGAAAGAGTTTTGAGTGGCAGTTTGATTCATGTTAAAAACAACTCGAAGCTACAGTGGAAAATGAGATCTCCATGATGCCTAACCGTAACCTGACTTTAGGGAATGAGCAGTGCTAATAACAGTGTCAGAATTGGAAATGGGCATCGTTCGCATTTGATCAATACTACTATTCTTACCTACTTAATCGGTCTGATAGGGATACTTTATTGATACTCTGATCGGCTATTTTTTTATTACTAAAAATTGTTCTTTTATTAATATTATTAAAAGAATCCTTTATATTTTTAAATATCTTAACATATTATTTCAGCAATATTTACAATGACAAAGTCACTATATAAACTCAATAACATCTCTATCTGAACTCACTGATGGGCAGGTACTCAGACAGAAGGTCTGACACAGTCTGCTCATTTTGAAGATTCGGATTCTTACACATTTAGATCCAGTTCCTTTCTAGAACCGGTGTTCAGGGGGCTCAGAGTGCTCGCACTGTAGAGTCCTGTTAAGAGACGTGTTCTGAAACCAGAGAAAACTAGACAGCTCACACGTTGTGAACGTGATACAACGGTAGACAGTGAAGAGCAAGTGTTGAGAGTATCTATTCTGGGACTGGCATGGGGGTGAATACTTTCTGCAATCAAAGCTGGGATGTTTTACAAGGGGTGAAGAGGGTCACCTTGAGACCGATTTTATTTAGGCTATGCAAACAACCATGTGTAAAGTGTTCATCCTTAATCTGGAAAGTGTAGTCATAGAAACTATGATTTTATACAGTTGAGATTAAATGATTATATCCAAGTTTTAAAAAAAATTAGTTTTGGTGTTTCAGACATAATGAATAATATGTCACTTCCATTTTATGTTCTGACTCTTGTCCGATTCTTACGTCATGGGAAATTACTGAAATAGCTTCCACTCTTAGGTGACAGATGGAGATGCATGTAGTGCCTAAACATAGTAAGATATGCAGGTCGAGGCTACAGATAGTCACAGCCGCAGCAATACAGAGCAGCCAGTGAGCAACTTTTTCCAACCACAGCCTCACTGATGTCACTGAGAACACTGACCTGTTGAAAAGCATGCCGCAGATCATTATTTATGAAAGCCACTATGTGTAGAAATATTTCTGACATTCTGAAGTTTTTGTTTGTCAAGAAATGACACAATCCTGGTGGAAATCGGTGCAGTCTATGTGTTGGGTTGTCTGTGTCCTGCCGTGCATTGCTGTCTGCCACGGTGTCTTTTTTGATGCTACCACCAAAGTCAGACATTTTCAGATTCTACTCAAAGTGGCTTAACATGTACACTCAATATTGTCTCGCATTGCCAGACCTTCCTCCACAATGTGACCATGTCTGTCTGTCAAAGTTGAAGCCAGAAGCTGGTTAGCTTAGCTTAGCTCAAAGACTAGAAACAGTTAACCTGGCTCTGTTGAAAGGTAACAAAATCCACCTACCAACACCTCTAAATCTCACAACTTATATCTTGTTTGTTTAATTTGTACAAAACCCATTGTGGATTTAGGGGGGGTTATGTGCCAGAATATTGATTAGCTTTCTTGGCTAATTAGCTAGCTTTAGAGGTGATGGTTGGTTACTTTTGCTACCTTTGGACTGCTTTGTACAAAGGTGGTATGAGAGGGCAGTGCAAACATATCTGATAACAAAAAGTTGTGGACTTGGGGCAAACCTATCTCAATTTGGAGTTCAAGATTAAAAAACAATTACTTTAGTAAAAGTAATAAAGCAAATACCAAAAGTAAAAGCAATAACACACAAACACTGCACAAATACTATACCACAAGTAAACATCCAGCATTCAAAGTAATTAAAAGTATTATCAGCAAAATGTACTCAAAGTATCAAAAGTAAAAGCGCTTATAATGGAGAACGGTGCCTGTCAGTGTTGTGTTATTGTTATTAAGTATTGGATTATTCACATTAACACGTATTTAAAGTTGCAGTTGACTGTGTTTTGTGTTTATAAAATCTTAATCTGCAAAGTATAGTATCAATATACTTCACATAAAAGTGCAATATTTCCCTCTGAAATGTAACAAGAACTGAGTAGCATAGAATGGAAATACTCCCTTATAGTTGTACTTCCGCCTATGAAGTCATCTATGTTGTCTCTGCAGCAGCCAGCATTCATTCTGGAGGGAAAGGCCCCAGTCGAGTCCAGCAGAGGGGATGGAGGTGGCGAGGAGGCTGGTTCCCTCAGCCCCGGCGCTACGGCTCTGCCTCTGACCCAGGCGGAGAGCCCCGGACCCTGGCAGAGCGAGAGCCTGCTGGCAGAGTCCTGGTCCACAATGGGCGACATGGACCCCGAGGACACCAAGAGCCTGGACAGCAATGACGAAGTGGTTCTGGGTGGGGAGGAGAACCACTCTTTCAACTCCGACATGGTCCACCTGGATCGAGAAGAGGCCGAGTTGCTCGAGGAAGCAGAAAAAGAGGAGGGGGCGAGGAGAAAAGAGGAAGAGGAAGAGGAGGACGAAGAGCTGCAGACGAGCGTGCTGAGTGTGTTAGGTGGGGAGAGGGAGCTGAGTGAGCTCAGGGAGGAGGAGCAGGACCTCCATGCCCCAGAAACTGAGGAGCTCCTGGTGTCAGCAGAGGAGCCTTACGTGGAGAAGAAGCCCGCCGAGTTCATGCAGGTGGTTCCCCCGATGGCGCTGCCTCCTCTGCCTATCGTCAAGCTGGATCCCCCCTCCACCACGTCCACCCCGGTCCCTTCAACCACAGCCTCTGAAGCGGAGGAGATTTTCTCAACTCAGGGGCTCCACCCTCCTTCTATCCTTGCACGGATGGCAGAAGAGCCTTCGTCAGAGAGTCTCGAGCAACTCAAATTCTCACAGATTCCCCTCTCGGATGTTGAGGAACACTCAGCCAAAGCCTCTCAAGAAGCACCAGAAAAGCCGGAGCCACCAAAGCCCACTGCTCCCAAGACTCCCAAACCTCTGAGCTCCACTGAGCTGCTGTGTGGAGGCGCTGCTTTAGTTGCTGTTGTGGGAGTAGTGGCATATGGTGCTGTGGCCTACTGCAGAAAGTAGTCTCCTTTAACCCCGAATCACCCTTTCAACACAGGTTTTTAAATCTATTCCAAATGAAAATATTTTACTACACTCTCGGGATTCAGGATTTTACTCTCTGACTTTCTTTGTATTGCAGTCATTATAGGACACATTCATTTGATTTTGTGCTACCTCAGCTCACTGCAGAGCTTATGGCCTTTGTTCTGTATACAATAGACCTCTGATCTCTAAAATGTATCTCTGGAATGTAAAATCATGTAAAGGTAGAATTTTAAAGAATCCTGAAACTTGAAATGTTTGGTTGATGTTTCTTTGTGTGACTGTGTCTCTTATTACATCACCAGAAAACAACATGAGGGATGAAATGAAACACCAATTCCTCTTCCAGCTACATCATGTTACTCTAGACTTTACCAAAGAACTGCTACTATGTTTCAGCCAATAGATACCGTTACACTTCATGCAACTGCATGTACAGTACAGTGTTACATATAAGAAATGAAGAGCAGGAGAGAATTGTGAGCGAGTGGGCTGAAAACAAGCTTTTTGGCTTCTGAACCTGCAAGTTCTGATTTGTTGTCCACTTAAAGGGGCAGCAGAAATAAGCTGAGAAAACAGTACTGAGATATTATCACCTTTTAAGTTGATCTTGCGAACTTATTAGCAAACAGTTACCCATTTTCACATCCAGCAAAGCCACATAAGCATTCATTTTGAGTCATGTTCCTGGACACCTGATGAATGGAAGTCCAATATGGGGAAGTGGTGGCCTAAATGTCAGAGAAGCGAGCTTGTGACCAGGAGGTCGCCAGTTTAATCCCCAGACCAACAGGATAAAATATGGGTGGGGAAAGTGAAAGAGCAGTGCTTGTCCCTCCCTCATTACCACCACTGAGGTGCCCTTGTGCAAGGCACCCAACCCCAACCGCTCCAGTGGAGATGCTCAGTGGCCAGCCAATAAGACTGTGGTTGTACTGGGCAGCTTCCAGGTATGAATGTGGAACTGTGTGAATGTGATCATGGCGTTCCTGCAAAAGAGAGGCTTCCTCTCAGTGAACCTTCCCTGAATAAATAAAGGAAAAATAAATAAATAAAATATGACACTACTTTAAGTTGTGTTGTTTGTCTCTACTAACTCCTAAAGCAGAGATCTTCAACAGGAAACCCAGGAGTCACTGCAGGGGGACCAAATTATTGGTTGAGTTTTTTTCTCTCCAAAAATTTATTTTAGAGCATTGTGGTCCATTGTTAAAATATTGATTATTTAAAAGCAACAATGTGTACACATGACTCATTGTTTAATGTTGCATGTGTCATTGAGTAGCAAGACTGATGCTCTCTTTTCAGATTGTTTCATTTGAAACATTTTTTGAGGTCAGAATAGGCCAAGACTGTCCAGTATTTCACAATAACAAAGATTTAAGGAAACAGTTTCAGGGAACTTTTTTCTCTCGATTCCAATCATTGTAATTACTCCACAATGCCTCAGATTAATCCCCTGTCCTTTATTAAAATGATAAACTGTTGGTTCAGTTAGGCAAGGCAAGGCAATTTTATTTGTATAGCACAGTTCAGCAGAAATGCAATTCAAAGTGCTTTACATAAAACATTAAAAGGGTTAGGGTGTGGATGTAGACAAAAATGGAAGGATCTTATGAGATGGTGGATTGGTCAATCAAATATATAATACAAGTATTTCACATTCCTGGTATTTTGTAAAATAAAAATGTGAAAGTAGTAGATCTAATGTTAAATTGCAATCATCACCACCGTAGATAAAATAATTGCCATCATGATAAGTTCTCATAGTTGTAAAAAAAAAAAACCTGTCCCATTGCATTATAAACCTCTGTGCAGTACATCATAATTTAAAAACATATGATCATAGATACCACAGAATTCAGTCTTAAAGGGCCTTGAACACAATCACAATGTGATTTCTCCATTACTGCCACATTACACTTGTATTGTTAACATTATTATTAAAGCAGGATAAACATTATTAATTCAATTTAATATATGTTGAACACATGTATTACAATCATCAGTGGTGGAATAAGTACCACCACTGGTGAGTTGTTTACTTAAGTAAAAGTACAAAAGTATTAGCATCACACTATACTTAAAGTACCAGAAGTAAATGTAGACCTACTCATTGTGCATAATGCTCCATTTAGAAAAAAAATATTATCGGTTTATAATTATGGATGCATTAAGTTGTTCATCACTTCAATGTTGCAGCTGGTAAAGGTGGAGTTCATTTGAATTACTTGTATAAACTGCTAGCTTGTGAACTTCCCTCTAAAGATCAATAAAGTTACGATATCTTAACCTAAGTACATCGTCATTTATTTGGTGATTATATTTTGTATTATTAATCTGAATCTGCAGAGTAATTTATCAGGTAAATGTTGGGGAGTAAAAAGTACTATATTTTCCTCTGAATTGTTGTGGAGTAGAAGAAGAAAGTAACAGAAACTAGAAATACTCAAGTAAAGTACAAGTTACTCCAAATGAAGTGTACTTAAGTACAGTAATTGAGGAAATGTAGGCCTACTTAGGGACTTTCCAACACTACAATCTCCTGTGTTATGTCTTCTGAGGAAGGAGAGCAAAAGAAGAAAATCTCCTTTAGTGTTAGAGAGTCACCTTAGGGAAGAAAGAGTACTGGTGGTACAGACAGCAGAGAATCTGACAGATTTAAAACTAGATGGAAACTAGTACTTTGGAATGCAAGGATATCGGAAAAAGACTCTCACATCTGCCACTGGACCTGCTCCTTGGGGCAAAAATTTGTAAGATATTTGATATGTGTGTTTGGTTCAAAGCTCTGTCCTGCCGTCTGCTGGTCAGTCTGCCCCATTTCATTTTGTCGTGTCATGTAGCAAACAAATATCAACTATGTAGGACAATAGATCCATACATTTTATCAAACAATAAATGAAATAAGCAACCTCTATTCTGCTAAATCAGTTGTCCTTTTAGAAACAATCATGCAATCTTTATAATGTATATATTCTTTAAAACATAAACCATATGTATACTTGTGGATGAGAAAAATGAACCTGCTGAATTACCAAGGAAGACTAAATGGATTTTAAAAAGTTATGTATGCAACTTTGTTTTCACTGCAAAAAAATAAAAATAAAACAACATAACACAGTGAAGCAATCTGAAATAAGCTTTTTTCTGAGTCTCTCACCAGGACACGGACATTAGATAGTGGTGATAACTCTGTGGTCACACCAGCATCCAACCTGATAGACAGATAATTATGTTCCAGTGGCTTTGACACTTCTTGATTTTCATCGAGTGCCAGTAAATAAAGAAGAACAATGGGGTTAACTGTGCTGCGGTCAGGCTGCCGTTCCCACATCGGTGCCAACATGCATGCAGCTATTGAATTGAGAAGAGGAAGGAAAGTGCTTCTTTGTTTGGAAAGATAAAGCTGCAGAATGGTATACGACGGCACCTTCATATAGAAACACGAATCTCTCTCTCCCTTCCCTCACAACACACACACACACACACACACACACACACACACACACACACACACACACACACACACACACACACACACACACACACACACACACACACACATATTATTGCAGCCATTCATTTAAAGTAAAACTGTTGTTGCACACACACTTAACCACATAATAAACATGGATTTACTGACACCCTACACATTATAACATCCAGACAATAGCAGCAAATTACCATTTGCTTTGGTAATGTAAGGTTGGCTTGTCAAAATGTGAGAAAAGTATTCTTTAAATTGCTTAGATATACAAAATATGAAATGATATTGTTTAATTTGGATGTTGTTGCATTTCAACTTATTCTTAACCTCTTCAAATACTATATCAGCTTTGAAATGTTTTTTTTGTTTTGTTTATATAAAGTAGAACACAACCGAATGCTGTGTTCTACTTTACGTGTACATTTACCTGTTTATTATTGATATCATAGAAAAGAAAAGGATGAACTTAAAAGGTAATAAAAAAAGCATCCCACATTACGTCCTTGTTGCAAATGAGTGCAGTATATAATGTCTTTATAATTGTAAAGAACATAAGATAAAAAAGATGAAAACAACCATTTTTTAAACCCAAAGATTGTCCTAATGTAGCACGAGGTAGCCAACTCTGCTTCAAACAGTGCCAACACCAGCGCACATGTGTCAGGCTTCAGCTGCAGCCCAACAGGTTGTGGTCTGTAATTTATGGAGTTGATTTGACAGAAGTTACATCCTGGATGGAAAGAGGGAAAGATGGAGTGGCTGAAAGGACGAGGTTTGTGGTTCTTTGTTTTTATCAGCGGGCTGCACAGGCAGGAAACACACAAACACACACACACACACACACACACACACACACACACACACACACACACACACACACACACACACACACACACACACACACACACACACACACACACACTTACACACACACAGTGTGGAGAAAACATAGTTTTTCCTTGCAATCAAACAATGTAATTTCTGGCCTAACCTGTGCATTTTAAATTTCTTTGTGTCCATGATGTTTCCTGCTCGGCATTTAGGCCTGACTGCCTCCACACTTAACCGGGCCGAAAGGGGAACTTCGGGAGCAAGTCAGTTGATATTTAAAACTGCACGACTGAGATAAATGAACTTCTCAAATAGCCCTGTGTTTATTTAAACAGGGGGTTGGCTTGGTGGTGGAAAACAACACAGGCTGAGTTTAATAGTGATCACCACATTATTAACCATTAACCTTTACAATCATTTATCTGAAGCTGGATTTATGGTGTTTTGGTTCAATTTAAAATTCAAGTAGTCACGTCTTTAATTTTAATTTGGTGAGCCTTTATACACCTGTGGAGTGCAGAATATTGAGCTTGTTTTCAGTGACATGGGGATTTGATGACACTATTAAAACTGCAGCAGATGTATTTTCATTTTCATAGGAACTTTTAAGGACAGGCATGCAGTAGTAAAGAAATAATTGGTCAATGATGTATCTTTAATGATCATGAGTGATAAAAGTGTCATGGAGAAATAAATAAAAAGTAAGAGGAACAGTTTGTTGGCGTTCCTCACAAAGCAACACAAATCTTTTTAATTTAGCTTTTCAATGAACTCTTTACTAAATGTTCGTCAGTTTATCATTTTTTGTGCAATGTAATGGTAGAATTGCAGAATAAATCCTGCATTTTATGGGATTTTCTGAGAAAAATCTAAAATGAAAAATTCCGGAAAAAAATATATTGTGAGTTAGTCTTGGCATTTTAGCCTTTGGATTAAAGTGGAAACATTTATATATTTTTATAACCAGTGACCAGTGATTACAGTAATGCCTTTTGATTTGTTGTAAATTAGTGGTAGCCATTGTTTGTGTTTTGTGATGCCCTACCACAGACTCATATCACGAGCACTTTTTATGCAAATATTCATTCATACACTTGAATTTATTGCCAGAAAATAAAGGACAACAGAGAGATAATTTCCCGCAATTCTTTAGTCTCCAATTTTAATTTACAGAAAAGTGTTGTACTAAGCAGCTATCATAGATTTGATATTTTGCCCAGTATGCAAATTCTCAGGTCAGGCTCAGAATCGGTAATATTCCTGGTTGATGGGTGCAATAAAAGAGGTTTTTGTTGTTCGTAGATTGTGATCTCCATAATGACAGAATGTGTGATGCTCGGATGTCTATCTAATCTGTGCTTCCAAAAAAGAAGAAGTGTTGGACTGGAGTGCATCGTGACGTTAACACATTTAAATTGACCGGCCTCTCTAACTATTCATGTGGATGAATGGTGAACAGGTATTGGAGGTCTGCAACATATATATATACCTGTCCAAATACACCTGCACTAGTGTAGCAGTGTTCACCTATTAGGACAGAAATGGCCTCAACGGAGGGAAACACTCAGACATACAAGCTGGTGAGTTGTAAGGATGCTATATACATTTTCATTACAGTTCTTTGGAAGAATGAGCCTCATAGAGTTTCATAATCTCATGCTTTCAATTAATATACTTATTTGAAGGAAAAGAAAATAAGATTAAAGTATATATTTCTGTGGGTGAAATTAAGGTTTTCTATCCATTGTAGCCCTCCTTTGACAGTGATATCAACCAACACTTCCAGGATGCAATTGATGTGATTCAACAGCATTCAAGTAATTCATATTACGATTCAGGTACAGTAAAATTCTCTTAGATGATTTGCTGCATAAATACATGACCATACATTGAATAGATGATAAAATGCATTGTTTTATGCTTAAAAATCTACACTTTTCACTCTCTTTTATTGTGTAAAGACAGCAATTTCAGTTGTTTGCATTACTTTAATAAATGTATTTATATCTAATCTGGACAGAATGACAATTAATGTGTGTTTGAATTTCAGAGTACACATGTTATGAGACTCTGGGAACCCAGCAGCCATCCCTGCAGTGTCAGATCTCCTGCTGCTTCGTCACACGTCAGTCTGAAGTACCAGCTCCACTATGCGACTGGAATGACATGGCTGTAAGTTTGTGCAAAACAAAAAGAAGTATTTGTTTGTGTGTTTGACAAGCAGGAGAAGAGATGGAAGGTTTTTGACTTTAAAAGTTTCTCTCTCAGCAGCAGTCTTGGCCTCAGGTCATCCCTGATGTTTCCTTGGGTCGCTCTGTGCAAAATGAATCGCCTCATTTCTACTCAATCTTACCACCACAGAGAACCAGCAAAGGTAATACGATTAAGATTCAGTTTTTTACTCCGTAATCTTGGCATTAGCAATTTTCTGTGACTTATACAAGACCGACTGAATGTCCTCAGGTCGTAAGAAGCTCAGACTTTATGAATACCTCCATGAGGCTCTGAATGATCCCAACATGGGCGACTCAATCCAGTGGACAGACAACGGCAGCGGCACCTTCCACTTCATCTCCAAGAACAAGGAGAAGCTGGCTGAGTGCTGGGGCCAACGCAAGGGCAACCGCAAGACCATGACCTATCAGAAGATGGCGAGAGCTCTGAGAAACTACAGCCGCACCGGTGAGATCATCAAGGTGCGCCGCAAACTCACTTACCAGTTCAACCCAGACATCCTGCACAGGCTCGGCTCTGCGCAGGCGTCCGTGCACCTGCCCTGCCGCTCTGCACAAGAGGAGGCCCACACCCGGCAGCTAAACCCCACTGAACAGAGCTACGGCAGCTCTGCGGCGGCGGACTGGCACAGCTGGTACGGAAACTACCAGCTGCAGGAAGACTATGAGCTGGCCTCCAGCTTCACTTCACACAGCATAACCAAACTATGAGCTGGAGGACAGTTTAATCACAGAGGGGCGAAATCCTTTTAATAGTCTGAAAAGATTTTCAAAGACTTTGGTTTTTCTCCTCTCAAACCTTTTTGGGTCCACATTCAGTCCTTGCATGTAATTACAGCTTATAGTGGGACTATTACTGTCATAAACAGTAACACTTTTCAGTCAAAAGTGTCATCATTTTTTCTTCCATGTAAAGGAGTATTACTGTAAATGTATTTGTAAATACTTAAAAATATGATTGCTTATTTTAGAAAATCCCTAGACTTAAATCAAAACTGGGTCCATATTCAGTAAATTCATGTTATTTTATGTCATAATCGGACTATTTTGGTCATTTAAAGTAAAAAAAAGTTGTTGTGGATTTATACACTGCCAGTCAAATGTATCACTGTAAATTAATTGTAAATACTTTTAAACTCCAAAATATGAATGAGAAAATGCTCTAAGTTCATCAAGGGAAGTGTTTACTTTCTTTACGAAATGCCTACATTTAAATGATAATGCCCTGGATATTACTTACAACATGTTATCATTTAGACATCTTTTAATTAATTATCTAAATACAGCTACATCCATTTGACATGTAGCTGACGCTGATGCTATATATTGTGGACTTGTGCACCTTTCCACTGCACACACATGCATTTAATAAAGCACTAATTAAAAAAAAAACATATGCCACCTAACAGGCAGGATTTAATTTTTTTTAGCAAGAAGCATTATGTCTATTTGACATGTAAATCTTGATACTTTTCTTGATAAAACAATGTTTTGTAGACTTATTATATTTATAGTTTACTGATAAATGTTTGTTCCTAATATTATAAATCATTTTTGTATTGAACTTTGAATTTTTTCACAATGTCTTGTTGGAGTCTTTCGAATACAACCAATAAATCAATCTGTGAACTCTCACTTGTGTTTGGTTTCTACTGACTTGATAACACCAAACTGCAGCCACGCTCTCGTCTATTGTTGTAAAAAAGGAAAACACAGGCATTATCACCGTGTTGAAAGATTTGGCACTGTCTCCATTGTAGTAAAATATTACAAGCGCACTGCAAAATCTGAAATTAAGACACATCCTGTGAGGAAAAATATGGCAGCAAGTGTGTTTTTCCTGAAAAGAGAGCAATGTGTAGATGCTGCCTTCAGGCCAGGTCTTATCTGCTTCAGCGGGGAGGATGTGGTCAGTGCTGGGAGGCTTTGTTGATGGGTTGACTGGTGCTGGTGTTGGGGCTTTGTGGGATGGTGGTCATTGTTCCTGTGAGCCTTGGGTAGAAAACGGCTGGTGTTATGCAGAAAGCCCCGCTTCTGCGTGGGGTATAATAAGAGCCCGGGCACATGAGCGTCTCAAAGTCAGTCTTGTGATATTCTCCCAAACTGAAAGGACTGTACTGCATCAGATTCAGCCTCATCAGTGATGGTAAAGAACAGACTTATTGCAAGGAGAATGAGAATTTACAAAAAAATATCTTCAGGGCAACAAATGAATTGTTAACAAAATATGCAGTATTCAATGCTGATTTTGAATTATTTATCTTCATCATAATTCTTTCCAGGAGACTCAATCAGATTTGGAGGTGATCTTAGAGTTCCTAGAGGAGTACTACAGACAAAACACTGGAGACAATGGTAAGAGGAAAGTCTTGGAAAATAAATTATAATACTTAAAGACTATTTTGATCTAGGTCTTTTTTTAATGTTTTTTTTTTTTTTTTTTTTTACAGTGGACAAGATGTACTGGACTGCAGCTGTGCCTGTAGACGAAAGAAGTGCACCTGTGGATGATGACTCATGTGAGCGGCGCTGGATGTGCTATGAGCAGCCTGTAAGCATATAGTGTTTGGCACTGGTATAGCTACCACACGTAGTTAAATGTGTCCATATAAGTGTTTAAAGCTGTGTTTCCTGTATCAAAGATTATCAAACCTGCACTTCAGCCTTTGCTGGCACGCGACACCCTGCCAGCTCTCAGCCAAAACACAACAGCAACATTGTCTGAGCGTGGGTCACTGCCAAACTTTGTATCAGCTAGACAACCTACTAAACACACAGCGGGGAGTGGTGAGTTCTCCTTTTTTGAGTTACTAGATATTGTTATTGCCTCGGTTGCTAGCAGCCTGGGGGAAACATTACCACAAAAGTAAATAAGAGACCTTCCCTTTACTGTAAGAAACAATGGAGCTGTGCTCAGCTTAGCTCAATAGCTGTTTTTACATATCTATCAGATAACCGCAGTGTTTACAGCTTTACACTCTCCACTAAATGGCATCCCATCGGTGATGACATTTTCCGGGAATTGCTCTATTTAAGGAAATGATTAACTGTAACCAGTACTAACTGTTTGTAGCACAGCTGCCATGATATTCCCTAAATCCATCTTTTAAATCCCCGTCAAGTCTTCATTCTGCCACTTACTGTTTGCGCAATGTTTGCAGGTGGAAAGGTGCGACTCTTTCACTTTCTGTTTGAGATGTTGGAGGATCCGAACATGGCCCACTGTGTGTCCTGGGTGCCGGAAACCGTCGGTGTTTTCCGCTTTTCCTCCACGAACAAGAACCAGGTGGCAGCACTGTGGGGGCAGAGAAAGGGCAACAAGAGGCCCATGACTTACCAGAAGATGTCCCGCGCCCTCAGGAACTACGCCCGGTCCGGAGAGATCTTCAAGGTGAAGAAGAAGCTCACCTACCAGTTCAGCCGAGAGACACTGATGTCACTGCATAAGTTTCAACAAGGAGAATTGTTACGTGGACGAGATTTTGTGTAGCTCATATCATGTCATATACAACTCTAAATGAGCTTTATCTTTCCATTATGAATGTGACAAATTTACAAATCAGTTTGGTCATCTTAGTACAGTTAGTACATGCATTGGGTTTGTGGTGTAAATAATTTAACTGAAATAAACATATTTTAACTCTTACAGTGCTGTCATCATTTTATTGTATTTTTGTTATCTTATCTTAGGGACAATGCACAACACAGATTTATTTGAGCAGATATAGCTTAAAGCTCATTTCTATCTGTAGGTTGACCAAGTAAAAGATAACTAAATCATTGGACTTTGAAAACAGACAAGATAGGCCAACTACCTGCAAACATGACTTATCTTATAGACAAATGTATTTGTTATTTAAAAATCATTTTGGCTGCAAGTAAGAAAACTATAACAAGAAAATGGTTACAGCCTGAACAACCTGTATTAGAAGACTTTATTGAAATCAAGAAGGATAACTATACAGTCGGCTAATTGTGAAACTGACCTTTACTTTAAGTAAAGTAAGCTGATCTAAGTCACATTGGGATAAATGGATTTAATAATTGAACCTGACTTTTTATTTTGTATATATATATATATATATATATATATATATATATATATATATATATATATATATATATATATATATATATATATATATAGAAGAAGGAGAAGGAGAAGGAGAAGAAAACACTATTGATAAAACATTAATATTGCAATTAGAAGAAAAAGAACGACAATACAAGCTCCCATCTGGGGAGTATATATGTTAGTAATCTAAACATCATTAAAAAGCAACAATTCATCAGTAATTGTCCAACCAGACACTTAGTATATTATTGCTGGCCGACATAACCAGTAACATAACCTCTCAAAAGGCAGGTTAGTTTTCTCATTGAGTAGATTTCCTGAGACTTAACACTGACATTTTCTAATATAACAAGAATACTATCTTTCCCCTGAGAGAAAATAATCATGCACCAGCCTCTTCACCTGTTGACAAGTGTGTTTTCCTTCATGCAATAGCTTTTGCTGGCTGTTAAGAACCAGAGGGTGTCAGTGTAGTCCATCTCAAAGCCACTCAGCCTCTTTTTTTCCTCCCCTTTCCTGTGTGGTGTGACCTCATGGCTAAATCGCCTCTGTGATGTGAACCCTTGGCAGTCCTGGGCATTACCAAATGGTTTTGTGCTGTTTGTAGCGGACCCACATGATACTTCCTTAAGCCCAGTATTTACTGCTGGAGCCCTGTGCGGGTTATAAATGGGCTAACTGAGCTATGGGTGTCTGATACCAAGAAAGGCCACATACTTTGAACTGAATTATGAAAACAGTCATTTAAGGAAAGTTCTTAATTAAAAGCTTCTGCATCATATGATATGCGTTAGGTTGCAGTATAGATCCAATTTAGGATTCATTTTTAGAGGTTCTTCTTGTAAGCAAATTTCTGAAGGTGGATATAAACTGCATTCCTGTGCATAGACAGTATCTATAGCCCCTAAAATAGAGCTGTGCCTTGCCTTGACTGTCCTATTGGGTTGTCTGAGGAATTATTTGTGCATGCTTTAAGTGCCCTTCCTTGTTGAGATCATTAACATCCTCAAGTGGTTATGATATTGTTAGATTCTCCGCAGGTGCTTGGTACTGTACATGTAGAAAAGCTTCAGCACCAGGTGTGCTGTTGCCCAGTAAACCAGCAGCTTTCAGCCTTCTTGTTAACAGACTACGCCTGATTTATCACGAGTTTGACGTGCTAAAAAGATTAATTAGGACCAAGGCGCCACATCAATGACATAATTCACAATGAAACCCTCTTTTCATGTCAGATCCACATGTCAAATGTCAAGGTTTATGACAGCTTTCTAAGTATAGGCTCTATAACCACCGCCCAGGCATCTCCCCAGTATTTATTCGCCAGTTTGGAAAGCCTTCTGTTGTTGGACAGCATTCACCCTGGATTAGACTGATATCTGGCACCTGGCATCAAGTCGCTGCATGTCTTTTCTTTTATAATAAATCCACAGACTCTCTGAATGTGCTGCATATCACCTGGGATTGTCGGAGAATATTACATCAGCCTCAGACCTGTGACAATGACGACACCTCTCCCTTTTTATATCCCACCTTCTGATTTCCCAGTCTCCTCCTTCTTCACCTACTTCTGTAGTGCTCAGAGGATACTCGACTCTGATGCCCCCACTGACAGCACTGACCCTGATCCTGAGGGGGAAATCTGGGTGTAATGATGACAAATCTAGTCTTAAATGACACCGACATTTTGAGCATTGCTTACTTACTCACTTAGTTGCTTTCTTGCCAAGGGTTAGATAAGAAGATTGATACCACTGTCATAAAAATACATACATTGTGGTTTACACGGGGAGTTATGTGCCGCACTATGTTTTGTCTGGCAGGTACAGATTTGTATGGATTAAACAAATTAGAAACATGTGAATTAGCTTTAGAGGTGCAGGTACTGGCAGACTTTGTTACCTTTTAAACATTTCCCCGTTTCCAGTCTTTGTGGTAAGCTAAGATGACCAGCTGCTAGCAGTGGTACCGACCTTCTCATCTAACTCTCAAGAAGGTGTGAAAGTGTGTTACCAAAATATAAAACTACTCCTTTAAGTCAAACAAGCCATTTTGAGTAATTTCACAGGAATACCCAGCCATGAACATATTGACATTCTGTGAAAATGTGGGCTCTGCAGAACTCATAATAATTGAAAATAAAGTTGTATTGCTCCAACTTCAAAACTAATATATTGGACTTTAATCCAGTAAGCCAATACAAAGTTAAATGCATAATTTCAATGTCACTTCTCTGCACAAGGCAGCATAAAAAACATACACTTCACATTTACTTCTTATCTAAAAAGCTGGCACAGCAGCCAGTGGTTAGGGGACAGTGATGCAGCGTCCACTACGGAGAGGAGGAGCATGCCACCTCGCTATATAAGGCCTGAAAGCCTGTCCCTCCTGGATCTGTCACTGGTCCTCCTCTCCTCCCCCACTGAGATTTCCAAACCGTGTCCCTGTGCCCTCCTCATCTCCCATCACTCTGGTCCAAGGGGTCCCAGAGTTTTTTTCTTCTACCGTCCTATCATTATCTCTCTCCCTCCTGGACGCCTCACCTGGCCTCTTGTACAGTCACATTACTCTGAGGGCACCCGCCGACCTACCTGTGCCTGTTGATTCCTTGACTCTTATTTTCCTGGGACACGGCTCAAGATGCCAGAGCCAACAAAGAAAGGTAGGAATTTTGATAGTAAGGATGGGATTTGCATGTTGCCTCAAAACTGAAATGAGATCCAAAACGAGTCTGCTGCGTGTTTTAATTCATTTGATAGCAAAAATACATACATGACAATACAAGGTCATGTTTTTTTTTTATGATTGGCTTGTTATATTTATATTTACTGTCATTGTTTGAGGGGAGCATAGTCAGGCAACTCCATCACTTTATGGCTCACCTGACAGCTTGTTCATAGGAATCTTCAAAGTGACTTTGACAGTGGTATAGTATTACTGATGTATGCATGGTTCTATCATCCCGGGGGGCAAGAAAAGATTTGAGGTTTATGAGCAGATACTGTTGTTGCGGGGGGTGGGGGGGTGGGGGGGGTGGGGTGTGTGTGTGTGTGTGTGTGGGGGGGGGGGAGTGTTGATGAGTGATGAGCCAAACACAAACAAAGACCTGTGAAGGATGATGCAATTCGATGATGCAAAGCAAGGGCAGGGCTGTATAAGGATAAATAACAACCTGATTGTGTTTGTCTTTGTTTTGATTGATGGAAGCCGGCCCCTCAGACTTGCCCCCTGCACATAATTCGACTCCTTATTCAACCAAACGTAGCATCTCAACCCATCCTCTCTCCTCCACACCATAACGTCACTCATCTGTACCATCATGTCCATCAACATTCCCTTTTAATCCGCTCTTGTCTGTCATTAGGATATGGTATTACTCCCACCCTCCCATTAGCCCAGCTCTTTTAGGGGTCTGCCGTCGACCCAGACATGCCCATGTAGAGGATGTAGAGCATTTTGTTTGGATCTTGGAAGCCTTCCTGATGAGAGTCGATACAAGTTTTTAATAAACTGGTTATCCTCCAAGTGACAATTGATCTGCCTGTGGCTGGCATGATTTGACACTAACAGAATCCTCTGTACACTGGACATATATTTCTTATCTGTCTGTTCTGGAAGAGAGATCCCTCCTTTTTTGCTCTTCCGGAGATTTCTTGCTTCGTTTTTGCCCGAGTTATAGTTTCTTGGGGCAAATTTTTCTTTATCTGGACTGAGGGTCTAAGGATAGAGGGTGCCCTTTGAGGCAAATTTGTGATTTGTGATTTCATTCAAATTGACTTGAACAGTTTGCTACATTTTGGAATGTGAACATTGCACTTTCAAGATATGGTTCATGAGAGCTCTTTTACAGACACTGATATGTCAACTGCAAGCACCAGAATCCCATTCCGCACATCTAAATCTTATCCTAATCTCTTGTTGGGTCATTGGCGGTCAAGAAAGTGTAGGTGTTCGCAACAGCCAGAGAAAAACCAAGGTCCTGAAATAATGTGAAGCTAAGCTTGGCCTTTATCTTTATGCACCTTTGTACTGTTGATTGTATACAGTGAAATTGCCCCCACAGTGTTCATCCACTGCCAAAAACATCCCTGATCCCCTCAGAGACAAAGCTGTGGGGAAATAGAGACAGCAGATTCCAGTCTGCTACAAACACTACCCATAAATAGCTGCATAGCCAAGAGCAGCAGATAAGTAAGAGAAGAAAACTATTGTTCATTAAATGAGTCTGAACAGCTGAAGAGGAGGAGGCCAGCACTGTTGTTTTAGACACCCTACTCAAGCCTTTAAAAGTTCGAATCAGAGATGACGGACTGGCTGAGTCGCCAGAAGAGCTCTTGGGACTTGGATTCTTGTCCCTGGAATAGTTCAGAATGAGCGCACTTTTAATCCCCATCCCTTGTTCCCTGCCATCTCCCTCCACAGCCACCAAACCCCTCATCCTCTTCCTGTGCAACACATCAACACAGACATCTCACTGCCTCCCGCAGGTTGGATCACTCAGAGGTCAGACACTTTGCCAGTAAACCTTTGGCCTGGTGCCCAGAGCCCTTACAGTACTGTCCTCACTGCCACTCGGTTTTGGGTTTCAGTCGTGAACAAGCCCTTGTCTTCACCTCATGATATTTACTGTCCCTAAAGTCTGTCACTCTCCCTGGGCTCTGTCCTCTGTGTTGTTGCTTTGTGTTACAGAATACCACCTCATGAATCAAACTCATTGTCAGATAGAGGTGTGAAAGCCTGTCAGCAGCTAATTGCCACCCAAGAACAGCTCTAAAGTCTCATAGAAGTTCTTGTCTAACCAGAATTAAAATAAAGAACCACAACAAGGGTAAACAGTATAATTAATGTAGGCTTATTAGAGCAATAAAGGTCTATATTAGGAAAAATGAAGCTGTCGACAGTTTGGCTCACATCGAAGCCTGTATGAGCCCTTCTGTCTACGCGCCAGCAGGGGCAACAGCTGAAAATACCTGCAGCCCACTGGGAGTCCTCCGAGGTAAAACAAAACCTTTCTCCACTCTCATTATCTCAATGGAGATGAGACAGATGCAACCCTGTAGGATTGTGGCCTGGTGGCCAGCGATACATTGTTTTGAAGTGAGGTGGGAGTGCGGCTAATTTTGACAAGGAATGCTCAGAGGGAATCGTTACAAATGGAGGGATATCAGAAGCTAAGAAGCGATGGGTGGAAAAGGGCTGTTAATAATGGTGCATAGTCAATGGACATACATGAAATAAGAGTTGCAGTATTCATAGACTGACTGCAAACAGCTAGCTGTGAGAAACTAAGACTCTCTATGAAGGGAACTAAGGTTTTTCTAAAGCTACAGATACTCAAAGAAGAGTTCAAGTCTGAGTATTGGCTGTGTTATGTAACAGGATTTCAAAGAAACATCAGGCTGGTTGTCTTACGTGATGGCAACAGAGACGTCAACTGTGGTCACTCCAAATATGTATCACTAATCCCCATACCCACATCTTTCTTTATTTAAAGATACTTTTTTGGGCATTTTTAGGCCTTTACTGACAGGACAGCTGAAGACATGAAAGGGGAGAGAGAGGGAGGAATGACATGCAGCAAAGGGCCGCAGGTCGGAGTCGAACCCCAGGCCCGCTGCGTCGAGGAGTAAACCTCTATATACGGGCGCCAGCTCTACCACTGGGGCCAACCGGGCGCCCATACATACATATTTCTTACTATTCCCTTTCTTCTCACACATGCAAAACCCCAAATGAATGGTTGAATGTGGCACTGCCTTGGACGACAGCCTGCTTTAAGTCACACTAACAGTTATCAAATTCAGTCTCAAGGATTTAAACTGTACCACATACTGCGACCAGTCTGGTTACATCATAATGTTTCCCAGACGTTATCATCCAAACCTAGATTTACACTTGGACTATGGGGTTGAGCTGTACCAACGGAGATGCTGTCACGGCACAGGTAGTACTGGTAAAATAACTTGTTGTTAGATCTAGGGGATTCCATTACCACTAAGCCCACAACAGGCCAACATAAATTGAGTGCCTTGATTGCGAACACAAGAAAAGGATGGAGGCCTTACCTGAACTTTAGTGAGCTTGACTAGTTTTCCAATAACGCTCCACTCGTCAGCGTGTCGGGCCAGTCACTGTGGTCCTCTCGTTAACCGTGTACTGTGTTTCAGTTCATTTAGGTTTACAAATATACACTAAACCAGTGTAAGCTTTTTTTTTTATAGTTCAGCGTTCGATTTTACCCAAACACTAAACACACATATCGTACTTGAGCAGGCCGTATTAATCATATTCCCCAACTGTGTGTACAGGCTTTCATTTACTTTGTGGAAATGAGAGACTCTGGTCATGTTTCCATTTATTTGTCAAGCGAATTGTAAGCAAACATTTGAAATGTTGCAAAAAAGAAATGCGAATTAGGCACATTTCATCAACTGGTTTGCAGCAAATAAACTAGGCTACGCTTTGTGTAGTTCCAACAGAAGTTGGCGGTATAGGCTTCCCTTTACACATGGCCTTAAAGCGCCTGTGTACAGAGTAGAAGAAGTAGAGGTTGCAAACAAAAAAAAACAAAAAAAAGTCACCATGGCCATCTAATCCATCTACAAAATAAAAATGGAATGAGGTTTTCAGGAATTTGTCCTGATTTTTCATGGATGAGACAGAGAAATACACTGGTCTCCTCATGTACCTATTGTTGCTACTACCAACTATGTTATTGCTCGTTATGGAAATATATCCAGAAAGACGGCGACAGCGGAAACAGCTGATCAGACATGTAAATGAAATGTCGAGTAGGAGACTGCCATGCAATCACAGTGTTTACGTTTTTCGTTTACTGTGATGGAGTGACGATCAAGGTGAGCGAAAGGTTTCCAGTGGAGAGGATTATTTAGCCTTTATACAACTTGCGTGTCCTTACAGTATTATCATCACAGATCATTTAAACTAATCTGAGCTAGAACAATAAAAAAGAACAGGCCGCCCCAGATGTTTTATGACTTGTCTGAAGCTCCCATGAGCTTAGTGGCTGTGTGCTTCACTAACCCACTAATAAGAAAAGAGATTGATTCTCTAACCTCGTCATTGCATGCCAAGTGCTGTATAGATGCTTAGATCTGTTGATGCCCTGCATTGAGTCCTGTTACAGGTTTTAAATGTCGTATCCAAACATGTTTTAGTCACACCACCACCATCACCATTAGTTTCATGAGTCTAGACGAGGCAGAGGGCAAACAAATGGCGTGTCATGGGGCCCTCTTTCATAATCAGTTGACAACATAGTGTCTAAGCACAAGGAGCCAGTCATCTGACTCAAAGATGATGTGGCTTAGTGGTGAATGGATATTAATAAAAAACAAGTCAATGTGCACAGAAAAACATATTTTTGGTTGAATAGGACATAAAGTCAGACTACTCGTTATCATGTTTGACAGTGATGTTTTTCTTTTCTTTCTTTAGATGAGATGCCAAACGGCCAGCCAGAAGGTGAGTGGATGGCGATATCTAATCTCCCGTCACTTTACAGTCCAACATCTTATAGCTGCACAATGAGAACAGAAATGTATTCATCAAAACAAGGGTAGTTGCATAAGTGAAAGAAGGACAAAATGAAGAGGAAACCATGTGAATACCTCTGTCAAAGTGTACACATCAAAGGAGTTCAGGCACTGGGCAAAAGTTAGCATATCTACACATGTACCGTGAGGATTACAGCTCTGAACCTGGCATGGATGTGCAAACACAGTCGCATAGGAGTGTAAATGTGAAGCAAATAGTCGGCAGTATGGATGTGCTGCTGTGCTCCAGAGTAATCTGTGGCGACGACCAAGCTGTCAGCATCTCTGACATTCCTCTCGCCACCCAGCTGATCCCTCTCTGTTGATTCAGCTGACGCCCCGGCCGCCCCATGTGAGCAAGGTGCTGGCATGCCGTTGGCTTTTTGCTGGCGCTGGGGTTTGACCTTGGAGCTGCAGCATCTTGAGGCTCCAACATGGTCAGGGGGGAGAGCTCAGCTTTTTAGTGTCTAACCAAAGTTTTTCCTGGGGAAAACTATGATTTGTCAGATAAATAATTTCCTCAGCGTTATTTAAAAATGCCAGTCAGATCTTAGTGGTGCACGAGCTCATGATTTCCAGTAACCAGTGTTGGGCAAGTAACTTGAAAAATGTACTCGTTAGATATTACTCACAGGAAAGGTAATTATGTTACTTTACTAATTACTTCCCTACATCAAAAGTAATGAGTTGCAATACTTGTACATCTTAGTTACTCCTACACACTACACAACACTAACACAAACAAAGCAAGGTGAGTCCTGAGCTGCGGCTAATGTTTGCAAGCCAGCTACGAAGACACAAAGTAATTAAGACATCTTTGGAGTTACAGTTTTTACTGTGTTGTATGAAATGTGCGAATGGTCTGAATCTTTTTTATTTTGCGATATATATATTGCAATATTGCGATAAAGTGTGAATGACTACGTGCAGGCAGGTGGGTGTAGATGAGTGAGTTGGTACACCTTTGGGTGTTTTTATGTCTGCTTGTGTGTGTGCCTTTGTTTTGGTGTGTATGTTCGAATGCGAGACTGAGAGAGGCATTGCAGATGCTGAAGCTTTGTGCTTATAAAAAGCAGCTGTTCCATCCACCACTATATTTGTCACATGCTCAGAAAGTGTTGCGCCAGACAGTAACGGTGCCCTGCCCCTACCGGAGATTTCCCTGGAGATTTCTCCACCCCCAGGTGGGTAACCCTGATGCCCCCTTCACTTGCCCCAGAATGTTTCGTTCTTTTGCACATCACATTCACATCACGTGTTCGTTTGGTGTGTGCCATCACGATTCCCCCCCCCCCCATTTAATTCACTCTGAGATGCCTATAGGTGCACTTTTTCTGTGTAGGTATGATTGCTCAACACAATGTATGTTCACATGAAAAGTTAATTAGGTTAGCTGTAAGACCACCACCCCACTCACTGTTTACATATCCACATGCCTGCACTGCTCTACCTGCAGTTGTCTTGACGCTTGTTGCTGTCAGTGACTCGTGCTGTGGCTGTCTTTGCGTTTGTGTAACTGTGTCAGCACACAGGAGGTATAGAGGGATTGGGGATGTTGGGTTTTACTGACTCTGTTGCCTCTAGTGAAAGGCCAGTTATCTAAATGTAATGGTGCAATCAATGAGGACATTTCATACATACAGTACTGTGTGAGTCAGTAAACCCATCGCTCCTTGATCACTTTACAGTATAGATGTGCAATGACCAGACAGATGCTCCACTGGTGCAACTGATCAAAGCATGATACACGATGGCATACCATATATTTGCTTAAATATAGTAAAAATAAATAAAGTTGAATTTGAATGATTGACTAGCAGCCTGGCTCTATGGAAGGCAATGCCAATCAGTCAGTCCACCATTTTGGTACAGACAGATATCTCAACCACTATTGGATGGATTTTAATGAAACTTTGTACAGACATTCATGGTGCGAAGAGGATGAATCCAGCTGATTTTGGTGATTTTTCCCTCTATTGCCAGCATCAGGTCAAAATATTTTCTCAATTAAGATGGTAAACATGGTAAACTATACATGCTCAACATCAGCATGTTAGCATGCTGGTGCTAGCATTTAGTTCAAGGAACTGCTGTGGCTTGGCCTTGCAGAGCTGCTAGCATGGTTGAAGAATCATAATCTTGTTTTAAATTACCTTCCTTACCTAAATGTCACCAATTAAGATTGTGGCTATCTGGTCATTAGCTATTTATACCCACCTCATTTGAGCAAGCATTGTCTTGCAAGGCTACCGTTAGTTGTGCCCGATGCTTGCTGCTCCAGCCTGGCGCTTTGTCTGCTGTACAGAGGCGGTAGCAGAGGGAAAAGAGCCAATAGAGACTGATGTGAAGAAACCAGAGCCCACAGAGTCTGAGCCATTACAGGCTGTGGTGGCTCAGGAGCCGAGACCCGCCGAGAATGGCTCAAACCAACCACAGGCTGGTGGGGTTGGGGTAAAATATCAAGCAGAGTCCGGTGACTCTACTGTAAAGGAAGAGGGCCCTTGCTCTCCCCCACCAACAGGTAAGTATACCTCCTAAACATGAATCAGTCCCATTTCTCTCTCAAAATGCATGTTTACCCCTCTAGCTCTAAAATGCTACTGAAACAAGCCCTGGAAGTCATTTCAGTTGCACACTATACAGCTCAGCAGCATGGCAAAATGATCTAAAACCTAGATTCACTCTCAGTTGAAAGCTAATAAATTACCTTTACTTCCTTGCTCAGAATGCTATGGACTTCACTCTTATTGGTTGGAGCCATGCATTAATTGTTTGCTTTTAAAACAGTGCTCTGATTCCTACATAGCTTTAATTGCATGCAGACAATAAATACATAAAATCATATACATATACTTTATGGTGCAGTGTCTGAGTTTCCATATGTCTAAAGAAATAAGAACTAATCTAGACTAATAAATGAGGACAAATAGATTAAGTATCTGAAATAGCAAACTAAAGGTAATGCAATTTGTGTGCAAGGTGAGTCATTTTACTTAATTCTATAATCCAAAAACATGAATGTATAAGCAGAACAAACACACATACACTAAATATACTGTAGTGTTCATAAGGCGACTGGCTGGTTTCTTCTATCAGCTTTATTAATGTAGTATCTCAAGGTGAGTTGAAATGAATTGATTTTGAGAGAGAATGCAGCTCAAGTTAAAAAGCTGAGATTTTTTGAAGTTACACAGAATTTCATGCTTTCATTGACTTGGTCATGAGCATTTGTTTTGCAAATATGGGTTGCATATTATATATATATATATATATATATATATATATATATATATATATATATATATATATATATATATATATATATATATATATATATATATAATCACTGCGGTGCTAGAGCGCTTGTGCTTTTGTTTTGGCAGCTTGAGAAGCTTGCAGTAATAAGAATTCATGATCCCACACTAGTTTATCTCTCAGACATACTGTACAGTTAGGGTTAAATCATTGGTTGATATTTTCATCTCATTCTTCCTCTCCAAGAGCTGCATGTCATGCTCCATTTAAAGTCTTGTCCCGCATGTGATCAATGGCCTTGTTGGCCTGCCAGTCATGTGTCTTGTTGGCTTGCCAGTGATGGACTTGGAGCTTTTTGATAGGTGGGTCTATTTGTCAATGACACCTTTATTGCAGATGATGATGCTGCAGCCACTACCCCATCCCCAACACCCCAAGCAGGTTGGTACCAATAACAACCCTTACTGCTTCCTAATTTATAATTTTATAATTTAATCTTCACCTCACCCTTTAAGGACGGTTGCAATGGAGCACTCACCTTGAGTCAGGTTCAATCAACTCCTGTCACATCATGGGCGCTAAAGTACTCTAAAGTTGAATCACAAGTTGGTCAGTTATACTGTGGCGATCTAAGAATAGCAAAATTAAGGGTAACGCTTTATATTAAGGTCCTTGTAATAAGCGTTAGTTAATAGGTAATGAGGGCCTTATAAGTTGTTATAAAATTCTTATTAACATTGCTATGTGTTAATGAAACTACAATGCTTAATAGTATCATACACATTTATTAGATTTATAGATTATAAGACATTATAACAATAAATCTGTTTAAGATGCTATTATTAACACTTACAGTCTTATTAAAACATAATAATGTTAATAATCATTTTATAAGGATTCATAAGGACCTGATTACTTATTTACTAACCCTTATAATAAAGAACCTTAATATAAAGTGCTACCAAGTCAAGTGTGGTATGTAATGTGGATTACAGCTTCACAGGTATATATTGTTTCGTGTGGATTTTCATGTCAAATCTGTAAATATTTTGATGTATGTCTGTGCAGTGATGTACATGTAGCAAATGTGTGATTTTTACATGCAAAATACTCCTACAAACACATTTATTTGTTCATCTCAAATGAAGGTATGCATGTGAAAATCACATTTCACATGTATATATTATACTGTACATTCAAAATAAATACATGTTTGCTGAATGTGTATATGCATATTAATTAGGGCTGTCAAAATAACGCGTTAATTTCGATTAATTAATCTGAGAAAAAATAGCGCATTAAAAAAAATAACGCAGATTAATCCATTCCATATTGACCTTTCACCCAGAGCCACCATTCGACTGTAAAATGAAGGAGGGAGACGAGAGAATGCGCAACAGAAACATTGCTGCACGTGATGCTAGTTAACACTACACTCAACAGCAGGTAACGTTAGCCTTCCGCTAGCTAGTAGCTGGATTAAACACGGTTAAAATGCTGACAGCTAACGCTAAACGTTGTAAAGTTTGACGGTGTTTCTGCCGTTGTCGGAAAAACACACGGAGACGGTGCGTTCAGTGAAACTGGTAACCTACAGCCTCGTGGTGCATTCGTAGTTATTGTAAAATACCCTTTTGAATTAATTTCCTCAGCATATTAGGTCATATTGTTGATTGTTATGGTCATTATTTGAACAGTGAAAATAATAATAAAAAGAGTTTTTTAACTTGAATGTCACTAATGCTGATTATTCATTGATTCATTTGAATGGAAATATTTAAAATACTTTCACAGCAAAAAAATATGTATGCGATTAGTTTAGATTAATTAATCACAGAGTCTGTAATTAATTCGATTACATTTTTTTATCGATTGACAGCCCTAATATTAATACACATGCACATTATTGTTCAATATATTGTTAAAAATCTTAAAGTCTATCTACTGTAAGGGAATGCTGAAGTTCAACTTTAAATAAAGTTATGTTGTATTTATGTCCCAGGACAGTTTGATATGAGTGAACATTAAACCATTGCCATTTATTATTATTATTATTAATAATAATGAATTATTATCCAAGCTTCAGAATAAAAACTATATATTACAAACAGCTAATATTACGTTACAAACTTCTGGGCGTTGGCATTCCCTTTTATGTTGATACACTTACTTTATTTCTTTTGCTTTTGTAAAATACATAGACTTTGGGATATTAATTTACTTGCTGTCTTAATATCAATATCTTTTCTGTGTAACCAAGTTCAGCTAGTTAGCAGAGATGTATGTATTTAGCCTATCTTAAGAACCGGAAGCATGGTCAACAAGGTCAGCACACCTGTAATTCGTCATCCATGTTAAATTAACCACCGGTAGTCAAGGCTGATGTCGTTAGTTTTCGTTAGGAAAAGGCTCACGTGATAGGGACATGACGAACCAGGGAAGGATGCGTTGTGATTGATATAAGACCCAATCAGGAAGCGAACGTGTCTCTGTTTCCACCCGTCTAAATTGCAACCCAGGAGTTTTCAAACTAAAATGGGGTTACCAGCGTTTTCAAACGTTGAGGATTGTTTAGGGGTTCTAAAAAGTGACGGGATGTTGCTACATCCCGTCACGTCAAGTTATGCGTTTTAAAAAGAAAACAAATTACTTTGGCTGTAGCATTAGTCTCCACGCTAAGCTAAGTTAAATACTCTGCCACCACTGTACTGAATGTACATTGGTAAGGCAGTAAATAAGTTAATTCTTTTATTCTAAATTATCTTGCTTATATTTTTATTTAACTAGTTATATGTAACCATTTGGACTATCTTAGAGACAATCCTGGATACTTTCCATTAAAAAAGATTGATAAAGCTGCTGGGCATTGAGGAAGTTAGCCAGACATACCAAACTAACTAGTAAGACCTTATGATTAAAGCCTTCTGTCTTGTAAAACCAAAAACTTACAAACTAAGAAAAATAAACTTCTGATAGAGCACACATTTCCGTTTTGTGTGGCTTGTCCGAAAGACATTTTTTTTTTTTCTTTTTCTTTCTGGTGCACAAAGCCAGACATTGTTGCGTTACTGTAAGTGGTTTCAAACACTATTTTTGGGTTTAACAAAAAAGGCTTCAAGGATGAGGGATATGTGGTCAGTTGGGTTAACTTCCAAACCAAAGACGAGTACACAGGTGCTTCCCTGAGCTTTTCAATGGAAAACATCCAAGTAGTTGAGTTTATCCTCATTAATTTCAATGATAACTGTGCTTTTTTCACAGAGGATGCCAATTCACTCAAGAAACTCTCAATTGAGCTGCCTAGTAAGATCCCTCTGTTAAATCCTACCACCATTTTAGTACCTCTGAAACCAGTAGCCTCTAAATCAGAATCCCCCACTGTCTGAATGTAGGAAACATGTTGGAGGAAGTTAGCTTTTCAATACAAGAAAGCCAAAATGGTCAAAATGTCTTTGCTAACATATTAACCTAAATTTAATAATACACATTATTTTTTCTTTATGTTGATAAGACTACATGATCATGTATTTTCTTTTCTGTACACATAAATTGCCATTTATGTGAATACATTTGGAATTCTGAACAGCCCTATTTAGGTTTTGAAATCAGTAATCAATCAATATTCAATATAGAGCTTGGAAGCAAAACAAAGAGCATAGCATTTTTTATAAAATCAGATCTTCAGAATTCCTCGGGTCAATGCTTGCAAATCTGTAATTGCTTGTTGGTTTAACAATTTGTGAGTGTGTGCTTGCTTCAGTGGACTTTACAGTACTATTCCTTACAATATGCTGTAAATTTCTCTCTGTCTTTGTTTAGATGATAGCGTCCCTGTGCCAGCCATGGGGAGAAAAGACTCAGGTAATAAAGTGGTAGCCAAAAAAACTCTTATGGTAATTTCTTCATACAGAGGAATTAAAACCGGTATCCAGAAAATCAGAAACTGGCATAACTGGTCAAATGGAGGCTTGCTAGCAGTTTAGCATAATCCAGGTTAATTTGTTCCAACAATATGATGTGCAACATGAAAAAGATTGTTTTCCTGAAATGGCATACCCCCAACTCTGTCCTTCATCGCTGCATGTAGGACATGATGGGGCTTTTGGAAAATTAAATTGTTTTCATTTGCATAGGATAAAACTTAGCAAGCAACATTTGATGCACAGTGTTGTCAATGGTGAACTTGCAAAAGATTTAAAGACAGGCCCAGGATAACAGCTACATGGCAACATTGTGATTCACATACACAGCGACGCCATAGACTTCGACAGAGACCAGTGAAGTCAATTGGAAGCACTTTTCCGGTGAGTGCTGAGCGTACTGTGCCGCCTCAAACTGAGCTTGACGACGTAGATGTGACATGAGCAACCTGTCTGAAAGTTGTAAGTCTTCTGGTAGCTGTGCCAAGAGAAATCTCAATCATTCAGAATCTTGCAGAGATAGAGAGCGTGATAAATGTTACTTCATATGAATTCACTTGCCACATACCAAAGTATTTCCAATCCATCAAAACGTTGCTGAAATATTTTGTTCCGATGCTTTCATGGACTCTCTATGGGCTTCTCCCTTGACTGTATGCCTCCACGTCCCCCTGACTGACTATACGGTAATTTCTCTACTATGCGACAGAAAGTTGCATGGTTATGACGCAATCGTTAGCCTATTTTTACAAAAACGGCAGCTATGGGGCCATAACGTGAGATACAAGGTAATGGAGCCTTTTATACATTGTCGTGTTTCTTTAGAAATAAACAATGGACAAATAGTCTTTTATTCGCTGTCAAAGTGATGCCAAAATGAATCAATGGAATGCTAGCGGAAGGTGATGGCTTGTTAGCCTCAGAATCTCCCCATAGGAGGTATGCTTTCCAGATGCTCGCTTACCCCCTTGGTGATTCATCAACATTCAGACCTTCCATTGCAAAGAAGACTGGAGCAAAATGAAGAATCTACATATATTTTTTTAGATTTTGCTAAAAAAAAATATTTATATATATTTCTGTTTCATATTGTCTGTTTCATGCTTTCAATGTTGCCAAGAGCTTAAATTATGCAGCTGTATGTGGTGTGATGGCTGAAAGTGAGAAAATGTGTACGTCTGTCTCTATAACTCTCCTCTGGTACGACTAAAAACTTCAGATCAAAAGTGAGGTGGGTGTGAGACATCCTCAAGTGTATTGATATATTTTTCCTTGCACAATGACAGTGGAGAGCACTGTGTCATGTATGTGTTTCTCCTGACTGACCAGTGTGGTCTCTGGGAGACGGCCAGGGCCCAGAAGACCTGGACAAGCCCATTGACAGCCCACCACGGTCCACCCTACTGATAGAGAGCCCCCAAAGTGCCTCTGTCCATGTGGGTGAGTAACAAAGAGGAGTTAAAGAAGAGTTGAAGATGGTAAAACTAAAATTCTAGATTTGTATGAGGGTGGTACATTGACTCTTCTGAGCCTTAAAGAAATAGTTACACATTTTGGGAACTTGCTTGCCGAGATTTAGTACCTGTCCATTAAATATGAAGCCACGACCAGGAGACTTAGCATAGCTAAGCATAAAGACTGGAAACAGGAGGAAACAGCTAGCCTAGCTCTGTCTCAAGGTAACAAAGTACACAACACGGTATATCTTGTAACCCTGTGTAAAACCCCAAATTGTTTTCACAAATTCTTTTGTACGGATTAACAACATTTTTTGTTACCTCTGGACAGAGCCAATCTAGCTATTTTCCCCGGTTGCAGTCTTTTTGCTAAGCTAAGCTAACCAGCTGCTGGATCTAGCTTCGCCCATTATCATCATTAAATGAGAAGAAGAAGATATGAGAGTGTTATTAATCTCTGTAATAAAGACTACAAACACATTGCCTAAAATGTTTAACTAGAAAACTTCCGGAGTGGCATTCAGAGCATAGTGCCTCTATAGTTTTATGTTTTACTAAATCAGCTTTCAGTGTGATGTTAATGGTTTATTGATTGGACATTTGGACTGTTGGACACTTTTTCTCTGTGATCACACTGTATTTTCTGTGTCTAAAGGTGGAGACGTTACCTTTGTTGCCAAGGTGGAGGCCAAAGATCTCCTCCGCAAACCGACCATCAAGTGGTTTAAAGGAAAATGGATGGATCTGGCCAGCAAGACAGGAAAGCACTTACAGCTGAAAGAGACCTTTGAACGATTGACCAAGGTACTGTACAGCAAGGCCCCAACCTATCCCAGCTCCTACGTGAGCACCACCTTGCAGTATGTGCTGTTAAACCAATTCTTATATCCAGTATCACTTCCTGGCAGATCCACACATTTGAGATGCACATCATCAAGGCCAAAGACAACTATGCTGGAAACTACAGGTGTGAAGTCACCTACAAGGACAAGTTTGACAGCTGTTCCTTTGACTTGGAGGTTAAAGGTTTGTTAAAGCATCAAAGTGCATTATATTTACTCTAATATGTCAACTAAATTCAGACTATCATACGGTATTTGTCGTTACTTTCTTACAGAAGTTGAACAAGGCTCACAGAATGTTGATATTCGATCAGCTTTCAAAAGAAGGTAACGAAAGAACTGTAAACAGCAACCATTATGAATTCAGTATGCAACAGTACAGTATATCCTTTTTTCACTTCAACGGAACAAACCAAGGCATTTATTTCAGAAAATAAGATTAATACTAATAAATGCGAGAAGTGAAGAAAAGAAGTGCAATAAACATTTCACCTTCTAGTAATATTATTTTTTAGGACATGTAAGTGTGACAAGATGGTTGTAATAATGTCATTGACCTTACTCAAAGGTAATTACAAATCAACCAGCCGACTCAATGTGTAACTAAAGGCCAACTCTTGCATTTTAAATCTCCCTCCAAACAATGTGTTTGGAAAGCAATGCAAAGCATCCCAGTTTCAAAATATTGCAGAAACACTGGGGCAATATTGCCTGGGACAGCTCTTACACAAAACACCTTGTTTCAAGCTTTTATCCAGAAAAGACAAAAAAAAGTGTTTTTGTGTATTAATCGTGTGTTAGCTAGGAGCTAATGCATTGATTGACGTCAGAGCCTTTGCTTTGTGCTGCTCTTTAAGCATTGTTTTATAGTGCTTGTAACTGTTTCAACTCTGATTCCATTTGTATTAATCTCTCCTTGTTAACAACAGCAGTGAAGGACAAGAAGATGCAGGGGAGCTTGACTTTAGTGGTCTCCTTAAACATAGGTGAGAATCATATCCCAACCCTGAGTGGATTTTGTCCTTTTCAGTATTTTTAAGCGCTTTTTTTATGTGCTTCTTTTTGCTTTCTTTCAAATCTTTTGTAAATTTGATTTGTATTAGGCTACCATATGAGTGGCAAGTACATTTCTACAGATGATACATCACGATATACCAGGTGTTTTCAAAGTCTGTGGGCCACGCCTCAGACAAGCTGTGACAACTGCGCAACATCCCCGTCTAATGGCACAAAAAATATGAGCCCAGTTAGCCAGTTATTTTTAGTCTATATTTGTTTAGATTTTGGTAAATTGGCACCATTAAATGTATGCCAAATTAGCTATTAGCAGTTTCTGTGTGCAATGTACTGATGGATGTACAGACTACTATCACTGGATTACTTTAAAACAGAAGAAAAGTGTTGATTCTCAGGCAAGTTCTGGAGTTATAGGAGCATCTTTATTCTATGATTTCTAAGCAGGTTAATTGACGTTTATTTGCGACAATGGAAGAGATAATAATATCCCCTGAGAGTGTAAGTCACACTGAACCTAAAGATATGTGTTTCATGCCTGTGTAGTCAGATTTGAGTTATGACCCTGAGAAGGGGTGTGCATTTTGGGAGGGGCGCCTCACAGTTTGAAAACCTCTGGTTTACCAAAGCTATTGTGGTGAATAAATACCATGATGCATATTCCAGATGATACAGTGCAACATTTAAATGTGAGTACAAATAGTCCTAGGCAGTGACACTGTTCACTGGCAAAATTATACATTTTTATTTTGGGCTTGTCTCTTCTTCTCCCCTACATATTCAGAAATCAAAGGTTAGTAGAGAGAAAATCATAGGTTTTAAAACGATTATACCTTACTGCGGGTGAGTACTGTAATCCTGTAGAGTCCCCAGCATGACATGTAGCTCTAGGAATTGGACGAGCAAGAGTGTTGGCCTACTGTAGTATGGTAACACTTCATTTGAAGGCAGCATTCCTAACCGCTCCGTCAGCAATCAGTAATGATGGAAATGGGCCTTGCATCATAAACACTCTGAGGTGACAGCTGTTCATCAAGCCGTGAGTCAAACGCCACCTTTATGAGGCAGAGTGCGCCATTTTGGATCGTTAATGATGTGCTAGTGGGCCATGGAGAAATGATGCTGTAAAATAGTGTTATCTCTACATTGTCGTTTTATTTCAACTTAGAAATACAAGGCAAATACCCCCATGTTTATTTCAGCTGTCTTCATAACTGTCTGAAAATAAACAGATGAGAATTACAAACGTAGAATGGAATAATGTTTGATGCTATTCACCTCCAACCTTTCGGGCATTTGTGAAAATGTCTATGAAAGAAAGGGCTGTCTGAATGTTCTTTATGCAAACTAATGAATACACTCATGTCGAAGGCAATGTGTTTATTAACTGGGATCTCACAAATCTAACATCTTTAACGTCATTATCTAACCGTGTTGGATCATTTCTGAAGTGATCACTCTAACCAACAACAAACAAAGGGATGGGCCAGAGCAATATGAAAGACGTTAAAATTAGCATTAACAAATCTTTGTTGCAGGTTTCCCTTTCCTGCATGCTATATATATATATCATGTTATTACACAAATGCGTAGCATTACAGTAAGTGTTATGACAAAATGGAAACAAAACTCTCCTTTATTGATCTGTGTCTGCTCTTGTGTGCTAATTTAATCCTACAACACTGATAAAACCCTTGTTTCATCTCCCACACTTACTCTTAAGTCTTGTGTCCAAACTAAAAGAACCCAACTCAAATTTCCTCCATAATTCAGCTCCCTCTTAATGTTTCCCCTTTATCCCTCAATGCATACTAGAAACCCTAAAAAGCCATTTTAAAATCATTATTGTGGATTCAATGGCAACCCTAAATGTTAGAATATTAGTGGCCATTTGTGTGGCACAGCGGCTGAGGTGAAGATCTTAAAATATCTCACATTTTGGCCATGTGTGTCCCTCTGGGTTCTCTGGATTCGTCCACCAGAAAAACACACACATTTAATAGATGTTAGAAACACTCCTGCCATTGCATTTAACCAAGTCACTGACCTCAGAACAATAGCTAGGCCCCAGGAGATAAATATAGGAAATGATCACAGGACTGAAAGGTTAACAGTGAAGGAAACCTGCTTTGAATTAAAGTCACTTTGTGATAGAGGACGTGCTGATGACTTTAAGATAGTATTTTGCATTTAATTCAGTAAATTATCATCACAGAACTATAAGTAAGTTGTATTACACTAACCCACTGTTTATTTTCTGACTTTTTATTCAGATTTGTCTTGTTCCCCTCAGATTTCTTTTGTTTCTTTTTTTGTAATAACTTGGCCTTTCCTCCCCTCTTTTCATAAAAAAAGATCTAATCAGACTATTTTAGGTTAGCTGTTAAGAAACTGTGCATTACACCTCACCAGAAGATTCTGAGCAGATTAGAGAACACCTCTGTGTTTTGTGTTACAGTTAACATTTGACCCCAGAGCTGTTGTCAACTCACAGGTAGACAGCTCACCATGCCCATCCCTTTGTGTGACATGTCCTGAGGAATGGAATAGGAATGGAATAAGCAAACCAATAAATGGCAGGGCAGGAACCAAGGAAAACATAAACCTAGTAAAATAAGCAGTGATTGTAAAGCTTAAGGGAGACCCTACCAATCCCTCAAAGACCCCTAATCTAGAGGTTAATGAGTAGTTCCTCAGGACACGTTGCAAACACCTGCCTACGACCCCCGACCCTCACATTATTCCCTCGTATCCGGCACCACTAGGGAGCCGAAACAGGATGACACTCCAGAGGTGGATGTGTGGGAGATCCTGAAGAACGCCCGTCCAGATCAGTACGAAAAGATTGCCTTCACGTACGGCATCACAGATCTGAGGGGTCTGCTGCGGAGGATGAAGAAGATGCCAAAAGAGGAAAAGAAAAGCGAAGGTAAATAAGTGTTTTCCAAATTTTGGATATGCTCCTGGGTGAATATCAGTCTGAATGTCTGGTTAAAAGGGAATCTCCATCTTGGTGTCTCTTTTGTGACCTTTGTTTCGTCTTTTCAAAGCTTTTGCAAAGAAGCTGGAACCAGCATATCAGGTGGATAAAGGTGGAAAGATCCGCTTGGTGGTCGATCTGGCCGACCCCACAGTTGAGCTGAAGTGGTACAAGAACGGACAGGAAATCAGGCCCAGTCCCAAGTATGTAACGACATTTTCTTCAGTCTATCTTCTCCGTCTTCTCCCCTTCAACACGGCACAAATGAAACGCATGTTTTTACCAATGGGTTTCATTTGGTGGCATTGCCCTTTTGTCACCGGTTTTCTGATATTATGTGTTTCCGCATAATGTTCAGTCACCAATCAAAAAAACAATGGTTCACATGTTTTACGCTACACAGATACATTCAGTCTTTGTCCTCTTTTCACTAATTTTCTTAAGTTTAAAAACATATGTGCCACAAAGACCTACATTTTTACAAATATCCACATAGAAATATATTAAAACCTAAAAGTGGCTTAATAAGACTGTTGTAACCTACGTCAACTCCACCTACAGCCCATTCTACTGTGAACCATTGCAGTGAACAAATAACGTTCTCTCGACTCTAATGTGGCTCTATGCAGTTTCCACACAGTCTCTCACACACGTAGTAGGTGCATTATGGATTCACAAGGCTATATAAAAGGACCCAGAGCTACATTTGGGTGTAAATGCAGTGAATGATGTCTGTAAACTGTTGTAGTTAATTGCTATTAACTACTGTATATGTCCTCCTCCGTACAGGAAAAAGGTGGTACCTCCTTCACAGGTCTTTAACCAAGTCTGGCTTTGGAACAAAGTTAATACATACAAAATCACATACAGCAGTAAATGTTGTAAATTATCATGTAGCCGTCATGATTTAGTTTTTGATAGGCCTATGAGCAATGGTTTTACACATTTTGGAAATCTTTTTTTTTAGTGCATCAGGTATTTATTAAATACATGTGAAGACTTGAGTGTCACAATACTAGACAGAGTGAGTCAGAGTGAAATGTATTCTTGACCTTGGGAACAGTGGTTTGACAAAACTTTTGTCAAAGAAAAAATGTTATATATCCCTTCAGAAATTAATATATTCTTCAAAGAACCTACATTTTTAAAACTGCTATAACAATTTTACGACAATAACTTAATGTACTAAAACTCAACTTAATGTCAGTGCTTACAGTTTTTTGTGTGTGGCCCAACAATCATCTGATGCAGGGTTTAAGGTCAAACGTGATAACATCTTTTGTTGCCTTCATTATATATTCCTGATCGTATATGTCTAAAAATTAAAGAAAATTAAATAAATGTATATCTCATATTAGCCTTGCTGATAAGGCTAATAATAGGGTGCGATACAGAATTGAGAGACAATTATTCTGCAGCGAAAAGGGTTTGTTTAGAGACTCCTAGAATAGAAGTTAGGATTACAGACTTGTAAACTAGATAAACACTATGCCTTAACTTTACATACATTATGAAACTTCTGTTCAAAGCCATGCAAAGTTAAAGCCATCTAGGAGGTTATTGCTGTTTTCTGGTTTTGGTCTACTCCTGTTGCATTTTCTCCAGGGCTCCGTGCTCTGAAGACATATAAAAAACACTCTCTTTTGAAACGGTTTGCCAACAACATAAACCCCTCCAGGCATGATGTTTCTCTGCCTTTGTCTGTCTGTCTGTCTATCTATCTGTGTCATATCATGATGCCCTTTCCTGTCTGCCATAATCACTCTCTGTGATCCGGCCCCATTCTGGCTCCACTGCTGACCTTAAGTCAACGGAAGTAAGTCCATACATCCAGTCTATTCTCCCTTCTCCATGTCAGTGTTTTGGTGTGATCCCGCCCCTCTATCACTACTGCCCCTTGGGTTTGTGAAGTGCACTTGTTGCATGTTGAGTACAATAATGATGTTGTACATTGTTTATTTTGTCAACACTGCTGTACATTTTGATTTTAAAAGGGGATGTACTTGAAATACTGGAAAAAACAGTTATTGCCTCCACACAGACCATTCCTCAATACGTGATACACCTGCTACGTGGCCACATGCACTAACGTGCACATGCTTCTAGACGGCTATCAAAACACAGATCAGAGAAGCTGGGACTACAACACACACAGAGGGAGTGTGTGCTCAGGACGCCACTATATTTATACAAAAATGTGTTTGCTGCTGTTCCGAATGTCGAGTACAGCCCCTTTATAAATGATTTTTGGTTTCTGTTGCAAACTTTGTCTTTCTTTTAGTTAATATCTTGGAATAACATCCATTCTTATCTTAGGACTACTGTATATTGGCACAATTTCTGCTGGTGACCAGTGAAGTGACTAATGGACTTCCTGTTTAGGTATATTTTTGAGCATAAAGGCACACAAAGGATAATGGTCATCAACAACTGCAGCGTAAATGATGACGCAGCTTATTCTGTAGCTGCAGGAGACGAGAAATGTGCCACAGAGCTGTTTGTTAAAGGTATCTTGATGTTTACCTTTTTTTTTAAACTAAATAAAGAACTGTATATGACTTATGATATACTGCAGATGTGTGTGTGCCAATCAGTAAGAAACTTGTTCAGTCTTTTTCTTCCTCTCGTGACTTATAGAGTTGCCAATTAAGATAGTTAAAGGTATTGAGGCGGTGAAGACCACGGTGAATGAGAGGATTGAGCTGGAGTGCGAGGTGTCAGAGGAAGGTGCTCAAGTCAAATGGTAAGACTCATTTAAAGATTCAATGTGTCGCAAAATTACATATCAAACTTAACCTAGACTGGCAGAATGAAAGAAGAGGCCACTGGCTTCTACGTTACCACTAACCCTAACCCAATGCCACAACAGACTGTTATTAAATGAAGCTTTATTTTGCATGTTCGTAAATTTCAAATAATTTCCTAGGATGTTTCCTGTGTAATTTGGTGCTCATAATAAGTAAAACTGTAAATGAGTTGATTTCAGTTAACTGTTGTGTAACCTAGAGATTTCTTTAGTCAGTGCACTGCAGGTGAACTGAGCATAATGTTGTTTTTCTTAAACTTTGTCCACAGGCAAGCATACAATTCAACATATATGAGGAATGAAGTTTCCAATAATAAATGACGAATGACTCAATATCTGCTTGGGCTTAAACTGTGCTGTTCTTTTAAGGAAGTCCTTCTGGGAATCATCAACTACTGATGAACTCAACACAACTCACTAACTAATCTGATAATTATCTCAGGATTTTGTCTCTATTTTCTCTCTACTGCAATTAGTACCAAATTAAAAAGTTCTTTGCATGAAATGCTCATGAAATGATTGGGAAATAATGAACCCATAAGATAAATATTTACATATGATCCTGACGGGAGTTAGTGTGACACACTTAAAGTTACTATATATCACTTTTAAATGTTTCTTAAACTGTGTAATTTTTCATCTGATGATCATAAATGACCTGTAACAGCAAACGAGACTTACAGTGAAAAGAACGCTATTTTGATATAGTTTTTATTAATGCCTCTGCCCGGGTCCGATTTTTCACCACAAAGGCCAAAAATTTACGGCAGGTAGACAGCACTACAGAGCACACATTCTGTTTGTGTTGGCCTACTATTTTCTTTTCCCTTGTCCCCCTGTACTTACTTGTGTAAAGGGCCCTTGGGTTTCATGAAATGCGCTATATAAGTTATTACTATATTCACTGCTACAACAAATTCTTAACGCTTTGGCTTGTGACACAGTGACAGTGATACCCGGTTTAGCTCACGATACATCCAAAGTAGGCTAAGTTACCGTATGCAACACTGGAAATGCAACGATGCATCTGTAACGTATTCTTTTATTGTAAATTAATGATTTTCAAAATATTCATCGCGACTATATGGCCTTCCGCCGTTAACACTAACTCAGTAATATACAGTGGGCAATACAGCACCGTAAAGAAAAGATCTTTACGACAGCAGGTGTGGTAAAAACACTACCGCTAATGTCCAAAGCGGCCGCTAGAACCAACACAAACTGAAAGTTACATATAGCCACTTTAATGTAACACTGTCAATGTAACAATGAGACATTCACATCTATGTTTAGCTGCTCATTTATCCATGATGACTAATTTCAAATGCTTCTTCCTCCTTCAGGATGAAGAACGGTGTTGAGGTTCCAACAGGAGTGCGCTCCAGATACCGAGTTAAGTGTGAAGGAACAAAACACTTCTTGGTGATTGATGATGCCTCCAGGGAGGACACTGGGACATACTCAGTCATGGCTACCGGTGGCACATCTGAGGCTCGCATACAGGTTGACTGTATGTAGTATCCCAGCCTTTTTCTTCTCTTTTCTTTTTCGGCCTTTGTCTGTTATTTTGCATGCTCTTCAAATGAATCAGTATTCATTATATTCTGTTCTATACCCTTCTCATTTGTTTAATTAGTGAAACCGCTAAAGGTGCACCAGGACCTGCAGGATATGACTGTGACACTGGGTCAACCCATCAAGCTGCAATGTGAGATTTCCCCCGGCAATGTCCCAGGTCGTTGGTACAGGAATGGACAGCTGGTCCAGCCCAATGACCGCATCACCATCATACACAGAAATAAGTATGTAACCTCTGTTACGCTCTGTTCAATCAAAACCAATTCCACACAAATGCTAACGTCATTAGTTTTCCAGGGTCCATCGTCTTGAAATTGCCAGCAGCTCCCTTCACGATGCAGGAGATTACACTTTTGTACCTGAGGGATATTCACAGAGCCTCTCTGCGAAACTTAACATCATTGGTACACAACCTATTATTTACTGGATTAAACAATTTTGTATCTTGACATCATACAGAAAAAAAACAACGTAATTTTTTTTATTAAGGTGTGATTTAATTTTCTGTAGACCCACCAAGGGTGCACTTGGAGAGCATGAACTTCCCAGACAACACGGTGACAATTGTGGCAGGAAACAAACTTCGCTTGGAGATCCCCATCAGTGGAGAACCAGCACCCAGGGTGGTGTGGATGAAGGGGGAAAGGGTGAGCTTCAATCTGTTTAGTCTGAAACTATTTTAAAGAATAAGTCTGGTCAACAATTCCCAGGAAGACTAAAACCAAAGAACTTCCCCACTTCGCTATCCTATCTCTAGTAATGAAAGCCTACTAAAGACAGAAATCTTTAAAAACTGATCACAAATATGCACTTTCATTTTCTAAAGAATAGCTCAGTAATTCCTAACACAGCTGCACACTGTAGATCAAAAGTTTCTCAAACAGGAACAAACAGTGCATTTGTTAGGGACTATTTCCAGCCGCAGTTTAATACGCACTTGCTGCTCTATTGAGTATTTCCAGCTGGATGGTGTATGTACACTGAAAATAAACCACAGGGGCCTTGTTCACAGTACTGAAGGAAAATGTCACCCAGTGCAACAGTGTGGCAAAATGTTGTGTTTTCAATAGTTTTACGGACAACAATGAGGCTCTGTGAAACAGAGGAATAAGAAATACAGGGTTTTCCCTGCCTGGTCGGGCGCACGGCACCACCCTATTGTATGAATTTGAAGAGGGTTAGCCATCGAGCTAGTAACAACTTTAGCACAGGCTTACCAACTTAAGGTGGGCTGGCTTTAAGGTGGACCAGCTATTTTCATTTTAGTGACAAGCCACTCCAAGTTTTGTTTTAGTGATCTCTCCCTTGCTGCAACTGACAACCGCTAAGCTTTATGCAATTAATCGGGCAATGACCAATCACCAATATGCAAATGAGTGTATGATATAATTTGCACCGAGGCGCTCTAAAAACCAAGGGAAAACCTTGACATATCAGGCTTTGTAAACACAGTGGGATAAATTTATTGTTGGCTTTGGTATTTTCATGGGATTTGTTGACAATAACAAAAATATAGAATATTTTCTATTTCCTTTACCTTCAAGACTTTCATATAATTTGTATATGGTCTCGTTTGTTTAAGGTGATTCTTGAGTCGGGCCAACGTGTCCGAGCTGAAACCTACGGCGACCAGACCAGCCTGACAATTGAGGTCACAGAGCGGGAGGACACAGGCAACTACAAGATAGTCCTGCAGAATGAGGCTGGTGAAGCCACAGCCAGCGTCAAAATCAAGGTTGTAGGTAAGTAATCACAAAGCACTTAGGCAAGGCAGCTTTTTTATTTTACTTAAATTCAAAAGACCATGTGGAAATAATTTGTTTATTGAATCCTTAACATGACTTTGTGTTGTCTACAGACATCCCTGACCCTCCAGAGGCTCCCTTGGTCCCAGTGGTGGGAGGCGATTGGTGCTCCATGACATGGGAACCACCAAAATATGATGGAAGTTCACCAATATTAGGTAAACATTGCATGTTACTTATTACCACAGCTGTAATGTAAGTGTTGGTGGTTAAATGACGAGTTTCTGACCGTCCTCTAAAGGCTACTTCATCGAGAGAAAAAAGAAACAAAGCTCCAGATGGATGAGACTGAACTTTGACCTGATCAAAGAAACATCGTTCGAACCCAAGAAGATGATTGAAGGAGTGCCATATGAAGTGCGGATCTTTGCAGTCAATGCCATTGGTGTGTCCAGGCCCAGTGAACCATCCAAAGCCTTTACTCCCCTTGGTGAGCAGCCCAAATGTCTCCATGAATATCCACTTAGCAGTCTAAACACTTGCCTTTGAGCTGTTATTGCCAATAATCTGTCCAGGAAAGTATTACAAGAGGCTTCAGATTCTCTAACAACCGTTTCATTATAATGGAGGAAATTTCAAAGAGTGGGCCAGTGATAGTGCATGTGTGATCTGCCCTTGGTTCCCCCGACGACGCAGCTGTTCCTCCCCATACCTCACCACCCCAAGCATTCCTCCACTGGACATGCAGGAGCTTTAGAGGATATTAAATATGTCTTTATAATGGCTGCCAAATCATCTGTGGATTAGAGGTTTAGGAGAGCAGGTCTGTCAGAGGGTTCAATAGGAGTTAAATATGATTCAGAATACAAGAATAGATGGAAAGAGCAGGGACTAATGAGATCTGACATGCAGATTGATAGCATACCAGCAAGAGAGAGAGGCGCCTTGCTCACATCTTCATGACTTGCCAAAATGGATTTTTACCCATACCCATTGATGGAAAACAAATGAGGAAATGGTAGCAATTACTCTTCTGATCTCCAAAACCTTTATCTCCACTCAGCTGTGACCAGTGAGCCCACCATGCTGGTCGTGGATGATGTGACAGACACCACAGTGACCGTAAAGTGGCGTCCTCCTGAAACTATCGGAGCTGCCGGTCTGGACGGATACTTAGTGGAGTACTGCATAGAAGGAAGTGAGACAACCTCAAATCTTCTAAAGGGCCCAGACAAACTGTGTCACATTTGGGCTTTTCCAGACTAAAGTTGACAATTATGAGAGAAACGTGGTGAAGCCTTTTGCTGTCAATCCAAACTATTGGTCCTACATCACACTGTGAAACATGTCCACCAACAGCTGATTTAGTGCTTTTGCACCCAAACATAGCCTGCATTCAAATTGTAAAAGTTTTAAGACATTTTATGCATAGCTATGCCTGAAAAGTTTATACATGTGGTCTGACCACGTCTAAAGACAAAGTCTTCCTATTCCTAACTGCCGCACTCGAATGTAGGGTGAAAAATCCGCCATCATAGAGCTGGGTGAGACACAATAATCATTGAAATATGGGGATAACACACACTCTAACAACAATATTTTCTGGAAGACAGACAAAAAATGACAGAAGTAGTTGTGTACAGAATGAAAAACGAGACAAATTGTTGACCACAACCCCCCAAATATTGATGTTGGAAAGGTACTGAGACAGGGGGTTTCAAAAAACGTTTGACCATCTGTAAAGTACTTTGTTTGAAGTATACTGGCACCTTTAGGACTTAATCCTCACAATGCAACGGCTGCTATTAATCATTTCTACAAACGAATCAGAATACGGCATTAAATGACACAAAATACACTGGCCAGTGCAACATCGTGAGAGCCATAGATAGATTTACACATAAATACCAAATTGCCTTGAATCTATCATGCTGCTTATGTAATATATGCTGGGTATTTATCATGCTGCCTACATAGTATATATAAAATATATATTGTATATAAAAAAAATGTACATTATAGTGCTACAAATTACCAGGCATTCATGGCACAATCTGAAATGCCTCATCATACCGTCTGACTCAGATGGTAAACAAGATTTACCCATCTTGCACAGTGTGACATCCCATGAACCTGTATCACCGCTGTCACATATTTTTGTAGGGGCCTTACGTTGTTTGTTCATGTTTGTCATAGCCCACCAACATTTCAGTGAAGGCTGTTAACAAAGAGTTTTTCTTACAGCTGATGATTGGAAAGTATCCAACACGGAACTAACAGAGAAGACCAAGTACACCGTCACTGGGCTGACTAAAGGGTGTAAAATCTTAGTTCGAGTCAAAGCCATAAATGCTGCCGGAGCGAGCAATCCACGGACCCTTCAGCACTCTGTCCTGGTCAAAGAGGTTATTGGTGAGCTCGGAAAAAATGCTGTGAACCTCTGAATTGCTGTTGTATGAGACTGTGCTCTACAAATACATTTGTACACACACCTTTCTGCTGTTACGTGACTTAAACTGAAACACACTTAGATATTTACTTAAAGCATATCTAGAATAATTTCTACATCACACCCCTTATGGTCTGTTTCCTCCTCAGAACCACCCAAGATCCGCGTCCCCCGACACTTGAAGCAGACATACACTCGCAGAGTTGGAGAAGCAGTCAACCTTGTAGTGCCATTTATGGTATAGCAAACCTCCCAATCGATCAATATTCGCTGTATCTCTGAGCAGAATAATAAACTCTGTGTGTGATGTCTGCAGGGCAAACCCAGGCCAAAGGTCACCTGGCTGAAAGATGGCAAGACCATAGAGCCTAGCAACGTCAGCATCCGCAACACAGATTGTGACAGCATCATCTTTATCCGTAAAGCAGAACGCAGCCACTCTGGAAAGTACGAGATGAATGTGCAGGTTGAAAACCATCTGGACACTGCCATTCTTGACATACAAATCGTAGGTGAGTGAACGAATACCAGCTATTACAGGGTGTCTGCGGGCTATCAGGAGACATTACACACCTACAAACTACAAGTGGACTTGTTGCAACTGTGGATTGTGACTACTGACAGCCACAGTAGCTACTGTAGGACGCTCATCATCTCATAGCTTAAATCAATTTTAATTGGTTAATCCATCCATCCATTGTATGTCATTATTACAGGTCCAAGTTGCATTAATTTAATTAATTATATAATTAGGAATTATTGTTATATGCTGCTGGGTTTTTCTGCCGGTTTCCATAATTTAATACTGCAGACTGTATGCTCGTAAAAAAGGGATTCAATTGAATTCTATCTGGTATAACACAGGTCGTAAAAAGTCCTAAATGTAACTTGGTGAACCCTGCAGCAACCCAGTCTTAAACAAAGTTACCATTCTACTAACATTATTATTACTACTACGACCTAAAATGATAATAGGACCACAGTGTATGCTCACATTTTTTCCTCTGATTGTTAGACCTACCTGGGCCTCCTATGTGTGTGACGATTGAAGATGTTTGGGGAGGAAATGTGGCTCTGGTCTGGGTTCCTCCAAAAGACAACGGCAACGCTCCCATAACAGGCTACACCATTCAAAAAGCAGACAAGAAGACAATGGTAGAAGATCAATTTTACAAAATATACAAAACTGAAATTGCAAATGATGTGTATTTGATATTTACATTGACATCCTTCGGTCTGCTTTATAGGAATGGTTCACATGCATTGAGCACTACCATCGCACCTGCATCACAATCACAGAGCTGGTGGTAGGGAACGAGTACTTCTTCAGGGTCTTCGCGGAAAACATGTGTGGCCTCAGCGAAACGGCCACCCAAACCAAAAAAAGCGCCCTCATCGTCAAAGAAGGTAACACTGACTGTCATATAAACAAATGTGAAAGGTTACTAATCATTTCTGGTGGGGGGAAATGCTTCCAAAGTCAGAACCTTGGAACAAATTTCATGTATTTCATGTGCGGAAAATGTCAATAAAGTTGTTGCTTTTTTTCACAGCGGTTATCTGAAAGGTACTGTCAGTGATGTTTTCCACTCTAAAGTGAGCCTGAATTTATTTACAGCCTCACTTTAAAAAACTATGACTGACAGGCCCTTTAACAGTGGTGTTGTAGACTCAGCCGATGATAAACAAAAAAATATTGTCTTACCCTCATCACTTAGGGAATTTCCCACATGATACCGCTCAGCGCCAGTATCATGCACAACCCCATTCCTTTACCCTTACCCCAACAGGCTTGCAGGTAAAGACGCACGATTACAATGACCACGACTTCAAGGAGGCGCCAAAGTTCACGCAGCCGCTGATCAACACTTTTGCCATCGCTGGCTACAACGCTACTCTCAACTGTAGTGTCCGTGCCAACCCAAGGGTAGGTGGGAGAACAACAGGTAAAAGTAGTGTACGAATAGATTACGCATTACACTGAGGTACAGTAAATATACAAGTTCATCATGTTATAGCACAGATTCTCATTCTAGTATGCCAAAAACAAATATAAAAAAGTATTATATTTGTAACTTTTAGAGGATGGGTCCAGTTAATTTTCAACTTGGATCTATCTATTTCTTGTGGTTTGGGTTATCATTCCTATTGGTAATGATAATATTGTACATTTCTCTTGTCTGAATGCAGGCCAAAGTGATCTGGATGAAAAACAAGATAGCCATCCTCGATGACCCGCGCTACCGCATGTTTAGCAACCAGGGAGTATGTACTCTGGAGATCAGGAAGCCCAGCCCCTATGATGGCGGCATGTACTCCTGCAAGGCCATCAACGACCTGGGAGAGGCCCAAGTGGACTGCAAGCTGGAGGTCAAAGGTCAGTGTGGACCAAGAGGGGAGCTCAGTTTGCCTCCCTGGGTACATGTCTGTATCAGAGAGTCTAGTTTCTCAAAGCCTTTTGCCTTTCTAATTTTATTTTTTAATTGCTACCGCCTCTGAGCAGTGCCTCTGCTGAAAATTAATTCAAGAATCTTTCTTTCTTTCTCAAAAAAATACAAACAAATGAATCCTTTTTAACCATATGGTCACTCTTTAACGAGTATAAGGAAGGTGGCTTTGGGAAACCAACTCCACTGGAGTACCGTAGTGTTTGAAATGTGTGTTGCAGTCTACCAAAGGGCTGACCACGTAGGCGGTGGACATGTAAGTATCTGGATTGGGTTGCACCAGCTCTTCGTTAATTCATGGCTATGGTTGTGTGTAAAGTCCTTTTGAAGTTCTTAGAAACTGTAAGCTAGTTTCTGGTGATTTACTAAATTGGGTTGCACCATTAAAACTTAAAGAATGTCTTAGCTAGTAGAGACATTAGTAATGTGTAAATGGTTGCTAGGAAACATCTGTAGCGCCATGCAATCTAAAGTCCCTAAAGCAGGGGTCTTCAACGTTTTTTAAGCCAAGGACCCATTAACTGAAAAAGAGATGGAACAGGGACCCCATACTACATACATTATATTGTATGAAACGAAATTGCATATTAAACTGGGGCTACAATAACAGGTAGGGCAGCCTAAAGCCTTTATACAGTACATACCATTTTTGCATAGAATACTAACTAACCTGCCAATCATTAGTAAATGTAGGTTTGACATTATTCATATATGCATTGATGTAGAAATATGTGTCAGAGTTAGAAGCATTCATTTTGTTTAAAGTGCGAGCGGGAGATCTAAGTTAGCTTACGTTATTTGGTCATTTAGACTTAATTGGCATAATATTTTTAAATTTAAGGTGTAGTTCTTGTAAAATGTAATTCAAAAGTATTTAAATCAAATGTCGGGTCAGATGTGTCGCCCATATTATCTCCTGACAGTTACACCTGGCAGTTATTAGGTGTAAATATTTAGTTACAACATCAGAACTAGTTTGTGTGGTGCAACTTGTTTTAATTTAGTGATGTGCCAATCTCCACTTAGTATTCGCTGTTTGAACTTGTGAACAGTTGGTGCAACCAGCTCCTGGACACCATTTTCAAAATAGAGACAAATAATGACATATTAATAATCTGTTCATTTGTGTGCAATGCACATAATATCTGGCGACACTTGCCCATCACCACCACATGTAGAGGTTTATCCCCTGTGTTGTCACACAATTCAGTTCAGTCCATCCAGTCATCTTGTTCGTCATCACAACACACAGTCTGTCACCAGTCACACCTCAGTGGCCATAACATTGTGTTAATTGTGTTGTCCTAGGCCTAGTCTACACGTACAGTGGTATTTTTAAAAACGTAGCCTTTTCTATGCGGTTTAGCCTTTCGTCCACACACAAGCGGCGTTTTAGGTCACTGGAAACAGAGCTTTTTGTACAGTAAACTCCAGCCAGGGTGAAGACCCAACACATTCTCACTCCCATCGCTTGGTCAGGTCCCTTTGGTGTTGTTATTGATGCTAAAAGTCTCCTTTAGCATCAGATCTAAACGCGCTTTATCTAAACGTCGCTTTTGATGCAGTTAGGTTTAGGGAAAGATTGTGGGTGGCTCATAAAAGGTGTGTTTACGTGACACACGGGACAAGAATGGGACAGTTGGGTTTAAGAAAAGAAGAACACGACAGTTGGGTTTAGGAAAAGATCATGGGTGGGGTATTGTTTGACCCATCCACCGCCCCAACCACCCTGCTTGCGTCATATCTGACGCTGACAGCCAATGACCAAGCGTCTGTATTTTACGAGTTGGGAGTGAGAACAGGTTGGTGCCTGTATCTCATTTGTGAGGCGTCACAAATTAGGTAATGGTGGCCAAACCAGTGCTGGTATTAGGCTTGCTAACAGGACTTTAACATGTTTATACATAACTGTACAGTTACTTTTCCATTTTATTTTGGAACAGAGGCATCAGAATGCACCACGGAGGGTCACTGCTCCTTAATGCCATGACATAGACCGCGCCGCCAACATGGCTGGTGTTGGTGAGACCGTCGGACTTGTAGTTGGTGGTTAGTCTTCTGGCAACACCTTATTTTCAGGCTTCTGATTGGCCAACATCTTCTTCTTCTTTGGCGACTGGGGTTATATTGCCGCCTGTTGGCTTGGCATGCTCGTCGTGACACCGCTTCAATTATGTTTTTTGCCTTTGAAACTTTTCTAAACAGTGCATGCATGGACGGGATTTTTTAGAACGAATGAGGAAAAACCCTGTTTTTAGTGTTCCCTTTATGCCACACAGTTAACTCCTCATATAAAAGAGTTCAGTAATAACTCAATGGTATTCCCTGGTGCACACATATAACTCCATGTAAACATTTTGTTAACCCCTCTTCTCTTCTCTCTCCCCCAGTCCAAACTCAAGAATTGTGAATGTATGTTCTCATATAAGGTAAGCTTTCATATGGTTTTGGCATATGAAGCTTATGTCATTCATTATGCATCTGTCAGCCAGCCTGTAACATTGCTTATCTTAGTCGGTTGGGCTGTAGCAGCTTTTCATTCCCATGAAAGCAGGACCCAGAAATCAGGCATTAATGAAACAAGGTTTGCATGACAACATTTTGCCAAATTATTCCCTAGTTGTGCTTTGCTGGCTGAATTTAACAGCCCTGTTTTGAATAATTTAATTGATTGCCATAGTCGCTGGTGTGAAATGGAGTGAATTCAAAGACCTCTCATGTATTTTGTGCCACAAACAAGGTGAGTAAAACTTTTGGAAACTTGCTAACTTGCCGAGAAATTCAGAGCTTGGACTCTTGGGTTTCATGTAATGTTGACTTGACATCTACATAGCTTTTTTTCTGCTGTTAAATAAAATCATACAGGATCTAAACAAAGCATACTAACACTGGGCATTTTCCACGTTCTGTTTGGAACTGAGTGAGGAGATGTGTATGACAGTGCAGTCCCTCTTGTATTCCTTAGCTTACAGTGATGGAAAGTATTGGTAATTAAAGGACTATTTTGACATTTTGGGTAAGTATGCGTCTTTGCTTTCTTGCAGAGAGAAGAGAAAATTGATACCACTCTTGTGTCTGTCCATTAGACATGTAGCTACAGCCAATTAGCTTAGCTCAGCACAAAGACTGCAAAAGGGAGAACAGTTGGCTGGCTCAGTCCAAAGGTATCAAAATCCACCTACCAGCACCCTTTAAAACTCAATGATTAACACAAATGTCTATTTAATCCATACGAAAGCCAAAAACACACTGTAGTTTAAGAGTGGTTAAATGTCGGACTATCTTGGCTGGGCATAGTAACTTCCCGCTGTCTTGTTGCCACCAGGTTGCCAGGCAACCAGAGGAAAATCCTAGAAGTTACAATTGAAAGCGGATAAGCCTATTTAAAAAAAAAGTCTAACTATTCCTTTAAGTAAGCTTTGAGTATTTCTTCAAACTTACACTCGTACTTATAACTCTAGCACATTTCAGTGAGTTATTGTGCTTATTTTTGTTATGTATATTTTTTACTCTTGGACGTTTATCTGACTGATATAATAGTTACTATGTGGTTATATTCTTGTGGATAACGTTACGATCGCCAGCTTCAAGGTTATGATATGTTGGACAATATGATTCCCACTTTGTTACAAACTGGCTAGTCTATATCCACGACGTTCATCTTCTGGGATTGCTCCGGTGCGGCCGGAAATTCTGCCGGATGTCACTCTTTTTGGCCAGATGTCCGTTACCTTCCGCTTTCCTCGTGATGTAAATTTAAACTCAAGTCGATTTCTGAGGACTATGGTTAACTTCTCATCAGATCTCTGCAGGGTAAATCCAGACAGCTAGCTAGACTATCTGTCCAATCTGAGTTTTCTGTTAAAACAACCTTTGAACGTACACGTTCCACCAAAACAAGTTCCGTGGGGCCGGGGGGGATAAGGCTCTCTCCAATATTTTGAATTTGGACTGCAGCAACCATTTTAAACTCTGGCTGTCAGTATTACAAATTGGACCTTTAAAGTAAACACTTTAAATTAATTTTGGTACTTTTAAGTACATTTTGTTTATAATACTCCTGTACTTTTACTTACTGTAAGTAAAAACTTGAATTAATGATTTTTAATTAAATTTGCACTGTGGTATTGATTATTTACTTAAGTAAAGGATCTCAGTACTTCCACCACTGTTAGTATATTGTGGATGACTAAAGACAGCGTCTGCTTCATTAATCTGGAATTTGACAGAGATGTTTGACCTGCATTTTATTCCAGTGGTATCAACTATGCTTCTGGTTCTGCACGCCTGAGCAGCTGCACAGATTTACAAACTGAGCATTGTGCATTGAGTACATGAGCTATTCTGACCATTTGTCTTCTCTCCTCTCACTCTTTATCCAGTGTTGTGAACGTCTTTGCATTCTGTTTGTTCTGCTTGGTCAGCTTCTTGCTCTTTCCTCCTCTTGTGCTTTTCCGTCTTCTTCTTGTTCATCCTCTCTCTGTTTTTCACTCTCCACATCTACCTCTGTCCCTCCCAAGAATATTATAAGAGAGTTTTTCCTCTCCTCCCTCAGGAGGCTTCACCTTCTACGAACTCATGCAACGAGGAGTGCCACTACACCTGATTGACAAGTACTTGAACGAGACGAAGATTGTCGAGCGGGAGGAGTAAAATCGGACAGAGTGCAATGAGACACTTTAGCTTGGCAGACATCTGCCGCCAGTACTGATCCTCTCATCTCACCTACTGAGGTCAGCGGCCTGAAGGTTGGATGGATGGCGAGACAGGTGGAGGAGTGTGGGGGATGGTGTACTGGTCTGTGGTGTTGCATGCTGTGTGCAGATTTGGAGATAGTTACCATAAAAATAAACCAACTCACTTCTTTGTCACCCTCTTGTGTTCAAAATACTCGGTTTCAGCTCAGATGCATGCCAGCAGTGTTTTGGTTCAAGCTTTGTTAAGTACATGTAGTGTGTAAAATAAAAAAATAAAAAATAATATACAAAGCACATATATAGTACAGTGACACACTTACAGTATTCACGTTGATTCTTGTTGGAAGTGTCTGTTGAAAGTGATAATTTATTTCCAAGGTCTGGAAGACAAGAAAATAGAATGTATAAAGAAAGATTTGGTGTTAGTACATTGTGTCAGAACTTCTATATGGCAAGAAAAATGAAAATAGAGTAATGTTGGATAAATGAATGTGCAGACCTAATTCATAATTATGACTCACATTAATATTTGTTCATTTCACTTTTTCTGTGTAGGTCATTTATGTTTAATACGTGAGAAAATGTAGAGGTTTACACTCCATATTCTGCGTGACACATTACGTTTTTGGATTCATATTGGACTTGATTGATGCTCAGTCATGTGCGCATGCCTTTACCTTTGTAATTATGACCCATGGATTACAATAAAAAAAATATTTTAAAATGTGTTTTTTGCTTTGAGTACTCTTTTTGTTTGGATTATAATAGTATGACTATCTGTCTAAAAAATAAGAAGAATTGAAGCTTGCAAAGAGAGATTCATTCTTGTGGAAAATTACCTGACAGATTTTTCATGATATGTACCAAAACATGGACTTTTGATAAGAGTATAACCTAAATTTGTAAATGTTACTTTCATACACAGAAAAAAATATTTGCATGTAATTTTAGGAAAACTGGTTCCCAAATACCGTATGTACCTTTCTAATTTAAAAAATAGGCTAAACTAGTAGTTTAGGACATATTGGACACTGAATTTGACAATGGCTATACCATATTAAATTCCACTTAACTTGAAATGTATCCAGGGACACATGAAAACATACTACATAAATAAATATATTTAAACAGAAATCACTGATTCTAGTAAACTATATTTAGACTTACATTTTACGTATTTCAGGCCAATACAGAAAGAAATTGAGGAATTAGTTAAAGCAGTGTGGATGGATAGAATTTAATTTCATGGATGTATTATTTTTTTTTTAAATGCACATAATAAATAACGATGCTGTCAGAATCACTAGCGTTACATCTTGCGAGTGGAACCATAAAGTTATTCCATCTTCAACCTAAATAGCACTAACGTTACAAACCAGATGAGTGGCATTAAATATGGATATGTGAAAATGTTATACTTACTGTCATTTGAATAGATGGATTCTCATCCGAGTTTCCTTACTTGTAGTTTTACTTTTGTATTTTTTTTTACGTAGGCCTACCAATTAACTAATTTTGACATTTAATACAGCATATCATAGTTTAATTAACCTCGCAGTTGCATGGATGTATTATAATCATGGATGTTGCAGTTGCCATATACCTCTTAATAATACACCCATGTCATACAAAGACGGCCAGATATACAACACACATTTTTAATTTAAACTTCCCGGTGCGCAGGCATATTATTCCCTTCCGGATCCTCGCTTCCTGCCGAGACGCAACTCGTTCAGAAATGTGAGTATCGACATCTCATGGGTTCCGCTGTGGAAATGGCCTCTCGTCTAGTCACCTACCTATAAATGCCAAATGAGCTGCTGTTTATTGGAGTCGGCCGAAAGAAGATAGCCCCGTCTGAACTACTACCCGGGATTATTGGGAAGTTTGTTACGGTAATTCGAGGAGTGACTAGGCATAAAAACAATGCCACATTTCCTGTGGCCAGAACCGCTGTCACCTGCACAACTGAAGCGGCTGGAGGAGCATAAATACAGCGCCTCCGGTCGATCCCTGTTTGAGCCACCGTGTCAAATCTACTGGAACTGGCTCGTCCAGCAAACTCCGATATGGATCGCACCAAACACTCTGACTATTGTTGGACTGCTGGTCAATATCCTCACCACGGTGGTGCTTGTGTATTATTGTCCCACTGCAACAGAGGAGGTGAGTACAGCGACCTTGGCTAAAGTTTCTACACAGAGACTAGCCCCGATTACGTTGCTTCCTCTGGTATAAAAGGAACGCGAATCCTCCATTCAGGAATTGCGTCAATTAAAGTTCGTGACCACTTGCGCAAGCTTCGCATGCCTGAAAAGCCGCAATCAAAGATATTTCCTGAATCAGCAGAGTGGACTTGTCAATTCGGCATACATTTGAGGTTCACAGCTATTCATGTTTTAATAACATGTCTACTTAATGTATGGGGTTACCCTGTGTTTTAGCAGAAGGTTCTGGCGATATCAAAGAATCACCTTCGGACAGTTGATGTTTTATTGAAGTATGCCCCATTTCTAAGTATGTCAGTGTAAGCCGAATTAGAGACCGTCTCCTAATGATTCTGGAAAGATCTTAAATCACAAGGTGTCACGTTTGCCTTGACACATACAAGGGAGGACGCTTTAAATTGTCAGATTTTTAAAAAATCTGATTAGTTGTGACATCGCTCCGCTACAAAAAAACTGTACCGGGTGTAAACGTGTCATGTGGTCTTTCACGTTCTTTACGTGTCGTTACTGTCTGCCCAGGATGCGGTGATGGTGGTGGTGAAACACAGAAATGAAGGAAATTAGGCTGTTCTTGTTCAGTTATCCATAAGAGAGGAGGCTAACTATGATTAGTAACACTAACGTTAGTGCTTGCTTGAAATGACTCCAGATCCACCTCTAGTCTCAGCTTCCTAAAACTAAAACTTTAAATATACTAATAGGCCTTGCAACACACCTATGACCTATGATCCATTTAACTTGTCAGCAGGTTTACTGTGGAGCAATGACCCAAGCAGGAAATCCATAGGTGTGTGTTACACCTTTGTCCAATCCGACCTATAAGAACCTTGCAACTGAGTCCACAGATCATGCAGCATGCTGTTTCTGTCAAATTCCACGTGTGCATTAGTCCCTATTCATTATTTAGTATTGCATAATGAAAACCTGGCCACTCTTCTGCATGGACTTGTAAATGTATGAAAGTCCCATGCCTGTGCAAACAAACATATATTAGAGGAATTCATATGACCCAATAGACACAGTTTATATCTCCCTAAATCGTGACCTCTGTGATAAGCCTAAACAAGCGGACTCTGTCCCCACCAGTCCATGAGGCATTTGGGACATGGACTTTGAAGAAAACAGCAGGATCTCTGAATATTTAGCACAGCATGAGATTCTTGATTTCTCTCAAAACACAGACAATCTTTGTCTCCCTCTCTCTCACACACACACACACACACACACACACACACACACACACACACACTCACAAACATACACGCATTGTAGTGGTAAACGCAGTGTTGGCCGGCTCTAGTGTCCAGATGGTCTATAACCTCCACCCCAGTGAGAGGAACTGAGCTACTCTATTCAGCTGAAATCCTTCATTCTCCATACTAACAGAACACACACATATGCATATGGTGTGTATGGATGGTGACTAGTGAGAAACTGAAATATATATACTTTCCTAAAACTTGTAATAGTACTCATAAGTTGCTGTTTTACTGTAAGTTATGAGGGGCTGATAAGATGATGGTTTCTGCAATCTGCCATACAAGTAGGGCCTGCACACTGTTGCCATGTCATTAGTCATGTTTCATGATCAATTTCTCAATTTCTTTCTATATTTATATCTAGTGACCAATTACAACAGAATTACAAAATGTTGTCATTACCTCCTCAACCAGCCCCCCCCCCCCCCCCCCCCCACACACACACACACACATACACACACACCACTATATATAAATAATATAAAGGATGTTAAAAGTGGTAAGATACAGTTAGACTAGTTAGTTGACAATGAAACAAAAATAAGTACAGAAAAACAGGAACAATCCGGTGAATACCTATTGTAATAATGTGAATACCTATTGTAATAATATGAATACCTATTGTAATAATGTGCACACATTGATGGTAGGTTTTATCAAACGGGTACAGCCTGATTTCCATTGCTTCACAATAATTCTGCATGCTAAAAATTATACATTTAATTTTAGTTAACCTTTATTATATTGCATCTCTGTGTGAAATTACACATCTGCTCTTTTCCCCTGAGGGTTTGTTTTTTTATTTCATAAATTATTCATTTTTCAGTCCACATATAAAAACACTGCATGTGATATACTATTTGTAAAATCAGACTCCTTTGTAAGATTTGAATTCATTCACATCTGAAATATCTGCATGAGATATGATGCTGATATAGTTTTGAAACAGACTCAAATATTGACTCCTGTGCCAAATATTTAGCTGCCCTTTGCTTCATGGCTGCAACTAAACTATTATTTTTTATTATTGACTAATCTGCCAGTGACTGTCTCAATTAATCATTTGGTCTATAAAATGTGAGAAAATAGTGAAAAATGTCCGTCCCACTTTCCCAGATTCCAAGGTGACGTCTTCAAATGTCTTGTTTTGTCCGACCAACAGTCAAAAACCCTAAAAAAATATTCAACTTACAATGACATAACGGTGTTTGGTGTTTTAAGCCCCCAACGTCGCCTTCCAGACAGCGCTGCCTGGAAGGCACTAGGATTAGGCAATGGTTAGGGCTAGGTGCCTTGAAGTCGACGTTGGGGGCTTAAAACACCATCGAGCTGACATAACATGGAGAAAGGCAACAAAAGCTTCACAACTGAGAAGCTGGAACTAGGGATTTAAAAAAAAAAAAAAAAAAATTTAACTTAAAAAATTACTTCAACGATCAATCAATCATCAAAATAGTCAACCAATAATTAATTAAAATAATAATAATAATTAAAAGCCCAATAATTCAACCAATTGCTTTAAGCTCTGCCTTGCTTCTTCTAAATGTGTTTTGCTTCAACCAATGACAAGGCTGTGCAGGGATCCCTAAAACATATCTCCCCCTCCCCTCCCCACCTCCAGGCTCCAGCATGGGCCTTCATCATGAGTGCTCTGGGCCTGTTCATCTACCAGTCTCTGGACGCCATTGATGGGAAGCAGGCCAGGAGGACAAACACCAGCTCAGCTCTGGGGGAGCTCTTTGACCATGGCTGCGATGCGGTCTCCACAGGTACTATACTGCTCACTGGACACTAGGGTTGCACGATATTGACAAAATATGATATTGCAAGATATCGATTATGAATATTGTGATATCAATATTAATTTAGATATTTTCTTTTAAACGTATAAAATTACAAAAGTTACGGGAAAACACATCTAAATGGTTTTCTTGGTTTTCTTACAACACAAGGTTTATTTCAACTGACAGTCATATTGGACTGGTACAACATGACCATGTCTATAGAACAGGACATGTTTTACTGGTTGTACAGTATAAAATAAATAAAGATAATGGGACACAACTTTGCTTTCGCTTCTCTATTCAGTTTTGTTGTCTCTATTTCTTCACTTACACTTTCACTTTGTTGAAATATGCACACGTGGGACGCTCCATAGGGTTTGTCACGTAGTGGCCTCGTGCGCTGACGTGCACTAACATGTGCAAGTGGCACGGTAACTGGCCAATGAAACATGAGGGCTCTAAATCAAACACAGCCAACGGACGGGACGCAGCGCTCCTCAAAATAAACACTGTAATAAGACACTTTCAATTAGGGCTGCAACTAACAATTATTTTCATAGTCGATTAATCTGTCGATTATTTTCTCGATTATTCGATTAGTTGTTTGATCTATAAAAATGTCAAAACATGGTGAAAAATGTGGATCAGTGTTTCCCAAAAGCCCAAGATGACGTCCTCAAACTTCTTGTTTTGTCCAAAACTCAAAGATATTCAGTTTACTGTCACAGAGGAGAGACGACACTAGAAAATGTAAGAATTTAAGAATCTGGAATCAGATAAATCTTTTTTTTTTTTTTTTTAATCAAACCGATTAATCGATTATCAAAATAGTTGGCGATTAATTTGATAGTTGACAACTAATCGATTCATCGTTGCACCTCCTACTTTCGATATAATATTGCGCAACGTGATAACGATATTGAGTCGATATATCATGCAACCCTAGTGGACACCTGAACCCAAGCTATTATTCTTTTTGTATCTATTAAGAATCCACTGCAGTGCATTGTTCAATCAGGAAGATATATTCATTATTTGTTTGTCTTTCTTCCTTCAGTCTTTGTTGCTGTGGGAACCTGCATTTCATGCGGAATAGGAAGACTCCCAGACTGGATTTTCTTCTGTGGTTTTATCGGGATGTTCATGTTCTTCTGCGCCCACTGGCAGACCTACGTGTCCGGGACCCTCCGCTTTGGCCTGTACGTTACACGTTCAGTAGCGTCCAGTAATAAAACAGACACTGTTCTGCTCCTATATAACTATGAAACTATATTGTCACTTAAATAAAAAAAAAAGAAATCTCACTCTTTCCTGTTACTTTCTTCACAGGATTGACGTCACAGAGGTGCAGATCGCCATCACGATCATGTATGTGATGTCGGCTTTTGGAGGCGTGAGCCTTTGGCAAAGCACGGTAACCAAGAATGATAAATGTCGTACAGTCATATGTACAGATGCTCACACACTGTACACACACACATACACACAGGAACATTTTCATTTCACCTTGTATAGTAAAGGTTTTCTTCTCCATTAGTTTTTGCACCAAACTAATTATCTACTCAGTTCCTAGTTTTTAGTCGTTATTCTAGTCTTAAATAGAATTTGTGTTTTTACTTTTACTCTGTGCTGCCTTTGGAGGCTTGACTTAACATCACATGAGAGAAGTGAGAAGGTAAATATGGCTAGCTAATGCAATGGCAACAGGTCATCTATTGGATATGATCTGGCTCAAAAAGCTGATGATGCCTTTTCTTTTAGTTTTTGTTTTTTGCTTTGCCCTCCCATCACGCCTCGGCATGCCTGCAGCTTTCACATAAGCACATTTATTCTTACTGTAGGGGAATGCTTTGTGTCTTTGCATTAATTTGTAATCTTCATGTGTTTCTGTAGTTGCCCATCATTGGACTGAAGCTGTACGTCTTCCCCATCATCGGCATCATCGGCGGGGCCCTCTACTCCTGCTACAACTACTTCTATGTCATTTTGAATGGAGGCGTTGGCAAAAACGGCTCAACTGTGGCTGTAGGTCAACAAACAAGTCTGGAGATATAACTTCTATAGCAGATGCTATGTTGTGAGGGATACTTAATAACATTCCCTCTCTTTAGGACACCAGTGTGCTGAGTCCTGGTTTGCACGTCGGCCTCATCCTCACCCTGGCCTTCATCATTTTCAAGAAGTCGTCCAGCCAGCTGTTCGAGCTCCACCCCTGTCTGTACCTGCTCACCTTTGGCATGGTCATGGCCAAGATCTCCAACAAGCTCGTGGTACGTCAATCTCGTCTTTAAGTTGTAATGCTTCCAATTTAACTCCTGGGTGATAGAGCAACATCCGTGGTTACGTTGGTAACAGCAGGTGCGGATCAACACTACAGAAAACACTTGTCGAGTAGCTACTTAGGGGTGTATCTGTCTAACAACCTCAAGTTGTTTTTAAATGTTTTATTTTGTGGACGCACTAACCTCTGTGATCAATACGTTGCGTCAGTCTGTGACTGCTTCACAATAAAAATAAAACTTTTAATTTGAAGCAGCAGTTGAAATGTTTGTTTTGCATCAGCAGTATCTTAATTCAGCTCTGATACAGTTGTAGGACAGTCAACAGTGGGTCTGATATCATTGAGATAAAAATTAAAAACCGCAACGCTAGAGTACCATTTCCTGTGAATCCCTCCTGCGTGTGAAGGTAATTTGAATCTAGTGCAGGAATGGCAGACTCCGCCAATAGCAATACACACAACTATATACAGAGGCAATTACAGACTGTAAGTACATTAATCACACATACAAATACATTCTGACCACAAATGGTATCAAAAACGGGGTTTGATTTCGTGACAATCTTTAGAATTATAACTTGATTCACCTTAAATGAATTGTCCTAACAAAGTTCATTAAATTATGCTCCCATTGTTGTTTCCTCTGTTTTGTCATTTAGGACAGAATGTATTTAAATGAGCGTTTTTCTCTGTTTCTCTGTAGGTCGCACACATGACCAAGAGTGAGTTGCACCTCCCGGACACAGCCTTCATAGGCCCCGGCCTCCTCTTCCTCAACCAGTACTTCAACAGCTTCATTGATGAGCACATAGTCCTCTGGATCGCCATGGTCAGTGTTTGACACGTTTATGGTAGTGTTAACAGTTCCTTCTTTCGTAAAGGGTGTTATCCAAAGATGTTATATTGCTAAATAACAATAATGTGTAAAGTGATGAAAATATAGACCAGATTTGCATTCAAAACTGCCCAAAATGCAGAAAAGGCCCTATTTGATGCTCTCAATGGTGTCTGTTTGGATACTGTGATGTACTACAAACTGTACATTTATGCTTCATAAAGCTGCACCCACGACTCACCCAACAAACAAAGTGAACGTGTCTTTAAGGCTGTTGCAGAGAAAAGTATTGTTCAACTAGAAAAAACGACCAAACAGTTTCATTAATAAAAACCTTCTTTGCATACATGCTGCAATTACGATCTTTACATTGTCATGACAACTTCCTTGAACCCGTTGTGGCAGAGGGGGTGGCAGTAAAAACTTGCAGGACAGGTAATGATTAAAAAAAACAAACACATTAAGTCTATGTACATGTCAGCACAGTGCGGTTCACAGTTGTAACTTTCACTTTAGCCTTCTAATCATCAGGCACTCATTACAGCTGTAGTCCACAACTATTTGTACCATTTGCAAGCTTTAAACAGATCCCTATGTCTGGTATTATATTAGAGTAAAAAGTCTGACAAGGTAAAACTCCAGCAAGGACTTAATTACTAGACCGATGCCGCTTCATCTGGCTCATTAGGGAAAAAATAAGCATGAAATAAGCAGTTGTCAGTGTCGGGGGAGCAGGACCAACAGCGAGGGCTTTATTGAACAGTTCTAACTAAGGTTTTGTTGCAGGCCTAAAAGGCCCTACACACCCACACAGGTGTGTTTCCATTTATTTTGGCTGACGAGAACTCAAGTCAGAGCAGGAAAAGCACAAGTGTCACTAATGACATTAATTACACATGGTATTGGGCGTGCCTTTCCTGCTATGACAAGTCAAAATGTCAGCTGCGGAAAAGGTGTATAAGAATGATAAAGGTGAAAGTCGAGAGGGGTTGTCACTACCCGATGTGAGTCGAGTGCAGATGTGAGTTGCACATGCTCAGATTTAAACGATTTATGGCATATTGCTAACGTTAGCTCAAAACGCCATTCAAGTGACAGCCTTTGTTGTGTTTGATTGCTAACTTGTAGCCAGCAGTGAACAAACTTTGTTATGTAGGTCCATTTTTATTGTATTGACATTACAGAAGTCTCTCGTTAGCATCTTGTAGGCTACTTGTCGCAAAGTGACGCATGTGCAACTCACATCTGCACTCGACTCACATCGGGTAGTGACAGAGGTGTCCGGTCTGTGCACACAGTCCTGACTAAAGGTGGAATCAAGGAAAGTGAAAACACCTGTGTAGGTGGACCAGGGGATCGTGGGAAAATCAAAATAAAACAATTCCTCACTGCCATTAAAGAAAATCAGGCAAACAGTAATAGAGGATTACATAAAATACCCCACAATAAGATAAGAGTGTAAGTGATAATAAAATAACTGCCACAATTAATGTCTGTGCTGCTTTTTAGTATTACAACTAAAATGTATCAGTGGATAAAAATGTGTTTGGCCAATGAGCTCAAACCCTGGTGTACTTTTTTTTTTTTTTTTGAATGAGCACTTTATTAAAGCCCAAAGCCACTAGTTTACATAGATTTATTTACTGAAAGATTTGTAGTTGTTGTATTTCTCTTAGTCTCGCATTGCCAGACCTTCCTCCCCAGCGCTGCGGAGGAGGGTCTGGCTAGTCCACACAGCAATCCGGGATGGGAGAAAAACGTGCTCTGGTTTATTGGCATTTCTTAAAACCAATCGCAATCATCTTGGGCGGTGCTAAGCACCGGACACAATAACACTGCCTCTGCAAAAAAGCCTCGGGAAGGAACTTGTTTTGGTGGAACATGAGTACGTTCAAAAGTTGTTTTAGTCGTGCAACAGAAAACTCAGATTGGACAGATAGTCTAGCTAGCTGTCTGGATTTACCCTGCAGAGATCTGAGGAGCAGTTAACCATAGTCCTCAGAAATCGACCGAGTTTAGAATGCCAACACAAAGAAAGCGGAAGGTGACGGACATCCGGCCTAAAAAGAGAGTCATCTTGCGGAATTTTTCGGCTGTTTATACTTATTTTATTGTTTTATTATTTGATGTTTGATCCTCTCCATCTTTTTTCAGGTCTTCTCTCTTCTGGATCTAACGCGCTACTGTACGGGCGTGTGCCTCCAGATCGCCTCCCACCTGCGCATCCGAGTCTTCAGCATCACGCCACCGAGCAACGGCCACCGCGACTGAAGGCTTGCCCGGCGGGAGGAGGCGGGGGAGGACACAGACCTCTCCCCGCTCCTGAAAGCAGACGATGACGAGGAGAGACCCTCCTCAACCCCGAGCCACTGCAGCCTTGACAAAGTGACCACTTCTGATTAAAACTGCCTCTCCCACAAGATGGAAAAATACAAAAAAAACCAACTCAACACTATAAACCAAAAAAAACAAAAAAAAACAGGAAGAAAAAAAGTTTAGAAAAGCATGGATCTATTCAATGGAAAATTCCCTTGAATTCCTCATTGGCTGTTGTAGCCAATACGTTTTAATTTAGGCATCATTGCATGTTGTCAGAAAATAGTTTAGATTTTTACATGTACTTCCTGCTTATTCCATTCAAATACCAAAATGTTTTCTTCAACGGGTACTTTATAATTTGGGCAAATATCAGAGCCTTTTTATCTGCTTTAAATTTACAGACGCGTTTCCAACATGTGGGCTTGTCATATAATTAAGATGCATAAATATACGACAGTCCTAACCGCTCAATAAGGTGAATCTCTTTAATATATGCCCAAATTAAACCTGTTCTCTTAATCATTTTGTTTTTATTTATTAAATGAATGTGACCCAATCTGACATGAATCAGGGCTTGAAAATGCAGATTAAACATTTTTAGATGACCTTTAAAACCTCAAATAATTCCCAATGAATTTTGCAATGTGGACTGGCAAGTTGTCAACGCGCGACGTGACGGGGTAACGGTCTGTGTTAGTGCTGAAAACGACGACTGGATTTCTATCAGGCTTCTCTTACAAATAACTTTCTATTTATATTCTTATTTTCTGTTATTCATCTCATCCTACAGTCCTGGAAAATAAAAATAAACACCTCAACTTTGGCCTTTTAGAGCGCCGTCGACTGATGAAGCATTAACACATGACTTGTTCTGCTTTCTCTGTTCTTCTCCCTGAAGGGCTAATAGTTCATTATTTGTGATTGTACAGAATTCTACTGAAAACGCCTTAAGTATTTTTGTTGTAATTACTGTTTAACTTGTGAATATTTAAAACAGCTTTGTATGTTTTTTTGTTTTCCACTACAGTCATCAAACCAGATGCAACAATAGGAATAATACAATGCTACTGGAACTGTTCACTAATAACGTTTCTTCACTTATACAAATGTATATTATGTAAATGTGAGCGATTCATTTGGTTCTTGAAGATTTGGATCAAAAGGGATATTTCTGTAGTGCCGATGAACTATTATAAGGGTAAAAGACAATTGTACTCTTGAATTTTATTTGGAAAAATAAAATTAGATTCTGCTTACTGCAGGATTTTAGGAAATTAAAGAGGGGCATGTCCTAAAAAGATGATTTTTTTTTTTTAATTACAATGGACTGGAACTATGCATTAACATGTACAACCTTGATTTCAACACCATGTTGCACTGTTCAATAATACAGTTAAACACATTTGTACTAACAGATCATGTCTGAGTGGAAAAAATTGTAATAAAGAAAATATTTTTCATGTGAAGCGTTGTTATTGTCAGTGGTGAAAGAAGTACTCAATACTTTACTAGTAAAAGTTCCAATACCACAGTGTAAAATACTCATACATTAAGGGTAAAACTCCTGCATTAAAAAACATAACTTAAAGGGATAGTACGGATATTTTTTGTTGTGTGAGGTACTTATCCATAGTCACCGTAGATGGCGGTCGGCACGCCCCAAGTTTAGAGAAGCAGGCATAAGTCTTGGCAGGAAAGCTAAGCGGGGGAAGCAGCAAAACTTTTTTAGCCAGCTAAACAATCTATATTGGTTTAAGTGTACACTATGTTTAGAATATTTTCACCATTTTACCTTCTTGTCAGGCAGCCCTTTCTGACAGGGAACTGTAGCCGTTATATCCATCAGTGCTCTGTTCTTAAACCGATTTTATTTATTTTTTGCTGGGCTTTTTTTTTTTTTTCAAGATATTTTTTAGGGTTCTTTCCTTTATTTAGAGCAGCTGAAGAGACAGGAAATCGTAGGGAGAGAGAGAGATAGAGAGAGATAGAGGGGCTGACATGAATCAAAGGGCCTCGGTTCAGATTCAAACCTGGGTCGCTGGCAAGGACAGAGCCTACACCAAACGAGCCAGAGGCCACCCCAAGGTGGGCTTTTTACATTTTGCTGCTGCCCCCATCAACATAGTACATTGCTTAGCTATCGTGTCGGTACTCCTGCCTGCTTCTCCAAACAGAGGGTGTGCCGACCGCCATCTACTGTAGGTAATACAATCCACTTTCTAAATATCCAAACAATCCCTTTAATTAATTTTAATCCCCACAGACGTAGCAAAATGTTCATGAAGTATCAAAAATGATGCCAAATTTGACCAAATACTGCAAAACTAATGACATAATGACTAACTAAGATGGTGAACATTGTAAACATTACACCAGTTTACCATCAACATGTTAGCATATTGTGAGCCTGTTAGCACACTCATGTTAGCATTTGGCTCAAAGCACTGTTGTGCTATTCTCGCTTTGCCAGACGTTCCTCCACAGCGCTGCCAAGGAGGGTCTGGCTAGTCCACACAGCAGTCCGGGATGGGAGAATAACGTGCTAAAGGTTTATTCGCATTTATTTAAATCAATCACAATCGGCGCTGAGCACCAGGCAGAACCATGGAGCCGCTGCAAAATAGCCTCTGGAAGGAACTTGTTTTGGTGGAACGTGTACGTTCAGAAGTTGTTTTAGTCGTGCAACAGAAAACTCAGATTGGACAGATAGTCTAACTAGCTGTCTGGATTTACCCTGCAGAGATCTGAGGAGCAGTTAACCATAGTCCTTATAAATAGACCGAGTTTAAAATTCCGACACAAAGAAAGCGTTAGGTAACGGACATCCGGCCGAAAAGAGTGAAATCCGGCACAATTTCCGGCGGCAATGGAGGAATCCAGGAAGTGGAACGTCGTGGATATAGACTACTGTTGTGCCAAAGAACTGCTAGCATGGCTGTAGAATCTTTGTTTTAGCGACTTTTTGGATGATTTTATCCAGTAATCCAGTAATGTTTTCATAAAACCGTATAGGAATTCTATCAAACTAATGTCTCTTTGGTAGAACTGCTAACAACTTATAGATGTCTGAAACGTGACGAGGGGTCCCAACAAGATTCTCATTTTAATCACAACCTTAATATGATAAGTTTCTCTTGGAAACGTAATGGAGTATAAGTATGAAGTATGTCAAAATTGTCCTTACTGTAAGTACTGTACAGTACTACAGTACATATACAATGCTACATTCAATATGACAAAAACACCAAGATGACGAACCAAAGCACATTTTATTTTAGTCAGAGGAGCCACAGTAATGATGCAATCTCAGAGAATCCCATTTTACAGATATGTTACTCATCGCCTCGCCTGCTGACATCGTACATCATATGACTTTTAATGGCAGCTGGTAAAATGCTGACAGCATCTAGAAGTCACTTCCAATTTTCTCATTATAATAAAGAACTTTGTAAAATTGTCTGAGGCTATGTTTACATTCTACGGCACTCAACTTCAGATGCATCAGTCACTGGGCTCACTGTTACAATAATACAATCAAAATAAGTTACAGAACATGCTGAGGGGGGGTCTGAATTTCAGACAGTAGCAAGCCTGTTGAGTCCCACGGGGACACGCATACAGATGGCTATGAAAGCTGTAGTATCACTTACATGTAGCTACAACAATCAATTACATGTGTACCATATTAAGATATAAATTATTATCCTACGTCCCATTCGTTCTCACTGTAAATCCCTAGATCAGGGTGTGATGTGGCCAACATTTATAGGAAGACATGCATAAAAAAAAAAAAAACTGGAGATAAAAAAACTGTTCAAACAGGCAGGAATGAACAATGAAGGCACTTCAAGTTTCATGTTTTTAAAGACAACAAAGATATAACAGCCAACACTTAATTATTTTATTCATCCTAAATGTACTTTTTCCTTCATTTCTTTAAAATAAAGCCATAGCGATAAAAGCCAAACAACCAGAGCTGCAAATACTGATTTTCATCTACTGGCTTTTTTTTTTCAAATTAGTCAATTAATTGTTTTGTCTATAAAATTGTAATTTTTGCAAATTCATTTTTTGTTTGACCAACAGTCCAAAACCCAAAGATAATCAACTTTCGATGATATAAAAGAGAGGAAATACTCACATGAAAGAAGCTGGTAACTAATTTGACTCAAACAATTAATTGATTATCAAATTAATTACAGATCGATTAATCTGCTAAACGTCTGACCTTTAAACACAACAGTTTGTGGACTTTATGGTAACACCTGCTCACACACACACACACACACACACACACACACACACACACACACACACACACACACACACACACACACACACACACACACACACACACACACACACACAATTTGTCCTGGCCTGCTGCTGTCAAATGCTTTACAATTTAACAGCACATCATGGTGAGGGTGGTGCAGTATGGAGGGAGTGTTTGTTTGTGTACGTGCAAGTGTGTGTGTGTTGTACAAAAGTCTCAGATGCCCCCAGTGGAGGAGTAGAAGAATTACAGGCTTCTTCTTTCGGGCTGCCATTCCTTTCACCGGCCAGCCCCATCCATCATCTTTTGAAAAATGTTTCATCACCATCTCACATGAGTCTCTATCCTGTGTCTGTGCTGATGCAACACAAGCACAGAGGACTTCCGATTCCTGTTTCCACCCAGTCCCCCAGTCTGAATCCTCTCTACTGAGCAGGAGAGAAAGGGTGGAGGTTGCTGAAGTGCAGAGAGGAGAGGGAAGACTATCTTTCTTTCACACCCGCTCAGGGTTGCTGTCCGTGTTCACCCTGCGTCTCGGGAACAGCTTTCTCTTTAGCAGAATCAGCTGCAAGGAGACGGAAGTGGGAAAATGGCATAATTAGAAACAGCATGCAACTGGGAAGGACAGAAAGACAACAAAAAAGCTTTGTGCTGTTTGTCAGCAAGGGGATGACTCATCTACGAATAGAAGGGTGGTGATGTTTACACCTCCAGCTGTTGTTCAACATTTTGGAAAATACACTTAGCTTATTCACTTTCTGGCAGCGAGTTAATTATATGAAAGATCATGACCGATCATATGACTGTTAAATATAAAGCTATAGCCAGTAGCGGTTTGCTTAGCTCAGTATAAAGACTTGAAAAAGCTAGCTTGGCTCTGTCCAATGGTAACCAAATCTGCCTAACAGCACCTCTAAAGCTTACTAATTAGCGTTATACCTCGTTTGAATATTCCGTAAAAAAAATGTGTTAAAAAATTCCGCACATTGTAATCAAAACAATACACATACGATGGTGTACTACTACAGGTTATGTCTATTAAATGAAGCCCAAAATATGTTGCCGACTAGAAATCGCTAGTATCAGCTAGCGCTAGCTAACGTCAACGGTAGGTAGCCGGAACATTTGAAACATTTGTCGTGACTTTGCCTGGAACACTACCAAGTCGTGAGTCGTGACTTGAAGTCGTAACTTACAGGCTAAAAATTGTGTCTGGAACGCAGCAATAAAATACTGTGCAACACTGGCACATAACCAAGCAGTCATTTTTCACCTTGTTTTTTGTAACAAATTAAACAAACATATTTAGATTTATTTCCCTTCAGACAGAGCCAGGCTAGCAGTTTCCCCCTCTTTCCAGTCTTTATGCTAAGCTAACCATGTGTGAAGTGTAGCTTCATATTTAACGGACAGAGTGGTATCGACGTTGGCAAATAAACCTATTTACCAAAATGTTGAACTATTCAGATGACCAAGATTTGATTACTCAAATGGACTTACACAAATGGACACCAAATTCTCCTCAGACCTTTTTGTAACCCAAGAAAGCAAAGATAATCTTAGAAGTAGGGCAGCAGAGTAAAATCACCTCCGTCTGGAAAGAAGACACTTTTGATCTCTCTAATCTAAACTCTGCAAAGCTGACTCAAATGTCTCCATCTTAATACCTTAAACAGCAAGACAGCCAGGCTCACCTGGTGCCAAAAAGACATCAAAAGTCTGTTTGTGTGTGCTGACGGAGACACTGGACAAGTCTGACACATTCTTAACTGGGATCACTGGTCCCACGGGTTGCTATGGGGGAAATTCTCCTAAGGTCACTGCAACTACTAACCTTTCTTTAGGTTCGCTGAGGAGAAACTGGAAACCTTTGGATTAGGGAAGCGCCTGAAAACAGCTCAATGTCAAACCGTGTGGTATTTGTTAAACATTTCCTGGCGTTTGTTTTAATCTCTTTCAAGTACCAAATGGGAAGAATTTGACAGGAATAGTGTCCAAAACCACTATTCTGATTCAATTCTTCGCTATGTTATAACATTCTTCCAGCTAGAAATCCCACTTATCTGGCAACAAAAGGCTAAAGCAAAGTACTGTCTGATCCAAGTCAACAAAGATAGACAAGCCTTGCGTTTCACAGAGGACTGCTCGGCATCATTTGTGTAAAGTCAGGTCCTGGCTCAGCCGCTCATACTAGCACGACACATGAGACGGATGCACCGCCGAGTGGAACTTTGGTAGGGAATGCCTGAATCATAGCTCAAGTGTGAATCATGGAAACGGAGAGGTGTGTGTGGGTGAATGTCCTGTGTGTCTACATCTGAATGTGTAAATAAAACGGTGTGGGGTCCGAGATGGACACACTACCTGTTCGGCAAAGAAGGACATGACAGTGAAGACGACGAGTGTCACGAGGACACAGTGCGTCCAGAACTTCAGCTTGTCCCGATACACTCTCCTGGAAAAAAAAAAAAAAAAAAACACCACACATTTCAGTTAGTTTTAAATAAAGAAACAGAACTTTTGTTACTCCATCATACAGCAGCTGGTACAGATGCAAAAACTAAATTTGGCACTGGAGGGGAGGCTAGTTTGCTGTGATGTAACAAGAAGGAAACATACAGTATGCAGAGGGCGGCAGGGTAACAGGGTGACAAGGTGACATCACCCAACGCCATCTTCCCGCTATTTCACTAACTCAAAGACAGAATGGGAGGTGGGGAGTCAAGGGAGGAGACGGGAAGCTCAGCTGTGTGATGATCTTGCAAGTATCTTACAGCTAGCGACTGATCTGAAGCGGCTTGGTCTAATTTTAAAGCCTCTATGTGAGGCTGGATCCCTGACACAAACCCTCTAAAGCCCCTGAGGGATTCCCACTGCTCCAACCTGGCAACACTCGGCCCCATGTGGTGACAGCCACAAATTCTTATCTCGGGCTGTTCAGGGGGGAAAAAAGAGCTCGACACATTCCCAGGTCACGTGCAACAAGGTCTCTGGTACAGTGCTGGTATGTGTGATTTTCAACCAATAGAACTGTACCGTCTGCAGTTGATTTATAAAAAGACTTGATTCGTCGACAGAAAACGAATGGGCAACAATACTGATGATCTACAAATTGTTCAAGTCACTTATCAAGCAGAAATGGTTCTTCAATGTTAGGATTTACAGCTTTTCTCTGCTTTATATCAGTGTAAACTGAATCTCTGGGTTTTTGGACTATTGGTCGGACAAAATAAGCATGCTGAAGATGTCCCCTTGGTCTCAGGGAACTTATGATGGGCATTATTGTTGCTATTTTATAAACTATTAATTGACTGATCGATTGATTGATTACTGGCAGTAAAAAAGCCGTGCTGTGAGGCTTCACTGGGACTGAACGTTTAATCGTTTTCATATCGAAATCGAGATTTGAAAGAATGCGATTAGCTAATGGTGAAGACTGCGATTAATCGAAGTTACATGTTTGGTTAACATTTGGTTTTTAACATTTTGTATTCCTCTTTTTTATTATTATAGGCTATTTACTGTTTTTTCATAAGATAAATGCTAGAATAATGTTACATATCACAGATTATTTTCGGTGGATTTTTTTCATTTATTTTTTATTACTTTATTTAACATGATGGTAAAAGGTGCAATATGTAGATTTAACTGAAGGCCTATCATAAATTTCAGTTTACAGGAAAGTACAGATTTTATTGGAATTGTTTATTATTCATATTATTATTATAACTTTTGTGATAAATGTTCTGTGTTTGGCTGCTCAATGTTTATATATATATATATAGTCATTTTTCTGCGATTCGATTACGATTCGATAGATATATATATATATATATATATATATATATATATATATATATATATATATATATATATATATATATATATATATATATATATATATATATATTCACATATCGAATCGTAATATCTGGCAGAAAAATCATAATTACATTTTTTCCCCAAATCCTTTAGCCGTGGCTGTACTAAGGCACAGCGATGCTTTGAGCTGAATGCTAACATCAGCATGCTAAGATGCTCACGATGACTGTGCTAACATGCTGATGTATAGCAGGTAGAATGTTTACTATGTTCACCATGCTAACGTTTGTCAATTAGCAATAAACACACAGTACATTGCTATCATGGCTAATAATAGTTGCGACTTTCGTTCAAATTTCAACTGATTGTCTCTAAACTTCACATCCTACCATTCCTGGAGCTCTTCCATATGCAGGAATCTGTTGCGATACTCTCTTGGCAGTTCAAACTGGGACGGCAGCGGGAACATGGACTCGTAAAAATCTCTCAGCACAGCTTTCACTGTGGCAGCGTCCTTATGGCTGTGGTCGATGTTATCATTCAGACAGATGAACTTCCTGTTAGGGATTCATGAAAACACAGATGTTAGTACATTTTAACAACCAGTATGGTAAAGAGGTGAACTTTGGTCGCACCACATTTTACAGTCTTTCTCACCTGGGATTCTTCCTAATGTCATCTAACTGGCCGACCACATGGGACACATTTGTCCGCACCATCTTGAAAGCTATCTCCTCCTCTCCCATGATCTCAAACCTGTCCAACAGAGCACATGTTAGCAGCAGCAACCGTAAAGCTAAGCAGGGAGACTATCTGCATTTTAATACATTTTCAGACTGAATAATGGCACTTAAAGATCTCACTTGTACTTATTCTGGTCTTTGAAGGCTTTCTGGATGCGTTCTGTGATGGGCTTGCAGTGGAGGACGAGGCCTTTTGTGACAGGGGGCTGTGGATTGAAAACAAGTCCAGAATATCAGTCAAATAAGGCATATGAAAGGCATAAAATGCCTTACAAAAAGTTATCATATGCAAGTGTTTTAACAGGAAACATGCTATAAAACATCAACTTGAGGTTTCCTCATTTCAAGTATGGCTCACCATGCTGGGGTCATAGTAGGCCTCCTGAGTTGGGTTCACCAGGTGGAGCTGGGTCAGGTTAGTCGGGAGAGTCTTAGAGCAGTTTATAAACATCTGCTCCAGGCCTGTCAGGTCCTAAACCACAAGAAATAGTGTATACTAGTATCTGACAAGTCTCAAAGCCTTACCCCTATTTACACCGTCTGCGCTGTGTTCCGGAGGCGCCGCGACCCCCGCGAGCAATCGCTGCCATTCAAGTCAAGGCTCGATATTACACCAGCTGTGCCATGGCGCGTCCCAGACGTCCGCTAAAGATACGCGCCAGGTCTATTTTCACGTGGGACGTTCAGACAGCCGTGCAGGAAGGGAAACAGCGAGACTATCCAGTCAATTCACCAAAAGACGCCCCCCCCCCCCCCAATATCGTTTATGTCTCTTTCACAACACTGCGGACAACGGGAGATTCATCTTGGAGATTGAAAAACATAATACGACATCACAGAAAAGAGAAGGCATGGAGTTTCATTGCAGAAGTTCTTGGAGTGGAAGGTAGATACTAGCTTAATAAACACGCGATTGTTCTGTAAAGGACTTGTGAGTCGGGCAGCAAGACGCTCCACTTCCGGTGTGGTACGGCACGTGGCGGAGGACGGAACAAAACCGGAACACAGCACAGACGTGCCCGGTGGAGAATCAGAGTTATGTTAGGGAGAGAAGATATATATCGAAGTGAGGACCGACCTGGAGGCTGAGGGGCAGCTCGTGGATCCTCGTAGCGAGGGTTCGAATCTCCCGGTCGGACAGGACGCCTGAGTGGTCTGTGTCGATCTGGTCAAACACCTCGGACACGTTGAGCTGCTGCTGAGCACTCATCAGAAAGTAGAAGTACGAAAAGGCAAACTGCATGTCCTCTGGGTGACGAACACGATGGCCTGATGTCTTGTCAAACTCCTCTGGGAATCTGAAGAAAAGAGCGCGTTTAAGATGTCGCCTCTTCAGGAATACTAGAAGACAAAACATATTTAACAAATAATCTGTAACACACTCACGTGTCCTGCAGCTCCTGCATGATGAGACGGTCGATCATGTGAGGCATGTGTGCAGGTACTTTGCGCGACGTGAATCCAAACTCGCCGTTGAGCAGCTTGTTGACGTAGCGTAGCGAGTCAGCAAAAGTGTCCTGCAGCCTTCGGCCAGTGGCGGCACCGTCGGTCTCATACGACAACCTTCTCTGCAGACGTTCTTCTTCCTGTAGAGTCAACGCAACAAGATTAGTATTTTAAGAAACCGAAACGCGTGACTGGAAACGTGGAAGTTGTCGGCCCCTTCTTACCTCAAGCACTTCCTGGAAGTATTTCCTCCTCTCCCACGGCAGGAAGCCTCTGTCTGCGGAGATGAAGTGTTGGAGTCTCCTCCCGACTGGAGCTCGTCCTGCAGCGTCTGCTGGCTCTGCCTGACTCTTGGCGATCTTGGTTTTGGAAATGCTGCTTAGCAGTTTGGAAGTCATAGGCCTCTCGATCGCATAATGTTTGGGCGTTACAAAGTCGTTCTCGTGCTTATCATCAATGTGGACTGGGATTAGAGGAGTGACAGGTTTTTCCTGCACAGCCGCGTCTTTCCATTTGGACATGGACATTTCTTCTTTTGAGTTTGGATTTTTCTGAACGATATTTCCAGCTTTCTCTTCCACGGGTGCTTTCCCTTCCAACTGCTCTCCCTCCAAGTCTTTATAGGGCTTTCCCTGGCCCTTGGCTGCCCCCTCATTAGCTGGATGTGATTTGACAACCTGCTGCTTTTCAGCCAGTGTCGTGTAAGGTTTTAGAAGTTCAGCCTTTGTGAGGTTATAGCCCTTCATGGTAATGTCACCGATCAGAAGCTTCTCCTCCAGCTTTTGCAGCTCACTTTGCACAGCGGCTGGTAGAAGTGACACATTAAGTGAAGGCACTTCTATGACAACCTGAGGTTCACCGGGAGGCCTCTTCTGGATCTTAGGGCCCCGCTTGTCCTCGGGAATGTCTGAGAATGGGACCAGTGGCTCTGGAGTCGGGGTCGGCTTCGGCTCTTTGCCGGCGTCTTTGCTGGCAGACTGGGACACATTAGCCTGAGGCACCTCGCGGGTGTCGACAGCTACGCTGAAGCTCATCATGAACTCTGTTTGGTCTTCTCTCTGGAAAGTGAGATTGTACTGGATCTGGGTGGCGTTGTGGCCCGGATGGAGCAGCAGGTGAATGGTCTTCCACTTGTTGGCGACGGAGGTGTGGCGAAGCGCTGGGTTGTCACTGACGTGGGCCTCGGAGACTCTGCGAGCCAGTCCGTCGAAGCTGAAATATGGCCTGGTTTCACCTACTGGGAGGGTGTACAGACTCTGATCCCTCAGCAGGGTCACGTGGTGCAGCTCGCCAAAGTGCTCTACAACAGAAATGAATGCATTTAAAAGGATAAGGCTGGCGGTATTCTAGATTTTAGTTAAAAGCAGCAAATCCCGTGATAAGACCAAAACAAAAATTGCAATAGTCTGTCCCTAAAAACTCTATAGCTTCCTTGTTTTTGGTAGGGCTGCACAATTAATCACAATTTTATTGAAATCGCAATATGGATTAGCGCAATATCCAAATCGCATTCAGAATGGTGTATCAAACCATTCTGAATTAATATTGTGGTGCTGCAGAGACATCCCAGCCCACAAATCATATCCTACAATCTTAAAGGGTAACTACCAGGTTTTTTCTTATGTTTTTGTGTCTAAGTGACTGATGGAACAACAATCTTTGACACTGGTCCAGTATTAAACAAGATCGCTGCAGTCGGAAACAAGCTACAATGTAAGTTTGTATTACCTTCACAAAAGTGCTCAGATTAATATTCTAAGTGTCTGACAACATTATGGAAAGGATTTCTAAGGAGGTCGACCTTTCTGTTAAAGAGTAAGATCCTTTTTTTTTTTTTTTTTTTTTAAACATTAAAACATTTGCGAAATTGCGTTCGCTAAACCCACCAGACTCCATGTAAATAAACAGTAATTTTTTAATTCTTCATTCAAAGAATACAGAGAATTCACATTACACAAAGAATTCACAGAAAAATAAATCTATGTAAAGCCAGTTTGGGTCGTCTTTCCACTTTTCCAACCATCACAACTCTAGTTTTGGTTGAAATAAACACATAGTTTACCGATTTACATGTGAAAATATGTTGGCTCTATACACGCTAAAAGTATTGCTTTTATAAATGGAGTCTGGTGGGTTTAGCGCTAGTGACTTCAGAGCTGTTTCTGGTTAAACAAAAAGGTCTCAGAGGTTTTAAGGGTCTATCTCTGAAGGGATCCTTTCCATAATGTTGTCAGACACTTAGAATATTAATCTGAGCCTGTCAGTGGCAAAACGAGCACTTTTGTGAAGGTAAATGCAACTTATTAACTTACATTGTAGCTTGTTTCGCCGCTGCCGACTGTAGCTATCTCACTTAATACCAGTGTCAAAGATTGTTGTTAAAGTGAAAAAAATGTAAAAGAAGAAGCCTGAAGACCCAGCAGGGTCGAAACGTTGCCTTTGTATTAAATATGGGAGCTTAAAGCACTGTTGCGGACATTACATTTTTTTCACTCATTTGTCCTGCACCTGCCAGAAGGTGGGATGTGCACACAATTACTTCTATAAAAGATTGTTGTTCCCATCAGTCACTTAGACACAAAAACATAAGAAAATAGGGTCCAGGTTCAAACAAACGGTAGTGACCCTTTTAGAATTGTTTTTGTTTGGTACAGATCCTCGCAAAAATCACACTACAGTATAATCATTTATTTATTTTAATATTTTTCAATGAAAAGTAGAATAATGATACAAAAATAATCCTTCCTTGCAATATTGCGAAACATATTGCAATATCAGTCAAAATATCGTGCAGCCCTACTTTTTTGGCCTTTCTTGTTGGTCTTTTTATTGACATAGAGTTTGGATTTAACTCACCTTGGCCACAGTCTCCCACATCAAAACCACAAGAGAGAACATTGCAGGCCTGGTCACAGAACTTGTCTGCCAGCCAGGAGTTGGCACAGCCTTGATTACAGTACGACGTCCCCCCTAGACCTCCGAGGCCACCTGCAAACTGCCACATCTGTGCAGCAGCTCCGTGCCCGCCACCGCCGACCCCAGCCACAAACCGACTGCTCCCTGCTGCACCTGTCAGAGAAAAGGGACAACATATTAGACATGAATGAAACAAATTAACTTGTTTACACAGGAGAGATGATAGAGTTGATCCCCTTACCGAGGCAGTCTCCTCCATCCCAGTCACAGGCAGAGTTGTTGCAGGCTTTGTCACAGTACCCATCTTTGATCCAAGATCCTGGGCAGCCCTCAGCACAGTTGGGGACAGGCCAGGTGAGATACACCTGCAGGGAGGTGAGGAAAGAAAATATTACAGGCCAGTTTGTAGTAAAACAAAACAAAACAATAAGCCATCTCAATTTTGCTTGGAAGTCTGTACACTGTATTTATCCAGCACACATTTCAAAATGAACTCCCAATGAGCACTTTGTCACGTTGCATTCACACCTTCTGTCCTTTCGAGTGGCTGTAGAAGTCGTCCGGCCAGACATCTCTGCCAAACATCACATCATCATTGAGGTAAATGAACTTTTGGGAGAGCCCTGGGATGCGGTGCATGTGGGTCTCTATGGCAGGGGAGCTGAAAGTGGGAAGGTGGCTGTCGTTCAGGAAGATATCCTGAAAGTCAAAGAAAACATATTTACATTCATTTAATATATAAACTAAACATGTAATTTCCAACAGATACAAAGCATAGTTTCTCTATGTGCCGCGAAAAGAGACTTCAGGAATGTGCTAGATTAAGCTTGTTAATATAAACATAATCAGTTCAATTTAACCATTAGTTTTTAGCAGGGGTGTTCAGGCCAGATTCTTTCCTATTTAAAAAGTTGGTGTTTTTCTGTTTGTTTTTTAAGACATTGCATAGGGTTAGGAGTAAAAAGAAGGCTTACCCCCCCCCCCCATCCCTGTATAAGAGTGCAGTGCAGTATGAGAGAGGTCGAGCCTTAGAATTTACCTGATGTGTGACAACTGTAACTCTGGGGTTATCCAGGTTAAGCCAGGAGGGAATCTGCCCGTTAGTAACTATGAAGATGTGTCGCACCCAGGGGGCGTGTCTCTCCACAGAGCGCAGCGAATAGCGGAGCTCCTCGTTGTCCTCAAATCTGCTGGCTGAAACATCTTCATCCTGTTTGGACTGGAAAGGAATCAAATAAATATGTAGCCTTAAAGCTATAGTGCGTAGTGTCTGTCTCCCCCATGAGGAATTCTAAGTAATGATGGCACTGTTGGCGCGTCCACATCATACAAGCCTTACGTGATCGCGCATGCGCCCTCGCCCCTCCCCCATGCAGCTGCTAGTAGCCAAGGAGGAAACGAAGGATTAAAAAAAAAAAACACGATGGACTCTTGAGAAGAGGTAATTATCTTCACTCGAGTTTCTGCCCGCAAAAGTCGCCGGACGACAAAATCTTCTGAACATAGCCACACTGAGAAATACAGAGAGAGTTTTGTTAGCTTTGTATCAACTGGCTATGGCTTGAATGTAACGGACGTTCATTAATATCAAAAAGTTACGCACTAAATCTTTGATCTCAGGGGTTATTATTGCTCATTATGAACAGCTAACAGGGTTTCAGGAAGAACCGGTCGTACCTGTGAGATGGCAGTGAGGTCCCAGAACAAGTAGCCAGGGCTGATGGTTAACTCTTTTCCATCCAGGGTCAGGTTCTTTTTAGCCTGCTGGGTCAGATCAGTGAAATCCTGCGGGCTTTTCAAGTGGAGCAGGACGATGCTGGCCTCAGAGTATAACTCAAACTGAGGGACAAATAAACATATTAACAGTAACGTGTTAATTGCTTGAAAGAGTACTCCAGTGATTTGTAATTGCATTCTCATAAAGTAGACAGACTTATTAGATGCGTACTAAATAACAAGAATGGTTAAAAATACTTTGGTAAAAAAATACTTTTGTTTATTACCAGATACCTGTGAACTTAGTGCTCATTAGCAAATGCTAGGATGCTAACATGCTATGAACCTGGTAATCATTATCTGCTAAACATCAGCATGTTAGCAAAAAAATACTTTTGTCTATTTACCAGACACCTCTAAACTTACTGCTTATTAGCAAATGCTAGCATGCTAACATACTGTGAATGTGGTGAATATTACCTGCTAAACATCAGCATGTTAGCACCGCCATTGTGACATGTTAGCATTTAGCTCATAAGCATCAATGTACAGTTCAAGGGGCCCCTAGCATGGCTGCAGATTGTTATTAGTTTACAGTGCAGAATAACAAGCTCAAATGGTTCAGTTATTGCCCTCCACTGACAAATGAGAATTTCAAAGTACTACTTTTGACTTTGAGTATGAACCAGACTGCTTTTAGTTAAATACTTTTCAGATATTATATATATATATATATATATATATATATATATTTCTCAGAGTTGACAGAGCTCCCTCCAGAGTCTGTGTATAGTAACTTCACTGTCAAATGTAAAATCAGAGGAGTGTCCCTTCAAGTTTAATCACCACAAAAACACAGTGGGAACATCCTAAACAGCAATTTCTCAGAGTTAAAGTCTCATGCTCAGCAATGTGGTTTAGCCTCAACTGAGCCAGGCTTGTGACAGAGACCTTCATCATGTGACAGAGACCTTTATCAGTCTGCCATGGGGACAGGTTTCTGGAAGTCTGGAAATAAAAATGAAAAAGACTGACCGGGTGACCTCTGACAGAACTGAGACGCCCCAACTCAGTCATTTCCTGTATCTGTGTCACCAGGGTTGCGCCACCACCCCGCCTCTTTAGGACACTAGCGGCAGGGCCTGTGTGTATTGATTCCAATGGGAGAAGTGAACGTGAACACGTTTTATGACAGATTCTTTTGCCCCATAGTCACCAAAAGCCACATATCTCCCAAACATTCTGACACCTGACACAGACGGACACATCAGGAGAAAATGGACTTTGTTCGAGATCGGTTTCTGTCTCTGCAACAATCTGGCAACACAGATAAGCTAACGTCAACTCCTGTTCGCCGACACCCTAACAAAACGAATCTGCATAATGCTGAATAAGGCTTTGTAGCTGTGAACATATCTAATGTGAGCACACACAGAAATAATTATGCAGATATAACATTCACTACACTTATAAACGAGGCCACGCCCACTTAGGAGACAGGAAGTGTGTTTTCATACCAGCGCAGCGTGTAATGCACTCTCTTTAGTTATAGAGTAATCTTTGCTATGATGCCTGTGTGGGGGCGTCTGCGGGCTGCTGCAGACAGAACGACGTGTGTGTGTGTGTGTGTGTGTGTGTGTGTGTGTGTGTGTGTGTGTGTGTGTGTGTGTGTGTGTGTGTGTGTGTGTGTGTGTGTGTGTGTGTGTGTGTAAAGAGGTGAGAGTTCGGAAAATTCTGTGATGTCATCTTCTCCATGGGGGTCACAAAAGGTGGCTCTCCGTCAGATCTCAGGAGAGCTATGCGAGGCATCGGAGGACTCTCTGGGCGTGTGCGCGCGCGTGCGTGCGTGCTACCTCTGGCCTTGCCCATTTCAAACAATCAATCCATCTCGCCTCTCTCATCTCTTTCAACTCTAGGCTTGCCAGGAAAAAGACTCACCGTGTCTCACTCCATCATCCCACACTGAACCCAAACATCTCACATGACCTCGACTCTTTTTGTTTTTCTCCCTGCTCCTGTTTTTAGGTGAGGAGGATTAGCTGTGTCTTATAAACTCAGCGGGGTGCAGCCAGTAGACAGCAAGCCCCAGGATCACATTGCCATCTTTATTATAGCTCTCTTTATTGTCCTGATAATGCCCTAACACACGCACACAAAGCTGAGGCGTGTGGTGGCCTGCCATGTGTAAACTAATCTATACATAACCCATGGCACACGATTTGTTTACTAGGTCACAATGTAAATTAAAACTGAAATGAACCTTTCTTCTTGACAAAACGAGTAATCATTTATCAAGTAAAACTATTTCAAACGTTTTCTGGTTCTGGCTTCTCAAGGGAGAGGATTTGCTGCTTTGATCTGTATCATTGTAAACTGAATATCTCTGGGCTTTAGACCGTGTACCCTCGGCTCTGGGACATTGTGATGGACATTTTTCCAACATTTTACTGTCTATATCGAGAGCCTCAAACTGCCAGCCTGGGGGGGCAAGATCTGGACAGCAAAACAATTTCATAAGACCTCAACATGTTTAGAATCTATTTTTACACCTGGCCCACAAATTGATTTAAGTTGAATGCAGCTAAAGTTATTCCTCACCACAGTATTAACATGTCTCGTGTGAGTTTTAGTCCCCACATATTATAAACTTATCACTGTGGCCTGTATGTCACCGCAGAGGCAACAGAAAATGTAATTAGTCCAGGAAAAAAATTGAGTTGACACTGAACAAACCAATTAACCTCGTGGTGAGTGATCTGTTAAAGCAGGTGGATTGACATGTTGTAATGGCGTGCAGCACAATAGAGTTGAAGCTGCGTCCTCGTGCATCACCTGTTATAAGTTTGGTCTGAGTCTTGAAATAAGCCATAAGCCGGGGCGGCCTCTAGCTCACCCAGTAAGCACGTGCGCCCCAGGTTGGCTGAGTCCTGCAGCGGCGCGGGTTCGAATCCGACCTGCTGCCCTTTGCTGAGTGTCATCCCCCATCTCTCTCCCCCTTTCATGCCTATCCACTGTCTCTATGTAATAAAGGGAAAAGCCCCAAAAAAAAATAACCTTAAAGAAATAAGCCATCATGTTTTCAGTTGACAGATGTGTGGGATATGAGTGTGTACAACCATAACATCCACATATTACACTTCTGTCTTGTCAACTCTAGATGAAAATCATATTGAAATAGCCTGGTCCCACATATCTGTTTCAAATGTATTTATTTAGAAACATTTTCATTCAATGCTGCACTTTGTTTGATAATTACATGTTTCTCTAAGATTATAGAGTCACAAAAAGCAAACTCTATAGCAAAAAAAACAGTGGCGGGCATCAGACAGACCTGACAGAACAACAACAATCCCACATATCTGAATCAGAAACATATCAGAATTGTTCGACGATTCAAATTGAAAGAGTCCACTAAGTGAAACGAAATGGCAATTCAGTCACATTTTTATGCTCATATTGAAGACCTTAATAAGACAAACTAGGTTACTTTGACATAGGTGTAACCATCTATTTATCAGATTAACTGATACCGAAAATAATCACTAGTTTCAGCCCTTTCTTAAACATTTCATTTTGCTAAATGCACAGAGGTTTCTCAGCTCATTTCATCATATCTATACAGAGGCAGTTTGTTAATACCCTCCATATTTGCACTCAAGTGTGTCTAAAGTTGTACAGTACGTTTGCATATGAACTGAGTGACATGTACGTTTTATAAACTTAAAGAATGCACAGCTCGCCTGCACATACACTTAGCATTTTTTTATATTTATTTTAAATGTTTTTTTTATAAATTTGAAACTTTTTATCCTTTACACTTTTTTTTCTCTATTTCTTCTTTTTACTTTTATTCCAATAATTATTCTATATTGCACACAAAACGTAAACGCAGAAGCAATAAAAACCTTTCAATCTGGCTTCATAGCGGAGATGAGACACCGTGTGGACAACCGCAAACATAAGAATACACGCTAATGCAAACACATCAGCAGGCTCGCACACAAACACTGGGGGCAGATGATCGGGGTTGTGGGGCAGCTTTCATCACTATAGCACTCGGTCTAACACCAGCTATAAATACCCGCCGTCTCTCACTGCTGAACCTCTCCATCCACACTATGCACACCATCCCTCTTTCACAGAATCGGCCCGGCGACACAGGAAACACCTTGAAACCCAAACTGTGCATTGTGTGGTGGCCCCGTGTAGCTAAAATCCTTCCAACCTTACACCACACACACTTTCCATCCTGGACTCTGTGCGACTGTAGTTCCCATGTCCCATCATCTCTACTCCCACCACAAATCCCCCAGTTTTAATCCTGCAGCACCTTTTCCAGCTTGTTCCACTTATAAAAAGATAAAAACTGGACTCCAATCAGGTAATGCCAGTCATACCTAAGCACCTATGGCGATGACAGGGTGTGTCCAAGAGTGCAGGAAAAGGTCGGCAAAATCCTTGTGACCTTTCAGCGTGCTGGCTGGCGCCGCGCCACTCCAAACAGTTGTTTTTAACCCCCCCCCCCCCCCACCCCCGCACCGCCAGCTAAGGTTACAGGCCAAATGCCGCTGGCTATTATCACAAAACTACCAGGCTACACCGCGACCAAAAACCTGGAGACAAATGCAGGGAATGATGGGACAACTGGGTTTGGTGATGATATGTGTAACCTGCATATCATCAAATCACAGAGATGTCACAGTGAGTCTGACTCCTCTGAAGCCGCTTCTTCGCCTGTTTGTACTCACAAACAGTTATAAATGTTTGACTATTATATACAGTGTTATTACTAGAGCTGAAAAGATTAATCGATTAGTTGTCAACTCTTAAATTAAGAGTTAAACTATTTTGATAATCGATTAGTCGGTTTGAGTAATCAACATTCTCTGATCCCAGTCTCTTAAATGTGAATATTTTCTAGTTTCTTCTCTCCTCTGTGACAGTAAACTGAATATCTTTGAGTTTTGGACAAAACAAGACGTTTGAGGACGTCATCTTGGGCTTTTGGGAAACACTGATCCACATTTTTCACCATTTCTGACATTTTATAGACCAAACAACTAATTGATTAAATCAAGAAAAACATCCAACAGATTAATCGACTATGAAAATAATCATTAGTTGCAGCCCTAGTTATTACTTACCAGACATAATAATCAGGGTATCTTTTTAGTGCTATTTGCAATTGAGATGAAGACCTGTTAAAAAAAAGAAAGTCTTATGTATAATGTGTTACACTCCGTACGTGGTGCTTTAATCCTCCCTGCCCTTATATGGGTCCAGGGTCTCACTAAACAGGGTGAATGGTTACGGTAGGACAACAGTACATTACTGAATGGAAATCTAAATCTGAATGTAACATATTGTGTGGTGGGTCAAAAAAAATATAAATCATTCATTTTTGGAAGAAATTAAGAAAGGTATTGTTGATTAGGATTCTTCTGTTATGCCCTATGTGTTTCCTGGTGTAAGGGGAAAAAAAGACAGTATATTCTTGTATAATCCATGCCTAACATTAGCATACAATAACCAACTTCACAACAGTGGTTAAAAGAATGATCAAGCCTACTTTCTATGGATACATTTGCAATCAAAGAAAACCCCACAAAAGGTTGTTTTAAGACTTTGACTTTAGGACCATTCATTTTTCATGCTTTTGAAGAGTCCTCGGAGTGTTAAGCTGTTATATAACAACTCTGTTTTGCATTTTCAAATACACAAAAGGCAGTTACAAAAGATGTTGTCTAACCCATTCATTCTATATTATGGGTTGACTCACGCCTGTCCTGCCTGTCTGCTGGTTTGACACGGTCACTCAGCTCCAGGCTGTTTTGTTTTCTTTGATTACGTCAGAGTAATCCACGCTCGTTAGTGGCATTCCTCGCTCTCAAAATATAAAGCAGACTTCTGATTAGAGAAAATTATTAGATACCCAAGCCGCCGAGCTAAACAGAGGCCCTTTATCCGCATCACAACATAACTGTTTAAAATAGAAAAAGCCCATATTTAGCAGGACACTGCAACCTCCTCTCCAAGGTGAGTTAGATATTTGTGTTTAGCCCTTTCTTAGATTACGCTGCTGCTGTGATGTATAAAAATATCTTAATTTGTGCACACACAGAAATACAGGATACGTCTGTAGTAAGCACCATGTTCAGCACTGTGATAGCACACTGTAAGAGTGACATCTGGTGGCAAAGTTCAGTTATGTTAAAGGTGTCTTTTCTCTCATGAGTGAAATGATGCAGTCTCTGCATCTTCTTAGTCCAGAGGTCTTCAACGTTTTTTAAGCCAAGGACCTCTTAACTTAAGAGAGACGAAGCAGGGACCCCCTACTACATATATTGCATAAAATGAAATTGTATATTAAACTGGGCCTACAATAACGTTTGGGCAGCCTAAAGCCTTTATACATACCTTTTTAGTGCACAGAATACTAAGCTATTAAAATAATCGTTGGTATGATTTTATAAATCATGTTTTTATGCTGCACAGTGACTCTTTAGGATTAACTGGATCTGTGGATGGTTACCTTAGTGACTACCTTACCTATAGGCCAGTGAGCCTATCATCAATGCGTTTTGTTTTTTTTCACAAATAGGCTGATTTATATTTGCTAATAATTTGTTGGATTCATGTTAAGACGTTTTCATTTTTGAAAATACTTTCAAAAGTTACAAATAAACGACTTAGACAGCGTGCGGGAGTTTCTTTGCAACTTCTGACTTATTTATCCCCCTCCGACGCACCTGTCTCACGTTATAGATGTGCAAAGTATTTTTCTGTAATGAAAAAGTAATAAATTGGTGGCCCCCCTGCAGTAACTCTGAGGACGCCCTAGGGGCCCCGGACCCCCTGTTGAAGATCTCTGACTTAGTCATTATTATAATAAATAAAAGAAAGCTAAATGTCAAAAGTGTTTACTGTAAATCTTTCAAATGTGCAACTCTGCCACCTGCTGTTTTGAAACCAAGATATCCCCCCCCCTTGTCCGACACCTACATGTAGTGGATTTTCAACATTTGTCTCAGGTTGAATTTTGGGGGGAAAAAAATCTTTAAATTGCTAATATTTAGAAAAACAAACAAGAAAAGAAGAAAAAAACATACTCTTATATTTTCTGGTATTTTACTAAAATGCAGAAGATGTGAGAAATAAGATGATTTCAAAATAAAAGTATAAAAAAAAAAAAGACAATGCAGGAATCTTGTAGATGTTAACAAATACAAAAGGAGATTCATATGATCAAAGTCTCTGCAAGATTGTCACTTCTACTGTGACTCAGATTTACAGTTCCTCAGTTCCTAAAAAATAAGCAACTACTTGCTTCTTCTTCTTTTACAAGCCTGGGAAAACTCTGACGAACTTCTGACAAATTTGAGATTTGCTCCGCAAGTCAGTCTGGCCAAGAGCCCATTCAAGCCCATTTCCAATTTTTCCAAATCGAGTCACCAATCACAACCGTTGAGGCGGGCTTTACACGATGACGATAGCGCAGCAACAGCAAGCAGCTTTTTGTTTACATTCAACATAGGGCTGGGCGATATGGCTGAAAACTGTATCACGATATAAGTGTTTCATATCAGTCGATATCGATAATTATTGATATTTTTTATGACCTATTTAAAATAAGGACCAGGAGAAATAAATGTATTCAATTTAAACGTTTTTATTTTAAGCTTAACCTTCCTCCGATTATAATCCTCTCAGTTATAAAAGCAGAAATGTCAACACAACCATGGAAAACACTCAAATAATTCAAATGGAAACATACGTCTAAAATCACAATGAACACTTCTGGTGAATGAAGTGTTTTAAAATATGTGCAGTGTTTTGTAAACGTAGGAGAAATTGAAATAAAACTGAGGTAGACTTTACATCAGTAACATAAAAAACAAACCTGATACAGCACAGTAACAGTTATTATTTTTCTCCGTCTAACAGTCACGCTACAGCCTAAACCGTACATGGTGGGGGGGTGCTCAGCGGAAGCATGTCTTTGCCTATATGATATGCCACTGCCTCCGTTATTTATTTGTACCGTTTAGCTTTTACCGTCATAAGGCACTGAGAGTACCTCTCCGTGGTGCTCTGCTGCTTGTGCGGGGTTCCAGCTGCAGATGTTGTTGGACGTTGCTGGCGAATACGGCTGTGCTCCAAACGGTGAGCGCGGCTAAAGTGGTAAAACAGGTTTGCGGTGCGGACGATGGTCTTGCATAATTTGCAGACGACATTGGTCTGACTACGGTCAGACTTATAAAATCCAAAAAACTGCCATATTGGCGAGCTGACGTTTCCCGTTTCATCAAGAACTTCCGCGCTCGCTGCTTCACGCATTTTCCACTTATCACTCCACGGCAGTTCTGTTATTGAAGAATCCAACACGAGACAACGATATGGCGCAACCAAACACAATACTGTTACATGATTGGCTGTTAGCGTGTCACTCCCTACGTTGCTAGGCTACCAGAGAGCGAGTGCCTTTGTTCATGCAACCAAACTTGCTTTGAAACCTCTGGTTTCTTCCGACGAAGAAAAAAAAAAAAAAAAAAAAGAATTATCGAACTTTTATCGAGCGCATTTTTTATTGATATTGATTACATGTCTATCGCGATACATATCGTTATCGTTTTATCGCCCAGCCCTAATTCAACATGACATGGCCACCGAACCCATCGCTGCTACGTCACCCGGATCACCTGAGGTTAAAGGGCTATCAAATTGCGCCCAGAGGCATTTGAGCGGCGTCCGTTGGTGACGCCCCTTTGGAAACGAACTGTCAATGAACCTTCCCCAGACCCACTCTCAGTTACAACTGAGAAGGGTCTGGTGTCAACCAGGTTATTCTTTTACATCTTTCCTGCTTTTTGCTCTTCAGTTAGCTCGTGAAAAAAATCAGGCAGTATTGAGAAGGCTAAAACTGTTATTTTAATGTGTCGGATATTTAATCAACATTTAGGTAAATATAAGTATCGGATCGGCCGATACTGAGGGACTCGGACCAGTAATCCCTAGTAATAAGTCAAACTGAATCGCAAGTTATGATAAAGAAAACTCTTTTACCTGTTTGATCTTATCGGTTATGACAGAGGGCAGTTTGACTCTCAGCTGCTCCGTTTCCTTAAAAGAAGCCGGGAAGCCGCTGAGGTAGGCCAGAGACTGCATGCGGATCAGACCCGGAGCCTCTTTATCTGTCGTCTGCAAAAAAACACACGACAAAGAGATCCATTTCAATGTTCCAAAAAAACAGACAAAATAACACCTTTAATGTTTGATTACCTCTGCTTATTATTCTGTGACCATTCAAATGATTGAGGGCTGTGCAATTCTTTTATTTTTTTATTTACGATCCCTATTAGTGGTTATCGTAGTAACAACTATTCATCCTGGGGTCCACACAGAAGACAAAACAAAACAATCACCGTTACTAATACTTCCATATTGTCAATACGATAAATAAATGCTGTATAATTAACGATCCCACATTATCTATAAAATATACCTTCCCATTTCCTTGTCAACAAACGTTCGACACAAGTTGTACCAGTGTACACTAGTGGCCGTACTTAGGTAAACAACAGACAATTTAATCCACATTCACATACCCACGATCATATGCAGTTTAAGATGATTATTTTTTTTGACTAACTGATAACTTTACTCCCTTTTTTAAAAACTGATCTCACTTGTAATCAAGCAATTGACATGTACAAAAGGGGGTAGGAGGATATGTTAAGGATATCAGGCATATATTTTAATACAGTTCAACGTGCATTTAACAGTTAATATAGTTAATAGGTATAAACTCACCAGGTAACATCTGGACACAGATACTTTCTGGTCTTCCCTTAACACATCTGTATAGGCTTTATCAGCTGTAAAAACAAAATGAATAAATAGTGAGCAAAACTAAATTTTCAGGTCCATCAGTCCAGAAATCTAATGCTTGTCTTAAGATTTAAAAAAAAAAAAAAGAATCAGATTTTTGGCTCTGTGTATTGGACATTTTAGAGCATTAAAATGGTTAAACACTGCTCACAGGGTTCAGTATTAAGCAGCAGATCATGTGTTTAAATGCCTATGCAAATAAAAACAAATTGTCCAACCCTAGCTCACATTTTCACTCGTCATTATTTCTGCTGCTGTTACTGGTAATACAGATTTCTCCCCCCGTGGCTGCAGCAGTCCCATGTTATTCAAAAACCGCACTTCAAATGGCATCATTTGCATTGTAAATACTTTTTCATACCTCAGTGATAATATGCCTGTTGGGTTTAGTTTATTGTTCTCTCTCACTCACACGCTGCATGGAATCATTTATCCTTTCCTGATAAATTCTGCCATTGTTTATTGCTGGAAACGGAATGTACTGTATTTCTAATGGATTTATCTTCTAGCCCTCTTTCCCTTTCCTTAAGTGAAGTCTTTCCAGTCTTGTCAGGCCGCCATTGTAAATAAGAACCTGTTATTAATGACTTGCCTGTAAAAAATAAGAAGGTGTGGAAATGTTCTGATCTCTTTATAAACGCGTGCTTCGGAATTCTTTCGTGTGTTTTTACCTTCAGCCTGCGAATGGAAGACTACGACAGAGACGGTGGTGGACGGGTGGAAGGGTTTGTTCATCAGCAGCAGCTCTTTGGCAGCGGAGAAGGACGCCGAGAGTGACGGCAGCTCTTTGAGCGTGATGTTGGCTGGCAGAGCCGGGTCCAGGGCCAGCATGGGCGCTATGATGCAGTGGGACAGCAGGCATTCTGGCTTAACACTAAAAAACAAAAGAAAAGACTTACATTTTTTTTTTACCTTGTGCTCTCACTCAGACAATGCCCTCCTCTAACTTTGTGGTTTTGCACTAAATGGTCAAACATAGATGTGAAATTAGTCAAGTTCACACGTTCAGCAAACAGCTTCCTTTTGTGGAAATGTTGCAGCGAGTCCCCTCTTTGTGTCTGCGGTTCAAAACGTTTTGAATCATGACAGAAAGAGGGGAGGGAGCAGACGAGAGAGATGGGGCCCCTTTGCCCACTTAACATTTTGGCGGTGAACACAGGAAATCTCTAGCCTGAACTCGAGTCTTCATTGTCTTTCAGCTTTTAAGATTCACATTGCCACCAAAGTTGACCCATTTGAGTCAGCGTAATATGTATAAGGACGCATTCGATATGTCACACAAAAAAATGCCAAAAAATTATGTACATTTTATGTTCTTATCCCATTGCTTTTACTTTCCTGGAAAAATGCTGCATGTGACAATCCCAATCAATCATTAACAATCAGTTATTAACAATGCTGGCGCTCTTTTTCCTCCATCAAATAACTGATATCCAGACGGTTTACACTTTAGTTCCATCTCCTTGTGGTTTAACCCACCACCACTTCCTGTTTCAACATCAAATTCTCACACTTCTGTTCCATTGTGTCTTGAACAGCCATTACCTAGTGTTTTTAAATGCCAATGAGTCCGAGAATTACTTCTAAAAACATATATTTACATACGTTTAAACAAAAACTGGCCATTATAAGCTTCATAAAAGGTAGAATATGTGGCAGAGCTGGATTGCATGATGTATAGGTGTACCAAATAAGTTGTATACAATGAGACGCTATAGATTTTGCAATACTTTCTATACAGTGATAGCTATCCATTTCATATCTCTTGCCTCTGTGGGAATTTATGGGAATATTGGATTTTCATATGATTTTTGTTAGGGATTAAGTTTTCAAATGGCAACTCTATCTGCAAAACAGTTTCTCCATTTATTTCCTGGGAGTTACCATTTTATTAGGTAAGCTAAAACATGCAGTCTGGTTGTGGTGCTGCTGAACTGTATTGCACTATACAGAAAGGTGTTTCTGTTATTTAGCCTACCTTCATTGACATTCAATGGACAAAATAAACCAGCAACTGAGTCCATATATATCAAAATTGCGATGCAAAATGTCATACACTACTTCTCGAGTACATGTTCTAACTTTGTGACCTATGAGGTCCATCACACACCATCGACATATCTTCAGACTCACCTCTCTTTTGGCACTTCAGTTGTCTCACTTGCATTTTTCCCCAGGCGTTCCCTGTGTGTCATAAAACAGCGAATTCATATGATTGTCAGCACATAAAACCTACAACAGCCACACTGTACAGCACTGCATTATTTACAGACGTCAGTAGGAGCCAATAAACAGAATAACTACACTACTTTAACATGCTTTTTCCATGCAACCAGCTGAAAGGAGAAACGTTCCGAGACTATAAAACAGGAACTTTCTCCTCAGAATTATTCTAACCTTTGTTCTAAGATTCACTCTTCCTCTGGGGCAATGTGTGAACAAGCCAATCAGAGTAAAACAATGATGATGCTACAGCTCAACTTGTATACCAATTCTGACTGTATTCAGGTGAAAAACTGAATGCACTGGAGTGTGTTTGCACTATATCGCTATATACTGCAGGGCAAGACTTTCTGCAGAAGAGTAAACACCTGCAGTACATTAATTCTACCTAGCCATCAAGCTTCATTGCACCACTGTATTTGCACAGACAGTGGAGTCACAGCTACCTCAGAGCCCTTTGTTCCTCCTCCAGTTGCTCTTTGACAGTCTTCAGTTCCTTCAGCAGAGCCACGTCTGTGCCGTTCACCCATGTGTACACCACATCAATAGGCATGGGCAGACAGAGCCTGCGAAAAGAAACACTCAAATCACTCAGGACACTTTCCTCTACCGAGTCAGAATTAGTTTTTGTTCATGCATGGTTACACCTCGGAACCCTTCTTTCAGATTATCTCAAGGAAAGGGTACAAACAGTTCTGTGTGGCACGAAGGAAGGTCACACTTTTCACATCCACATTTGTAAATACGATAAGATGTTTTACTTCTAAAGCCCGCCCAAGAAGATTTCACACTATTACTGTACGTGCAAAGATAACGAGGTCAGCTGTAGACAGCATGATGTGTATACGGTCCAGTACAGGACATAATGACGGGGTGACACAATAGTGAAATTTATGTATTTCATTTCTTGTTTGTTGATGTGTTTAAATCACCCTTCATTGGGAGCATAAATGCTGTCCTTTGCTCACCTGCTTTGGAATGATTTCCCGCCTACATTGTCTCTGTAGGAGTCAAACAGCACATGATACTGGTCCCGACTCCACTCAACCACCACCTGTATGGAGAGGAGGAGGTACTAGATGATACAACACTCTAGGACAAGGAGTTGCTAATGTTGCTACATCCCCAATATCACACACAGCCAAGGCCACACCAAACCACACTAAAAAACAGGGAGTGCTCCTTGTTCAGTCATTTTCTGCACCCTGTACAATAAGACATAGTACAATATCTGAGGGGGTCTTTGGTTCTTAAATTTAACAAATATTCAAATATCACAACAAACCATGTAATAAAAAAATCCTAAATTCGATAAAAGCTTTGCGTGATATTCACAAATCATCCTCAACAAAAATGGCTAAAACGTGGAGAGCTGTCATGGCAAGCCATGGGAATCAATTATTTTAAATAGGTCAAATTAAGTGAGTATTATGGTGCCGAAGTAGCATGAACACCCTAAAGAATCATAAAACGTCTGGATTAAATATCTAAGGAAACGTAGGTTTGCTGATAAGCTACAGATCGCTTTAAAAGAGCCAATTTTTTGAGTGGAACCTGGTGGGACGGTGCCTCGTTTGTTTCACAGCTGTCGAGCAACTCACGTTAGCTAAACAAACCTGGTTGGCATTAAGTGACTGGAGTTAAGAACATAGAAGAAGCTCACCTCTCCAAACTGAAAGGCGGAAACTATCATGAGGACGATCCCCCCAAAGCAGAGGTACAGCCCGTATCGATGGGACAGACAGGTGTACGTCTGCCTCTGCAACAGCTTGAGCACCGAGTTGACGACTACCATGGTTCTCCTTATCGAAGCATACCGCTTCATTCATTCAAAAAACAAAACGCAGGTTTAACGCACTAAACAAAGAAAGTAAACATCACAGAAGATTCGGATCTGTCAGCTGACCACCAGCCAGACTGCATGACACATAACAATCATACATTTCACGCTTCTTCTGTGGTGGTGACGCTGCTGTTCTTCATCCATGCTGCCGTTGCCGCTGCCGCTGCCGCCCCCTCTGGTGGGGAGGAGCAGGGTCCGTGGTGCCTTCAGGGTCAACGACAGTTGCCTATTTAGGGTTACACATCCAGGAGACATAGAGCCACGTCATCATTCATTTAAAGTCGAGTGTCGTGTTTGTGTCCTGCTGACAAATGTTAAGTCCAATATTAATTCTTTTGTCAGCTCTTTTGCTCTTTAACTTACCAACTCTTGAGAAAAATAGCTGGGTCTTTAGCTGCTAAATGCCCTAACGTTAGCAAACGTTACTTACGTTAGCTATGTTCACCAGCTAGCTTAGTTGCAAACTTGTCATTTGTAGGCTATACTCTGCACTTTTTTGCACTTGCACTTGTTTTATTATTGTGTCATTTATATGTAAAGCACATTGTGTTGCGATTTGCTATGTATGAAAAGTGCTATTACTTGACTTTGCCCACTAGGCCCTAGTGGAGTGTAACAATGTTGCCATTACCATGTTCCCCAGCTCAATCCTCTTTTAATATGACACATCAAGGAGATATTTCCAACGGTTTTATGTTCCCGGCAATGTCTCTCCCTCTGTCAAAAGTGCAATGTATATTTCCCTCGTTAAATATGTTGAAACAAACTGCATTTGAAACATTAATCTCCCTTTGTTCTTTTGCCAATTGAATGGCGAAGATAGCCCTTACCACTCACTTACAATGTTAGTGTATATGAAAAGACACACATGTCCTGGGAACATATAGGACCCTGGCGTGGCATCATAGGACCCTGGCGTGGCATCATAGGACCCTGGGAACATAGGATCCTAGGAACATAAGACCCTGGGAACATAGGACCCTGGGAACATAGGATCCTAGGAACATAAGACCCTGGGAACATAGGACCCTGGGAACATAGGATCCTAGGAACATAAGACCCTGGGAACATAGGACCCTGGGAACATAGGACCCTGGGAACATAGGACCCTGGGAACATAGCATAGGACCCTGGGAACATAGGACCCTGGCGTGGCATCATAGGGCCCTGGGAACTTAGGGATGAGCCCCCAGCGGGAGGGATTAGTTGTTAACTTTGTCTGTGTGCTATTTGTTACTGGACAGGTAATGTACAGTGGGTTTATCATAGCTTTTTCATTGAAAAGAGGTAGATGAGCATGTGTGAATCAAAACAGTAAAGCTATGGGCAGTAAAACCAAAAAATATATTTTTGAAATATTTTATTGTTATCATTATCTTTCAAGCTGCAGCTTTAAGATTTCTCATTACAAAGTTAAAGGGAAAAAATAATTTAATAATTAATTTAACATTTACTTTGAGATTGTCAAGAGAAAGAAGCCATCATGACACTTTCAAAAGATATGTTCATCATCTTAGGTTGAATGCTGTTCCCTTCAAAATCTCTTTTAAAATCCCACAACGAACATCTCAATTTGGTTCCAACCTGCGGCCCTTGCTGCCTGTCATCCCCCCCTCTCTCTCCTTTCATGTCTAAGCTGTCCTATCGAATAAAGGCCTAAAAAATGTTTTTAAAAAGTGCTTTTCTATGGTTTTCTCTTCTGAGACCAGGCAGCAGTAGCCTTTCTTTTCTGCTGAGTCATGATGAGTCCCACCAAGCCAGCAAAAAAGGCCTTTTCAACCAACAATTTCTTAAGGTTGCTGCCAAATCAGGGACTGGCAAGCCTTAGTAGCCACATCAACAAGTAAAGCTCTGAACTGGCTCCACTTGGATTCTGTGTCCCTACGCTTTACTTAAAATATAAGAAAAGCTCTACAGAGGTTTGAGCCAAAAGACGTCTGGACGTGAGCCTCCATCAGATGTTCCAGGTTCACCCCCAATGTATCTGGCTTTACCCCCCCCCCCCCATTTACCCAAGTAGTCAAAACATACAGCCACTTATTCAAAGTATCAGGGACCCGAAAAAGCCCAAGATTTACTGTGTGGCAATGACTTTGTAATAATTTCAGCAAATGTCAGTTTCTTGCCTCTTTATTTTAGTGTTTATTATAACATTTATTGTTCCAGCTTATTCCAGCACATGGTGCATATTTTATATTAATTTAATGCAATTACCACAGATTAACTGACACACAGGGGCATGAATTCCAGCATTGGTATACTGGTTACTTCAAAAGAACTATTGGCTCTGGGGGGGTTCGGTAGTAGGGGCCTACAGTTTATTTTTGTCCCTCTAGCAGATCAATACAGCCCTTCAAAGATCATACATTTTTAGCCTTAAAGCGAAATCCTGGTGTATTTCGTATTTCCCTGAATGTGACCATTGTAACATTGCACTCAACACTTCCCATAGTAGAGATTCCGGCAAACAAAACGTATATCCGGGCCAGTTGAGTAGGCCTCCTACAGCTTTCCAAATAAATAAAGTCTCGCATTGCCAGACCATCCTTCCCAGCGCTGCGGAGGAGGGTCTGGCTAGTCCACACAGCAACCCGGGACGGGAGAGAGACGTGCTCTCGTTTATTGGCATTTCTTTAAACCAATCACAGTCGTCTTGGAAATACACATTACAGATCATATACTCAAGTATCAATACCAAAATGTAGTAAAAGTACTCAATTTAAAGTAAAAGTCATGCATTCAAAATCTTATTTATGTAAAAGCACAGAAGTATTGGCAGCATCGTGTATAAGTATCAAAAACACTTGGAGCTTAAAATGCAGTAAAATGGTCACTGTAAGTATTATATTATTATATTTTTTGGATTGTTAATGCTGTGTATTAATACAATGTAAGTAGCATTTCCCTGTTGGTCAGGTGGAATACATTCTGGGTGTTAATCTATAACAATGTGTTATGTATGATGCAAAGTAAGCACTAACTACAACTGTTAAAAAAGTGTAGTTAAGTAAAAAGTATAATATATCCCTCTGAAATGTGCAGTAGATGTGTGAAGTATCATAAAATGGAAAGATAGGCTTAGTACTTCAAAACTGTACTGACGTTTCACTACTGCCAGAGAGGTAACAATCCAGGTACTGACCTAGAAATCAGTGTATACATTGTAGACTGAAAACAAAAATTACAATACAGTTCTATAAGGTCAGTATTGCTAGTGGAAGGCAATTCCGTAAGTACTATACTTAATTACAACTTTCAGGTACTTCTGTTTTACAAATGACCTGATCGCCACTGCATTTCAGAAGTAAATATTGTATTTTTACTCCATTGCAGAATTTACAGATGGAGGTATTACAAAAGAAATGTTCTAATGCACTGTGACAGATAAACTACCCAACATCATATAGCATCTCCAAAAAATGCTGCTTACATGGCAATGCATCTAAAAATGCTTAATAAGAACAATCTAATACTATGATTAAACAGGCTAATATAAACATTCTGCTCAATACTTTTGATAGTTAAAGCGCATCTCATTGAGTACTTTTACTTTTAATACTTTAAGTACATTTTCCTGACTTACATATTTTTACTTAAGTAACATTTTAAATGCAGGAATTTTACTTTTTACTTTACTTTTTTTTATTTTTTGTTTTTTTTTTACAGTGTGGTATTAGTACTTGTAGGCTACTGTCTACAGTGTACTACTGTACTAGTACTACTGTGGTATATACTGGAGCTCCCTACCCATACACATCCGTGACTGTACAGTCACGGTCAGCTGACCTGGACACATTCAACACACTAATCAAAACACACCTCTTCAGATTAGCTTTTCACATACAATAGTCTTAACATTTCTCAGCTGATAGTTACTGTTTTTATTGTTTTTAATTGATTTTAATATGTTTTATGTGTTGGTTTTATTGCTTTTCTGTTTTTAATGTGCTATGTGCTGGTTTTACTGTAAAGTGTCTCTGAGTACCAAAAATACAATGTAGGCTATTATTATTATAATTATTATTATTATTATTATTATTATTATTATTATTATTATTATTATTATTATTATTGTTATTATTATTGCTATACGTCAGTGAAAGATCTGAATATTTCCATATAGCTGGTGAATACTGGCAGTGACTTGTAGGAATACAACAGAAATCGAGTCTTGTGTTTGGAAGCAAGAAAAAAATGATGAAGGGAGGGAGGGAGGAAGCGCCAGATAATAGCGGTTGGTTTTATTCGCGTAGGCCGGCACACGGGGAGTCGATTTTGGGGAAGAGTTTACTGTATACATATACCGACTAACTGGTATTCTTCTTAACACACCACCATGTGACTGTCGGTAACTTCATCAGACAGACTTCAGCAACAACAGTCAGCAGCGTCCTGGACCAGTATTTATTTCTACGTGGATTCTATATTGCATGGCACTATTTTACCACTTTATCGGTGTGAACCAGTTCCGCGTTAACCCTCCGAGATGTTTTGGTTCATGCAGGGACTGTGCTTTCTACCAGCGTTTTTGGTAATCTGGTCCTCCAGCACTTTCATTATTTCCTACCTTATTGCGCTTTTCAGACATGATGTCGACATCATATTTCCATATATAAGGTAATTCATACATATGTTTTTTTAAAAGTTATTTTTAATCTTCAGTTAAAATGTGAGGTGTATAAAAAGTGCATGTCGATTTTCTTTTGTTTCCATTTTTTCTGAGAACCTGCGTGAGTTTAGTTTCGTTTTCCTCCGTAACCTGGCCGCTACCCAAACTCCAGCTGCACGTATACAGTAGGCTACACATCTGTTATCTTGTGCAGCTTGAGACCTCTTTCTTTTCACTTCTCCCTTTAACGTTGGACTTTTATTTTAAGAAGAGACGACAAAAGTTTGAAATGTCACAAACAAATCGAATCACTGGCAGTCATGCTTTACTATCACCAGTGATAGAAGATCTTCTAATCTGTGACCCCCCCTATAATATACATTGTTCTAGTATGAGCCATTCTGAATAATGAGTATTTTTACATAGGCCTATTTTTTTATGCTAATACTTTTGTACTTTTACTTGAGTAAAATTATAAATGCTGGACTTTTACTTGTAATGCAGTATTTCTGCACTGTAGTATTAGGCCTACTACTTTAAGTGAAAGATCAGAGTACTCTGATCTTTGATCAGATTAGCATCTCGATATTTTCCGTGGCAATACTGTATCGATACGTCAAGTATCGATCTATTATTATCTATATGTTGGTCAGTTTGTCTGCTTGACAATCCCATTTTGCAGCAATAAAACTGAAGTGAGATGAGAAAACAGAGAAATGTATATTTTTAGATAAAACAGATGTTGACAAAGGTTCCTTTTGGAGACATAATTTGAAATTGGGCAAAATTTGAAGTTGGGGGAAAAAGGGTTTAAAAAAAGGTACGGTAATATATCGCAGAATGTCGCACTATGTTTAAAATGGCAATAATATCGTAACGTGACGTAATTTCCGTGATGATATCGTATTGTGAGGCCTGTGGTGATTCCCACATCTAATATATTACATTAATGGATTCAAATGTCCCTTTAATGTTACATCTGGTAAAGGTGGATCTTATGTTGTACTATACTGCCAGGGGAGCTTGTCAATTTCACCAAGGGGTCAATACAACTTTACCTACTGTATAATAGAACATCATCATTTATTTGTTGATTTTATTTTGAATCATTAATCTGAATCTACAAAGTAACTTTATAAAAAAAAGGTAAAAAATAAAGTGGAGTAAAAAGTACAATATTTGCCTCTGAGATGTACTGGAGGTGAAGTATAAAGTAATAGAAAATGGAAATACATAGTAGGCTACAAGTACCTTACTTGAGTAAAGTACCAACTTGAGTAAATCTACTTCTGTAACACGTCTGTAATGTGAGGACTAAAATGCAGATCTCTCTTTCCCCTTTTCAGTGACACAGGTGCAAACCCCCCAGAGAGCTGCATCTTCGGCCTGATGACATTCATTTCTGCATGTGCAGGTATTTTCACTCCTGTCAGTATGAACATCTGCATTGTCACCTCTGACTCTTTTAGGCAACTTCGGGCTTTCCAAAGGGAGGAACCAAGATTTTAGAAGATCTTAGTCACATTTCCCTTTTTCTTTTCACGAAAATGAAAGCAGAATGTCATCGGTGTAATGCAAGAGGATTTTTCTTAAAAATAGTCATAAGCTCACAAGACTATGTGCTGAATGCACAATTTCACCTTTACACAGGAATAGCCACCATATATGCCAGGTACAAGTTGGTGGAGAAGCTGAGTGCGGACACACGGGTGGTGAGCCCACGTCTTAATAAAACTGCCCTTGTGTTTGGGATGTTCTCCTGTTTGGGCATGTGTGTTGTTGCAACGTTCCAGGTATGTCTCTTACACGTGGTGCACATTTTGATCACATAAAAAAAAATTGAGGAAGTTTACGTGTCATGTTTCTACTTTCTGATTGCAGGAAACAACAATGACAACAGTTCATGATATAGGAGCTCTGCTGTTCTTTGTCTCTGGTGTCTTATACATAATCCTCCAGTCCGTTATATCATATCATGTCTATCCATTTGGGTCCTCCTTGGGTGTGTGTCGAGCACGTTTGGGTATCTCCATCCTGGCTTTTTTGGCATTTTTCCCCAGTATCCTTTCACAGAAGTCTAATCTGTTAAAATACAGAAACAAAAAAAACGTCTATATGTTTGGTTTCCTGCTGTTTACCAGCATGACATGCATTTAACCAGGAACTTCGCTTCATGATTGCAACATTATTCTCTTGTCCTTGGAGTCATTAACGGTACATGCACACGTGACAGCCATTGATACTGAAATTCTTTTATTAGCAATAACCCCTTGAGATTTTCGAGGGGGTCCGTAAAAGGCAAAAATATACAGTACATTCACAATTAGACAAGACAGTTAACAAAACAACTTGAGGGGACCTCAAGAAAAATATACATCACAAACATACATATATACATACTGACAGACAACAGCTCTCCATCACACCAAAACCACCCATATCCTCCCCATTCCAACCATTAGATATTAAACAATAAACAGTTAAGGTCATTCATATAGACAGTTGAGAAATATATGCCATTTTCCTTCATGGATAATTCAGCTGTCATCTGTGCGTACTTTGTGAAACAAGCCACATTGCACAGAGACACACGAGACAAGGTATGCTGTCATTTGTCACCATTTTGATAATTGATTAATCGTTTGTCTTTTGGAATTGTAGTGCATCATTTGACATCAACGCTAACACGATAAATGTGTACTGATCGTCTGTGTCCCTCTTCCAGGACTATCCCTTCCATGTAGCCAGCGCCGTATGCGAGTGGACCGTTGCCTTCAGCTTCATCTGCTTCTTCCTCACTTACATCGAAGATTTCAAAGTGAGTATCATCACACCATCAAACATAAAACTTTGTTCCTGCTGAAAAGAGGTTCTTATTTCTCTCCCTTTTTTTTATTTCCTACAGCTGTTTACCTTACGGGTGACAACCGAATATGATGAGTAGCCTTGATGAGTCTGCAACTGCCAGCGAAAAATTGTACGAATATTTTTTTTTAAATGTGCTGCATTTGTTTTTTGTGGAGCTTTTATGCATATATTTTGTACATTTGCAATTTGCACTGCAAAGCTTTTTATACGATTTTGTATCACTGACTGAATTTATTGGTAGATTACAGTAATATTTATACATCTTATAAATCATGTAAAGTTATACAAGAAAAAGCTGATCACAGACTGTATCTTTATACTTTTTAAGCAAACTCAAATCGTTTTTATAAGTGTACTTTTTGCATCCGGTGTTCACACTTTGCTCTTGGCGGTTTCCACACCAGCATGACACGTCCTGTCAGACCTGTGACCAGTAATAAGAGAAGTTTATCACACAGTGAACACGTGATAGCTACACGTGGTTAAATGAGAATACCAGTCTAACAAGTCAGTGTGTGGCAACATGGTGAGTACACTGACACTGATACTGTATGGAAGTAAACAGAAACCTGAAAAATACTTTAAGTTAACTCTAACTTTAAGGGATTATTATTCAAATGCTGCCAGTTCCTTAACCAAAGTTGTATTCCATGTTTTCTCTACAAAAGAGGTAGAAACAACTCTTTTCTTTTGATGCTCTGATTCAGAGTTGTGGTTCTACTTACTGTATGGTGCTCATGTACTAAATGGTTTCAGCTGATAATGCTACATGGGTCTACAGTGCATCTTTGGATGAGGTTTTGCATATGTCTACAGCCTATAGACAGATAATACAATGGGAATTAGGTAACTTAGTTTGCTCGGTAACTGCCAAATTAAATTGCTGTAATAAAGTAAACAAGGAATCGAAGCTTATTCAAATTAAAGACATGTTTTCAGTGTGCTTTCAGTAAGATAAATAAAGACTCAGAGCATTGAACAGTTTGAAACCATACCATAGTGACTTTTCCTTCTTAAATGGTTTAATTTGTAGAATTTTCAGGGGCCTGAAGATGCAAAGGTTTCCAGCACTTCACGTATAAACAAATCTACTGTGCCGATTTTTATGAAACTTGGAGGTAGAAGGGTGTAGCATGGGCAAAGAAGAACGGGAGGAAGGAAGGAAGTGCCCTTCTGGTGTTTTATCGAGACAAGTGACATCAATTAGTAAAAAAAGCCAAGTACTCAAGAGTAGAGGCTGTTATGCCCTCTGAGACAAATGTGTGGTTTTGTGATTAATAAATAAAATGGACTTAACACATGGGAAAGTAAATAAATACTCGGACATACTGAGGCTGCTTGAGATGTTTAGAACTACCTTTAATGTGTTCCTCTCACATGCTGAGAAGGCTTGTGACAAGAAAGACAAGAGCATGTTTGTGTCATAGTGTTGGCTCTTGCTATTTGCCAACTTAAAGATCACATTTTAATATCAGCTGATAGATTTCACTAGCCATACCATTGGAGCATTCTTTTATAGATCTTTGTCTACAAGTGGTGATTAGTAGACGGGACTGACATATACACACTGACAGTATTCCACAGAGAAAGTCCTGTACTGTAATGGTGATCACATGAACACCGGTTATTAACCTGTCCACTACAGATAACTGTATTTACAAGAGAGACTTTTGTTTTATTCAATTACTATGTATGGGTATTGTTTTGCTTGACTGCTGAGCGGAAAAATAAAGATACAGTTTTTATTGAAGCAAACTGTTTGAGTTTATTACAGATCCAAAACATCTTGCTTTTGTACACAAAGTGCTTTCCAGACTTCTCCACAGATTTTTCCCATTATTATAGTCATTATAGTGTATTATTCGGTCATAGAAATCTTATCAATACTTCCTTTTTTACGAAAGCGTTCTCGACTTTATTTTTGGGTATGTAGTCACAAGTCCTGATCAATGTAACGATAAGTTGATACAACCGACATAGCAACACAAAAACCCCTGCAGTTTACATGTTCTGGCAAGTGGTGATTATCACGGATTTACCTCTTAGTGCAAGTTTGTTATTCTTCATTCCAGCTGAGGTTAGTGTGTAATACACTCATATTCCTGGCAAAACAACCAGACAATACATTACTATTCATCATTTATTATCTTTCATCGTGACATTTTTTTCCTGTATAAGACAAGGGAATTATTCAGATTAAATTTTTTGATTCTTAATAAGTTTGCAAAAAACATCTAACCCCTATTTTCCACCGGGCGCATCTGTGCTGTGTTCCAGAGGCGCCTTCGCCCCAAAGTCCCCCCCAAAGAGACTTACCATCTCCAACAGAAAACACTGTTCACAAACTGCTCCAAACTGCTCTATTGTAGTCCAGCCTTTACTTCAGAGACAAACGTTATAATGCTCGCCTAGCTGCTGGCGTGGCACGCCCTCATACTCTGCTTCTGACTGGCTAGCAGTCCTTACCTAGGTACTGCGCATGTGCGACTCCCAACAAAGATGGAACAGAAGTGTGATGTCTCACTATGTAGCTAAAACAGAGCGCTCAACACACAGGGTGAAAAGAGGAGCTGCAGCAATGTGCAGTACAACAAAAATATGGTGTTTTTTGAAAATTAAACCATGTAAACCTATTCTGGTACAACCTTGTGATACAATAATGAACCTGAAAATGAGCATAATATGAGCACTTTAACTGCAGGAGTACTTGGAGTGGAAGGTAGATACTATCTTAATAAACACGTGATTGTTCTGTAAAGTACTTAGAGACAATACAATCTGCAAGTTGGGCAGCAAGCCGCTCCGCTTCTGAGACGCTCCCGGTGTGGTATGGCGTGTGGCGCAGGACGGAACCAAACCGCAGCACAGCACAGATGCGCCCAGTGAGAATCGGAGTTATAACATGCTTTTGCTTCAACATTACTGTGTGTAAATTGATGTCCAAAAGTTGAAAATGTAATCCATCTTATGATACAAAAAAGTGTGCAAAAAGCAAAATAAGCCTTACACCGAATGTACTGTAGTTTTTGTTCCTCAAACATGGCCACCTGTAACTATTGGTGATCACTGTGAAAAGACAACATCCACGTTCCCGGTTGTGGTTGACAAACGTAAAACAATGGAAGAGCTTGACGCTCCTTAACTGCAACTTGTTTACAATATTCTGTGATAAGACACCAATTTAGAACTCTTGCTGCTCTGAAATAGTGGTATTAGGCATTCTGTGAAAGGTCAACAAGTCAAAATATTCCTGGAGCAATTTGATCAGGATGATGGATTTTTAGGATGCTACAAGACGCGTGATTTTTCCTTCCTATTAAACTGGTATTATTATATACAATAGATCGACACTGAAAGACTATTGTGATATTTTTCTCCCTGGTCTTAACACACAGAATTACAATGTATATGTTAAACATTCAAAGTATCCAACATACATTTCTGAATAACTTTCAACTGACGAATGCATCTCTTAAAAGGCATTAGACTGAGATAGTAGTGTGACAACCAAAGAGAAGAGCAATAAGTTCTACACTTTTTTGTAAAAAAACAAACAAAAAAAACTTGCTACTGCCATGTTGTGATGACTAACATAATCAACAGGGATAATTATTCCCTCTTTTTGAATTAGTCAAAAATGCTAAATGTATCAAAACTGAGGAGGTCACTGACCGATTGTAAGCAAAATGATTTCACACTGAAATTACAATCACTCCCCGCTTGGAGTTTCCTGTTTCAGGCACTTACATTTGCACCTTCTCGCTGGCACTCACTTACAGGCACACTGCAACCTGCATCTCCTTCTCAGTAACAGGCTTACAGAAGCTCACAGTAGCGATGGATGGCCTTTACAGGAACCTTTGTGGGTGATGGGGACGGATGTCAGTCACTGAAAGATGATTCGCTGTCAGAGCTGGTGACAGCAACGTCTTGATCCTCCTCAGTGCTCGTCGCTCCTCTATCAGGCACGGGGGCATCTGGTGTGCTGTCGTCAGCAGTGAAGGAAATGTTATTGGTCAGTTTCATCAAAAGAAAGATTAATATATGACCATCACACATACTTTGCACTATTACTTTTTGCACTTTACATCCCACTCCATGTGTACTTGTCTTGATATTACTGTATGTCTTATTTGTATATTTGTATTTTTGTTTATTATGTTGACATGTGCCTATATGTATATTGTTGTCTCTATTGTACAGTATGTGTCTATATTACTATTTGTCTGCTGAATGTGTACTACTACATGTCTATTTGTTGAATGTATAGAGAGTTAACACCTACCGAAGTCAAATTCCTTGTGTATGTAAGTATACTTGGCCAATAAAACTGATTCTGATCACCAGTAACGGTAAAACACTCACTCAAGCAAGTTAGGATCCAAACCCTCCAGGACCATTTTATTCTTTATAGCCATAACTGGAACTCCCTGTGACAGATAAAACATGCACTGAGATACAGAAAATACAGATTATATTGTTTTTTATTTATTTTTTAAAATCACTATAATCCATGAGCAGGTGTTAGTGATGATTTACCACTTGAACCATTTTCAGGTATCGGGCATAACGTGGGTCCTTGGCCACTGTCATGACATTCTCTGCAGCCGCTTCTGCTTTTGGTGTCGTTGCAGGCTCTGGTGCAGTCTGAGCGGGCTGCAACAGTGAAATATAGAAATAATTAAAAAAGTAGCACGTGGTTTAGGCAGCACAGGATATCAAATGTGGTCCCTTGTTTTGAATTTTTAGTAGGTGGTGCTCTTTGGTAGGTTTTAGACTTGCAGAGTTTGCGGCTTGTGTTGCTTGTGTAATGTTTATGGAATAGTAGGAGTAATAGTGTGAGATTTTGGGAAATGTGCTTACTTGCAGAGAGTTAGTGTCTGTATGCTAAATATGAAGCCACATCCTGCGGCTGGTTATCTTAGATTATCATAAAGAATGTAAACAACTAGCCTGGCTCGCTCATTCCAAAACTCCAAAATAACTTACTTACCAGCACCTCTAAAGCTCACTAATTAGCACACTGTATCTGATTTGTTTATATGTGCATAAACAGAAGTGTAAAGTTGTGGTTTCACAGGGAGTTACGTGGTGGAGCTACTTGTGTCTGGGCGTGGTAACTTCCACCAGACTCAGTCAAGTAAAGTCAAGTCGAGTACTAAAGTAAACCAGATAGAACGGGGTAATTAGTGAGCTTTAGAGGTGTTGGTAGGTGGATTTTGTTACCGTTGGACCGAGCTAGACTCGCCATTTCCCCTTGTTTCCAGGGGCACGTTCAATCTCAAAACAGTGTGCAGCGTTTTGCTACGGTTTCCTGGTTGAACGACGGTGTGAAAACAGTGTGCAACGGCTTTGAGATATGTGTTTTCTCTCATTTGGTGGCTGTGTCTCTTGTTTATTGGCTGTGTCTCAGGTGATACCCAACCAGCAGAGACGTGTCTGTAAACCCGCGGTAATAAAAAGGCAGAGTGCTTGTGCACACAACACGGTGTTGAACGCACCACTGTTTCAGTTTTTTTTAAAACGTGTCGCTACGTTTTTGTTGGGGCTGAACGTAGGGCTGGGCAATATATCGATATTATATCGATATCGATATATGAGGCTAGGCATCCACATACATTTTGGATATCGTAATATCTTGATATGACACGAGTGCTTTCTTTTCCTGGTTATAAAGGCTGCATTACAGTGGAGTGATGCAATTTTCTGAACACACCAGACTGTTCAAGCTGTTCATTTTTTGTGCAACGTAGTTATTATATCAACATAACTGAAGATTATTTATCAAAAATCTCATTGTGTGCATACTTTGTGAAAGCACCAATTGTCAACCCTACAATATCGCCACAATATCGATATCGAGGTATTTGGTCAAAAATATCGGGATATTTGATTTTCTCCATATCGCCCAGCTCTAGCTGAACGTGGCCCAGGTCTTAATGCAAGGCTAAGCTTACCATTTCCTGCCTGTAGCTTTATAATTAACGCACAGACATGAGGGTGGCATCGATCTTCTCATAGGCAAAAAAGCGTATAAGTATATTTCATAACATCTCAATTTCAAACTGTTACCTTAAGTACAACGACTAATGTCCAAGAAAATCATCTTGGCTTTTGGCTGTTCTGTGGTGCAATGTGGCTGAAAAGATACCATGTATTTGTTTGTGTCATGTCAGTGTATTGACCTGTGGGGGAGGCAGGGTCCCTGCTGGTGGACCATCTGTTTGGTTCTGACTGGCAGTAGTGGGTCCATTGGTCTGAGCAGGTTGCCGCTGACTGAGTCCATCTATTGTGACGTCCTCCAGCCCGGGAATGGAGGACAGCTGCTCAGATCATAACATTTGATATATGATCAGTGCATGGGCATGGCATGCAGTGGTGGAAGAAGTATTCAGATCCTTTACTTAAGTAAAAGTACTAATACTACACTATAGAAATACTCTGTTACAAGTAAAAGTCCTGCATTGAAAATGTTACTTCAGTAAAAGTATTTAAGTATCATCAGGAAAATTTTACTTAAAGTGTTAAAATTAAAAAGTACTCGATGCAGAAAATTCCTCACATTTTACAAACTGGAAACGTTCCAAACTGTGTTTAATCGGCTTATCATTTCAGCTGTACGTGTAGGCCTATATATTGTTGTGTAGTTAAATTTATAATAAAACATCGGATTTAATAAACTACATGTGTTTTGTGTGCAAAAATCTTAATTTGTAAAGTAACTAGTAGCTAAAGCTGTCAGATTAATGTAGTGGAGTCAAAAGTAAAAAAAATTCCCTCTGAAATGTAGCAGAGTAGAAGTAGAAAGTGGCATGAAAAGTAAAGACTCAAGTAAAGTACAAGTACCTCACATTTGTACTAAAGTACACTACTTGAGTAAATGTACTTAGTTACACTCCACCACTGATGGCATGTACATAGAGTGTAATAAACTACTGACTGGAGAGGCTCCAGAACTCACCTTGGCTTCCAGAATGCACAGGGTTGTTTCAATCTGCTGTATGCGAAGAGATATGTTTGCAAGTTTCTGTAGGAAAGAAGTTTGACAGTTCAGGATATCGTCGAAGTGTTACAGAGGTTGTTTGTGTGGACTAATCAGGACAACAGAATCAAGTCAAAAGATCAAATTATAAGAGTACAAGAAGATGTACAAACCTCTTCACAAACTGTGGAGAAGCGGTTAAGGAACCGGACCGTGTGCACAACAAACTGATTGAGATAGGCAACAACTCTTCTCTGTTGAATAGCAGGGACCTAAGGAAACCCAGACAGATACAGCTATTTGAGGAAGGAACCCAGGATGCGATGTATGTAAATGAAGTTACACATACAACAACGTCTCCACCCTCCTAGTTTACACAGACTAGAAGTGTAACTATGGAATACATGCTGAATGCAAAATAGTTCAACCACAGCTGAGCCGCCTTGTACAAGGTTTTATAGTGGCTAAATACTTTTTGTAAATCATATCAGATCATTTTCCTTCACCCTACTATTATTTGTGCCTGTAGCTAGCTAGCTAGATGTGAAAGGCAGTTTACTATAGGATATGTTTGCTAATGATAATCAAACTGTCGGCTTGTTTCCATTACAGCTTAGTTTACCAAATACCAAATAATAGTATTTGGTAAACTAACGTCACTGTTACTATGTGACTTGTTAAACAGAATGACAACTGTCTTTGAGCACTGTTTTGGCCTGTTTCAGCTAGCTAACGTTCGTAGCTAATATAACGTTATATAGCTAGATAACAGTTACCAACCTTGGTAAGATCGACGCCAGAACCCACAATCGGCAGCCCGTCCTCGTCCATGTTGGGTTTTTAAACTTCCTGCAGATTATAGAGCAGTTTCAGTACTAATGCCAAGTATTTTCACTGCAAAATGACAGGAAAGCAGTGCATAAACCTGCAGTGAAACGTTTCACGTGACTCCGGACTGTGTGATCGTGTCTTGACGTCATGACGTTAGCCAACGGGAATGTTTGATTTGAGCTTTTATTCTGAAGTCTTCAGTCTGTGGAAAACAACAACAACATCCGGTTATGTCTTGTGGCTGCGTTTGACCAAAGATCCAGTAAATACCGTCTCTGGTTTGACATTTGTGATGATTACATTACACAACATTTCATTATGTTTTAAAATAACGTTTAACTCAACAGTGTGTTTCTTACACACAAGACATTTATTAGTGTTATTTTCCAGAGATTTTCTTTAAATGAATTAAGGATCAAGTCACTAAAATATGTCTAAACTTAGATCAGACTTGTATTTTGGGGCTGTAATTAAAGTCAGTGCTGCAGATGTTTTTGTAACATCCAGAATTTGTCCCTTTGCAAATCACCAGCAGTATTAGGACAAATTCTAGATCATTAGTCTTTAAAACCTTTTATATATATAGTGTATTATTATTAGTATTACCTGCAGTGCAAACAGCTGCCAAAACCTAAAGTTGTATGTTAGAGCATCCTTGTTTATACCTGTACATTTCCTGGTATAGATTTACTTTTGTATCCATTAAGGATTAAAGTTTATTCTTGAAGTTATAATTTAACTATAACTATAATTTAGCTTTTCTCAGAGCTTTCAACTGCTTTGTGAACCTTGAGTTAGGGTTGTTTTGTCAAAACTTTAAAAGTTTGTTTAAAAAAACAATATGAATGTAAATTCACGAAGTGTAAGGGCAGTCACAGCAGAGACTTTTATTTTGGAAAGAGGAAACGCTAGAGAAGAGTTGAGGAAACGAATGCTTGCGTACTAACAGCGCATGTTAGCTAAAAATAATTCTAACAACATTATACATTTATTTCGCAACGCTACAGGAAACATATAACTCTAATGGAGGTTATCGGGTCAATAGAGACAATAAACGGTACGTATATTCATAAATTGCTCATGCTATAATTTAAAGCAGGCTAGTAAGACAGTTAGCGGGACCCGTCTATCTATAGGAATCATAACAGTCAGAAGCTGTCAGACTGGAGCTGTTGCATTAGAAATTAACTTGTTATAGTCCGATTCTAAATAATAATGGCATGTAATACAGTTCATTGTTTTCGGAGACCTAAAGCACAGCTGCAGATACCAGGTTGGAAGTCTTAAAACTCCCATTAAATAGGTTTGTCCAGCTATTACACTGGTTCATAGGCTTATGACAGGTTCTGTTGGGGGTATTTTACGCTTAAAATGTAGATTTATCAGTAATTTTGCCAACCTCTGATATTTCCATTGTGAATGAGATTAAAAAAAAAAGATTTCTTATAATAGTTTAAGATAAAGATGAGTTTGTTTGCAAGTGCTCTCTTTCATATAAAGCTCATTGATGCCCTCAGCAGACCATCTTTGACATAACACCTTCATGTTACAGACCCGAGCCTGGCTCTTTCATCTCTTCGCCTCCTGGTGCCCCCACTGCAGCTTCTGTCTGCTGCTATGTGGCAGCTGGCGAAGCAGAAAGATGTGATGAATTATGAGAAGCTTCAGGAGTTTGTATTCATGGTGACAGAGGCATTCCCTGGACTGATCAACCACAGACAGAGAGCCCAGCTCATTCTGGGTCTAAAAGCAAGGGTGAGCAGAAGTTGTGTATTGTAACTATATATGCTAATTTTGCTTTAATAATTTTTTCCAGTAACCATTTGTTGATATTTCAGTTGATTCTGGAGCTTTGCAAAGGCTCGGCTCGGGGTTCTGTTGATTCTCAAGTGATCCAGAGCTATTTGGATAGACTCCCAATAGCCTCTGCAAACACAGATGTAAGTGCATAAAAGGAATACCTTTTTGAAAACAAATAATGATAATCCATAAATGACACAGTCCTTTCTGTGGCAGTACAGGGACGCAGAGGTGAAAACGACAGAGTCCACTTTCATTGCACTTGTTCAGAGCCTGCTGAAAGACCCAGCTGAGAGAGCATATTTCTATCAGGTCAGACGGATTACAAATACTTTCTTAGTCTGAGAATACTCTTAATAAAGTCCTGTAGTAACATTTAATAATATCTTACAGGAGGTGTTCCCAGTGGAATATGGGCCCAAATATGATGCTGCTCTGCACGTGTTATTGTGGGAGCTGCTCTCAAAACTGGTAAAGCTGTTTCCAGTACCAGACTTAAAACAGGTCAGTCTGTCTATCCAGATGTCTCAGGTTGTTTTTCTTCTCCAAAACGTGCACCATTTACCACAAACTGTGATTACAGACTGCAGCCTGGCTCGGCTCGGCTCCTTCTGTGTGGGAGGATTGTGTTCAGTCCTCACCTGAAGACCTGAGCTTAATCTTCCAACACTACAAAAGTTCAGGACTACTGAAAATGCCATGTGAGTAGAGCTAATTATTAGTTAATTGACAGACAATTGCAGTTGCAGTCAATTATCAAGCAAAACATGTCAAACATGCTCTGGTTTAAGCTTCTTAAATGTAAGGATTTTTTTCTTTTTCTTTGTTATATCATCCAGAGTAAAAGAAAACACACTGATTTTCAGTTGTACGATCCAATACTGAGTCTTAAAATTCCAAAATTGATTGTTGGATCTGTGTCTTTTCTCAGAGAATATGTGTAAATATGCACAAAATGTTGTGTGTACACTTGGTCACTTGTTATACATATTAGAGTATTATGTTTTGACCCACAATTCTATAATAGGGAAATGTGTTACAATTTAGCTTACAATTGGCAAAAGTAATATTAGATACAGCACTGTATTTTTAGGTATTGTTAAGTATAGTTTCCAGTAAGTGCCTTTTTAAAAGTACAGTTTTTCCACCAGTGACTCCTTTTTATTTATTTTAATTTTTTTAGGTGGCCCTTCATCCACCATCGGTAGCTGCATCATGTCTGCTTTATCCATTCCTCCCTCGCAAAAAACAAACCTCTCTGTCGGACTGGAATCAATCCACAACTATGCTAATGTGCTAAACCCCGTCACTTTAGTTGGAACGGACCAGTACAGCGTTGTTGCCGTCTACACCGAAGTGGAAGTTGGAGCGTCTGAAGTAGATCAAGAAATGATCGAGTCAGCCGAAGTGCAACTTCAGACTGATTTCTATGAAGAGGAGATAGTCAGCGCTGATAACGCCGGCTGCGAGGAGGCCACCAGCTTGAGAGCAGAAGAAACAAGTGAAACTGTGGATGTGGCCAAAGCTCTGGAGACTCTGACAAAAACGTTTGCACTAAGGAAGGAGAGCCTCGGTCAAGATGTACCGACAGGAAAGAGTAACGATTCGTCCCTTAATGGTGAGCTTGTAAATGCACCAGATGAAGGAAAAACACACCATGGACAGGAAATAAGTGACCCAACTGATGAGAAACGGGGAAACGTCGAAGAGGCAAAGGAGGATTTCCAACCTGAAGGCGTAGAGAGCAATATGGACTCTTGGGCAGATTTGAAGGGTGATCATGAATCCTTTTCTGTCCATGAAGAAATGACAGATGTCCCCAGTGAGGATCCAGTCTCTGGAACTCAACAGTCTCCCAGTTCGGCTAATGTGCGCCGATCCACTCGTCTACAAATGAAGACCCCACCCAGTTGGCAGGAGACGAGTCAAATCCAGAGGTCATTCAGAGAAAGTAGCGAAGAACCAAAAATGTACAAAAACTTATACTGTAATATCATAACTGCTTCCTCTTTTGAGATAGTATTTTTAGTCATTTTTATTTTTTATTTTATATCTCACTCACATTTTGATTAGCAAGAGATTTGCCACATTACATAATAAGAGTAACACAGTAAAAAACACAGTCTGGGAAATACAGTTATGGTAATATTTCTTGTCATGCCCTCCTGTTGGTGAATTAATTTGTTCTGCTGTTTTGAAACTTGAATGATGTCAATTTTTCACATTTTTGTTTCACTCGTGATTTTTGTGCTCTCAAGATATGTGTCCGTTTTTTCCATTAAGAATATTTCTTAAAAGGAATAAGTTGATAATTTGGGGAAATTAATTAATAAGATGAGAAAATCAATACTTTACATACCATTTCCCAAAACACAATTATGAGACAATATATACAATTATTTCCCAAAAAAATGTCAAATCTGCATTTAAACATTTTTATTTTCACCAGGAGCAAAGCTGATGTATCAGTCGCCCCCTCGGTTATAGCCATCAAAGGAATCGACAAAGGTAATAAATAGGTTGACATGAAAAAAGAGAAACATCTTGGACCTTTTCAAAATAAAATCCACATATTTAACCCACGCTTGTGTCTTTTTTTTATTTGCAGGTGATTCGGACGAGATGACCTCCATCATCTTCACTTGCTCACAGTGTCCCTTCCACAACTCGGACGAAAACAGCCCGCCTCACTTCCACATGCAGAGCGTTCACACTGAAGTGTACAGTACTCTCTCAGGAGCCAAATTTACACCGTCTCCTTCCAGCACAGATGAGATTTTTACATCCATTAAACTGTTCCCCAAAAGGAACACGGAAGAGAGCAAAGCAGAACAGTCTGACAATCAAAGCAATGCGCCACAGTCACAAAGCAGACAGAAGGTCCTCGCGTGCGAAACGTGCGGTAAGACGTTCACGCGGTCGTCAGACGTGAGGAGACACCAGCTCACGCACACCGGCGAGCGACCGTTTCATTGCTCGCAGTGTGACCGGACCTTCCAGCACTCGTGGGATCTGGCCAAACATGAGAGCAAACATCACGGCGTGGCCATTTCTTTCTCCTGCGAGCTGTGCGGGAGCTCCTACGCTAACCTCCGCGCGCTGACCGTCCACCATAAGAAGTCTCACTCCGAGGAGAGCCGGCTTCCTCAGATGTGCTCCATCTGCAGCCACAGCTTCGCTACTTCCTCTGAGCTGCACGAGCACAGGAAGTCTCACGTCACCGCCAAACGCTACATCTGCCAGCAGTGCGGCGAGGGCTTCGACTCCCTGCTGGCGCGCTCCCAGCACCGGCAGATGCATCAAGTGAAGAGCCAATTTAAGTGTCCGCATTGTGAGAAGACGTACACTCGGAGATCTGACGTAAAGAGGCATCTATCCACCCACACGGGGGAACGACCTTACCAGTGTAACCAGTGCAGCAAACGGTTCTCGCTCCGCTTTATGCTCATGAAACACCTCCGTGTTCACACAGGTGAGCGGCCGTTCCAGTGCTCCCACTGCCCCAAGAGGTTCACCCTGGTGTCTGTGCTGGCCAGACATGAGAGGATGCACACCGGGGAGAAACCTTTCCTCTGCTCTCAGTGTGGGAAGGGCTTTTTATCGCAGGGAGAGCTTTCGAAACATCACAGGTCCCACGTGGAGGACAGGCCCTACTCCTGCCCTCAGTGTGACAAGCGTTTCAAGAGCAAGAAAACCCAGCAGGAACACATCGTCTCGCACACCGGCGTCCGCCCCTACCCCTGCACCTACTGCGGTAAGGGCTTCACCAAACCGTACGCGCTCACCAGACACAATCTCATCCACACGGGAGAGAGGCCGTTCCCCTGCGGACACTGCGAGAAGTCCTTCCTCACCCTCAGCGAGGCTCAGCTGCACCAGCGTATTCACACGGGGGAGAGGCCGTACCCCTGCGACATCTGCGAGCTCAAGTTCAAGAGCTCGTCGGAGCTGGCGCGACACAAGCGAAGCCATTCGGGGTTGAAGCCGCTGAAGCCGTACTGTGAGCGGTGCATGAAGGCGTTCCCATCCAAGGCCACGCTGAAGAAACACATGGAGAAACACACGGAAGAGGGAGAAGCTGCACAGTCTGTGGACTCTATACAGCCTGAGGAATCAAATCATCAAACGAATAATGTAGATGATCTCAGTAGTTAAATACGTGACATCTTTTTAGGATGCTTGAGTTCAGATAGTTTTGATCAGGAGAGAAACACGAGTCCACAGCTCTTGACTATACTGACTTTACTATCATGTTTGGTTACTGTTGCATCCTTCAACCTTTGAGTCAACTACTCTGAAAGTTCCAAACATTTGGACTTATCAGTCATTTGTAAGTTTTCTCTCTCATCTCCAGTTCTCAAGTTTGCAACACGTAAGTTAAAATGATGTTTTAAGTCATATGCAATTGTTAGTTTGAAATGTAATCCCTTTGACATGCAGAAGGAACTAAACTATTTGACCTCCTAAAGGATTCCATTTATTCAAAGCTGGATGCACTTTGCTTTCCTTCCAGAAGATGGCGACCTAATCTCACACTAGATATTTATTATCTACCACTGAGTTACTTATTACCTATCTCTCCCAGGTAAGGCCCTGGGACATCTTGAGCATTGCACTGTGAAATCCCAGGGCAGGTCTGAATGCAGCCCCTCTCTCAGCGGGTAAGCCTGCCTCGTGCTCACACACTGGCCCCAGGAGACATGAGCCTAACTCCTCCGCTGTTTTCCACCTGACCTCCCAAGATCCCTGTCCAGTCATGTGGAGGGCAAACCAGCCTCAAGCGCTCACTCCCCACTGTTTCTCCCATAGGCTCATCTCACATAGAATACAACGGGAATATGCTCTGACATTCCCCATGAGCCTTTCACAGGAAGGTCCCTGAGATTTCTTTCCATTTTGTAAATCACTGATGGTCAAAGTGCAGTTTGAGGATGTAAACGTACATGAAGGCTTCACAGAAAAAACAAGGAACTGTTTAATTTTGATTCAATAAGATTTCCCTCATTAAACATCCCAAAGAAGACAATGTACTGTATAGGGATGATCATGTTAATCACAGAATCTGTTTCACCATGCTTTTGATACATATACAATTAAATATTGACAACAGCTGAAATCTGACCATGTGGCTCTCTGATTAAATCTTTAAGATCTAGATTTGAAAACATGTTGGGAATCTATAATAAAATAAAACATCATTGCTCATCTCTCTCCTTATGGATTATCCCTTTCAAGCTAAACAAGGAGAGAAACGTCATCCTCTATACTGTCCTCATGGAGACATTGCCCTTGGCAACCAGCTGAGGTCTTTGCATGCGTGGAACAAGTCTTGAAACCCCCAATTACGAGCCCTATTATCACATATAGTGTGTGTGTGTGTGTGTGTGTGTGTGTGTGTGTGTGTGTGTGTGTGTGTGTGTGTGTGTGTGTGCAGCTGCCCTGGGAATTAATTACACACACACACACACACAATACTACCATGAGTGGAAGTAACATTTACTCTCATTACTGTAACAGTGGCTTTGCATTTGAGTAGGCTATTTATTAAAAAAAGGCAATTCAGGTAGATTCAACCATTTTTAATCTATGAAAAATAAAAAGTAGCCTACTTTCCAAATCAGGGCATCGTTTACAAATGGTTGCATCTACCTTAATTACCGTAATTAATCACCGATGTAATGTACCACCCGGCGAGCAAGCTAAGTGAACCAAATCAAACACACCCAAACAAACAGGTGCAGGCTGGGTCTGGCTAACGTGCCGTGCTAACATGTGGATCCTCCAGCAGAGAGCCTCATCCAGCTCGACATGTTTGGAAACTTTGGCACCACAGTGCGACAGCGAGGCCGAGTGGACTGCTTATGTTACGCTCTGAGAATGAACGAGCAGAGAAGTCAAACCTGGAGCAGACTGACGAGAATGGCGTTCAAACCATGGCTGTGTTGAGAGAACAGGTTCAAACAGGTGAGTACAGCAACACGCTATAGCAACGTAGCGCGCGTGCGTGTGTGTTTTTTTTTTTTCTTTTCTTTTCTTTTCTCGTTAATTTATAGTGAGGCTAGCTACAGAGGAATGCGCTTGTATATTTATAATTGATAACCAGTTGTGTGCACAGGCTGCAAAAGTGCCCTCTATGGAAATGGAACTTATTGTTGGTTTGGACCTTTGGGCTCTGTTGTGTGATGATGTTCCACTAGTGTATACTTGACATTTAATAATGCAATTAAGCTTGTAGCCAAAAAGTGTTCTTTAATTTAACAGTATCATGTCTTTATGTAACATTTGAAATAGGCTATATGTCTTTTAAACTAATAGTACAATTTTCTTCTCTTTGCATCCCTGCACTACTACCCCTACTGTACATTCATACACAGACAGCACTCCTGAGCATTCAGTTACTGTACATACAAACACCCAGAAACACACACACACACACACACACACACACACACACACACACACACACACACACACACACACACACACACACACACACACACACACACACACACCAGACACTGCCATCTTAGCAGGACAGAGTAAACAAGCTTTTTGCAGAGGAGTAAAGGCCAGTTCAATGAATTGTATAGGCCTATTGATTGATATTAGGCTACTGCAGATTAATGTTAGAAGTGACATATCTAAGTGTCACTTTTGACATTTACATACGTCAAAAGAGTGTGATTTACACTGTTTCTGCAAAATAAGCACTGAGGGAAAGTCTTGATCCAGATTTAATGGGAGTTACATAATTCCTCAATGTGAGCAATGTGATCCTGTTTCTAAAATGACATCAGGTAAGATCAGGTAATAAAGCACCAATATGCTTTAGCGCTGCTTTTTTTTCTGAAATTTCCAAACAAAGTTACAGTTAGTCAAAGTTAGGCTTTCATAAATCAAAATCCAATGATCAAAAACATCAATGTGAGATTTGAATTGGCACTCAGGATGTTGCAGTCAGGCACACCTCACACTTACAGAATGTTTCAAATATGAATTGCAGGGTGTGTGGGGAAGAGGATCATTACATTAGATGGCATGCGTTACACATGATGGATGGGGTTGAGCGATACTTAATAGGTAAAACCAATCGACAGGTAACAGCAGAGCACTGGAGTGTTGTGTTTAATTAAGTAGCTTACAGTACATTCTGAAATACCAGTTCTGCCCGAGAGGGAGAGAGAGACATACAGAGACAAGAGATAGAAATGTAAAAGAAGCCATGTTGTTGCATTTTTGGGGGTATGCTTCGCTGCAGATTTTGACGGCATGGGTTTGTTTAGCTAAAAGGCTGCGATTCTAAGCCTTCTGTGGGATTTTGAGGTCTTCCATGTTTCTGAAGTGTAAATAAACACCACCGACTCTGTAGCATGGTGATACAGACCCCCAATGTCCAGAAGCCAAGACGCAAACAAGAACAATACATCATCCTCGTCTGACTCCCAAAAGGAAATCTCTCTTTCTCTAATCTCTTTTGTCTTTCTGTTTCATGCTCTCCTTTTCTCTCTACTTCGACACACACATCCTGGACATACCTGTCTGTAGGGTGTGTGGTAGATTACCTTGAAATCTGGCTCCGTAACAATACAGTGTGTTTCTCTTTTATGAAAGACTGGCCTAAATACTAGGTTGAATGACCAACCCAATTTCAGGGCATGTTGTTTATAGTCTGTATCCCCAATGTTCCACTTCTGGGATTGTTTCTTTGCCGCCGGAAATTCCGCCGGATTTCACTCTTTTCGGCTGGATGTCCGTTACTTTTAGCTTTCTTTGTGTTGGAATTTTAAACTGGTGGATTTCTGAGGACTGTGATTGACTGCTCCTCAGATCTCTGCAGGGTAAATCCAGACCGCTAGCTAGACTATCTGTCCAATCTGAGTTTTCTGTTGCACAACTAAAACAACCTTTGAACGTACACGTTCCACCAAAACAAGTTCCTTCCCGAGGCTATTTTGCCGCGCCGTGGCACTGCCCCGCGCTTAGCGCCGCCCAAGATGATTGTGATTGGTTTAAAGAAATGCCAATTAACCAGAGCATGTTTTTCTCCCATCCCGGAATGCTGTGTGGACTAGCCATACCCTCCTCCGCAGCACTGTAGAGGAAGGTCTGGCAAAGTGAGACTATGTTGTTTAGGTAAGGTAGGCCTTAAAAGAAATTGGTCAATTCACCAATTGACACATCCGGCTCTATTGTAGGTCTACAGAGGGACAATAAGTTAGATTTTTCCTGCCCAATAGTGCAAAATGAAATTCATGTGTCTCCATTGTTATATAGACCGACACCAATGTGATCTTTCAACAGAAACGGCAAATAACACCCTTTCTTTGCTTTGTGTTTTATTTCAACAAATCTCCTGATTCCTTTTTAGTTCTGATTGTCTCTTCCTCAAAGCCCAGCATTCTCAATCTAAACCTTTCTGTCATTGCTACTGTGATACCCTTCATCCACTGAGAGGTGACTCAGACAGTAGAATGTGTGTCATCAGGCAGCTAGATTTCCCCATGTGTCTAGCAATGAAATCTCTGACAGAGAGTCATAGCTCGGTTTGATTATGATTATGTATCTGACCTTATTCGGGTTAATATAAAAAAAGAGCAACTTTTGTCTTAAAGACGTTGCAGAACTGTCAGTGAGTCATACAACTATCACCATGAAAAATGTGATTCAAGTGCAGAAGTCAGTGTTCTTCAAAAATAATGAATAGAATTAATAATGAATCGCTTTCCCTACGCAACGGCTGGCATTGACTACACTCATTTGTCGTGAATGTACTTGCCTGTCATGAATGGCACCCTGAATTATGGTTGTAATTGTTATATCTAAATGTTTGCACTATTTTGAATTATATCAGTCATTACATAATCTTAGCATGGCACTGATACATCTACCTGATCTGTGTTCTTTATATATTACTACAAGCCCTTCATATTCAATACTACTATGTTGTCATCTAAAAAATCAACTATAGTCTCACTGTTTTGTACTATGTGTTGCCCTGCGGATGATTTTGCGTCATCTTATGTCCATGTTTCCTGACATCCGTGTTGTGACAATAAGTAATTCTGCTATTAACATGACCTTTTAAATTATTACATTTTAGTCTATTATTGACATATTAAAGGTCCCCTATTTTTTGATTATAAAGCAGGTCGATGTGCTATATAAATACTGTACTGTGAAATGCACACAGCCCGTTTTTCAGAAGTGGTGCCTTTAAACGAGCCGTCAAGACTTCTGTACAGTTGTGATGTCACAACTATACTATGTATGGGTAGAAAGTGGAAAGCTACAATGCCATTACAGTTATTAGTTATTAGCAATGATGGTGCAGAGACGCTGAGAGCGCAGATGCGGAAGACCCGGAAACGTTGACCAATCGGAGCAGACTGTGCTTTTTCGAGAGGGGGGCTTAAAGAGACAGGCGCTTAAACGGAGCATTTAGACAGACAGGGATATTTAGACACAGTATGAGGAAAATGTGTTTTTTGAACATTAAACCATGTAAACCTTCTAGTAGAAACCCAAATACAAGTGTGAACCTAAAAAAATTAGCATGATATGGATTTATTAAGACATTTTTTGCATCCCTCTTTTTCCCTTCCTAAATTGAGTTGTTGAATTTGGTTACACTTTAACCCTTCCTATTTACCATACACAAGCACTATGTATACAATCAATATTAAACACTTTAATTTGTTTGTAAGCAGACATAAATATTGTATAGTGTGTATTATTGTATTTTGCAACTATAACTCTTCCTATGAAGCATCAAACACTAATATCTAAACACATTTATTAACTGTTCAAACATCTAGTTAATGTTCTGTACATGTGTATAAAATTAAAAAACATCATCAGATGCTGTCGGCAACCCAGATGAGAAGTCCTAAAGGTTGTTATGGATGTAATCAGCATGTTAACAGATCCATTTTTATGACAACAGAGGGTACGCGATGCATTCATGAAGAACGTGTACCGGTAATATGGTTGAAAAAAAGTTCTGTAAGTGGACCTTGAGTTGGGATCGTTTTGTCAAAGTGGCATTTCTTTAGTATTTCTTTTATGACGATGTGACACTGCTTACATGTGATGTGAAATATGCTTAAAATAGATCTGATCCAATTTCATTTTAGCACTCCCGTACGTGAAGGAAATGTTCCCATCATGCAGTGTGTTCCTCAGAGGACTCCTTTATGAATTAACGAGGGCATGAAAAGCGAGAGTAACCCATCATTGCAACATAATAAATTGCTCGTTAAAGCTAATTCTCATTCAACAGATATTGATTTGGTCTGAGTAAAACTGTAATTACATCGTATTACTTCCACTGTGATGGACTGTGGGGTGGCAGACTTGGCTCTGCTAACCTCTTCTCATGCTGCCACTGCCAAGCTATGGTGATTGAGCTATATATCATGTTAGCTATCTGGCTTGATTTCAAGGTGTACACATGCACTGTAAAATACTGCAGTAAAAACGTGCCGTGATAAGCTCTTTGTTAGCAAAGGGAAATAAAATCTGGCTGTCCAAACAAACCTTAAACTTAGTTCAGACCTCTTAGCTTTTAGTACAGAAGCAGTTTTCATTTCCTCTCCTATTGTTTTATTTGCTTTGTAATTTGTCTCAGAAGTGGGCTGATTCACTGTAAGAACACACGGAGAGGCAGACAATAGACCACCAAATACTTTTTTTGTGATTCTGGCATCTTCATCGTCAAGGCTTTTTTTTTGAGAGCGAGAGAGGGAGAGGCGCTCCAGTGAATGGATCTCTAAGCACAGGGTTGTTCTTTCACTCTGAATCAGATCCAAAAAAAAACACTGTTCTGCTCAAAATCTCAAAAGGCTAACACTTCTTTGAAACCCTTTTTTGCGAAAACTAAATCAAAGAAGATGGAGCTGTTGTCTTTGCTCGATCCAGCTATCAAGCACTGTCAAATGTCATCAGCTTAAACACAAACATGTTGTTTACCTTTATTGGTACAGAGATTGGAAGTCCTCACATACCTACTGGCTTGCTGCTCTTCTCTTCTTTTTATAACTCAGTGCAATCTCTCATTGAGGATTGGATCTTTGAGCATCCACTACAGCACGTGCTATTAAACGTGGTGGTAGGTCGTTGTGTGGACTATTTCTTGGCTTGCTGCAGAGCTTTTGTGGCGCTGGTTGGCCATATGGTCAAAATCTTCTATTCTGATATAGGTCATTTCATATCTCAATAATGCTATACGTCACGATATAGCATGTTTTTGGTAATTCAATAAATAATCTATACTCTATACTTCACATACTAAAATATAAGAACTTTAGTGCAAAATAAACATGTTTCACAACGTGCAACGATCAGAACGTCCAGTGTTGTCCAAATGACACAAATATAACCGTTCGGTGGCTGTTTTTTTGACATTGCGACAGAAACGTTCTGGAAAAATACATAAAAAATGTTTAGATTATATTTGGGGGCTTTTATTTCCTTTAATTTATATATATATATATATATATATATATATATATATATATATATATATATATATATATATATATATATATATATATGACAGATTAAGACCAGAAAGTGGGAGAGGGTGAATGACACGCAGCAAAGTGAACCTGCAGCCGCTGCGGCAAGGACTGAGCCTCTGTACATGGGACGCCTGCTCAACCAGGTGAGCAAACCAGGCGCTCCTACGATAGACACTTAAATATTGTTTTGATGATGTATATCGTCATACGCCAACCCCTAGCTGGTCGGTTGAATTTTGTTACCGTTGGTTCGATCCAGGCTAGCTGTTTCCCAATTTTTTTTCCATTTCATCAAAGAAAATAAGCATATATCCAAAATGTTGAAGTTTTTCTTTAGAGCAGCATAGGTGGTTTTGCATGCTGCTCTGTAAAATCCTGCACACTATAATTGACCCTACCAGTGGAGATCACCTGTTACCAACCTCAAATTTCAGCCATCTCCAAACTTTGCAGATCTCTTTTTCTTCTGAAGACATCATATCCAGGGTGCAATTTGTGAAAAAAAAGCAGAGAGATGTTTTTTGATAATGCACCACAAAACAAAACGTGCAAGAATTAGTGCTCATATTATGCTCATTTTCAGGTTCATACTTGTATTTAGAGGTTGTACCAGAATAGGTTTACATGGTTTAATTTTCAAAAAACACCATATTTATGTAGTACTGCACATTGCTGCAGCTCCTCTTTTCACCCAGTGTGTTGAGCTCTCTGTTTTAGCTACAGAGTGAGGCATCTCACTTCTGTACCATCTTTGTTGGGAGTCACACATGCGCAGTACCTACTGTAGGTCATCACTACTACCCATCACTACTACCCAGTCAGAAGCAGAGTATGAGGGCGTGCCATGCTAGTAGCTAGGCGAGCATTATAATGTGTGTTACAAAGTGACCACGTTCGTCACGGAAGTAAAGGCTGGACTACAACAGAGCTGTTTGGAGCAGTTTGTGAACAGTGTTTTCTGTTGGAGATTAACACATTAATTGATGATCAACTGAATTATTTCCTGGATTTTGTATCACAGTCCCTAAATGTATGTAGAAATGTGTGTGTGTGTGTGTGTGTGTGTACACACACATACACACACACACACACACACACACACACACACACACACACACACACACACACACACACACACACACACACACACACACACACACACACTCTCTCTCTCTCTTTTCAAACTAAAGTTACACCCTTGGTTCTATGGCACTATAGGCTGTTCACATTACAATGCTTTATTTAGTTTGAAATACTTCTATTTTAGGTATATAATATATGGTCTCTTGGTGAAGTAGCATTGATCACTTTGAGGGGGGGGGGATACATTTTGTAATTCAGCAGAGGCAGGGATATGTAGACCAGAAAGGGGGTAATCCATGATCACATCTTCTGTTGTGCGCCCCGTCTTTGCATTCCTCTCAGTTGACACAGGCTCCACATATTGCTGGACAGCTTGTAGAGAAACCTGCCTGATGGGCTGGCGTGGCAGGGATACAGCTGTGATGAGAGTCTGATGGTTGATCGACTGTGGCACTTTATTACCCAAAAGGGCGTGTTCAGCTCATCTAAGTGTGCTCAATCAATGTAAATCTGTCCGGCCAGGGAATTTATGTCCGCCGTGATGAAGTGCTTTGCTTTACTGTGCTGCATTAATTTGACGGGGCTGCGATGCAGTCAGTGACACCATTTTCACTCGTTGCCAAGAAAAAAAGTGAGACATAAGTCATACAAATCCACTATAATTTGTTCAGTCCTTCTGTGTCTATTTTTTAGAACTCTGAGTTATTTGTGTGTCCTAACATTACAGTATTCTTTTTTTTTTTTTTTTTTTTTTTGCCCAACATTTGTTGAATTCATGTCTAACGTTGTGTCAGTTCATCACACCCACCACAGTGCTGTGCCAGTGTACTCCTCTTTTGAAAAAGCCGGCTGACCAAAATGCTTAAGCTGAGAACCAGTTGCTAGGAGACACCACCTCCCTGCCCAGCGGATGTCTGGGTAGCCCATTGTAAAAGTGTGTGTGCTGGAGAGAGAGTGAGTGAAAGAGAGAGTTTTACTCTGAATTTGAGTAACAATAAAATGGCCTTGGCTGATTTACATTTACTACTTACTGTGTACCACTTATTGTATTAATATTTTATCGCTAAATTGCAGTTTTATAAATGGATACAAACGCAGGTAAAATATTATATCGGTCTCACAGGAGTTACTATTGGTTGTGTGACACATTTAGCTTCAAACACTACCCTTTTCTTCATTTGTAAAAAAAAGAAATTAAAAAAATAATCCGTTGCAATGCAAGCAAGGCATCCAAAATAGGTAGATGTTTTTTTCTGGAAGTTTGATTTCTGCTCGGCTGATCTGGTGGTGAAGAAACAAACCCTAACCAGGAAGTAAGAACCCAAAACTCGTGGTGTATACACGAACAATGTGCACAAGCTGACTTCACTGCCTTGTTGGATATCATTCAAGAGACTTTTCAGTAACTTCGACTTTGGTTTCTTGGTAAATCAAGAAAATCTAACCGGTATTAAATAAATTTTACTCTCATGGAAGAGGGAGGCCAGCCGTTTTCTTGTTTTATTATGAACTGGCGATTCATCTTGCAACAGATCTCCCAAATGCAGCCTGCATGGTAACACAATATACAGAGAGAGAGGTACGGGCAGACACAGTACAATTTGGAGGTACTTTACTTGAGTAATTCCATTTTATGTTACTTTACACTCCACTACATTTCAGAGGGAAATACTGTACTTTTTACTCCGCTACATTTATTCGATTACTGTTGTTCGTTTACATATTGAATTTATTATATATTAATAATATAACAATAATTATTGATTAACTACCCAGCAGTGTATAAAGTAATTCAAATTAGCCCCACATTTACCAACTGCAACATTCAAGTGATAACATGCATTGATCTAGCAATAATTATAATCCCATGATATAATTTACGTTATTGTAAAATGGGCCATTCTGCATGATTGCTATTACTTTTGGTACTTTTAAGCGTATTTTGACGCTAATATTTTTACTTAAGTAACATTTTGAATGCATGACTTTTACTTGCATAGTATTCTGTGGTATTGCTGCTTTTACTTCAGTAAACTCCCAGCTGTGGTGACCCTGCCCTTGTGTGTATATCACTGAATTGAACCTGATTATTTCAAACGCTCCGAAGAAGGCTATGTGCCGAAACACGTCAGTGTTGATTTTATTGTGATGCGAGCCTAATTAAATAAGTGAAATGAGAGTATTTTGTCCTCCGTAACTTGGGAACTTGAGACGTGCCAACTTTTTCTTCACTTTTTAAATGATGTGATACTTCTTCCATTATTATGGGTTTACTTGGTTAAGGTGAAGGGAAGATTGTTATCAAACAACATAGGACATAATATGTTTGAATAGCTCACCACTGAATGATTTGTTAATAGAAGTATTTACCATGATATGTCAAAGCTGCATTGAGAAAGTGTACAATTCTCCTTATTTAGCTTCTGTGCGTGCGTGTTATCAGTACTCAAACTTGGCAGTGTTGTTCACCGTTGTCTTCATAAAGTCACACATGCATCTCTTGTGACTTTTTTCTGCCTGTTGAACTTGATCCTTATCCCTTTTGCATCTCTGTGTTTGTGTGTGTGCGTTTGGTTTCTTCTGTTGCCATGCTGCGCTGTGAGAGTTGGGTTACTCTAACAAATGGTCTCTGCTGGATTAACTACAGTAAAAGCTTTTCCTGCAGTTTGCGTGGTCTGAAGTCAACTTGCCCAAAGAGTACACATGGGTAGGAGGAGATGCAGAAGTGTGTGTGGGCTGCTGTTGTCGTCATATACTGTATGTGACCTCCTGATTCAATCTTACACTACAAAGAACCTGATGTTTCCGATCAGCGCACTTCCTCTCTGGCTTTCAGGTCATTAAACTGAAATGTTTTGCTTTTCTCAACCACAATTATATTTCTGTGTGGGGCTCACAGTGCAGATCAAATGACATCAAACCACATATCAGAGTGAAACAAGACAATTGTCTGCGGTAGAGGTCATATTTATTTCCACTGTATTCCCACTGCAGCCCCTTATCTTCATTACATTGACAGGCGACGGGGGGTTGAATCGTCTGTTACTTAGACGAGACACAGCAGAGAGTATTTATGAAATATGTTTGTGATGTAGTGGTCTCAGCTCATAAAAGCCAGAGAGCACCATTATCTAACACACACACACACCTCATAACAGAGATAAAATCACTGTCTCTATGGTGAAGCTCACAGCGACAAAAACACTGATTACACCCAGTCGAAGTTATCCAGCTCACCTTAATTATCAATTAATCAGAACTACATTTTGCCTTCGGGTTTGTTGTCTTCCTGTCAAACTGACAAGCCTGATGTGTTCATAAACTATAATAAGACAGGTTAAGGTTGGCACATTTGCAGAGTATTTATTTTTTAAAGCTGCTATAATCTATTTTTATTAACAATGAATCAAATGAATCAAAATGTAGGATGGGAGGTAGTAGTAGTAGTAGTAATACGAGTTCCCCTGACGTCCTTTTTTTTGGCATCTTTTAGCTCATTGTTTTGATTAATGACCCACAACTTAAAGGAACACGCCGACTTATTGTGACATTAGCTTATTCACCGTAACCCCGACAGTTAGAAAAGTCGATACATACCCTTCTCATCTCCGTGCGTGTCGTAACTCTGTCTGACGGCTCCACCGTTAGCTTAGCCTAGCACAGATCCTGGAGGTGGAAGCAGTGCTACTTGGGCAGAGTGATATGCTTGCAGCTCTGAGCAGAGCTGCAAGCATATCACTCCGCCCAATTAGCGCTCAGCAGAGCTGCAAGCATATCACTCCGCCCAAGTAGCGCTCAACAGAGCTGCAAGCATATCACTCCGCCCAATTAGCGCTCAGCAGAGCTGCAAGCATATCACTCCGCCCAAGTAGCGCTCAACAGAGCTGCAAGCATATCACTCCGCCCAAGTAGCGCTCAGCAGAGCTGCAAGCATATCACTCCGCCCAAGTAGCGCTCAGCAGAGCTGCAAGCATATTACTCCGCCCAAGTAGCACTGCTTCCCTTTCTGAGAATATAGTTCCCAGTTGATATACGGTTAGAAGATGGCTGTGTCTCATGTGACGTTATTTGTACACGCTGTGACTATACAAATCACAACATGTAAATGGGAACATGTTGCCATTATTTTGTCACTTATTTGGAGCAGTAGGCTAGTTGGAGCCGGTTACCTCCTGGATCTGTGCTAGGCTAAGCTAACGGTGGAGCCGTCAGACAGTTATGACACGCACGGAGATGAGAAGGGTATGTATCGACTTGTCTAACTGTCGGGGTTACGGTGAATGAGCTAATGTCCCAATAAGTCGGCGTGTTCCTTTTTAAAGGCAGAAACAGAGTGTGTCACCTAAAAAATCGTAACGCAACGCCAGCGTGAGCTGCAGTCTGATTGTTGTCGCTTGGGGCGCTGTAGCATGGAACAACCCGAGAAAGCGGACCCCCTACTGGTTGTTTTCACTTCCGCTCACAACAACCGCGGCTGACCAGTTTGACGAAGCTTTAGCAGGATTTAATGCCTAATGTCTTTCGTTTTTCCTTCTGCTCAGTAAGTAGAGCGGTAAACATTCTAGGGATCGACCGATACTGGTTTTTCAAGGCCGATACCGATTATTAGCATAGGTAAGGAAACCGATAACCGATATTTGGAACCGATATGCATTTACAGTGAAAATGAAAATCTTTAAGTCCAAAATTAACATTTTGGAATGTTATAAATCCCAACACAAAACTCTGTTTTAAATGCTTTAAGCAATAATTTATTAAATTAGAAACTTTCAACATAATACCCAGTAAAAGATGGTTAGATAGTGTTGTGGGTGGGACATTAAGTCTGACTCAGTGAGTGAAACCGAAGCAGAGGGTTATCAGGCAAATAAAACGCCAATACTGATAATCTGCAAACTGCCAAAAAACTGCCCGATAATCAGTCTATCCCTAAAGGCTCTAACACACCAATCCGACGGCTGACCGTCAGCAGAAAAGCAGTCTTCTCTCAAAAAAGTGCCTCAGAACACACCGAAGCGACGCCGACTTGAGCGTACGTTCTGCGCGTGCACGAGACGTAATACGTCTCCATAACAGCAGGCGGCGCTAATCTGTATTGTCGCCAAAAAAATGACAGAACATCTCTGTAGACGTAGTAAACGCAGAGCACACTGTCGTCAGTCATGGTTTTCATCAGAGAGTGTTGATAGTAGTCAAGAAGGATTGTTGTTGTCATTACTCACTGAACGGAAGAAAATACGATGGCTAGTAATAAGAAGATACTGGCGTTGTCAGCTTTAACAAGTCAAATCGGCCAAAATGGATGCTGATGGCTCCTCCGACTGACAACGGCACGGAACACACCGAACAGACTCGAGTCACCGACCTCACCAGACTGTCCGACGGCCGATAATCGGGTTGGTGTGTAAGAACCTTAACACATTACTACACAGGTATTTGGTTATTACTGTAGTCATAGAAACACTCTGTTTTATCTCTATATCGCCTCCTGAATTGCCCCCTTGAGACTGACATTTGTAACCCCCACAGGTGTGTCAGAGCGCATGTTGAGTATGTTCACCGGGCCAGCTGGGCCAGGCGTTGTCGTTTGCGTACTTGCATGGACAATGTTTCTGCCCTAACTGTTTTGGTTCACTCTCACTGCTCTCATCATCGTTTCCAGCCACTTCAGGCATCAAAAGCTCTAAAAGCCTACTGTACGCTGCCCAGCACCTGATGGCAGACAAGCAAAGTTGGCGCCGAGCTGGGGAACATAGTGGAGCATTTCAATCAATGGGATTGAGTAATGAAATATTTTTGTATATTCAGTCCTCCTTTGCCTGCACCAGAGATTAAACCGTTTCATTGCATTTGTGTAAAACTGGGTGTGATCCAACCGAGAGCTCATTCCTAATTCCTGTTTTGTCACATCTCTCCAATTCTTTCTGCCTTCCTCTGAGCCTACGGAGATTAAAGCCTACTTTCTCACGGTGACCCCGTGTGCTGCTGACTCACTCTTTCACAGCGCCTCTTTGTTACTAAATCGCCACTTTCTGCACATAGAAAATGGGACTTTAAACTGAAAGTTTGCCAGATTAGTTAACAAAATAGTGCAGTTAAGAATCAAGTTAAACTCTTGACGCATTGCTAGCATTTCTAATCTACGGAAGCCGAGAACGGCCATGGCTTTTTTTTTTATTTTATTATCTGGTGATAACGACTTATTAATTCGTTATCTCGATATAACAAAGTTTGTTTTCTCGAGATTTTTTTTGTTTTCTCGATTTTATTTATTTATTTATTTTTTTTTAATGGATTTTTTTTTTTATTTTTTTTTTTTTTTGGCCTAAGACACCCTTCCATTTATCCCGGGAAAAAAAAAAAGTATATCTCCGGCCTAACACTTAAAAACCTAAGAGCTATCACATAACTGGCCAAACAGCTGTCACGGGTAGGGGATACGATATTCTTAATCTGATAGTTGACATAATGGAACAAGTCATCTACAGAAAAGAGACGAGAATACATTTTGGAGAGAAAAGGGAGCGCTTTTCTTCTTGCCATCCTCTATTGATTCTCCTCCTTCCTGTGAGGAAGGCCTGACCAGAACGTAGTCATGAATAAATCATGGGGCAGCAAAGCATGAAAGAAAAATTGAAATGAGGACCCAAATGTTTAAAGGTGAACAGACAGCGCAAGATCTGCTAACTTCTTTGTCTACGGTTCACACTCAGAAAGACTTTCCCAGAAGGCTGGTGCAGGTTTTTTCTCCCTGATTCAATGGGATCACCTGGCCAGATCTGTCTCGGGGGGGTTGATTGAGCACAGTTGCCTTTTTTTTTTAAAGGTTTGTTCTGAGGCAATCCCACAAGGCGTGTATGATTGTGCTCAACAGGCTTCACTGGGATCTTCGCTGTGGGGCCAGAGTACGCCGGTGGGTTATTGACATTCAACTTGGCCACTGCAGCTGACCTTTGCTTCTCCATACGTTATCCTGCTGTTAATGAGGAGGAAGTCGATTTCATCCCATTCCCAGAGCTAGGTGTTTTAAATAGGAGAGCATGCGACTCATGGATAACGTTGGCCAGAAAGCATGAACTACAGCCAGTGGTTTGGATCAGTGCACGCTCGGGGGGTCTCTGTCAGCCAGAACAGGGGCCCAAGAGGTTTGATAGTTAACGTCCAAAAACGTGTAAAAGAAATTGTATCAGTATCCAATCATATATGTAGTCTGGTCACTGTGGGACTGTAAATCCGCTGGAATGAGCCTGACCTTCTACCTCTGAAGGAGATGTCTTTGAAATCCATGTTGTCTTGAGGATTCAGCGCTAAGCCCTCAATTTGAAATTGCAAATCCATCGTTGGCAATCATAACATTGAAAGCTGTCGGCAATTATTCAAATGGCAGCATTCTGGTTTCTAATTCGCTTTTAAAAAAGCAGAAGAGCCAGATTAGCTATTTCCCTCTACTTACAGTCCTTATGCTAAGCTAAGCAAACTGCCTTCTGACTACATTGTAGCTCTATGTATACTTAACGCACAGAGTGGTATTGATATTCTCATGTAACCCACGGCAAAAACAAAGCAAATAAGCATATTTCCCAAAATGTCTACTTTAAGACGGACCGTTAATTATTTGTTAATGAAATTGTCTTTTTGTGTATCTTCAAAGCAGCCATATTATAATAGACTGTAGCCTCTTTAAAGCAAAACTAAAGCTTTCTCTTAAAATGCCTGCTCCGGCCCCTTCCACATTGTCCTTCGTATACCCACCTCTCCATTTAATCACACAGGTGAGAGGCAAAGGGAGGACAATAGTGTATTCTGTGGTAGGGAGACTAAATCAAATGCAGCAAACTGAGAGTGTTGATACAGAGGCACACAAGCAGTCTCAAAACTAAGTGGTTACATTTATGTGTGTCTTATGGCATATCATGTCCACGGCATGCAATATTAAATTGGTTGAATGCATCTGGGCTCTTTGAATGAACGTATCGAATGTAGGGCTGTGCAATATAGCCATATTATATCAATATATGAGGTTAGATATTGTCTTAAATTTTGGATAGTGTTGGTTTTAAAGGCTGCATTACAGTAAAGTGATGTAATTTTCTGAACTTCCCAGACTGTTCTATTATTTGCCTTTACCCGCTTAGTCAATATATCCATGATACTGATTATTATTTATTTAGCCCTACAATATCGCCGCAATATAGATAACGAGGTATTTGGTCAAAAATATTGTGATATTTGATTTTCTCCATATCGCCCAGCTCTAATCAGATGCAGGCTGCTGTCACGGTAATCCTCTCCTTAATTGCATCTATCCTCTGAGTTATTGAACCCATTGGGTCAGTGGTTTGTGTTGTGGTTTGCCATTATGCTGTCGGATATGTTCAATGTTCATAAGCATGGCTTGAACTAAGGTTTAGACCACCCACAGCTATGTTCGAATGATGCATTTTGGAGTAACCTATCTGTTTGAAAATGTTTAAAATCACACGGTTGTTTCTAGGCGATAATGATGGGAATTGTGACTCAAAGGCAATTTCTCTTATTGAATCAAACTCAGAAATTCTACCGTGGAGCCGGGCCAGGCTGATGGCAAAGGGACACTGGGGTTTACTGGGAAGGGACTGATAGCTAGAGTCCTAGGCAGTAATCTGAGCCCAGGGTATCTGTCAGATTCTTGGCACAGACGGCAAGGAGAGATTCAGAGGCGGCTGGGGAGAGAGAATCACAGTTGTTGGCCTGACAGTAATGGGGGGGGGGGGGGGTAATGGAGAATTTAAACATGTATTACCTGCATGCACAGACATCCACTATGAATGCATGTGATTTTACCAGATTTATTAAAAGGAAAATATTTATTAGCATCTTTAAAACGTAACATGTCTTGTGTCTCTTTTTGTATAAAGGTCATATAAAGTATTTGTGGTTATTCCTTCTGTCTAGAACTGAGGCAGCAGTGTCGAGCAATCAGTGTTCAGATTGTTTTTTCTCCCTGCACACCTTGTTCAGGAGATTTCATCGAATGGCCTTCATCAACAGATCTAGTTTGCCCAGTTGCCATGGTTTTGTAAATGTTTACCATGTTGTGTGAAGAGAAATTCCTTCTTGACCTTGCAGTTGAGTTATTCACAATCAAATTAGCGTGTTTTTTCTGAGCACTTTAATTCTGTTTCCGAGGATGAAAGATTTAACGATTTGAAGTGTGTGGGCCTTGGGACCTGCATGGCATTATTTTATTGATAACTTATTACTTTTTTAATAAGATTTCATTTTTATTTTTCAATATATGCAACATACTCTTACCACAACTATATATATATATATATATATATGTGTATGTATGTGTGTGTGTATATATATATATATATATATATGTATGTATGTATGTATGTATATATATATATATATATATATATATATATATATATATATATATATATATATATATATATGTGTATATATATATATATATATATATGTGTATATATATATATGTGTATATATATATATATATGTGTGTATATATATATATATATGTGTGTATATATATATATATATGTGTGTATATATATATATATATATATATATATATATATATATATATATATATATATATATATATATATGTATGTATATGTATGTATGTATGTATGTATGTATGTATGTATGTATGTATGTATGTATGTATGTATGTGTGTGTGTGTGTGTGTGTGTGTGTGTGTGTGTGTGTGTGTGTGTGTGTGTGTGTGTGTATATGTATAATCCACTCACCTATCCATAGTCCACACATGTAGATACATTACATTACCACTTGGGTGAACTGACCCTTTTAAGAACTCTCAAACCCAAATGTAACAAAATTGAATAATTGGTGTGATTTTCACCCGGATGTCTTCATTGCCGTTACAAGCCAAACATCCATAAGCGCTGACTTGCTTGTTTGCTTACTGCCACTGCTGATCACCGTCCGCAGAGATATCTCTTGATTACATGTCGACAGCAGTTTTGTATGCATGCATGTACTGAGTCACAGATCGTACAGGAGCTTCAGTCTCATTTCATGCCTCAAGGCTTTGGCTAATTAGCCTTTCTGTTTAATGCCTTTCTTTTCCACTCTCCAGAAGACTTAATCAGCCTGCCTGGGCGTGTTATTTATACATCGTCTGAGAGTACTAAACATAAAGTGTCCAGTGTGGCTGATGCTGGAGGAGGGATGTACTTTTTAGGTCCATTGGAGGGAAATGGAAGTTCCTTGGCAGCGGATTCGAGGAATGCTTCTCTGGCGTTGTGGATGAGCTCATTAATTAATTCAGTGATTCACTCACCACTCCATCCTTGTTTTTTTCTTCTTTATTTTTCTTTATTTTCTTCTTCCTCTGATGCTTTTGCCCAGCTCATTTTGAATGTTTTGATGTTATTGACCCTCCTTAATTATTAAAACTATTTGCACAGTTCCTCAGGACGAGGAGAGGTTCAGCAACGAGAAGCTTCTCATTAAAACTTTGCACCTCTTTTCCCTCAAGCAGCACTCTTGCTCACATAGGTACATAGGTAATCACCTCGCTGCAGGCTCCATTTTCTGTTTGTAGTATCCAAACGGTGCTCCATCCAGGTATTTAACCCCAGCTAATTACAGCCTCAACTGTAGCCACATCTCTTATTCCATTAATAAACTCCAGAGATTCTCCACTGTATCATTTTCAGCCGGGGAACCATGCTGCGTCAAAACCTCTCAAAGGTCTCAGAGGAAGAAGCCAGAGCTTCTTCCCCCGCACCAGCCTAAATTACCAGTCTAGCACTGGTGAGATTTTGCTGGTTTCCAGTCCCTCGGGACCTTTTGTGTGCATCCTGCCCTTGCTACCGCTTGAATTATTTATGTCTGTTGCCTATCTGGCCTCTCAGCCGGCCGAAGACACTTTGCCTTTGAAATAGAGAGCACACAACATTCAGGAGCAAATAAAGCATTGTTCAGAAGACAGTAGGATGAGGCCACTTAGGCATTTCATACATGCCATCTGTTGAAAAAGTCATTTCCTGTCCGTTAGGGATAAACAATCAGGCAGTTTAAGCAGTCTTGAGAAAACTTAATAGCGGTGTATATTGTTTATTGTTAAAAGACAATCATGGAGACAATTCTTAGAAGTAGCGTGTTGTAGATTGCATTTTAATTGCTTTGAGATTAAAAATAAATATTTCCTGTTACTGAAAAGATATAATGTGTCTTTTGTGGATAGCTGCATATTCCCTCACTGCATATTCCCATGATAAACCAGACAGGTGGTCCATCATTCCTCCGAAACATAAAGGCATCACTGCAGGTGAGAGTACAAGGCCCCTTTGACATTGGCTTCATAAAACCTTTATGGGGACGCCATCAATCTGCTGTCGCCTGGAGAGAGCGCGGTAAGACCTTGAGGAGAGGCCCTTCTTCACGGAGAGACCCTGCGGTCTTGTTTATCCCACATAACAAGATTCATTGCATGTGGAAGATGTCAGACATGATGCGACAAGCTGGGTGTCTGTGGCACCGATTTCTAGATGGGGAAGAGGACTGGGCAGATGGACCGACAGACACAGTGATGTACAAAAACACCAAGAGGGACTGAGATGAGAATGACATATAGTGAAAGTCCTAGGCATTATTTGAATCCAGGATTGTTATAAGTATCCTAAGACAAGGTATTAACCACATGTATTAATGTTTTTTTTATTGCATTAAAATGTTTATTAGTTACATATTACTCTTCTTGCACTTACGTCAAAGGTAATGTGCAGAAATAAACAAGCAGTGGAAGGTGCATGCAAGAAAATATAATCGATGGAAAGCATTCAATTGTAAATCTGTGTGTATATACTGTGTGTGTATATGTGTATATACTGTGTGTGTATATGTGTGTGTGTTTATATATATATATATATATATATATATATATATATATATATATATATATATATATATATATATATACATACACACTGTATAATATACACACTGTATATACTGTGTATATATAGTTGTGATGTCACAACTATACTATATATAGGTAGAAAGTGCCGCTACAGAGCCGTTACTGTCATTGCAGTCATTCCCCGGCTTCGATGATGGTGCAGAGACCACAGATGCTGAAGACACAGAAACGCTGACCAATCAGAGCAGACTGGGCTTTTTTCGGGAAGTGGGCTTAAAGAGACGGGCGCTAAAACGCTCCGTTTTGCAGGTAATATAAAAATACACAGGTAAATATACAGGCATATTTAGACAGCGTCATATAATAATATGTTGTTTGAACATTAAAGCATGTGAACATGTTCTAGTAGAAACACAAAATACAAGTATGAACTTAAAAATGAGCATAATATGGGACCTTAGAAGTATACTGAAATAACCTGTGATTGGCCAAAGTCTCCCGTCACAGGCTAGATTAGCTAAAGCCTGAAACCAGAGCCAAGAGCAGATGCAGAAGTCTAGTTTTCTCTCAGAACACTTGACTTACAACATCCTAAAAGATTATTATGGAATGTTTGACCATTGATGCCGAAAAGAATTGCACATGACCGCTTAAATGTGTAGCTACATGTATATTGTAGATTGGTATAGACACTGATACCTCCTGGTTTAGGCATATTTTCAGTGCTTCCACCATTATCTAGAAACTTTCCAGCTAACCAGAACAAAGATTTTTCAGCAAAGTGGAAATTGAGATCTGAGTTTTGCCCCATTTGCACCACGAACAGGCGAGGCAGCAAGTCGCTGGGGGCCCGGCAGCCCAGCCTCGCTGTTCCAGTGGCTGCTAAAGTGCTCTGCAGAGGGACATAGCAAGGGTACATTAGGAGCTCATGAACGGTGTATTTTGGCGTGCCCCTGAAATGTGTAACTGCAACATCTAAAGCATTGCGACAGACAATAAAGAAACTGTAAAGTACAACACTGCATCATTATAGCAACATTACATGCATGAAATGTCACAAAGCTTAAAGTGCAATGAAGCACTGGGGGACGGTTTTGTCTTACAGCCACCAGACTGCCTAAAACACACACACACACACACACACACACACACACACACACACACACACACACACACACACACACACACACACACACACAGAGAGAGACTGGAAACATCCTACTTGGCCAATATTTGTGATTTGACATACTGCAACTTATGAAAATAAAATGGAAGTATATTTCTATTGGATTCCCAGTCTGCCCAAGCAGATTGAGTGGGTCGCTCGCTGCAGGATCCGCACTGTAATGTGTGACCTGAGCGTGACTCATGCACAGCAATCAACACACGGCTCTGTGGTTGTCGTGTTTGCGTGGATGCCATCTGTATCTTTACACCTCTGAGTCCTACATTTTCCAAAACCTCTGACATAGTGGAGTGAAAAAGTGACTTTGCTTGCTGAAACCTTCTGAACACGTATAGCGATTATGCATGCTGTTCCTTCCTTCGCTGTGTAAATATTAGTCATTGGGTGATGAGAGGGATGGTGATGGTGTAGGAGGTGGGGGCTGTCTAAGACATGATTGCATTCAAGCAGCTGACTCTGGCCCCTGTGGGATGATTCTTAAGTGTGTGTGTGTGTGTGTGTGTGTGTGTGTGTGTGTGGATATACAGTCATGTACGTGTGTGTAGCATGACCCCGGGATGTGTGAGGCATGAGAAAAGAGGTCAGATAGCCCTTTTCTGCAGCACGCTCCCTCTACCCACCGCCCCGGCTTCATTAGCGGCTGTCTATCTGCTAAGGCCCCATACACCGCTGGATGGTTGCCTGGCAACTGGGACCCTGCTCGGCCAATCAGGGCCTGATGCAACAGGAGTTGTCTCCTTGACACATAAAAGAGAGAGTTCTCCTCCGATTCAATAGATTTTTGCGTCCGTGTCATTCACTTGAAGGGCAGAACAGACGCGTGGCCCTTCCGCAGAGCGAGCAAGTCAGCCGAAACAAAGTTGTGTTAACGGGGGACTGTTTTGGGGGGATTTTTCAGAGTCCCAAGCATTGCTGCAACCCTTATGAACAAATCTCAGAGAAACAGCCCCGCTATGTCCTGAAAGGCGGGGAGGAAAAGCTGCAAATCGCACTCCTGCTTCTCACCAGATGGATGTGAGACACGCACATAAGCAGCCCTGCTCTTAATCAGGGATGTGACGCACAGCAGCGAAGACAGAGGGCAAAACATCCCTGCAGTATTCATCTGTGACTTATGGTCATAAATAAGGGCCTCAGGCCATTTGCTCCAGATAATGCACCTGTAGATAAGACGGTACGGGCGACCATTAGAGAAACTGTCCCTGCGCTCAGTGAATCATTTCTAACCACGGCCACCAACTAAAGGCCCAGGTGGAGGAGCCAGTATCATGATACATTCCTCTCTCCTTGTTACCTTTTATTAAGCTTTTCTTGACCTCTCAGTTCATTGATCCAGCACATCCGCTTCTCTGTTGTGTTGTTGCTCTCTCTGTCATGAGAACACGGGATCTTTTCAGACCCATGGATCTTCATTTCTGTCTATCTGCACTGATGTTGCTAAGAGACTGTCAGTTTTTTTTTACTGGCTCTACCTGCATGTCTGAAATGCCTGTGATAAATCATTGCGTCTGCTTTTTTCATTTTATATTGTGGAATGGTTAGGCAAGTATCTAAGTTGAGGGTATTTTTTGTAAATAAATATTTGTCAAGACTTACTGTCAGCAAGCATTCAAGCATTTAACCAGCAACATGCCAGTTTGAGATTGCTTTTAAACCTATAAACTGTATCGATGGATACAGATGTATAGATGTCAAGAGGTGTAATAATCTGCTTGATGAACAGATTGCAAATACGAAACATTTTCTTCCTACTAAAAATAAAAGGGAAAGACAATCTTAAAACTTGATCGCTGCAGCACTTATCTGACAAAGTCTTGGTCAAGGACCTTCTTCAGTCAGAACAGTATACAGTCTTTTTTTCTGTATTTGAGGTGCATTTGTACAACTCTCTTTCTACATTTTCCATTTGTTTAGTGCTTCCAATTTTCTTCCAATTCAGTCCACTTTTATAGTATATTCTTTATTACTTTTTTTAAAGCCACATTGAAGCCCTCTGCTTTTCTGATACACAACCGCTCCCCGCGTGGTTCACGGCAGCTTCTTTGTAGCATTTGTAGATGTGAACAGTAACTTCATCGCATCAACACGACGTCGAAAGCCAAGCAGCATTAATAATAGATAAGATTATGAGCAGAAATGCGGTGGCACATAAGACTGTAATTGCTCCCAGCGAACACTACATCACGCCAGGGGTTTCTGTCGTCTCAAAGCTCCACTGATCTCTGCTGCAGTTCACGGCAGAGTTATCTCTCCTAACAGCCAGCGCTCCCTCCATCTCCCACTCCCTGCCACCCTGCAACAAAAAGTCAATTGGATTTCAAATTGCGGAGGAGCACACTCGATTAATACTTAATGGCTACAGCAGGGCGTGCTTGTCTTTCTGTCCGTGCGAGGTATGATGAGTGACATACAGTATGCTGACCTCTGACGCTTGGCCTCAGTGAGGTCTGAGCTGAGTACAGACAGAGACATAAAGTAGAAGTCAGAAATAAAATCTAGGATGAAGGGGTGCTAATGTGGCCAGATAGTGTACAGTGAACTTTTGGACAGTCTTGGCAGCTAGGTGTTGACAAAGAAAACATGTATTCATTCTGTTTGTTTTTTCACAGAGCCTTCAATCAGATACTAGATTTCTTTTGTAAGTGCTTTTTGTAGCCCTAAAAGCCAGTGAGAGAACGTTGAAAATGTTTAACTTTTACCAGGTGTCTGGGTGAGTCTGTTTAAACTGGGTTCCAAGAACTTAACCAAGCAGATTGTACACTCATACACTAATATTCATAACAGACAACTTTTTTTTATGGGGATAGGCTGCTCTTTGTTTTTGTTTTGTTTTTGCAGTATGGAAAAAAAAGAATACCTGCAATTTTAGAGAGGTAGAGAAAGAAATGTATTTTTTATTTAAGTGTGAAAGATTACCTTTTGTAACCGATCAGTCTATTCTAAATGTGTGCGCTCTATCAACAGGCCTCGACTAACGCTGCCGTTTCCTGACACTTTAGTCAACTCACGCTGCCAGTTCTCTCTGCATTTGTTTCTCTCACTCCCTCTCATTTCTTTTATCTGTGAAGTTCTTTCTGAACAGTTTAGCTTTAGTTAAATTCTTCCATTCTTTCTTTGATAGAATAACACACGTTATTATTTCATCTACTCAGATACTTCTTTGCCCATGCAAAAACAAACCTTCACTTACGCTCACAGGCGCACACAGGGAATACAGGCATCACCTATACAGCATGGATGAGACTTCACTGCTTAGTCAGCAAACCATTTATCCTTATGAACTCTCCAACGATAACCCCTCTTTATTCAAAAAGCCTAACATCCCTAAGAGAGATGTTTTCCTATATTGTTCCCAGTACAAAGAATGTTTGTCATAAAAAAAATGAAGGCCACTCATGAGGGTAGTAAATGTGACTGGCCATAGCTTTGCTCTTTCCCATTTAGATAAACAGTGAATGCTAATGAGATGAAACATACTGTATAACCGAAGTCAGAAAATAGGAGCATATGGTTGTAGTGTAATAATTGTTATGAGTTGTTATACAGCAGAGGGCACAGGTCAAGTCTTAAAGGGATAGTTTTGATTTTTTTAAATGGGTCTCTATGAGGTACTTAATTCATAGTCGGTGTATTAGCTACAGGAGATGGCGGGCGGCTTGTCCCCAGTTTGGAGAAGCAGGCAGGAGTACCGACGTGGAAGCTAAGCAATGTTCTGCTGTGGACGGAGGCAGCAGCAAAACATATTTTAGCCACCTAAAAAAACAAAAAAATCTGTATCAGTTTAGGGCTTCATTCAGACTAAATCAGTCGGTACGGCGAATCACCGCAGGGATTCCGACCGCACTTGAAGGCAGCTTCATTTCACTGAAAAAGAGAGAAAAGAAACGGAGGAGAACAGTCAGCTGTTACAGAAACTCCTGGGCTGTGTTTCATTCTGCTTACAACCCCACGGCGGCTGTGGCTCAGTGGTAGAGCGTTTGCCTGCCAATCAGAAGGTTGATCCCTGGCCCTGCAGTCCCATGTCGAAGTGTCCTTGGGCAAGACACTGAACCCCGAGTGTGTCTGATGAGCAGGTGGCACCTTGTACGGCAGCACCGGCCACAGTGTATGAATGTGTGTGAATGGTGAATGGTTCCTGTAATATGTAAGAACGCTTTGAGTAGTCGTTAAGACTAGAAAAGTGCTATATAAGTAGTCCATTTACATTCACTTGAAAGAATCCGAACTGTCCCTTTTAATATGGCATGAGATCATTGGCAGCTGTACACATTTATGTGTGTGGGAGATAAAATCTTGAGCGAAGATGCTCTGTAAACAGTCACCTTGTTAATCTTTGGTAAATCAGTACATCTCTATTCTAGGCAGACATCTTCATATTTTTGAACATAAAGACATTCAGGGATGTATTCTTAAAACAGAAGCAGATAACATATTTGCATTTAAAATCATACGCTAGTTAAAGCTGATTATTTTTATAATTTGTGAGGAATATTATGTCCCCTGATAACTCATTCACCTGAAAAACAGCTCATATATTCTGACATGAGGGGTTGGGTTATTAATCGATACGTCGATCGACAGGACATTTATCGACAAAATTGTGAATAAATGGTTGATTGTGTCAGTCATTTATCATGCAAAACTGTTCAACATTCTCTGGTTGCGACTTCTGAAATGTGAGGATAAGCTGCATTTTCTTCATTTATGTCATGTTAACTGAATATCTGTGGGTTTTTGGCTGTTGATTGGACAACAAAAAAGCAATTGTAGCACCGTATCGATGACTTGTTTGGTTAGTTTAAGGACAAAGTAAGAAGAACTTTCAACAGTTAAGCAGTTCTACCCATTTGGGGGTAGCAGTAGCTCAGTCAGTAGGGAGTTGGGTTGGGAACCGGAGCGTTGCTGGGTTAAGTCCCCATACGGACCAAAGTATGGTGGTGGACTGGTAGCTGGAGAGGTGCCAGTTCACCTCCTGGGCACTGCCAAGGTGCTGCTTTCCATGGGCAGCTCCCTCACTCTGACATCTCTCCATTAGTGCATGTATAGGTGCTGAGCATGTGTGTGTAATTCAGACCTGTGTGTAATGTGTAATATAATAACAGAATGAAAAACATTGTCATTTCCCCTTGCGGGATAAATAAAGTATGCATTATTATTACATTTAGACCTTCACCACACTGTCCCAAAGCTTTCAAAAAGAAGAGTATCACCCCCGTTTAACGTGGGGATATGACTTCTGTTTCATGCTTAGAGGCTGAGGAGATGTGTGTTAATAACATTGCTTTCTCAGGGGGTGGGCCTGGCAGATAAAGGATTTACAGGAGTCCAGATACCTGTAATCCCCCTGTTCTGTCTCTCTAATGCATCTCACACCCCGGCCCGAGCTCATCTCTTTTATCAGTGTATCAAGCAGCAAAGGGTTGGCAGCCTGCTTCACTTATGATGCCAGCCAGGCCTTAAAAACAGAGGTTCAAGAAAGTCCCAAAGATAGCAGACATCTGGCAGCTCTGTCTTTGCACAGGCTGTGGCTAAAATATGTCGATGTGTGGGTTTATTTTTGGGTAGGAGGCTTTCTCTACAGGATAGAGGGAATGGAGGCTCAGATGATGGACTTTCAAATGGGGACGCCTGCCAAAAGCATGCTAAGAGATGTGGAAAAATATCAACCTTGAAAATACATACTTTCTTTGATCTTCTGTGAAACAACCTGGAGAGGCAGTGGCGTCCTGCCAGACAACACTCCACCATCTCTCCCTCGAGGTTCAGGAGAGCATATACTCAGCTGTCACGTCATATGGATGGCTGTTTACATTAACATTTATTCATTAATATTAACCGGTGCACAAAGTCCCACCATCATCGTGGGCAAACATTTGCATCAGCATTTCTGTAGCCTGGTGAGTGAGTGTGTGTGCCTTTTTAATTGGCCGTGAGGACCTGAACCTCTTAGCCTTTGAGATCATTGAGATTTTCATGTGAGATTTGCATGCACTAACCCTGTCATGAAAAGACGGCCATTTGCATGACGAAAGGGGGGAGGGTGACTCGCTTAATGACATTCAAACATTTAGCGTGTGGAGCTATGAGGAGGAGGATTAGATTTGAGCATCGTCACAGGTCTCTTTTCTTTTTTATAGGTCTCTTTTTTTATAGCTTCCTCTTGATTCCTTTATCACTTTGATCATTGCCTTTTAACTGGCACCCATTTTAGAATAAATTCCACTGATAGTGCCATCAGAAGATCCATCATACAAGTCCCACGTTTAATCTTTGCCCGTGCAACAGTCTCTGATACAAACCAGTCAATATGAGTGACTTTTAGCCTCAAGGTGTTGAGATATGAGTGGGTTTTCATCACCTGGCAGCATTACAACCATTCATATGCAGAGGCTTGTACTGACTTCTCGGGGGAAATCAATATGGAACATCCGGAGCGATACGACACTGTAGGTCAATATGGTGGGTTGGATGGCATAGGAGCAGTCAGCTGCATTATAAACAGGCATTTGGAAAGAGGTTATCGTCATAGGGATAATTCATCACCATTAACTGTTAAATCCTGAAAAATTAGAAATGTCCCGCTGCCTTTGGCATCAAGTTCTGGGTGTGTCCGTGCCAAACTAGTGTCTTCACACAGGCATTATGACATGCAAGCGGAATATTTTCTCACTTGAGAGGAGAGCAAGCACTCCCCTTCACCACTTAGTGCCGTGTGTTTTGGTAATTTATCAGAGGAAGAGGAAAGAACACGGGGGGGAAGCAAGCTGGGCCTGCAACACATAAAAGAGGCATCTGGAAGCATTTTCTCAGGTGCGATTCAGTCCTTAATGAAGGGAGGAATGAGACAGGATACACCACTACACGTGCATAATGTGTGTTAATTGAATACTGTAGCCCATGACAATGCAGTAGGGAAAATACATCCACCAGAATGGATGTTTTCCCAGAATCCAGGTATAGTACATTCCTTTAACACTAGTCCACAGATCTTCAAGGACATTATTAAAAAATCTAATGTAATGCTGTAAAATCGCATCACAGAACAGTTGGTTGCAATACTCAATACACACCCTCCCCAATAAGCTGCAGTGCAGTGCAGTGCAGCACAGCACATACACAAAGCATACAGGATTCAGCACCATGGACAGTGACATCAATCCCTGGTCAGTTAACCGGCAACAATCTGTCAGGAGGCCACATCACACTGCTGCAGCTGGGACAGAGGTGTTCAGTAGAGGGACAGAGAGAGATTATTATTTCAAATGTTGCTTTAATGAAAGGAAAAAAGGATAATGTAAATGAACTGAGATCGTACCATGATTGTTGCCGGACACCAAGACACTGAAGACGTTTTCATGTCAACTTTTAGGGCTGCAACTTATGATTATTTTTCATTATCGATTGCCCATCTGTAAGCATAAAGTGATGTCTCTTAAATTGCTTGTTTTGTCCGATCAAAAGTCCCAAACTCAAGACAAAGAAGGTCAGAACGGATAAGTGAATCAGAGGCTGTGAGTGTACTTTTACACCCGTCCCTCTCCGGTGGGTAGTTTGTGCTTTTTGTCCAACTTGTAGTTGATTTAAGTTGATCTTTTTAACATTTTAAATGCGCCGACTTACTGTTGTGCATCTGAAACTCAATTAGACTCACTTATCTCAAACTTCCTGGAGACACACAGGCTGCTCAAAAACTTTTGCCTTTTTTTTGGAGAAAAACAACAACTTTGTCTTATAAATCGAACAAATATCAGGCTCAGTGCCACCCAGACACAACTTACTCAAGTTCTTTCATATTTGATGAGCAGGAAAGGGTGTTATTATTTCAGTGATCACACTCTTGCAGTCATAAGGTAATATTTCACTGTGGGTCGATAGCTTAATTGGACAGAATCACATTCATGTTTTGCATTTTTTCCCAAAGTGACCATTAGAGTAATTTAACTTAATTTAATGTAAAAAAAAAAAAAAAAAGAAAACCTAACAAACCTCTATGGAGGACCAGATTAAGTATGGACACATCAGTGTTTTATTATGAGCCAACAGTCTATTTAGAAAGCAAAAAATAATGGAATGAGTCAGAGCCGCTGTCTAAATGTTTGTGTATAAAAAATATTAACTGCAGAACTGTCTCCTCAGTATTTCTCACACCAAACAAAAATGTGGAAAATTAAACAGAAATAATAGCATTTATTCTGTGATTAGGATAAATATTGTGATCTTTGAGGGAAAGTGGTTATACAAGTGCTAGATGTCCACTGCAAGGTGACAGCTCAGTGTTGCTTGCACAGCCCTTTTTTGTGAGCAATATTTATTTATGAAAATATGAGTTTGAATATATTACCTTTTTATTCACTCTTTGTGATTTGCTCTACTGGGCGAATGCCTCTCTGGGCATGCTCCTATATGCACAGCAAGCCCTTAATAAGGTGACTTCTATGAAGAAGAAGAATGCTACCATAGTTAAATTCACTATATATCATGTGCATTAGTCGACGGCTATAACAGCCTGCACTCTTCCACAAGATTTTGGAACCTGGCTGCAGTGATTTGGCCAGTCAAGCACTTTCACGCCAAAATGGGGAAAAACATGTCTTAATTGTCCATGGAGACAATGTCATGTATTTAACAGGAAATGAACTTCTTTTTTAAAATATCAAGAGTAGAGTAGGCCTACACACAAGTTTATGGACAGGGGCCCATACGTTGGCCCCACAATGTATTTATTATATTAAGAAAGATCTGCAATTAATTAAGCTTCTGTTACAATCTCTTGAACTAAATTTGGTTACACTTTACTTTAAGGTATCTGCATAAGAGTGACATGACACTGTCATGAATGTGCCATAAACATTATAAACAAGTCATAAACTTATGACCTAACGCTTCTTTTAGTAAGTGTTAGTTAGGGTTAGGGTTCATGTGTCATGACAGTGTCAGGTCACTTTTATGTAGATACTTTCAAGTAAAGTGTTACCCTAAATTTGAGTCCATAAGCAAATGAGATTCTGTTTGAGGATCTTAATGTGGAAATCTTTAAGACTAGGACTGTCCTTTCAAATCAGAAGTGAGCAGAGACATCCAAAATGTCTGAGGGAATATGAGACTAAATACAACTGTCTGCGACTCTATCCGTCCGAACAACCCCAAATCCAACACTCGGAACCCGGTAGAGACCATCTGTGTGTCAGGAGAAGGTGAAGTGGCGGCGGCTTTACCGACTCTGGAAAAAACAACACACTTTCTACTGGATGAAAAAGCGTGACCTATTGGTCCGTGAGCAGGAAATAATTGAACATGCCGTCAGGATTAGGAGACATTTTATTTTTGTAGCAAATATTGGCACTATGAGGTAGGCTGCTTCTTCTATATTTTATTATTAGTAAAATTGTCAAACTTGAATAAATACTGGGAAATATCATCGTATTATTATTATTATTATTATTATTATTATTATTATTATTATTATTATTATTATTATTATTATTATTATTATTATTATTATGTCTCCACTCAGAGGGGGAAAAGAATTGCACAGCTGCAACTTTAAGACTCCACACGCCTCCCCTCCGCCAGCTCCGACAATGGTCTTTTCCAGCGCCGCTTATCACAGCAGAATTTGTAACATGCCGTAATTTCTTAACCGGTGTGTGTGTAGCCCCGTAAATCAAATGTCATTACCCAACGCGGCTAATTTGGCGATAATTCCTGCTCTTTAGCTTTTTGACAATGCCAGCGGCGGGGACCAGCCGCACCTTTACGATCGGATCCTCGCCGTCGCTGCTTGCTGGCACTGAAGAAGCCTGCTAGGATTGTCCGCTTGATGGTATAGCTTGCAGAGACTGCAGTTGTCGCTGATCCGCTGCCAGAGTCTCCACTGAAAAGTAAAGGAATAAACAGTGAGTATGCATAGCTGTTGCCGCCGGTAGCCTATTTGCTGTGACCTACATTGCCCTGTTCCTGCAGGCTCAAGGTGATATTTTTTGCGGTGCCCTCTTCACATCCTCAACTCTGGTGTGATAGCCTACTGGAGGTGCAGGAGGCTCGTGGTGTGGATGGATACATGGTGTATATAACATACATTACGTGTGTGTGTGCGTGTGTTTGTGTGTGAGTGTGTGTGTGTGGTTGACATTGTGGGGCTCTGCAGGGGAAAGAAATCCGGCCGGCTGTCACAGTGAAGAGACAGAAGAGGAGAGAGTTAAAGGGGGGCGGGATGCAGACTGAGAGGCTGGCATGATGTAATGCACTTGAGACAATAGCCAAGGATTCTCCCCAATTATCATTTCAAAGAATGAACAGGAGCTGTTAGAGCGGTGTAAAGACGCGATCAGCACCGCAGTCAGGCCACCTCAGCATGTGTGGTAATACCAGTAAAAAGAGGAGCTGTCACAGGGGGAACAGCTGCCCCTCCTATAAACAATATGATTATAAGGATGCAAGCAGGGAGAGAGCATTCACAGCCTCTCTGTCATCCATTCACATCTAACACACACACACACACACACACACACACACACACACACACACACACACACACACACACACACACACACACACACACACACACACACACACACACACACTTCCCTGCTATAGATTAATGAATGAATAAATGACTGAATGAACACACGTGCAGGTGCTGCTGGCTTAATTTGATGCTAGAGGGTTAATCGCCACAGGGATAACTGTGATCCTTATCTCGCAAATTTAATATTAACATTTGCAACGGAAACATGACAGTATTTGCATTCGCGTGGGTTACATCTCACTGAAGTTGTGGCACAAAGTGGGACACGGATGCTTTATGCGGAAGCGGGATGCTTAATTTAAGGGTTTTGCATTAAAGAGTGTGACTTTCCAGTGATGAACCTCAACCTTGCAAATACACTCCACTGCCTCATATGTCTGGTGTGCAGACAGCGCTTTTACCACCCTGAGGTGTCATGCAGAGGGGTGGCTACCTGTGGCAGAAGCTTTGATGTGTGTCTATAAAATGATGGTTTAAGGGCACCTTCTATGGGCCAAGTTTGACTATAGCCAAACCCTTCATAATGAGGAAGGTAAAATGCAGTTGAAATGTTGGCGGTGTGGCAGGCGGCACGGCTCAAATGCGTTACAGCATGAGCTTTATTGCTTTTTATTGTTCACCTTGATCTGTGCTCTTATTCAATCTCTATCGATTGATGGTTTGCGTGACCTTGCTGCAGGGGATTGTGGGCAATGTTAAAGGCTGACCTTTCATGTGCATGCAGACTTCTTTTCAGTTGAACACACATCCAATGAAACGCACATCAGAAGACACACACAGAACCCCCACCCTCCCTCTCCTCCCTCTCACAGATGCTCACACAGGTAGAGGTAAAGCGCACTCAGATAAATGGACGGACACACACACACACACACACACACGCACAAACGCATAGCCTCCTCTCCCTTTCCCGCCTCCCTAATGGCAGCGGGCTAGGTGTAACTCTACACCCGCGCCATCCTCTTCATCCCATCTCTTGTCTCATTCAGTTTTTACTGCTCATTGTGTCAGTGTTCACCTGAGGATGTCAGTCACAGCACAATACATGAAAACAATATTTTGAGGTAGAATTTAATTGCACAAGCTAGTCTTTATGCATGTATTTCTGATTAATCACCACTGTATTGATGTTCTGCTTTAAATCTCATTATGCCGTTTGTGATTTGGCCTTATAGTAACTGATATTCAAGGAAACAAAGTTGTTAGATTTTGGAATCTCCTTGGAAATGGGATTCTATTGATGGAGCATAGATAACATAGATATGTTTGAGGGTACGGCGTATAGTGTGCTCCCAGTGACATTACTGCACATGCGGTGTGTTCTTAGACTGCTGTGGAATATAAAAATATAACATGAAAAAAAAGATTGCCTCCCACACACTGATAAGAAATATGGTCAATCAAAAATGAATCCCCTTTTCTTTGGAAATTAAGAGTTTTTTGTTCCTGTTGCTTCTATGAGTGATAGGTTTTTGTTTAACGTGTGCTTATCGTCACCTGCTAAATGAAAGGCATATCGAAAGTCAATGCACCAAAATCAGTGTTCACAGATTGCTGGAGATCATTTTACACAACTGTGAGTATATTAGACATATTGGTCATATAAAAACATTGATTAGTTCAGCTTTAAAGCATGGCTTTTAATAAAGTTGACATTTTGGAGATGAGTTAATAGTTTGCTCCATCCACTCAGTGGACTCCCACCTGAGTGCTATTGTATGTTCCTGTGGCTGTGATTAAATTGAATAGAGTTGAATTGTTGATTTCTGGGCAGGCTGTCTCTTGGTTGTCAGAAGACTCTGCTGCAGGGAGCCATATGAATGGGATTTCTCCGCACTATGAGTGTACTATGCAATCTGCTCCGTTCCATTCACAAAAATGCTGTGTCACACTTTTCCCACCTGTCGGCCTGATATCGATGCCAAAGTGGGGAAGAGCGGCATGCAACAGTTACGCCATTACGGCTTTGTGCTCATCAATGCAGTCTGTAGATGCACTCAGCGGCATGCCAAGAAATCAAACACACAGACATTATTTAAAAGTTGAGTTTCCCAGTAGTCAGCTCCCCTGACGTCCACAAAGCGACATGTATAATCAGCCTAGTGCTTCTGGTACGGATGTAAGTGAAGTGCATTATCATCAAAACAATTTGGTCATGTTGTGAGGAACTGAACCTAATAGGGTGTTACAAATGTTTGAAAAGTTGACCTCGTATTTCATAAAAGATAGTTTTCTTAATGGGCTTTTTGGGCCTAATTTGTTTTTTAAATCGTTTCTAAATGACCATCTCCTTGCTTAATGTGTTGAAGAGTTATGAATTCAATGTCTGATGATAACAAAGCTTTAAACACACTTTTAAATAATGCTGGTTTTATTTTAGCGCCTCCAAAGTCAGCTCAACAGTTAGTACGGCTTATCTCCAAAGCCACAGAGTGTCGAGTTCAGTCCTCTGCTTGTTCTACACACGCTCGCTCCTCCACATTATGTTTTGTGTTTCCCAGGTGGTGAGTAGTGCTGAATTTGCCTCACATAGCCATATATTGCTCAGGAACATACTGCTGTTTTTGTGTGCTACTCCTTATCTACTCACACAATTGTTCCCATTAATGAGATTAACTGAAGACATTCAGGAAATTAGCTGCCGGTTGCTGATTTGCTCTTTCCAAAATGGAGTGGTTTTACACTAAGTGGCAAAATTGACATCTGTCCCATATAGATAGCTCACTGCCTGCTTCAGATCAACTCAGAGGAACTCTTAAGCCAGAGGTCTGTTCATTTTTTCACCTGTTTGTCCACTTTGCTGTTTTTAAAGGTTCCATATTATGCTCATTTTCAGGTTCATACTTATTATAACGAAATTCAATTACATTTTATTTATAAAATCATTATAGATGTTATCTCAGGACAATTTACAGATTGAGTAGGTCCACTCTCTATAATTTACAGAGACCCAACAATTACCCCAAAGAGCATGCATTTGGTGCGACAACGGTGAGGAAAAACTTCCTTTGACAGACAACAACCTCAAGCAGAACCTGGCCATCTTGGTGGGTGGCCATCTGCGGCCATCTAAATTGTGGGGCTAAAGGGAATCGGACAGAGAGGGTGGGTGTTTTGAGTTTTGAGGTGGGATTTGAATGCTGTTATGGTGTCAGACTGTCGAATGTGTGGGGGCAGGCAGGGACTTCCAGAGCCTGGGAGCAGTGCAGCTTAAAGCACCCATGGTGTGAGGCGTAAGGTGGGGATGGTCAGAAGACCAGCTGAGAATGAGTGCAGGGAGTGGGAGGGAGTGTACTCCCAGGGCCAGCCCCAAAGGAAAATCACCAGCACCAAAATGACAAGAATTGAGAATAAAAATAGCAATTCAATCCTCTCTAAATGTGTTTTAAGAGTAGTCCCCCCCGTCCCCCCCCCCCGTCCCCCCCCCCCCAGCCCATTCTGAGCTAAGAAAAAAATGATGATGGTAATGATGGTTATTAAAAAGGCAATTATTTAATTGGAGGTCTGCGACGAGTCATGAGCTCTGGTCTCGTGCATGAACGTTACACACACACACACACACACACACACACACACACACACACACACACACACACACACACACACTATGAGTTGCCACATGGTCCATTATAGATGTAATTCCTAGCGATACTGGGCTGCCACAGTCAATCACTGTGGCTTTTGGAGTGGGTCTCACAGGCCTACAGTCCTGGAAAATACCCAAAAGAACTAGCAGGTAAGGTTTTGCTTTGATCTCATCAGTTTTGGATTTGATGTCAAGCATTGCTTCGGCCTCTCTGTAGGTTGTGAGTTTGCTCAGCAATTTCCTGCTGCCAGCTAGACTTCAGCCTGAAGCCAGGTGTCTGAGCTTGAAATAGGCTGCTTGGTGGGGGGAAAAAGGGCTCTGGATTTGTCGCACTGATTGGAAAGAAACCCTCACTCCAACCTTCTAAATAATTCATTGATTGGCATATGGCACGGAGCGAGAAGCCCAATGATCCCTGCCTGTCTGTGTGCATTTCTTATTGCATGTATGATAATGTGTTTTGAGTCTGTTGCTGTTTCTCCCTCCTGTGATTCCTGCATCATTTCAGACTCACATTTAACATCTTTAACCAGCCACACTAAATCCAGTCTCTTAAGCTTCATCTTGTTTATACAACATTCTTAGTCAATTGCTACAAATACCCATTTCTCTCCGCAAGTATCATTCTGACAGATAGAATCGTACATATACATTATTAGACATGCATTTATGCTAAGCCAATGTCTGACACGCTAGTGGAATTTGAGGGCAGATTTCCTGGTGTATATTATCATAATGTGCCATGATGTTGCATTGTTGAGGAAATGTGCATAGAACAGGCTCTATGAATATCTGTAGATAGCTATTGTAATGAGGGTCAAATTGGCTGTTCAGTTGTGAGAAAGTCGCAATCTCGACAACATCTGCATCCCCGCTGGCAAATAGAGCTCTCTGACCACACATTCTTCACACTGCCCACTGTGGGTGATTAGTGTTTATCTATCAAAGACGAGCGCACTAGCACTTACCTGTCGTCACTACTGCCTGTCTGCTTCACTAGAGAGACACTAATGACTTGCTGCTCAAAGTTGCACTCTACTGACAGTACATGGCATATATTGAGCAGCAGAGGAGCAAAGTTTCCCCACAAAAGGAAGGAAATTTTAGCTTCAAGGCTCTGCAGACAAGATGTCTCTGTCCTGTTTCTTAATCTCCATTTAAACTAAAGAGACAGGCTTGGTGCATTTTAAATGACACAGTTAAGCGGATACATGTTTGAGTGATATGGTTTGCTTTTGTTTCTCAGGAAGGCTGCTTAATACGTCTTAAGGAAGCAGACACAAGCAGATCAATCAGTGCACTTTCCCTCTGTGTCTATTGATTTTTCATAGTCAGTAGAGATGATTTAAGGGGCAGTCACGGTGAGATCAAAGCATAAGGAACAGGACAAAAGGGGGATTGTATGTGCCATGAAGCAGAAAAACATCCTCAATATACACTTTGCTTTCTGCACAGCTTAAAGGAGAAATAAAAAATGTGCCTGTGGTTTCAGGGCCTATTTGTTGGTGCATTGTGGAGAGGAAGTTGAGCGATGTGAGAGATCACAAGTAAAGGTCAGGTTTTGGAGTTGACCCCTCAGCATACGGAAACAGTAGCTGCCATTTTGCAGGACAGGCAGAGATTGAATTTCTACACTGACAGTGTCAATAAAGTCTTGCAGATAAAAGTAGGCATATATACGAGTTAGCATGATGGGAAGAGGGAACAGAACGTACTAAGAAAACATCATGTATACATTTTTCATAAGTCTAGAAGATAACCTGAGGGTGGATTTTTCTTTTACCCAATTGTCAGAAGCAACACAATCATTTACAATCACCATCAATACTTTTTGCTGAAAGTCTGTTTTGATATCCACTGCAAGCTGCCGTATTTGTATGATTTTTTTATGCAACCAGCACCGTCCTCCCTGCGGCCATCTAACACATATTGAGCCAGATTCAGGATTATATCACTACCTTCTACTTAAAATGCACCACCAATGTCCCAGCCTGGCTGCCGGCTGGCCTGCTCTCCAAGCAGAAAGGCTGGCATGTGCGGAGTGTCCAGCCAAGCAGCTCACAGGCTCAGTCTCTCAGGTCTAAACGGCAGCGGATGGTGGCTGAATGGTGAACTGGTGAGAGTCTGGCTGGGTGCCTGGAGATGATTTGGGAGACCCCATCTTACTGCCAGAACATGCTGAGACACAGACCTGTCATTATAACCCACCCAATGGGGACCAAGTCTGGGCAGTGGGGTATTGAAAGCTCATTGAGTAAACCTGGCCTGAGTCAACACACTGACTAACTATGGTCTACTGTTAACATTAAATGGAAGTGAATAACCTGTTTGTATTAACGGTATTGTTAGGCTTTTGGGCACCTAAATGACACCTTTTTAATATTTTTGTGAAAGACTAAAAAAGGAAATGGTCAAAATATGTTTGGCTGTGCTTTGGTGTTAGCTTATAGCATCAATCATGGTTTTTGTCAGTTTTTTGCTCTAGAGGATTAGAGCAATTAGTGGCTGTTATTTTTGTGACATTGTGTTGACTACATTAATGCTTATGTGATGTACTGGAAGTTAGATGAGAATATTTGCATCAATTTCATATCAGCACACAGTGTAAAGATTGGTCCAAGATGAGCTAGCCTAGCTAAGCTTGCTAGGGAAAATGATTAGCCCAGCTTTGTGCCTTTTAATTAACTTTAAAACCAAACAGCTGTGTCCAGTGACTGAATGCAGTATGTCAGAAGTCCTCCTGCTAGGATGCTAGCTTAGCAGAATTTAGCAAAAAAAAGATTCTTAGATGTATTAGTAACTATCTTGCTTGTTAATAAGATAAAGGTAACTAAGACAACTTTAGCGCTGTTTTTTCTGTGGGAGGCTTACTGTTTCCCCGAGCTTTGAGCCTCTGCGCTAAGATAGGCTTAAGTTGTCTGGGTATCACTCAACGCACGGATTAAACTGATATTAAATCATGGTAAGAAAGCAAAGATTCATGTTTTCCAAAATTACTTTTTTTAATGGAGTATACTAAGTGTATTTCTCATGTTTTGTTTACCTTACCTCGTTACGTCTTTATTACTTGTGGTAATTATTTGTAGCTTAGCTTGCTTCATCACGTTACTCACGTGACGATGCAAACCAGGTTATAGCCCACAAACTATCCCATCGGTTAGGATGACTCTGGAGGCTTTCTGAAGTCCCTCAGGGAAGCTGGAATATGGTTTCACATATCCACTATAGCATAGATATCATGTATTATGCAACGCGATCTGGGCTGGATCATTAAACAGCACAAGCGTGAAATCTAGGGCAGAACGCCCAGCCTCCCAAGACGTCTCTGTAGCTTTGAAACGCCGGGGTGATGCTGAGCTGAGCTCCAACTGTGTCAGGCCCAGTCACATACTCACCAGCCATACAAACCCTAAGGGTGGATATTCACACATGTAGGTAGACAGTGGCGTTTTGCTATAAGCATTTGTTTTGCTATAAATGTAAAGATCTTCACCTTTAGCCTAATCCTAACATGATCACAGGTTTTGTCAGTGATGAACTCTGAATGAACTCTGATCAGAACCTACGTCCACTTAGTAACAATTAGTGAGCTCTCCATCCATCAATGTATGGTGGGATATGTGCAACCCACTGTAACCCTAAAGGGGAATATGGATTTAAAGAAAATGTAAACCTAATACACCCTGCAGGCTCACAAAAGGAGGATATGGGGGTCAACAGAAAAGTGTAGCATGAAGTTGCATTGAAGATACAAGCATCTCGCAGCTTATAATGCTTGATATATGTAACAAACATTTGATTGAAGATATACCCGTATATATAAAAGTCTACCCGAGAGAGAGGAAAATCCATAGAGGTCAATGGTCTAGCAATTGATTTGTATGCAGTATGAATGACAGTATTCTATATTTGATGAAAAGCCATCAAAAATGGTTCTAACTCAACATACTTCATATTCAACAGTACCATTTCACTAGTTACACTGCAGCGCTGTCTCATTGTCCTGTTAACACTGTCTCTCATATCTGGTCTCCCTCCTCCCAGCGCCAAGATGATGTGCGAGGTGATGCCCACCATCAGCGAGGACACGGCGCTGAACCAGCGCGGCTCTCAGAGCAGTTCCTCGGACCCGGACTCCCACTTTGAGCAGCTGATGGTCAACATGCTGGACGAGAGGGACCGGCTGCTGGACACGCTGAGGGAGACCCAGGAGAGCCTCGGGCTGGCCCAGCAGCACCTTCAGGACGTCATCTACGACCGCGACTCTCTGCAGCGCCAGCTCACCTCCGCCCTGCCACAGGTAAGCCAGCAATGTAGCTTTTGACAATTTTTTTTTTAAATTATTGTTGTTTAATTTTTTGCCTCAACTGACTTTTATAGTGTATATATAGACATGAAAGATGCCTCAAAGGTCTGTGGCTGGAATTTTAGTCATGATGTTGCAAATATATGGTATGCGCCTTAACTTTTAGGCCACTGAGATGCCCGGCTTTGACTTATTTTATCCATGTGGATCGGATTTGCCAAGAATATTTTGTAGTTTGCGATAAAATCGTTGCATTAAATAGCTTTTACTTAAGTGTTTAGAGTATTTTGCCCACATAGCACATCTGAACTTCATCCAGTTTTGTTGCTTCAGTGTCTTGTTATATAGAGTATGTGGCTGTATCCCTTTGTTCTCATTTGAATTCCTACGGACCCTTTTACTGGATAAACTACAATTTGCAATGAGTGATGTAAAATATATTCTTCCCCAGCAGTAAATTATCGTTTAATTTACAGTTTATTATTCTTAAATGAACATGTAACAAACATTGTGTCTTCCAGGACTTTTACTTTCTAACTTTCTAACTCAGTGACTCTCGCTAACTCCAAATTAAATAATGCAGGTTTAAAAGAGTATCAAGAGGTAGGTGGCTTTATTTGTATAGTACATTTTAGCAACAAGGCAATTCAAGGTCCTTTACATTAAAGAGCAGTTAAAAACATCCGTTAAAGAGAATAAAAAAAATATATTATTATATATTGCTACACATGGAATGTGGAATCAACAAATTCAAGCAGTCGGATAAATGTGAACTCCCCTTTTTATTGTATCTACTCTTAAAAAAGACCCTTCCTGAATGTAGCGGAGTCTGAACACAACAGACAAAAGGCAAAAACAAAAAAACAGCGACCGGAAAATCAACAAGTAACATCCGTAGGCGATTATGGTCTGTCACTGCATCAAGAATCGAGAATCGTCTAGGTCAGCATCGCGATGCATCGATGCAATTCATTTGAAAATTGAAAATTAATTTCAACACCCCTAATTACCAGTTGGACTCCCATTGCATATTGATGGCTTATTGAAGCCCTTGGATAAAGCATGTACAAAATGGTATATTAGTGTGTGTTAAGCTATTGTTTTTCTTATGTACAGCACTTGTAGTCCTACTGCAGTGTTGTGTTTAACCAACTCAAATGTCACATTTCAAACATCCCCAAACAAAACCTGAGAAGTTGTTGGTATTTAATATCCCAGGCATAATTCACATTCAACGTGCGGTCAACCATGTTGGTTCTATGACACTGCAGGCTTTCCTTTGTTTGCAGTCACATCAGTGGAATGTAACGGAAACAGTGAGTTCGGCATTTTGTTGGTGGTGGTAGTTTGTTCATTTATGTAGCAATTTGTGGGAAAAAAAGTCTTCTGTAATAAGTAAGCGGAGATTAGCACTTTCTAAAAGTGTGTCAGTAATTCTAGTCACACGCTCTCCCCACTCTGTTTCCAGAAGACTCAAGAGGTTTGCTGGTGCTGTGGTTAGAGCAGGACTTTGTTCGATAGCACAGTAATCCGCATGGTTTCAGAGACACAGGCGAGGCACACACTGTGTCTGTATAAGCTTTGGTGTGATCTCACATTACTGCTTAAAAGTGGTTTGAAGTGTTAAAATGATACTTTCTATTTTTGAAACAATCAAGCCAGAAAACCATTTCAATATCTGCTTTTTTCTTCTTCTTGCCCCGTGGCCTTTAGAATAATTTGAATTAACCCACTTACACCTCTGGGTGTCTGGGTGTCGAGATGTTATAAATAGGCCTTTACCAGAGACTGCCTTTGCTTGGTTTTCGTCTTGGATTTGTCTCAGACTGTTGGTTTGATCTTGGGGTTTTGTGGTTTCCAGCTCATACTATCCTCGGGTCTTTTTTATCCTCCTCAGACGTTACACAGTAGCCTGGCTCCGCCCTCCTACGTACTTCCGCTCAATTTTCATTTTCCTTCAGTACTCTGTCTGGGTTTGCGGTATATTCACGGGTTTTCTCCGGCCAAATCTTTGGCGGTCCAATCAGCGAACAGAGGGAGTGGCTGAGAACGATGACGTTGAGGTTGTGCGCTAGTTTGAGTTGTAGTTCCGTAATGGCGGCGGAGAAAGATGCAAGCGAAGCCGTTTGGTCCGTTGTGGCAACACTGCCGAATATCCAGAAGTTAAAGCCCGAGCAAGAACAATCTTTGCTGAGTTTTGTTGGTGGCCATGATGTTGTGGCCCTCCTCCCCACGGCATTTGGGAAAAGTTAGATTTTCCAGCTCCAGTGGTGAAAGAATTGGCTAAGGTCAACGCTAGCGATGCTAAGCCAACGTCACGACCAAACGTTAGCGATTGGTTATGTCAGATCCTGAGTGGCTCTGGGCAGATCCAATACAACAGAGTAGAGCTTAGATTGGGCCCAAAAAATCAAGCCTGACCCTACCTGAGCCCGTGCGCGGTGTCCGAGCCCGGCCCGACACATTAACTGTAATTATGAGCCCGAGCCCGATTTAAACCCGACAGTTTTTTAATACGTGGGCCGTTATAACTGACGTTCTCAACTACAATTCCGAGTAGTTTGAACTACAGAAATCTGTTTAGAATTATCTTAATGAATAATGCAACAAGGGCGAAGCATGTAAACTGCGCTGTTTGTTTATTCAGAATGGAATGGATCGCAATCCGAATGAAGAAACATAAAAAAAACCTCGACCCTGGCTCTTTCAGCCGAATAGTGTGGGTAACGGATCAAGGCAGCAACATAATCAAAGCCCTGGAACCATATAGGAGACTTTCTTGTCTCGATCACCTAATTAATACTGTCCTTCGCCACGGTCTGCATGCTGACGCACTGGCCGACAACAGCGCTGCGGATGGGGGAGACACGATGTATCATAGTTTACCTCTCACTCAAGTCAGTGCAGGACATATACCCAGAGGTACGGGAGAAGCTGGAGAGGCATAGCTTTCTCCCCACTGAATTAGGCTACCGTAATAAAGTAATGATTAAAAAAACACAAATGCTTGATCAAGGGCCCAGCCTGGTCCGGCCCGAGGATAGCACCAGAAAATATCGGCTTGACACTGACACAACAGAGTACCCGCCTTCATGAAGTTAACGTTTGTCAATGGAGAGTGGCCAGACTCTCTCTACAAATGAAATGTACGATGTAGTCTGGTAGGACCAGGCTAGTTACACAGTGGACATAATATACAGTTGAGAGAACAAGACAAAAAAAGGGAAACTTAAGCACTACAAAATGCTGTTCAGAGATGTTACACAGAATGGAACAGAGCAAAACACAAACACCAATCTTACCTCCTATATTTGAATTATTTCCTCGTTCTTGTTGGAATAGCAACTTTGAATCCATCTCCTGTCCAAACATTCCCTCCAGTTCATTTCCAGAGAAAGCATCCAGGGCTGCCAAAGTGAAATAACATTTCCATTATCAGACGATTCCATTTATATCCACGAACAGTAGTGCTGATGTATTGGTTGTCATTGTGTAACGACAGAGCTGACATAGTGTTCTGGTGCTTTTCCTGACACTTGGCTTAAATTAATTCAATTCAATTCAATTCAATTCAATTTTATTTTATTTATAGTATCAAATCATAACAGGAGTTATCTCAAGACACTTTACAGATAGAGTAGGTCTAGACCACACTATAATTTACAAAAAACCCAACAAGTCCCCCCAAGAGCAAGCACTAGTGCAACAGTGGCAAGGAAAAACTCCCTTTTAGGAAGAAACCTCAGACAGACCCAGGCTCTTGGTAGGAGGTGTCTGCTGGCCGTTGGGGTGCATCACAGTATAGTAAATAAACAGTGTTTAGAAAAAGTGGGTGTAGTAGTGCAGGGAGCAGCACGGCATAGCAGGGTATTTCTCAGCAGAACCACGGCAACAGCTGGAACCAAGATTTTGGTGCCATCCTAATCCCAGGATTTCATCCTGGGTGAAAAAGAAACAGAAAGACTCCGGGGAGCAAGCTCCCCAGAGCTAGGTTAGTAACAAGCATTTCTAGGACAGAGAAGCAGGTGGGCCGGGCTTGGCAGATACTACAACTCCTCACTCCCTAACCATAAGCTTTATCAAAGAGGAGAGTTTTAAGTTTACTCTTAAATGTGGTGACAGTATCTGCCTCCCGGACCCAGACTGGGAGCTGGTTCCACAGGAGAGGAGCCTGATAGCTGAAGGCTCTGGCTCCCATTCTACTTTTAGAGACTCTAGGAACCACAAGTAACTCAGCATTCTGGGAGCGCAGTGCTCTAGTGGGACAGTAAGGTACTATGAGCTCTTTGAGATACGATGGTGCTTGACCATTTAGAGCTTTGTAGGTCAAGAGGAGGATTTTAAATTCAATCCTGGATTTTACAGGGAGCCAATGCAGAGAAGCTAATACGGGAGTAATATGATCTCTTTTCTTAGTTCTTGTCAGTACACGAGCTGCAGCATTCTGGATCAGCTGGAGAGTCTTAAGTGACTTGTTTGAGCATCCTGATAGTAAGGAATTACAATAGTCCAGCCTGGAAGTAACGAAGGCATGGACTAGTTTTTCAGCATCATTCTGAGACAGGATGTTCCTTATTTTGGCAATGTTACGAAGATGAAAAAAGGCTGTTCTTGAGGTTTGTTTTAAGTGGGCATTAAAGGATATATCCTGGTCAAAAATAACTCCTAGATTTCTGACAGTAGTGCTGGAGGCCAGGGCAATACCATCCAAGGTAGCTATATCTTTGGATATTGAGGATCGGAGGTGTTTAGTACCCAGCACAATCACCTCAGTTTTGCTTGAGTTTAGCATCAGAAAGTTGTAGGTCATCCATGATTTTATATCTGTAATACATGCTTGAAGTTTAGCTAATTGACTGATTTCATCTGGTTTGATTGATAAGTATAATTGGGTGTCATCTGCATAACAGTGAAAGTTTATTGAGTGTTTCCTAATAATATTACCTAGAGGAAGCATATATAAGGAGAATAGAATTGGTCCAAGCACTGAGCCTTGTGGAACGCCATGGTTAACTTTAGCGTACTTGGAGGATTTGTCATTAACATTAACAAATTGAGATCGATCAGAGAAATAGGACTTAAACCAGCTCAGTGCGATTCCTGTAATACCAACTAAGTGTTCCAGTCTCTGTAACAGGATGGTATGGTCAATAGTGTCAAAGGCAGCACTAAGATCTAGTAAGACAAGTATGGAAACAAGTCCTTTGTCTGAAGCAATTAGAAGGTCGTTAGTAATTTTCACCAGTGCCGTCTCTGTGCTATGATGCTTTCTAAATCCTGACTGAAAGTCCTCAAATACACTATTGCTATGTAGGAAATCACATAACTGATTAGCAACTACCTTCTCAAGGATTTTGGAGAGGAAGGGAAGATTAGATATTGGTCTATAGTTAGCCAAGACCTCAGGATCGAGGGTGGGTTTTTTCAGAATAGGTTTAATCACAGCTACTTTAAATGACTGTGGTACATAACCTGTTAATAAGGACATATTAATCATATCTAATAATGAAATGTTAACCAGTGGTAGCGCTTCTTTAAGTAACCTCGTTGGGATGGGGTCTAAGAGACAGGTAGATGGCTTAGCTGAAGAGACTCTTAGCATTAATTGTTGAAGGTTTATAGGGTAAAAGCAGTCTAAGTATATGTCAGGTCTTGTTGTTCCTTCTAGCAGTCCTGCATTTGAAAGTGAACTGTTAGAAGTTGAGGGCAAGAGGTGATTAATTTTATCTCTAATTGTTATAATTTTATCATCAAAGAAGCTCATGAAGTCGTCACTACTCAGAGCTATAGGAATAGATGGCTCAGTAGAGCTGTGACTGTCTGTCAGCCTGGCTACAGTGCTGAAAAGAAACCTTGGGTTGTTCTTATTTTCTTCTATTATTGATGAGTAATAGTCTGATCTGGCATTTCTGAGGGCCTTCCTATAGGTTTTCAGACTGTCTTGCCAATCTAAACGAGATTCTTCCAGTTTGGTGGAACGCCATTTACTTTCCAGTTTTCGCGATATTTGTTTTAGTTTGCGAGTTTGGGAGTTATACCAAGGTGCTAGTTTCCTTTGCTTCCTCGTCTTCTTTTTGAGGGGAGCAACAGAGTCTAAAGTCGTCCGTAGGCAGGCCGTAGCACTGTCTACAAAATTAGATGTCACTCTAGCGATTGGGATCCTCCTAGCGACATCCTGGCACAAACGATTCCATTAATTAATCTGATGGTGTCTTATTGGCCTGTATGATATCAACATTCCTCTTAATGGTTTATGAAGAGGTTTGTTAGACCTTGGTAATTATACAGAGGTATTTAGCTAAGAGAGCAGTGGCCCTGTTGTGCCTCTATTTAATATGCAGCAGGTAAGAGTTGTGCTTGCAGCTTCTGGATTGTTTGGAAAATGGGAATGAGCTTATTTCACAGATGCGGTCATCACCTTTGTGCTGGTGTGTTTTTAATGCCTTTGCTCTTGATTAGGCTGTAATGATTTAACTTCATCTGAAACAAGGCTTCTTTAAATACAGATGTACATTTTGCAGGAGTTTTAGGGGACCAGCCGTGTGGAACAATGCTCAGATAATCATCTAGTGGGATTCTTAAAGAGGGCAATAGATAGCTTCCAGGTCTGTCACCACTCTGTGTGTGTGATTGTAGATGAGGAGGTGGTGAAGGAGAAGAGAAGCAGCAGAGCTTCTTTTTTTATAGACAGAAGTGGCCTCATTTAGGCGATGGACAGGCTGTGAATGTGTCTTTACTGATATCACTCCTCTGTTCCTGAAGCCCGGAGTGCTGGTAGGATTAGGCGTTGGCCAACCACAAACTTCCCTCCCTCTTGTTCTTCCCATGTTCCTCTCTCTCTCTCTCTCTCTCTCTCTCTCTCTCTCTGTTTCTGCTGTCACTGCCTTTTCTGTTATGTTTACGCTTTGCCTTGTGTCTCCCTCTTCTCCTCTGTTTTTCCCCTCTCCCCATCAAAGGTCACGGCTCCGCTACGCGTCATGACACTTTCGACTGATCGGAGTGACATTTGCCGTCCCCACTCGACGCTTCCAGGCAACTCCGCATCCCCCTTACATGCATAACAATCCAACAGTGCCCCGGTCCCTTCCCCGATATGCTTCCCCTTCCACACCCACTGTCCCTTGTCTTCTCTTTCTACATTTCATCAGGCCATTTTGTAACCGAGCAGAAGAATTGCAGAGGTGACCATTATGCTATATGATGCTAAAATGCTTGTGACTTGTATTAAAAGGAATATTTTGTCAGCTTGAAAGGTGGCTCTGAAAAGTGTGGAGCTTGCTCCTGCAGTCAACTTGAGAACAGTTACAAATCAGGTTCTCATAATCCATTTAATAGGTAAATATTACACTTATTACGCTTATTATAGTTTTTCTGGTGGTAATAAATATATTATTTCTGTGCATTGTTGCCCCACGTCAGGCTTACATTAGGTGATGTTGCTTCTAGGAGGGACAGAAACATGGCGGTAGCAAAATCCACCAAATATTCTCAACAAAGTTGGAAAAAACAACTTCTTCTGTTGTTTAAAAATGCTTTGGGGCATGTAAACGCATATTTTAATGACTGATAAAGACAGGTAGACTATATTGTCCCCAAAAGAGGACATTTGTTTCCACAATGTATGCATTATCCATTAGTCTGTGATTGTTTTAAGCATACAAAAATGTGTAAAAATTAAGACATAATGTGCATTACACTAAATTGTAGTAATAATTTATTTCTGTTACCCTATAACATATGGTAAATTCATTAAATGAAGCGATGGCTTTACCCTCAACTACATCACTGCTGCTGATGCAACATGTGTTTTGTTGCACAGGGTGAGCATTTTGTTCTTGCCTCTAACTATAAGCCTCTCTGGGAAATGAGGGGCACCGCTGTCATCTGAAAGCCGGGTGTTTTTCCGTGTCTGGCATTCTTCTGGCTTGTTTCCTCTGCTACAGTGTATCTGGAGTGACTCTGCTCACAGAAGTACTTGATAAACTCAGTTCAGAGGGGGAGCTCCGGACAGACATGTAAAGCGTGTCGACAACCCAAAAGCCTGCAGCGCTGCACATACGTGACCCTCCTCCCATCCCCCAATGCCCCCTGTATCATGACACAGGCAGGAGAGCTGGCAGACGGGCAGTGTTTCCCCGTAGCACTCAGCTGTGTGTAACTGTACTCGAAGGGCCCTGAGGGGCTACGGGAGCATTCTTCCCATGTTGTTTATTTACTGTTGCCAACCAAACGTGGTCTAATGAAAGCTGCTACTGATGTTCTCGGCCTGCAGCATCTTTCACTCCTGCTGATCCTGGTCATTGGCACCATACTGCAGTCTTCCACAAACACAGATTTGAGTTGTAGTCATACAGATGTTTCTAAGAGGAGGAGATGATCTGGAGGCAGAAATCATTTCATTTGTTTAATTGATCTTTAGTGTGTGAAACCAAAGTGTCACTTTTCCTGGCGATGGCATCTGTGATCCTAGATGGTCAGCGGGTGTACTTAAGCTCGCGGGGATTTCATAAAACCAAAAGAAATTACAATATTACACATTACAGCACAAATCTTTTATTTATTTATTTTTCAGCTCCTTCTACGTGAGCCCCGTCTCTGTGCGTAACGTAGAGTTTTTCCTGCCTCTACAACGTGTAACGCTAAACAGCCAATCACAAGCATTGTTAGATGTTGGTAGAAGCATGCTCCATGCTTATTGGCTCACTGACGCTGATGAGATTTACTCCTTCGGTATTGAAATTGGGGTATTGAATGACGAGGCATTTTTCAATACTCGATACTTTAGATGCAATTCGGTGCCTAAAAAGGATTGAATTCGGTACACAGCCCTAATCAGTAGTGTTTTATGCACACACTATGTAGTATATTGAGAGCGGCCCCCATAAACTGTTACAGCAGTACAGGGTACGGCTCGCTCTCTGACGCTCGCTCCAGTACATTCAAGTCCAGATGAAAAAAGAGAGACTGGAGATGTTACGTTATAGCAAACACAAACATTTCAAGCATCAGCGATGTAACTTTCAGAGTGAACGCTTTTGTTCCTGGAAATAGCCTCGTCCCAAATAGCTAGCTGTTAGCATAGCGTATGCTCTTGTGTTGCTAGGGGACACAACTATGACATGGTGTATTGCTCTGGACACAAAGACGCGCAGTGTCAAGTGTGAAGTTGTTTTAATGAGCGGTTCTCCAGAAAGCTGAAAGCAGCAACACCTGAGGACATGAGATCGGCCCGTTCTGAACAGGCACGTTTTGAACGGACATTGCGCTAATCACATGAAATGACACTTAAACAGGCTTTGTAAGGTTGTAAATGGGAAGTGGGGCACCATTTCTGTTTTCCAGATACACAAGATGTGTCCATGAGACGTTCGACTTGACAAGCCTTTGAAGATTCAGTCACTGCTCTGCGATTTACATTCTGTGTAATCTCTCTTTAGGAGTGGTGGATTTACTATGATTTCTCATAAAAACATTTATCTTACGAAAATTGAAATTGATCTTACAAAAATGCACACATTTTTATTGTCATTGTTTTCATTCAGATTAGAATTAGAAATCTAATAACAAAAAAAAAAAAAATCTAGTAATAATAATATTAAACCATAAATCAAATGTGTCGGTCACTGTGGATGTCTGTTGGACACTCCGGACCCAGCTCCCCAGACGTTGATCCGAGTGCTTTCTCTGCCCAGCCAGACAGTAATGAGATACCGGCCAATTGATCACTCACACACCATGTTGTAATGAAAGCTAAGACTGCACTAGATTACTGTACAGAGCAGCCCATTGATCTGTGGTTTGCTCATTCATGACCGTCATGCTGGCTTCAGTAGAAATTATCACAGCAGTGTCTTTCCTGCTACGTCTTCTTTAACACAAGGGTGATTGAGCTTGGAAACATGCTTTCATTTCACACAGCAATTACAGTTTCATTTAAAGATTAGTAATTAGGGCGGTAGTGGATTTATTTAAAGGGTAAGCACTATGTACATCTCTGGTGTCTGCTCATTAGCACCCTGCTTTAAGTCAGTGATCCACCCTCACTGTTTATTAATCATACATGACACGGCCATTCGTCAGAGTCTATCCACAGGCGCACAGCAGTGTCCTCCCATCCTTCTTAAAGCTTCAGCCAATATATCCAAACCAGTGTTTGTTGCCATGGAATGTACCACTCTGTGGTCCTCCATGGGGGTGAATGAGGAGAGGATAGCAGAGAGGAGGGAGGGGAGATGGCGAAGCTCCCTAACAAGGGCAGAATGTGGAAGAGAAGATGACTAAGCTTGTCGAGGAGAGGGGATGAGAGGTGAATCCCTCTCCTCTTTGCTTTCTGATGTTGTTGTATTTTTCCCTCCTCGCTGCTTCCGTCCCTCCACCCCCTCCCTGTCTCTCTGTTGCTTGTACAGGAGACCCTCTGGGCTCCAGCAGTCAGCTGGTCTCCTCCGCCAGAGCAGCACATGATTTTCCATGATTACTGTTATTGTTTGTGCCCCAGTTCACGCCGCCTGCGGGCTAGATGGGCAGTTGATGCGTGGCAAGAAGAGAGGAGGAAACTGTACAAAGACAAGCAAGAGTGGGTTACACAGGGGTTTACCAGTAATGTCGGCCTTTTCCCTGAAGTTCACAAGCTTATCCGCTTTAGAATACACAACAATACATCATAAATATCATAATTCTGTCTAAACTATTCACATGTTGGTTTGATGAAATGACACTGGAAAATGTGGCAGTTCATTTTTTCATGTCCTTGGCACAGCCATCTTTTGTCTAATATACTCACATGTTGATCAACGTTTTTTGACCCCTTAACTAAAAGAGAGATGGAGCAGGGACCCCATACTACATATATTGTGTAAAATTAAGTTGCATATTAAACTGGGCCTAATTGTAGGTTGGCCTAAAGCCTTTATAAATACCTTTTTGCATAAAATACTAAGCTATTAAAATAGCCTAATAATTGTTGGCAGCAATAATAATAATAATAATAATAATTGGCATGGTTTTATAAATCATGTTTTAATGTTAAACATGTGGCACAGTGAATCCTTAGGATTAAATATATCTGTGGATGGCCTTAGTGACCACTTAGGCCAGTAAACAGTGGAGATTTATATTTGCTAATAATATGTTGGATTCATGTTAAGACTTTTTAATTTTTGAAAAAACTTAAAAATAATTTGGAGATGTTGAAGATCCCTCTGATAGACAGTGGTAGCGTATTTTCCTGTCTCTCAAGCGGTAATTTGCAAACTGAAGCCTTTCTCCTTTTTTATGCTCAATTTACCCCACAAAGCCTTGTTTTTCCTCTCCTGCCTTAATTCATTTCTCCCTTTTAATCTTCTTCACATTGACAGAAGCAGGGATGGGCCCTTGGCTCACGCCGTATACATCAAGTGTCTGTAATGACTCTGACAGAGATGCTTGATCAATACCCTTGAAAGTTTAGTTCAGTCTGATTAGGGATACGGATCTCGCCCTCCTCCGGATGAATCATCACTGCCAGACGCCAAGCACTGAATGCTGGATGACCAGTGTCTGACAGGGAAACAGAAGAAGGGGAATGGGAAGGCGTTCTGATCAGACACGCCGAGGTGACAAGACAGTGCACAAGGATCTCCTGCAGATGTAATTATCTCTCTAATGAACAGCACAGTAGGGCTCCAGAGTGCTGTAAAGTCAGGACGTTTCAGGAACAGTAGATCAGCCTAACAAGCATCTGCTTGCATACAAAGTCTTTTTTTAGGGTTATTCAGTCTGTGCACTCAAAGATCACACTTAAAATTTTAATTGTAAAAGTTCAAGTAAAAATACCTCTAAAACCCTTAAAACGATACTTTGCCGATGTTAAACCAGCTCTGTGTCATCTTTGTGTGGGGCAGTGTGTTGTCTGTGGCACCATTGCACAGAGGAGCGGAGGTGTGGGATTGAATTTTATGTTTTCTTTACCAGATGTACGACTCCTAGGAGTTGATCTTCGTGTGGTTGGTTGATATGTGGTGTACTATGGTGATTAGTTGTTTTGCCAGCTAAAAATGCCCAATTTACAGTATATCAACAAAGATGATTAGATGCTCTAAAACAAAAACTGACGCTCCATTACTCTACATAAGTGTTTGCAGAATCTAACGTGTAGAATAGTCAAGAGGCTTTGATTTTTACTACGTCTACCTAGTTGAATTAATTTGCAGCTGTTTAGTAAAAAGTAAAGCTGTACTCTACATACCGAATGCTAGCTGTCTGTGTGGAGGAGAAGAGACATATCACTAACAGCTTTACCTGGTGAAACTACTGGGGTGTTAGAGTTAAAACATTTTGGATGAAATACCTAAGTTTAGATGACTCTAAACAGTATGAGATCATTGTTTGAAAATGATCCCTAAGAACCCTGAATTAGTTATTATGCCACAGATCAAAACTGCTACTGATGCCCAGGGAAGTGTCTCGTTCCTAGATAGTGATGAATCATCACGTGTTAAAGGGTAACTACCTTTTTTTTCAACCTGGACCCTATTTCACTATGTTTTTGTGTCTAAGTGACTGATGGGAACAACAATCTTTGACATTGGTCTAGTATTAAGCAGTCCTTCCAGGATTTTCCGATGTTGTGATCGTGCCAATTCACACAAATTCAACCAATCACCTTGAATTTGGTGCGACTCGCAATTTTGAAAGTTTCCCACGACTTGAACCAATCCCAGCAGTCCCGTGGGAATGAGAACGGGCTGATCATTTCCTTGTTTCTGATATGAAGATGAGACGTGTGTGTGACTCGAACATCTCACATTTACCAACAAAACGTACAGCGAAAGACCATGCAAAACATTTCAGACCGTCCTGCCAACCTGTATACATTTCAACATCAATGTACGCTGTAACCATTTTTCACTGTAAAGTCGTTGAAGATGCTGTTTTAATCCTGTCGGCTCTCTGCTGCTACGTTCCCCCCGCGACACACACAAACAATGGAAAGGATTTCTAAGGAGGTCAACCTTTCTGTTAAAACATAAAAACATCCACGAAACCCACCAGACTCCATGTAAATAAACAGTAATTTTAGCATCATAAAATACACTTTGAATGAATACATATTCATTCAACAGGTAAATGAATACATATTCATTCAAAGTCGACAGAAACAAAATAAATCTATGAAAAGCCGTTTTGGCTCGTCTTTCCACTTTTCCAACCATCACAACTCTAGTTTTGGTTGAAATAAACACATAGTTTACCGATTTGCATGTTGGCTCTATACACGCTAAAAGTATTGCTTTTATAAATGGAGTCTGGTGGGTTTAGTGCTAGCGACTTCGGTCTCAAAGAGGTTTTAAAGGTCTATCTCTGAAGGGATCCTATCCATAATGTTGTCAGACACTTAGAATGTTAATCTGAGCCTGTCAGCAGCAAAACAAGCACTTATGTGAAGGCAAATACAAGCTGGACAGTTGCTTGTTTCACCACTGCCGACTGCAGCGATCTCGTGGACCAGTGTCAAAGATTGTTGTTCCCATCAGTAAACGGTAGTTACCTTTTAACTGTTTAATATAAGCAGCACTTATTAGGAAAAAGGCAACATTGTGGCACCAGTCATTCAGGCTGTCTGCAGCATTGTAGAGATGGCTCTACAAACAGGAAGTAATTGCTTAATCATGACAGAGTTGTAGGATGAAATATTTGGTACTGCTAAGCTAATTCATTTTATATCTAGGCACCTGCAGGGAGTTACAGTGACATCTTTTAACGTAATTGATCAGTTCAGTCCAAGATTCATCTTAAGTGATACATCTTTTAAAATCTGGGTTACTGTGAAGTGGAAAGGGAAGGTGGGATTGTGAGTGAAGATGTATGCCCAAGCCGAATATTGGTTACAAATTTGATTGACTTTGTAGCTGAAAACTGTCTCCTGTCTCCTAAAAATAAACCTAATAGTTTTGTTGCCTAAACCTTAACGAGTAGTTTTGTTTCAATTCACAACGTTAACCACGTTTAAAACAGCAACCGTTTCACAACGTGCATCGGTTGCTGGAAAAACGCAATCAAGAATTCAGTTTTGTTGTATGGGAACACAGTTTTTTAGGAGACATGGTTGATGTGACGTAAGACGTGTTCATTATGAGGTTGTGATGATCTACCAAAAGCAGAAAACCTTCCGGAGTAAATCACCTTTAACCAGTATGCTGTTGCTGGTTTAGGAGTGGTTTAATGAAATCAGTGCATATGCCAGGTATGTTTAAGACATCAAATATTTATCGGAACTGTATGCTATCAAGCATGTTTAGCTTGTGTGGCTATGATGACAGTCCCTTTACCACTTCTTAGTAAAGCAGTGAGATACATTGCAGCATCTCCAGGTGTTTTTTTTCCTTCCTTTTTTTTATTTAAATGTCCCCACAAACATTTGATGATGAATCATTTGCAATCCGTAAAATGACTGTGTATGCAGACACACTCTGAACACTTTGTCATCTTCAGTGAGCGAAAGTGAACGTGTGTGATTGTGTATTTGTGGAAGTAGGGGAGGTTGGAGTTTGCCTCGCTGTGGGTAGAACTCGGGCTTGACTCAGACCTCTTAGGCAATAAATACGGAAGTGTTCAAATCTTACTTCACACACACAGTCCCATCCTCTAAAACACACACCCAAATACACACTCGCACACATACTCTTACTGCTTGCTGGCTTTGCTCGAATGAATTGGAGAAGTGCTCCCTTGAGAGAGCAGAGCGAAATGAGGTTATGACCAATACTTAGTTTCTCTCACAGTGCCGACCTGAAAATGTAATCCTCCCGCCAAAAGCCACTGCATTTGTTGATTTTGCCTCCACCATTGATAAATATTACCTCCTCAGTTTTACCAGTTGCTCTTTGCGGTCACTGAAAGACTTGAGTCAGCTGGTTTTCCCTTTTAATAGCTAGCTGTGATTATTTAACCATAACTTAAAAACGTCATACACTGCTGCAAATGTAGGCCGAGCTGTGAGGAATTAAACTGACGTTAATTTCTGACCCAAGACGAGCAGTTGTTAGATTTTTTGGGTTTTGGCAGCTGCACTTGACTCCTCAGAACAGGTCTGTGGTACTGACTGCTGTTTTTCGAACATGCAGCTGGTTCCCATTAATGGATACCTTTTAGCTTCTGAATGCTCCACTTGAAAGCTAGGAATAAAGCATGATGTCACTGGCTCTTGGCGCCGGCTGAGAATCTTGTTCAAGGACTCCAGAGAGAGCCGATCTCATGATGTCCTGCTTGCTTTGCTGCACCACAGCTCCCAACTTTAATGTGGTGTAACTGCGTCTTCAGCGTTACACATCTGCAGACGTCATCATTAAAATCATTACATTCAATACTACTAAATACCCCATTAACATGTAAGCACAGTTCTTCAAAGCAGCACATTTACATCTCATATACTATATCTGTCTGTAATTAGGCTACTTAGCATTATTAGTATCATTAATGCTGCTATTTCTAATGTAAGCTTCTGTACAAGTGCATCAAAATTAAATTGGGAACTCAAGGAGTTTTCTGAGAATAATATGAATTTCAGTTAAATAAGGAATGTGTAAAGGTAACTATATCAACGTATACGACTGTCATGGTGGCTCGCTGAGAATACGATCTAGTATTTTACGAAAATAGTTCACCGAAATGTGTTTCTGAAAACATTTTAAGCGAGAAATAGGCCATACAGTTGATGAATCTGTCTTTCACTGTTAGAGGCTGCCCACTGCTGCTAATACTTAGGATGGGTTAAATGCAGTAATTCAGTTTCACTACATTGTACTGTACTGTGTGTTTGTGACGAATTAAGAATAAAGTTTCTTTTTTTTTCATGTACCGGAGAATTGAGCTGTACGACTTGTTTAATTGTGACTTCTATTACTGCTAATGTTATGCACAAGCCGTTGAGTGAGTCTCTAAGGGCAGATGTCCCCTTCTGCCTCCATCTACCTCCAAGGCCACATACACATTCACTCAAATGAGCTTTTTGTAGCATCAACAAACGACCTACTGTATATACTGTATACTTTATTATGTGGCAAGGACAGGAATAAAAAGGAAGAAAAATGCTGATGTTGGGAGCAGATCTCTGGTCTCGCAGCTGTAATATACGTAACTGTGGATGTAAGAGAGGCCCGTGCAAGGCGCGAAAGAAATCTTCACGACTGCGCACGTGCGACGGATAAACCCAATAGCAACAGCTCTTAGAGGGCTATGCCTATACTCATAGAATCTGGAGTTACAATACGTAACTATCGGTCTCTCCATACCTGCATCTTTCCAAACTGTCAGCGCCATACTGGAACTTCCTCCTCACTGTGGCATTTGGCAGCTTCCCATCGCTACCCTGCAGAGATCCCACATCTAGCCCACTGATGTGACTCAGGTGCAGCACAGCATTGCACAATATAATGTCACTACTAATCACGTATGCAGTGTCCGGTAATACAGTGTGATGGCCAAGTAATATCTAGGCAGTGCTGCAGGGGGTTGTGGGGGTGGGTTGGGCTTACATCTGACATTGTTATGCAGTCAATGAGCCAGAGATGCTTGATATAATCAAGCCATGGCTTGGTATGTCACAGTGTTTAATCACTTTCACATGATATAATGAATCCCAGCCTTGCATATAAAACACTTGTACACAAAACACAAGAACACAGTGGAGCAAGAAGACATTTTCTATTTTGAGTTTTTCGTGACCATAAGTGGTCGGTCGGCCTTTTTCTATTGCTATCACTGTTGCTGTTCATACATGTAATTTACCGCTGAATGCTGCATGTTTCCGGGCTTGTCAAATGAATTCTGGGACCTGTAGGAAATCCCAAAATGGACAGAAATTACACAAAGCAAGGTTGAAGACAGAAAACGGGTGCTTTGTCAGCCCCGGGAGTCCCATCAATACATCCACACATAGATGAATCTTCTGTCCAATTTAAGTGTTTCGCCATTATTGGGTGACATAGCTCAACTGACGCATTTACACTGACAGTGCACGTACCGCTTCTGTCCGACCTCCACAGTGTGGATATGAAGGTCCTGTGGTGTTTAAACCCAGCAGGAATTACTTGGCAATCATTTATCAGCAAACTTTGAAAATAAGGATTTCTTGAATTGCAATCAGAAGTAATACATAATTTAGTATCAAACTATTTCTATAAAAGTGGAATACTAGCCAGAACACGCAAAGTGTGAGTACCAAGGAAATATTAACCGGCATTATTTGTCTGCTCCCCATATGCTTTTGTTAGCATTGTCTCTTTTTATTATAGATGCTTTAGACAGCTATATGGTTGTTTTTTCAGTTTTTCAATCACCAGTTTACTACCAAGCTAACATAGCTGTTACACTAGCTGTCTGAGGCCATTATGTTGTTAATACAATATTCAAAGTAACATAATTTACTGTTGAGCTGACTGTTCTCAGTCTTTATATTTTACTCTTTTTGCTTTTACTCTTGTGGACTATAATTTGTTGGCCTATACTGTTTTGCTTCCATTAAAACCTACAAAGGCCAACTTAAATCTTCAACGTTTATTGGAAGGGTGCAGAATACACTATTGATGTCTTGCCAGTGTATTTTTATCCAGGCAAATATTTTTTTGGGTACCTTTTAGTTGCTTATATGTTTCATTTCTTAAAACTCTTGGATTTAAGTTCAATACATATTGACAAAAATAGTGGGTTCTGTTTTCTTCCTCTTTTTTCTTGTTTTCACTTTACTTTCATTGTTAATCGCCGATGCTCTTAAGGACTGCCTTGGAAATGAGATGATTTATCTTCTCCTTGTATTCTGACATGAATATATAACAGTGTAATAAATATATAGAAAATATAGAATAGATTGATGACTCATTCAGCATTGGGATTGGTATAAAGCCGTGCTGCAGGTGTCAGTGGTTAATTAGCATCAAGTGTTAGTTAGCTGGCCTGGTTATGTTAACAGCATTTTGAGGCTCCATTTTGCAGTGATAATCATAGCCTGGCTTTCTTTAAAGACTGGGCCAACCCACCCGCCGCTCCCACAGCTGCTTGTTTTGTCCCCAGCACTGGGAACAGTCATCTAATACCAGCCTCCTGTTGCCAGCTGCTGCCCGGCCATCTCCTATCACAGGTATCCAAGAGGGCACATCGTGTATTGTAGCACGGCCATGTCCCCCCCACTGTGGTGCTGCGCTGGAGCTGCCAAATTCTCAAAAGTGCCATTGAAATAATCAACCAGGTGAAACTCAGAGGTGGTGTTCTCTCTGTTGCATTTATTATTGGTTAGAAAACGTGTCCAGCATGTTGGCAGTTCAATGCCCCAAATCAGGCTGAGGGTAGCTGATTTAGCCTGTTGAAGTGCCCTTAAACCAGGCATTTATGGACTAGTGCCTTAAATTCAGACGTGCACATTAGAATCCCAGTTGTCCTCTACAGAGCCATCTTCCTAACTGCTTTAAAGGTCCCATGGCATGAAAATTTCACTTTATGAGGTTTTTTAACATTAATATGAGTTCCCCCAGCCTGCCTATGGTCCCCAATTGGCTTGAAATGGTGATAGGTGTAAACCGAGCCCTGGGTATCCTGCTCTGCCTTTGAGAAAAAGTAAGATCAGATGAGCCGTTCTGGAATCTCCTCTCTATGAGGTCATAAGGAGGAAGGTTACCTCCCCTTTCTCTGCTTTACCCGCCCAGAGAATTTGGCCAACCCATGAGAGAGAGACATCATGGCTTTCAAACGAGCAAAGTGGCAGTTGGTCAAGGCCACACCCCCACCCTCCACCTTGCCCCCCCTCTCTCCTCCTCAATAGCTACAGACACAGAAATGAGACATTCTGAGTAAAGCTCATTGTGGGACTGGCTCTAGTGGCTGTAATTCTGCACCAAGGCTGAATTTTGGGAAAGAGACTTCAGATATAGTATTAGGGGACCGCTGAGGTCTATATAAAAGCATCCAATGAACACCATGTCATGGGACCTTTAAAGTTGTAGTTCTTTGTAAAAAACTATTTTATTGTAAAGTGTCCCCAAGGTTAGTGGCAACAAATGGAAATTAGCCTTAGCTCATTTTAAAACAAGCTCATTTACAGTTTACAGTTTTTCTGTTGATCAATGGGGATTGTCCCTGACAAATAAACTAATTAAACTAAACAGCTAAAGACTATGCTTACCCTGGGAAGGTGTGAATGTAATGCATTCTTTGGCTGAAAACAAGAGCCAGAGCTTAGTCAACTTTCCCCAGATAAATAAAGCTTTAAAACATCAAAATAAAGAAATGGGTGTAAAGAATGTTTAATTTGTTGGGTAACTAATTGGGTTTGCTCTTACCAGTGTCTGACTAAAAGCATCCATGTGCATCTTATAACTGTTAGAAGGAGCTTGACACAAATTGAGGCACAGGAGGCAGGATAATCATTTTTAAAGGATAGTTTAGTTAGTGCAGGCAGGGTAGTAAAATCTGCAAAAAATGTTTTTCCTTTCCAATTAGTCCATTGGTCAGCTCCAGAAAAGTGTATTTGTCGATACAGCTAAAGGTGTGAAAATCTAGTTAACAACAGATTAATTAATTAACCAATATTATTATTGTATGATAGCCATTGTTGAGTGGCAGCTTTATCAAAGTTATCAGCTCATGAAGTTACGCCACACTAAATTTGGCTTTTAACGCTGGTTCCTATCCTCATTTAGGCTCGATTTAGGGGCCTTTTATTCATGTTTTACTATGACATATTTGGTATAATTTGAAAGGGTGCATTCTTTGCTTTCATTCAAGCCCAGTTATTTTATTAGAACTAAAAAAAACAGAATAATCAACAAACATACAGATTCAGTAAATATATATGTAACACGTGTGGGATGATTATCATATCATGTATATCATCTCACAACCCTGTAGCTTTACCTAAAGAGCCATCAGAGAGATTAAGACCCCCAGATGATGACTACTGCTAAATATCTCCATTTATACACGTTTTTCTGAAAGTTAAAGATAGCCAACACACACAGACACACTCTATTGACTAGATTTCTTCTATTTCCATGTACCACTAAGTTCGAACAATTACTGCATTGCATTTGCTGTCGCTCACAGATAGAGGATAGAGGAAAAAGCAGATGTGCACCCAATCAAAGCCAATTTCACCCCTGTTAGTTCTCGTGGATGAATTTTACATTTGTGCCTCTTTTAGAAAATTCAGGAAAATTGTAACGGCATGGTGTCCTCTAAACTGCCTTATCGTTAACACAGCTTTCTGCAGATTCGTCCATATTATAGAGGGCTATGTAGTGTGTGGAGATAGTGCTGCAATGCTGCAGAATGTGAAGCTATTCATTCAGCACACCGCTAACTGAATTACTCTCTGTATAGCAAAATGTTTCCATTGTTTCCAACAAAGAAGCATTTGACTGAAGCCATTAGGCTCTACTCTGACTGGGAGGCTGCCGCTGCATTGCTGAAGCATGTGAGGATCACAGGGCTCATGCTTTATTGACGCCTTTAAATGACTGATGGCTCCAGGGTACAGTAAACTGGTTTTCATTGAACCTTTTCTTTTGAGAGTTTATAACTCAGTGTATGTTATTATTCTCTCCTCTCGAAATGCACACAGAATATAGATTAGCTGCGGCTCATTTTCAAGCTGCTGCCTTTGGCTCTGGCTTGCCGCTGAAATGCCTAATGCAGCTAATTACCATCTTTGATTGGCCAATCTGAAGCAATCTCCCTCCATCTCTGACAGCATTAGTCATGTAATATGCAGACAAATGCACGGCTGATCACAGATCCCCTGGAGTTTGGATTAGTGACCAAGTATGTTTCGTGTCAGTCCTTTTGTCCATATTATGAGCTATATCATAGGCATGTTTACGGCCGATGTCTGTTTAGATTATAATCAGTTCTGTGCTGCTTGCTTAACAGATTTTTTTCTGCTTAGTATTTATCTTGTGAAGAATACAGGGCAATTTGAAGTTGATTGATCCGTGATTTGTGTAATGTATGTCACACTCTGTTTGACATTGGGTTAAAAAAAAGCAGTTGGCGCAACCATCAGACAAGCAGTCTTTCAGACTGAATCAATGCAGTGGATACTCTCAGCAAGGGACCACTGGTTCTGCCAGACCTAGAAAACTCAATGACCGGCTTGATTACTTCAGTTCCTAATGGAGATAAAAATATAGAATGACCTCTGAACTGCATATGAACACAATAAAAGCATCTAATCTGGCATGATTTTGATCACAAAGCCTCGAGAGGCTGAGGATATTATTATTTCACATGAAAGAAACTGATGATATGAGGTTGGCACAAGAATGTTTGTGCACACAACAATGATGCAATCTATATTCAAAGGTCAGGTCAGGGAGCTGGAGGGTTTTGATCCAGTGTAGCAAGTGTGTGCATGTATGTGCGGCTAGTTACATAATATTGTAGAGAAGGCCGATATCTCCCAAACAATCTAGATTGATACATAGCACTGCTGGTAAGAGGAAAAATATATTTTAGATTGTGGGTGAACTGTTCCTTTAAATTGCAGCTAACACTGTAATATCCTAACAAGAGGATATTTGCTGCAGTATTCAAATCCATATATTAATTAAATAAGCATGCAATAATGCCCTAAGTAAAATACACACACTGTCTCTTGGGTCGTGGTAAAAATCCACCATTGCCGGGCGACTGTATCAGTTCTTTTAATCAGCTCCCCTGAAAGAAAATGTTGTCTTCTCATCTTTGTAGTTCAAATAACAATGTATTTTCTCAACAACAATACATCATACGACGCAGTTCTCTAAGAACACAATTAGCCCCTGAGATGACTAATTTTGTTCTCATTTTGTCAGTGAGCATGATGTGCAGTTGTTATGACACATATCTCCGCGGCGGCGACGCCTGTCTATACTTGGCCATCAATGTGACAGTGCTAATTGATGATTTCTTCTTGTTTGTGGAACGTGACTTACTTTCACATGAGGGGAAGGCTATGAAACAGATGTGAGGAGGTATTTAAATACAGGAAAGAAGGTGAGGGGAAAAAGGGAAGAGGGGAGAGAAATGATGGCAAGACTAATGTTCTGCAAATGACACCGGGGTCACACTTTTATCATCCAGTGCTCAGACATGTGCTAATCCAGGCTGTAACTCACCCTATAACCTCTTCCCAGTACTCGTCTCTGTCTCCCATTCACATTGGACACCACTCATTCAAAGAAAGTACTCCCACATACGTCTACAAATGCAATCCTCACCCAAGGCTGTTGTGAATGAATGCATATTGAAAGTGTTTAAGGGTAGAAGTCTTCTTGGCTTGCAGCAGCTAGATCTAAGAGGGATAAAAAGCTGTTGATGTTTTGTACACTTTAGTGCTACAGGGTGAAATAAGTCTGCTTCAGTGTGTGATTTTTTGGTACACAGCTCTACATAAAGGTTATATCAAGTAACAGCGGAAATTCAAGATACATAAATAGTAATCAAGAGGGGAAAATGATTTTCGCAGGCCTGTGTAGACTTTTAGACACTGAGGGCCAGATGTACTAACGCTTTTGCGCCCACTTCAGGCGTATTTGTGTCGCAACGTGCGCGTAAAATCATGGCGAGGTATGTACAAACAGGCCGCAATGATGTAAAAGCGCAAACTGCATGTCGTGGGAGCTGAAAAGGGCAAATTGCGTTTTTCGTGTCATGCATATTTATTCATGGGAGGGTCGCGGGGAAAGTGGGAGTTTACCGTAAAGAGATGGGAGACGAAGCGTAAAGAGCGCTTAATTACGTATTCCGCGGTATGTACAAACACCGGCAGTGATAGCGCGCCTCTATTTTGCGGTGAAAATTCTCCGCCTCTTAAAAGCAGGTGTAAACCTGGAAGCGGGTTTCCTCACATATGCCTCCTGGTGAAATGACAGCAGTAATCCGAGCAAGACGAAGACATAGGCCAAGGAGACGAGCTGAAAGGAGTTTTGCCACAAGGATCACAGATTAAGCAGCCATGCAAGATTACAGTTACTGGAAGAAATCAAAGATGACATTGAATCTCCGACTCAGAGTTCACATTCCAGCAGTTGTTAAACTCCTCGCTACATTACAAATATTGGCATCAGGATAATTTCAAACAGTCATAGCATCAGCAGTGGGAATATCGCAGTCTGCACTCAGCCGTATCATAGCACAAGTACTTACAGTTTACGCTATAGTGGGCGGAGAAAGGCGCTAATTACGGATGACCTGCAGGTTTTTGTAAATATGGCGTAAACTACGGTATCATTGCGTTCGCTATCTGCGGGTGAGCCATGGCGCTGATAACGCTACGTTCGCAAATGTACGTACATCTGGCCCTGAATCCCTGCCGTGCGTTGTATGTTGTGGCTGTTACTCAATATTCGGCTTACAGACTTCTTCTTCATTGACTGATTCATGTGTTGTGCTCTCAAGCGAAGTCTCTAGTGTTATAGTCAAACTAAATTCAGTTTCACTGACTATGAAGGCAATGGTGATGAAGGTCAGCAAACTACAAAAGTGGTTAGAAATAAGTCCTTTTCATACTACAGTATTCAGCATTATTACAGTTGCCATTACTGCATTTGGCATCTCCCTTGTAGATGCCACCCCAGCTACAGTATTTGCGCCTTTAGCTTGGATTAGTCTGTAGCAGTAGTTCCCAACCTAGGGTCGGGACTAGAGTGTGGTTCAGACCGCATCTTTCTGTCCAAATCCGACCCGAGTCCAAAAGAGTGCCCCCAACCCTACAGGCATTGTTTTTTTTATGTCCAAACCCGACCCTATCCCGCACTTGATGTAAGCTGAAGCACTGAGTTTGTGTTACATGAATATGTATTGCCTGAAATAGCCTGTGTTACTTTCATGCGTTGTCACATTTGCTAAATAACAAAGCCCTGCACTGGACAAGATATCTGTCCTAAGCCGACAACAGAGTAAGTTGAAATGTATGTAGAATATGATCAAAAGCTCTGGATAATGCTCGAAAGTAAACCGTGAGTTTAGAATATTTAATCACATGACACTTTTTTTTGGTTGAAGTCCTTGCAAATCAGACGTACACGACCTGTGACAAGGTGTTATGAGTCGACATTGCTTCATATTGAAGGGTCACGAGCCAAAGAATTTGGGAAGCGTCGCTCTATGGTTACCTGCTTGTCTTTTTAATCTTCTACTGTATTACTGAGAGATTCATTTCATATTCCAGTTGGATGCGTTGCTTTAGCTTTGGAATCATCAAACATTTCGAGAGTCTACCTGTCATCCGTCCCATCCATCCCTCTGCTTTATTTCTGTCTTGGTAATTGTTCAGTAGTAGTGATAGTAGTGAAGGACAGTGTTGGGGAGTAACGGAATACATGTACCAGCGTTACGTATTCAGAATACAAATTATGAGTAACTGTATTCCGTTACAGTTACTATTTAAATAGTTGGTATTTAGAATAGTTACATTGTTGAAATCAGTGGATTACATGACCATACTTCTCTGTTTCACGAGTTTATTCACTCTCTAAATAAATTAAGGCAACTCCATGCATTTCCCAGAAGCCCCAATATGAAAACGAAAAAAATTAGCTATTTGCGTGATCACTGGTAGAGATAGAGATGGAGCCTGAACCGGCACAACAGAGCCAGGGCAGGAATGCGTTTCTATCTTGGAAATTCTAACAGCATTTCACATTAAAGAAAGAGAAGGGAGAACGAAAACGTGCAGTGCAGCCTCTGCTTGCCAGCAACCAACCTCCTTTCAGCGTCCAAATTACTCCACCTCCAACCTGAAGAAGCATTCTTAAAGTAAGTTATTTTTTAATTATAGGGAGAGTCGTCTGCTGTAGTTTTACTGGTCACCTTGCTATTTTATAGTTGTATCAGGTAGCTATCTGCTTAGTTGACGAGCGACTTTACATTCTCCTATGTGCTGATTTTACTAGCCCCAGAGCCGTCGAAAGACTGACTAGCCCCGTTTGACATGCTAGCTAACGTTAGCTAAAATTAGCTCATGGTAGCTGAGAATGCGGTTATATTTTTGTAGTATGCAGTTCGGAACTACAAATACAAAAATCTCTCTGCTTGTTTAGGTACACAGTTGGAACAGAAGAACACACCAGAATAGGCCTGTTTAGTAAGCAGGAGTTGATGGCCGCATTTCTACACTTATAAAATGCAATTCAATGTGGAAGTAATCCAAGTATTCAGAATACGTTACTCAGATTGAGTAACGTAACGGAATACGTTACAAATTACATTTTTGGGCATGTATTCTGTAACGGAATACGTTTTGAAAGTATCCTTCCCAACACTGGTGAAGGAGTACGGTTTGAGCATTGGCTTGAGCCTGATTGAGACATTAATGAGTCCACAGACGTAAATGCAGCTGTAGGTAGAAGAAAGGTTGAGTTGGAGCTAACCCCTGCCAGACAGATCCTTTTTTAGTTAATGGATTGTTTACCGAGTTGATGTTCTCAATAATTCAGCCACCGTTTATTCTGAGCTAATGGATGTAAACGCCACCTTCCTGCGCTAATGGAGCCACTGGACATGAAAGAGGTCTGAATTATCTATTACCTACGAAAAGCCACTTGATGATCACCAGACATCCTGCTTGAAGCATTACGCAATAGCTACTAGATTTGTAGAAAGAGCTCTGCTCCCCGTTTCTTGTTTATGGCCAAGAGACCCAGAGGGAGGAAGCAGCGGTAGAAAGCAAAAAAAAAATCATCCGGTGTACAAGCTTCTAATGCGTTGGTGAGGAAAGGGGGCCAGAGTGAGGCAGCAGTATCCTCTCAGCAGCTGGTAAGGCAATGTGACGCACAGCTGCATGACTGACAGCTCCAGTTCTGCTTTGCAAAGTAGGTCGCAGCCAACTACCCCCTCTACTGAGACGCTGGCAGGTAGACAGACACGGGGAAGGAGATAGAGGTGGTGGGAGGTATACCAATGAAGGCAGACTGATTAGATTAGTACACAGCACATATTTCTCTATTGGCTTGAGTAACCTGAAATGCACACCGATGCTGGTGTGGACTCGATGATATTCTGTGAAATCCTACACATTATTTCTTAAAATTCACAGTGCCAGCTGATTTTTGTTGGTCATCGTTGCTGTAATCCGCAGTAGATGTAATTTAGTATGTTTAAAATGTAATTTGCTAGGCTGATGTCTGCATGATTAGATAATGAGTCACCTAATCATGACACACAAGGCCTGGTCAAGCACTCCCCGAATAGAGTCCTATTGTTGTCCTATTATAGGCATTAGAGTGGCCGTGACTCTGCTTGCATGTGTTCTCTTGTGATGAACCTACATTTGAAGCAGAGCGTTGACTCGTTTTTGTCCCCTCTTGACCTCCACGCTGCACACACTATGTGATCACTATGCGAGGCTTGGAAGACCAAAGGGAGATATTTTAAGGTAGATGATGAAGCGAGGGAGGAACGGAGATAAAACACGACTGGAGTGGAGAGGGAGACACCAGAGTGCAAAAGCAGACACAGACAAACTTCAGTGTGTTCATGAGCTTTAAGTTGTAATGTGGAAACAACGTGGACACTACAAAGAACATACTACAGTATTTTATTGCTCGGAGCGTTTAAACAACACGTCGATAGCTGTTCAGCGGATGAATGTGAAAACAGCTTTCAAGTGTCAATCTCTGTACATACATCATTTTGAACAGTGAAGGTCAAAATCAAGTAACAATAAGCAAAAGCATCTTGTAAAGAGCAGAAGTGAGGGGCTTAAACAATGCCGCAGCTGAAAAGCTGATCACACCTTTCCTGGCTGATGATACCATTGTGCATCCTATGTGAAAGTGTTTCACCAAATGCTTGTTAATCAAATTTAAAGTCTTATGAGATCCTGCATGATATGTTGTCTCTGATGTCCCTTAATGGGGCTCTGGGATGAATAGTTTCTGTACGCAGAGGAATTGATAATTGATAATTGATCATTTTTGGCACACTGCAGGCTGGTAACGCTGAAGACTGAGGCATAAACAAAACATTTCATCAGTGTGCGTTTAATCTTCAAGGTATACAAGTTCTTTCAAATCTAAAGATCTAATGTTGACTCATTCTTTGCCAATTGTTAATCTACACAAACAAACACCTTTGTTCACAGAAAAGAAACATTGTAATATGATGAAGAGACAGTCATTTATATCATCTAGACACGTGTGGGAGGCAAAATAACAATTTAGTGTTCATCTGAACTGACCGTGTAATATTTGTAAATGCTGCTGAACAAGCACACAACAGCTTTCCATGCTTTTTACAAACACTGAGAAACATATGAAAATAATATTTGCATATACAAAAAGCTAAGTTTATTCAAATTGTTGTCAGGATTATTCTAATAGTTTCAAATGAGGGGAATATTTTTAAAAGAAATAAATGTTAGGTGTATACATTATTTATTTATTTATTTATTTATTTATTTATTTATTTATTTATTTATATATATATATATATATATATATATATATATATATATATATATATATATATGCCCATCGTGGCATCAAATTATCATTCTGATAATAGCTCTTGTTCTTTCATAACTCCTCATCTACCATGTCTTGAGTGGATTGTGTAAAAATAGCTGTTTCCCACACACAAACTGCTTTGAACTGACTTCATCTCTTCAGCTTGGAATCTGTTATTTGTAAGCTGTCAGAGACATTTGGAGCCATCTAAGGGATTGTTTGACACGTTTTGTTTTCAAAGACTGACCTTACAGATGCTATTTAAGTTTAAAAGTGAGATCACGTAAACTGGAGACTGAGGTGTTGGGATTTGAGGCTGACACTTTGCTGTATTTTTAGGCCTGAATAATTTCAGAGTGATTTCACAGACATGTTGGTTCATAGCTGAAGTATTATTGGTCTAAATACAAAGTCCCACAGGGGGCTTTGGACTCCTTTTCTCTGATGTGCTCTGTGTGTGTTTGTTTCCGCGCTCTGCTTGCTCTTAGTCACCTTGAGAGAGGGGTCCCTGAGAGCACCCAAAGGTTACTACAGAGACAAGACGTGGAGGAAGCTCGGGTGGGGCGGAGGGAGTCTGGGTTTCCATGGTGATGGTGAACGTAAGAGGGATGTAGAAGGGGATTGTCAAGGAGATTTGTTGGGAACGGGGCTCAAGGGGAAACGTAAGAGTAGAAGAAAGATAGGAAGAACCAAGGGAACATTATTGTATCATTGTTGTTTTTACTGTGTTTTGGAGAGGGCTATTTTTTTATTTGTTTTGTCTTTTTCTGCACGTTTTGACATCTTAATTGTGTTCTTTGTTAGATCAAGAGTGACGTTCACTCTGGTTATTTCTAAATATTAGAAGTACTCTACTCTTTTTATGATATAATATGTTAATTACACTCACTGTTTCACTCATTGGAGTCATGTCACTTCCAGTCTGTTTATTTGGGTTTCCATAGTGGAAGAAATATGGGCGCCTGCAGGGCCGGACTTGGATAATAATTCAATTGCACTTCCATAATCAAGGCTACTTTCTTGGAGTGATTGTTTTGTACCAGTCCTTCCCACAGAGCTCTGATTGGACTTCATCATGAAGCTTTGGTAAATCTAGAGGCACATTGCATTAAGTGTTGATGCCATATATAATAAAAACAACAACATAGAATCAACTCAGGAAGTGTAGTTGAGCTATTATGACGTGCTAGAGCTGCCCTGCTAGCTGGATCTTTTTAATACCACTCATCATGTTCCTTGCTTGAACATATCTGTAATTTGTGCAGCATTTAGCCACACTTTCCTGCAGTTCCTTTCTCCTTTTAATGCCCTCCCTTTTCAGCTCCCCCTTTTCTCTTTCACCTGCATTGTCCATCTTTTCTCCACACGCACACGCATTACTGACTGAATGTTGTTTATCCCTGCGTTAAGAAATATTAAATGAAATGGATAAATCCAAGCAAAAACAACACGGGGACGCTACCGTCACTGAGAACTGCTTTTAAACTGATGGTATGATCTCTACTATCAGTCGTGGTTGGCTGTACGATGATTGGGGCAACTAGCTGGCTTCCAATGGCCAGTCCGGGAAAAATGTTTATTTGGCTATTCAAGAGCACAAGAGAAACTTTAAACTTTACAGGTGCTGATGACTACAGGAAATATTGTTATTGCTAATATGTATTAATAGGCGATTCAAACTAAACGGAATGCTAATGGTTTAGTTCTTCCCTGTGATTGTTCATTTGAAGTCAGTGCAGTGCTGCGGAAACCTCAGTACATTGTAAGTTATTTTTTTATGTACTACAACACACACATTGATTTTACCCAGGGCTTAAATGTTAGGAGCTCTGTACTAATCATCATAATGAAAAATCATTGGGACATTGTGTCGACTGATCGAGCCACCACGGGAGGGGGGGGGGGGGGGGATCACTCCAGGGAAGTTTAGACTTGGTTACAGATCACGCAAGCAGTGTACGGATGGCTGGATATGTGATGGATGCACTGAAAGCAGGTAGAAAAGAAAATGATAAAATGTTCAACTGTCTCCTTTGATGGAGGATGTGTGTCGAGCTTAGTGGAGTGTCTCAATAAAGTCTTTCAAGCTGCGCTGATCAATACTTTTTATATCAACAATGGATTAAAATGACTACGTCTGTGAAAGGAGTCGATCACAGTGGCGAGCCCACAAGCCTGCCGTTCTCGTCAGCACTACAGACATTTGTAGCATTAAGCTCTTTGTTGTGGTTTGGCCTGGTTGTTCGGTTTTCATCAACCTTGTTACCAGCAGCAGCAGGCCGCTGTTTTCAGCAATAATGCTCTGATAAACCAGACAGACAGCTGGTGAACAGTGGTGGAATGTAACTAAGTACATTTACTTAAGTACTGTACTTAATTACAAAGTTGAGATACTTGTACTTTACTTTTCATGCCACTTTCTACTTCTACTCCAATACATTTCAGAGGGAAATATTGTACTTTTTACTCCACTACATTAATCTGACAGCTTTAGTTACTATACAACATAAGATGTTTGCACATAATGTATTTAACAGTACTACATTCTATGGTGGCCTGGAAAGGACAATTTTTCGCCAAACTATTGTGCCATATTTTTGCCCTTTACTGGATGTTGTGATGCCTCCTTTCTCTCGCACGGTGCTGCTCCTCTCTGGCTGTGACAGCCAGCTCCAGTGTGGTAACACTTTCTTTATAGTGTGAGTTTTACATGGTCAGTGGAGAAAAGCAGAGAGACACTCGGGGCACAGATGGCCTGTGGGTAACTGATGAGAGAGAGGGGGGAGAGACCTTGTCCTTGACCTTCACACACTGTCTCGATGTGGAGCCCACCATAAGGAAGCATCCCAACACACACACACACACACACACACACACACACACACACACACACACACATATACACACACACACACACATATACACACACACACACACATATACACACACACACACACATATACACACACACACACACATATACACACACACACACACACACACACACACACACACACACTCACACACACACACACACACACACACACACACACACACACACACACACACACACACACACACACACACACATTTATACACGTACTGCCCATACACAGTGTCTAATCTAACACATCTAACTTCACATTGTCCTCATATTTCCCCTCCGTTTATTTCATTTACAGTTTCCGTCTGCAGTGAGCTCTCGTCCCTATGAGGCTGTGACACCTGATCCATCACTTGGTTTCTTTTGCGTTGCCATGCCCCTATTTTATGTTGAATGGAATCAATTCAGGCTTCTATTGTCTAAATGACGTATATCTAAGATGCCGACAGCTAATATATAATAATAATATAATAATATAGCTAGGTTTATTTATACAATATAATATCCATTATTAAGGTGCAGTCACTTATAATGCAAGGGCTAATTTGGGGGCCAAATAGTGAAAGAGGGCATGTTTGGTTTTTTTGTGTGTAAAAATAGAGATACACTAACATCATTAAAATAAGGATTTGAATTACATTTGTAATTGTAACAACAAAAAAGCTGCATGAAATAAGCTAAACTACAGTTTTCCTTCTCCATTACACATGAAAGGATGTTTAATCTCTGTATTATAAAAACAATTGTGAATCAGAGCTTCGTCATTTGTTCCCTCGACCCCCAATTGAAAAGTCTGTTTTCTTAAGTAGTGCAGCCAATTAGTGACTGGCACAGGCTGATGTAAAAAGCCACTTATTGTTGCTTAACTTAGCTAGAATCAGAAATATGCCTGTGTCAGTTTGAATGTGTGTTGAACAGTGAGCATGCGGTTAGATATGATGTCTGAGGGATCAATAGTAGCAAGTTCTTGTATGTATCAGCTCGTATCTTTCCTGAATGAGAACGGTTTGTTTCAGAGGTCGCCCTCTCAAACGTGGTGGATCATATTACACACTTGTATCACCTTGAGCATTAGTTTCATGCTCTGGACTGATGTTAAGTCTGCAATACCTGCACAAACTAATGACATTCCCATCAGCCTCAGCTGTATTTTGTGTTAAGTGGTAATCATTATGGCTGGGTATTGGTATGATTATCTTTAAGGTATCGACCAAAATAACCCAGTACCAAGTAGTATCAGAACTTCTCCAGTCAAACAATACCTGCATTTGATTATTTTTGTACCCAGATCTAGAAAGAAATCACTATTTGTATGGACTTGCTCGCAGCAAATCACTGCCAAGCATGTTTCCATTTAACACAACGTGTGATTGGCCCACTACCGTAGCAGCTACAACCCAGTCTGTGGTGTGGTGAAGTCGAGCTATAACTAAACATTAGCATGTTAGCATTGCCATTGTGAGCATGTTAACTTGTTGACATTAGCATCTAGCTCAAAGTACAGCCACAAAGAGATGCTAGCATGGTTATAAACTTGTAGTCTGGTTGTATTTTCAAAAAACTGATTGAAAGGTACAAGTTTGACTTGAAATTGGATGTCTAAAGATTTTCTACAGTTTGCCAAAAACGAATCTCACAGCAGTTCAGATGATAGCTCTCCATCACAGATCATTATATAGCCTAAATCTTAGGGTTATCAGAGATCATAAGCTAAATATGCTAATTTATAGTAGCTATGAGGGTTTATTTCTTCCGTTTAGGAATTATGCTAAGAAATAGTCATTCATGCCTTCAATATACTGTCTTGATTATTGTGATTTCTTTTATTTAGGCATTAGCAAAAGTTTTTTTTTTACTCTCCAGATTTGCTAGTTTGAAGTTACACCAGAAAAAGAGCATATTGCTTCACCCCATTTGATTTAGACATATTTGGACAAAAGTCTGCACAAAACTCATCAAAAATCAAAAATCATCTACTACATCAATTCAAACATAATGTTATCAGTGTTCCTTTCTCAAATGCAGCATCACACAACACTGACCTGTAAATTACATAAGGCAACATGACCCCTGCTTTATTCTTCCCTTACTCTGCTTTGTCTTTATCCTTTTCACCTTACCGCCAGCGCTCTCTCTCTCTCTCTCTCTCTCTCTCAGGCACGCTTTCCACACACACACACACACACACACACACACACACACACACACACACACACACACACACACACACACACACACACACACACACACACACACACACACACACACACACACACACTCACTCACTCTCTCTCAGACCTTAACCTTCAACTGGCTTCCCCCACCGCATTTGTCTACATGTACTCTCAGGTGGAGACATATAGAGTATAAAGCACTTTTTTAAACTGACATACTAAAAAAAACAAAAAAAAAACACCAATTTTGCTCTTTGTTTTTGCCATTGTCACTTATTGGGCAAGGCAGAGGAGAGAAAACACACGTCAGCACACACAGGAACACACACTGTACTCCCATTACTTCTTGTGGGATGACCTCCCTCTGTTTGATTAAGGACCAGCTATGGTAGGCATGTGCTGACTGACCTGGTCACAGCATGCCACACACACACACACACACACACACACACACACACACACTCGCACACACACACACAGTATACAGTGGCTCATTTTGTGATTAGATGAGCGCATGTCCCTGGCCCAGGCACCACCACGGTCTCCCTGGAGCTGCCTGCCAAGAAGTGATGTCACCAACTCTGTTTCGACACATCTCATCTTTCCCTTCAACAAGGGCAAAGCACAAAACTCTCTCTCTCTCTCTCTCTCTCTCTCTCTCTCTCTCTCTCTCTCTCTCTCTCTCTCTCTCTCTCTCTCTCTCTCTCAGGCACGCTGTCCATGCACACCTGTGAATTCACACACTGTCGTAGCGTCCTGGCCTCAGAGTCTATACGTGTGTAGTGACAGTGAGTAGTATGTCCTTTCTATTATGTTGTCATCGTAGTAATGTTTCGCCTCACATCTGTTCTGCTTAGGGTTACACAATATGAGGAAAATATGCAATATGTGGTACTTGGGATAAATAAACATATTAAAATGTACTCAGTTCTGCTGCTTTCAGTTTTCTGCTAAAATACAATAAAACAAATTGCTTGTTGAATTTTAAACAAATAAAAAAGAAAATAATTTCCAAAATTCGTCTATTGAACAAATTGAACATTTGAATTAAATATGGCACCGCTAGAAAAGAATGATTTTGCAGGTAAGACTTATAAAACTAACTTTCTGTCATATTTGTTGAAACTGACCCTATGTTCCAGTAGAACTACATGAAGCAGGTAATAAAAAACCACGACCACCTACAACCTGTAGTGCGATTTGCAAATATCCACCGCTCCCTGTTCAGATGCACCAATCAGGGCCAGGGGGGGGTGTCTAACTGCATATCAATCACTGCTCAGGCACATGCATTTCATAGCGTCCTCCCCTCCCCCGCGCACAAGCTGCAGATAGGTTTCCTCCCCTTCCCCCCTCTTCACACGCGCTCTATTGTACACAGCTCTCCCTTGTGGGAGGAGGGGCTTAGGAGACCATTTGGGCTTTAGCAGAAAGGGGGAGGGACTGAGAAGTTGTCAAATTTGTTGGCTAAGAGGCCATCCAGACGAAGACGCGTTTGGATGCAAACGCACTTTTTTGCATCGTTTGGGCCAATTGTCCACACGCATCCTGTAAACGCACTGCCTGTAAACGCACTTTTTTGAAACCTGGTCCCAGGGTGAATAAAAAAAAAACGGCTCACGTGTGGCTTCATCTGGGCGGCGAAACCGCATACTTGCGTATCGATGATGTCATCCCCACACACCTCAGCCTCACAGCTGACTGCCTTCAACCCAGCTGACCGCTCTAGCAGGGATGCAATGCTGCTTATAAAGTGGAAGTAGACAACTTGTCAACTAGCTAGCTAATCTGTCTGCTCATCAACTCCTTGAACGGATTATAGTAACTTTTAGCACAGCTTATTGTAGAAAGGCTACCGCAAGAAAAACGTGTAACTAGATTATCAAAAAGACATCGGATCAGTGATGTTTGTTTGACTGCCGATGTTAGCTAGCAGAGCTAACGTTAGCTCTGCTAGCAGAGCTAACGTTAGCTCTGCTAGCTAGCGCGCTGCAATCATGTCCGATAGACAGAATTGCAAAATAAAAAGCAATCCAACAGCACATTATACAATGTAAACAAAGACACGTTTTCTAGCGGTGGCCTTTATATAACGAGCAGTGGTGAAAGTTATTAAAGTCTAGTCCATGACTAGCTAGTCATGTTATGAAAGGAAGTGGAAGTGACTGAAGGCTGCTCTTCTTCTCATTTCCTTAATTTCTGTAGCAATAACAGCGCCGCCTACAGGCCTGGCATAAGAAGTAGCGTGTTGAGTCATTTACATATGGATTCATGTGGATGTGAATTTTCTTGAACCGAATCCAGGGAAGACGGATGCGTTTGCATCCTAACGTCTTCATGTGGACATGGCCTAAGTCCTGGATCTTCACAATCCTTCCTACAGCACCTTTAAGTGCAGTTTTCTACTGAGTCTTTTGCAATATGTCCCAACCTATCACAATATGTTTATTGCGCTAGTTAATATTGCGATGGCCATAGAAAATTTATATATTGTGCAGCCCTAGTTCTGCTTCACGTCTACAATCACACAAGCAATTCAAAACCATGCATTGCCTGCCCAAGCTAAATTTATAATTTATAACCTCCAGTTATGCCCCCAGGCTAACAACAAACGGCTCAAGCTGCTGCTAACACAAGTCTGAGGGTGCAGTGGGAGCGCTGGGGTCAGAGGATTGACCGACTGGCACAATGTGGGTGGGCAGAATCTTCAACACTACTGTCAAGCAAGGCAGCTACACCCAAACTGCTCCAGTGGAAGTGCTCAATAGTCAGACAAGAGAAGTTATTCTATTGGCCACAAGCTAAAGCTCTCATTGATGCTCAGACACAGCAAGACCACTGCTTATTCTGCTGCAACATTGAGTTAGCACCATAGTATTGATGCTTTTCACACAGTCACACTTTGCATAGATCTGCTTATAATGTTTTATGTCCTACTTCAGAAGTCTGCTTGGGCAGCAGTGAGCCACAAAAGCAGCTGTTGTCTGTCAAAATCAAACCTATATCAATGTCTTCATCATTAATTCATCTTTAAAACATCTGTAGTGCTAAATGCCTAGCCTCAGCTTGTGTCTCTTATGTATTTTCATTATGTTTGTCATTCATTTAGCAGGTAACAGATCTATATCTAACATCTGTTTTTCTGAAAATGTAAATCGCAGGAGATCTTTAAAAAACCCAGAAGGTCACACTGTTTATACAGTCAAGAAAAATATGAACACCTTGTTATGTATAAACATCAGGGTTGTCATGATTCTCCAAATCATCGATTCGATTAGACCTTTAAGGTCACGATTCGCTTCAATTTTTGTTTTAACCAAATAATATTCCGCACTAAAGGCTATGCCATTGTTAGATTATTGAATCTTGAGTCATGAAGATCAAGACATTCTTAGTTTTATGCCATGAAAACTGGCATTCACATTTTCAAATTCTTCTTTCAAAACATAGGCCACATGGTAGCCTAACGGTGATATAACCACCACAGTTTTTGGGGATTGTACTACACTAAGGCCAAATGGTGATATTTAAATAAGTTATTTAAAATTGGGGGAATCACGATCCTGCTTTTGATTTTTTGAAATTGATAGCTCATTTCGATCTATTTTCAATTTAGAATTAAACTATATATGAAATAATGGAAAACAACAATCAAACTTAAGTGTGTTTCTGCATTGTTGTTGTACTTTGTTCGTAAACAAATTCGCAACTTGAGAAATTATTCTTCAAGAGAGTTTTTTAAGATTCTGGGGGGGGGGCAGCAAAAAAAAATGTTTTAAACGTTTTTGAGCAAATATAAAGCAAAGCCTGCAAGTAAGTTCAGACCGGAGTCCGCCGTTATTCTCACATGCCACTGCAGCAAACGTCTTACTGTTTCAACTGTAACTGCTGCTCTTGCAGTGTAAATAGCATTTCATCCTAGCATCCACCTGTAGACTCTGACCTTTGGATGAGGTTTGGGGTGGTTGTTTGTGGTAAAGTTCAAGGTCCATTTTGTTGGTTGCGATTAGGATCAATTTGTTTTCGTTTTGCTTTCAGGGAAAAGTCTGTTTTAATTTAACTTCATGTCAAGTCACTGCACAGTTTGCATTTAACAGACATTCAATTTTGTACTTTCTGAACACAAATGCAGCTAGAGAAATCACTCGTTTCAACCTCATTAGTGACAATTCATTCTTTTTTACCAGTCAATGGAGTGGGTAATAAATGGCAATTTATGGAGTAATGTAAACAATGAAATCAGTTTTTATAGCCTTACTTCGATCAACTAAAAGGGCAGAGAAGCTTACAGCACCTTTTCTAAATAAATAAAGGGATAAAAGGCCACTTCTCTTTTACATATACTTTATGCATGGTAACCCATGACCTTAAGACTGCAGGCTGAAATCTTTCATATGCCCTCTGCATCTTAAACACCTGGAAGCCAAGACTCAGCTATGTGCGTATACGTTGATATTTAAATGCCAAGCAGTGCGGCATATGTGAAGAGATGTATCAGTGAGGAGGTGGAAATTTCGGAGGTGTGTGTGTGTGTGTGTGTGTGTGTGTGTGTGTGTGTGTGTGTGTGTGTGTGTGTGTGCATCTACAGTACATCTACAGTATGTGCCTTTGCACGTGAATGCCTGTGAGTGTATTTTTGTGTAAGCGACTAAGAGGGCTGGTGACAGAGCAGTAGAAATAGAGGTCATCAGTAATGGAATTCACGCATGTCATGTCTGGGTGAGTATTGTGTGTATATATAGTGTGTGTATGTATATATATATATGTATGTATATATATATATATATATATATATATATATATATATACATACATACACTACTTTATATATATAAAGCTGACAGTGTGCTGCCTTTTTTACCAAGTCTGCTTCCTTAAGGCAAATATTCCTCATTAGAAATACACGTATGATGCAGTTTGTGTGATTGAATATTGCACTAGTTGTCCTTTTGTAAGCTTGTAAAGGAAAATTACAAACCTCCACTCCAAAACATTAACAATCTTTGAGCACAGGTTGATGTATCTGTCTTCTTTTTGCAGAAAAAGTGTGGATAAAGTACTTAATGAAACATCACAATTAGACATTTCAGTGTAACTGCAATGGAGTGTGATAGATATAAATTAGACATCAACTTCTCTAATTTCACAAGTGAGTCTTTTAGACTCTCAGATTCAGGTTGTTGCGTGACAAACAGCAGCTCAAAAACCACATGTCCGTGTCTTTGCCCTTAGAGGTGAATTAGGTTTGTGCTTTTCTTCCGCTGGGTGATTCTGTCCTCTTCATCCTTTTCCTTCTCTCCACTCTCGTCCCCCTCCGACAGGCCGCCCTTGTCCACCATCACACACAAGCACTTACAAGACGCAAATTTACAGAGCAAGAAGAAGAAGAGGAGGAGGAGTGGGGGGGGGGGACTGTCTTAGGAAAACAGAGTGCAAAGTTTACTGCGATAGAAGAAGCTTAGCTATCTGGTTGTCTAAAAACAAACATAAGACAAGAGCAGACATTTTGCTCTCTCGCTCTCTCTTTCTCTCTCTGTGCCTAACATCACTAAGCTAAGAAGCCTTATCCTGAGTTATTTTGAGAATCCATAGCAACCTTTCAGCTGATCCCTCCTGTGCATGAGACGTGCCTTCAGTGGCACTTTGCCGTGGCAAAACGGATCTTAAAGGGATATGCCACCGTTTGTTAAAATTGGTTCTTATCATGGTCTACCATAGCTGTAGATAGGTGGGCCAACGCATTTTTGTCTAAGTGCATGTAATTAGGTTGTTTTTTGTCATTTGTTGGCTCACTTTTACTCACAATATGCTAACCAGCAACATAGGATTCCATTCACTATGCTAAGCTAACTAGCGGCGGCGCTGCCGGTAAAACAGTGCATGCACAAAAAATGCGTTGGCCCACCTATCTACAGCTAGGGGAGAACGTGATAAGCCCTATTTCAACAAACGGTGGCGTATCCCTTTAATGAGATTCATTCTCATGCCTGGTTTCAAGGAAAGAGGGATCCCCGCAGAGTGAGGTCCACATGTAACATCTCACTGTTAGTTGTAAAATGGAAGATGATTTATGTTTGTGTTGTTTGTTTTTGTTATTCGTCTGTTATTCTGATTGTTTGTATGGTTAGCCGTTGTCTGAGTTAATTATTTTATTTTAAATGTAACACGGGGCGTGTAACCTGTTTAAAATTGAAAAATAAAATAAAATGATTGAAAGAAAGAAAAGGGGGAAAAGGAGAGAGAGAGAGAGAGAGAGAGAAAGAGAGAGAGAGAGAGAGAGAGAGAGAGAGAGAGAGAGAGAGAGAGAGAGAGAGAGAGAGAGAGAGAGAGAGAGAGAGAGAGAGAGAGAGAGAGAGAGAAGGCTTGAGGAGTTGCACGGGAGCAGAGCACTCCTTGAAATGTTTATTTGATGCTCACAAACGCTGGCAGCTCAACATGTGTATTTTTGTGTATATGTCATTTCCATCATTCATGTCTGCGTGTGGTGGTGGCCGGGGGGGGGCAGCTTGGTTTGGTCCTTGAGTCTCGTAATAGCAGCGTTTTTCCTAAGCCCAGCCAGAAGACCAGTGTGTGGGTGCTGTTAGAAACCTGTCAACACGTCTCCATGAGCAACAACAGCTGGTTTAGCGCACAACCTGAGAAACACATTGTCATTCAAAAGAGATCAGTGGAGCGTCCTCAATTCAGCCGTCTTAGTACAAGCAGTGCAACGGTTTTGTTTGTGCCGCTACACTCTACACTACAATGATTCCCCAAAGTCTTTCATTGTGTTCATTTTAATTTGTGCCAGTATGTGTAAGCAACGTTTTAAATGTCCACCTGATCTAATGTGTTCCTTCTCTTGTCTCTTTCTCTGCACTCGCTGGCTCTTTTCTTTGGATCCCGGCCTCTTTGCTTGTTTCTACTCACGCACCACAGGTAAATAACTCTGTTTTGATTCCTGGAGAATGCAGAGATGCCACACAGAGAGTCAGACCTCTTATGCAGAGTTGGTTTTGTTCTGTATTTTATGTTTTGAGCACTGACAGCTACAGCACAGTACAGGTGTCAAGACATCACACTCTAGTATATTTGGGAGAATGTCACCTGGTTTGGGCTGACTTACTTGAACATTTATTTGGGAGTATGCAGCACTACAAGATCAAGTACAATATATAAGTACAATATCGACTGACATGATTAATAATAATAATAATAATAATAATAATAATATATTAATCCCGTTTAAAAATCTACATTACAATGTGCTTCACAAGGCAGCAAAATAAAACAGAAGTCATAAAATCATCAGGTTTTAAAAAAAAAACTGATCAAAAAAAGAATTTGGTGCATAATGACCAATACAGTGTAGGAAAAAAAACATTTTATAAGGAAATAAAAGACAAGTAAAATCAGAAAAGGCTCTCTGACACGGGTATGTTTTCAGAAAGGACTTAAAGGAGATCACTGACTCAGCTGACCGGATTTCTCGGGCAGATCGTTCCCGAGCCTCGGGGCCTCGACTGCAAGCTCTGTCCCCTTTAGTTTTCAGCTGGGCCTCTGGAACAAACAGAAGACCTCTGCCTGAGGATCTACGCACGGTACTACAGTAACAGGTCAGAGATATAGCACGAAGAGAAGCCATGAAGTGCCTTCAAAGTAATCAGTCAAATCTATTCTGGAACATACTGGGAGCCAGTTTAAAGAGGCTAAAACTAGTCAGGGCTCAGTGTCAGCTGCGTGGCAGGTCCATTTTTATTTTAGCTCCCATGTTAACAGGTTAGAGCTTGCAAACCGCCGTCGTGACACGCACGTCTCACGTGCGGCTCGAGCCACGCCGAAAACGCGCGCCTGCTAGAAATAGAACCGACGCCTATTTTTCACGCAACACGCAAGCGTGCTGGAAGCATTTCCAGGCAAAATAGAATAGGAAAAGATGTTTATATGTTATTTCGACACAAATACATATTCATAAATTACATTTTGATGTTTGAAAGTCTCTAGGTTTTGACATAAATGCAAAAAAATTTTTATTATCGATTTTCAAATGTCGCACCTGTCAATACTGTAGCCTATTTTGCCATCAATACTGTCGACGTTGTCTTTGCTGTAATCAAATCAGTATGTTTAACATGAAGTATACTGCTTGAGTGCAGTAAATCAATGGGAAACATGTGTACAGCAGCAACAGCGCCGCGTCAGACACGTTTCTGGTGTGTAAAACAGAAAAATCCTGCTGACACGCAACAGAAACACCACGCTCACGCCACGCATCCAGTCTGTCGCCGGCCTTAGGCTTTTTCTTAGGGTCAAAATCTGCCTGTTCAACCTTCTGTATTTCTGTTGGCAAAACAGTTTCACCTCAAGGTTCATTCATGAGCTTTCGATCACATCAAATGATCTTCAGCAGCAGATGAAGACAACTGGACAATCTCGTAGTGATGAAAAGCGCCAGAATAGCTAATGAATGGACCTTACAGTGAGATGGCTTTTTCAACTGCTGTTTTCAAGATCAAATTACCACATCGCAGATCTGGGGTCAGGTACTAATCAAGCATAGAGAATTACACATCACACAGAGCCCAGCATCTCATTATGACTCAGTGTCCCCTAACAGGTTAATCCTTCCTTCGTGGCTTGCCATTAGGTCCTGCTAAATAGGAAGTGAATGTGTTAATGTAAAAAAACAAAACATGATAAAATATGGTTCAAAGATCTACTGACAAACACAACAAACACATTGAAAACGAGCACATGCACTTTTGCACACCATGACACAAACTCTGCACAAAGAAAAATACCCGTTCAAGCCAAAGCCGCACCTATTCGAAGTTGCTCTTTCCACAGAAGCCCCATGGAGACACTTTAATTTGGGAAATTGAGTGCAGCGGCCTCGGCATCTCATTACTGTCTTAGCTTGGAGTGGGATGGGCACAGGGGCTTCGCTTCCTCATCCGATATTGTGCAATTTCTTGCCTTTAAAGACCACAGAGCTGTATGTATCAAACGGGAGATGAGCTACTATGCTGCAGTGTACAGGCCTGCTTCCACTTTCAAGAATGCTCAGTGGTAAATAAAACTGGACTGTAATAGCAGCCAATATCCCAAAAAGATGAAGAGAAACTGGCGAGCGCAGTAAAGGAGAGCTGGCTGTGCTATTTCCCAGAGCTGTTTTAAAGTCTTTGAGATAAAGTCTCATGTCAAGTCTTAAAGTTGAGGACAAATAATGAGTCAAGTCTCAGGTCTGCATTGGCACACTGCAAGTTAAGATGCAAGCTACTCTGGTCTCTGAATTCAATGAAGATTATTAATGACATGGTAGTTTTAGTGTGCTGTACATTCAAAGCTGTTTACACACTTAAAGCCAACTCTCTTCTTCAGTGCATTTTATTGGAAGTAAAGTAAAAGTGAATATAAAAGTGTGATTACAGCTGCCTATAGGAATAAGGAATTGGGATTAACAGTTACGTTCAGTCTACATCGTGTGTGTGAACGTGTAAATTGAGATAGAAGACATTTATAAATCAGCAAAGGGAATACAATGACCAGCACCCCACAGCTGCCTCGAGAACATTTTGCCCATGCTGTACAATAGCAGGAGCTGTGAAATGTCACACAGCTAAAGGTTATTTGCTGCTTCATTAGTGCCCAGGGAAAAACCGCCATGCCTGTGTTCTGACGGAGCAGGTTGCAGTGGTCAGTGGGCCAAGGACAGTATTAGACTGAGATAAGGTGAGAGCGATGCTAAGCGCTGGAGTGTGTTAATTATAGCAGTAGGTGATGTTGTGAGATTGTAGAGAAGTTCATTTGTTGAGGAGGAAGGGAAGTTGCAGACGGGATGAAGGACCTAGACAATACTGCATCGAGTTAGTGACAGACCATAATCGATTATTGCCTACTGATGTTACTTGTTGATTTTCCGGTCGCTGCTTTTTTTTTATTTTTGTCTATTGTCTGCTGTGTTCAGACTCTGCTACATTCAGGAAGTGTCTTTTTTTTAGGAGCAGATATAATAAAAAGGGGAGTTCATATATATCTGACTGCTTGAATTTGTTGATGAAAACCATGTGTAGTGAAATATAACATTGAGAAGGTGATGCATCGTTATATTGATTCAAATCGTAATTGAAGTGAAGATTCACACCACTAGTACTAATACAACAATGCAAAAAAAAAATCCTGCAATAAAAATCTTTAAAATTGCATGTTTTTAATTAAATTCAGCCTTAGTCCCCACACACAAGTACACACACAACTCCAATCAGTGCGTCATAACACCCCGGTCATTCTCAGTCAGAGAATGACCAGTCATTACTTGGGCTAATTTTTTGGGGACCGGCTTGAACATTCATGATTGGAAGTGCCGGCTACGGCCGGCTCCAAGCGAGCCCCGTTGTGAGGGATTATAGCAGCTGCTGTAATTTGCTGCCTCGATAGGGTGCTGCTTCCCCAAGAGCTGCTCATGTGGAGTTGTGTGTTGGAGTGTGGGAGGATGCTTCATTCTGATGGCCGACACGAAGCCTTGCGATGCCTGGTGTTTATCGATCGCAGAGGATTTAAAGTAGATATGTGCAGACGGCACCGTTTCCTGTCCGGATGAAAGTACAAAGCTGTGACTTCTGACACAAGAAATGATAGATAGCAGCAATAAAAGTACAACATGTTAGGGATACCTTTTAGTGAATTACACTAAGGTTATTAAAGCCATAACAACAGAATGTAGGTAAAGAAAGTAGATGATGATATATCTTAAATGAGGGCTGACTAAAATGTGATTCAATCTTGCTGATCCTCATATAGAGATGTGTATTTTATTAGTTTTGCCCCTGCCAAACAGCAGTGCAGTGCATATCATGTAACAATTAGACATTTGTGTAAAATGCTGCCAAAACAAATCAGGTCTATGATGTCTATGTCTCTATCAGTCCTGGCAAGATCATTTAGGAAAGCAGTGCATCTGTTGGTTACCTGCTGCAGTAAAGTGATTATTTCTCTTCTTGTGAGATTCTGCCATCTTGTGGCCAAGCCAGGTAGCACATTCAACAGGGAAACTATTAAAGGAACCCCCCCCCCCCCCCCCCCATTGTGGATTTGATCACATTTCTGCTCATAATCAACAGCTGACAGATGCAAGGTGAATAAAGGATCAACTTGTTGGTTTTATTTGCACATCACAGACATTTAAGCTCAAATAAATACAATTGAATTAGGGGTGGGTGATATGGGTATATTTCTCTATCACACTTGTTCTATGTTGTGATATAATGCATTTTCTAGAAATTAAATTGAGCTGTTTATTGATACAATAACAACAGCAGAATGTCTGTTTTTGGTCATATTAAATACCTTTAGGGTGCTTAGTCACATTGATGCGAAATCCTGAAAATGCAACAGTCTCGATGCAGCATGGGCTTAAGTTGCTCATTACAAAGCTATTAAACAAATAGATACCTCTGTATGTACAGTTTAACAACATCTCTGACGGTTGACACATTTATATGGTATCTATCACCAAATCTCTTAATACATGTATTATTTCGTACAAATCTTTTAAGCCCACGAAGAAAAATTCAGTGTCAGTAGACCAGACAATCACCCAATGACATCATAAATAATTGTTGGTTGTCCCCGTTTTCTTACACAGGAAGAGTTCTTCTACTGTAACACTTGTCTTTGCCCAGCAGACGGTGCTATATAACAACAAGTCTACTGAGTTATCGGTAACCTCCAATTCGCTAGATCATGCATCCACTACTGCACATAACCTATGCTCATCTATCTCCTCCAATATCTTCCAGCATATCTCAAGTGGTCATTAAACTAATCCATTGATCGTTGCAAATCGATGTTGAAGCTGTGGTAATTTCTGAGACTATTTATCTCCATACCTCCACTGGCGGAATATGAATTTGCTCTCCAGCGAAAAAGGCGAATTTGAAGCTATGAATCACAAGTCATTTGTGTCAGCGGACTCCCTCTGACTTCATAATGGTCCTTATCAGGCTAAAAGCAGCAGCACACGTCAATAAAGATGAAAACAGATGGTTTTCTGCTCTGTGCGTCTTCACTGGGGAACGCTGCATCTACTGCCTGCAGAAGTTAGAGTTCATGAATGCAGTGTTGACTGTTTTGAACTTTAACTTTAACCCAGTCTTGTTTTTTGTCCGAAGTTGTTGATGATGTCTCAGATTCTCAACGAGTTGCATGTGTGTTAACTTGTTTTCCGAAGCTTCATCTCTTTGCGCCTCCGTGTGAGTGTGTTTGCACTGTCAGGGGGCCAATTAAGGCGTGTGATCAAGTGCAGGTCTGTGCTGGTTGCCGGCGACAGGCTGGAAGACGTAGTGCTCTGTGTCCACATCTCAGAGGATGGATGGTCTGTTTGGGGACAGCTGTGTGTTCTCTCAGCAAAACAGTTGGGACAGCTTTCATTCCCATCCATCACCTCCGCCGTGATGATTTGGCCTTTAGAGGAGCGGGCCGTCTGTCCGCCCTGTTGATGAGGTTTTGAGGGATTTTCATTTTGAGAGTTTCGTTATGCTTCTCTGCAGCTTAGTTGTTCCATGAACTACATTTCTTGCTCTTAGTTGAACAAGATTAGTAATTATATTGTGTACATGATGTGGATTTATGGTGAACCTTGAGGGCCATATGATTTATTTTCATCCAGTACCCTACATGTGCTCAGTTTTAGCCTTTTTTTTCATTATCACGAGAACTATAACCTCATTTCCTTTGCCCCTTTATTGTATTACTTAATGAGTTTCAGAGTCAGAAAGCAAAACTGCTGCAGAAATGGTATTTTGTGTCCCAAAAGCAAGGTTTGTTGTTATCTGTGAGCAGCAGCAGTATTCTTCATGGGGCTACGGCGGTAATGAGAAAGTTATGAGATTGCCCCCCCCCCCGCCCGCACCACTGGAGAAGACTGATGAGCCTGAACTTGCAAATAAAGTAAGAACAATCAGGGGACAGGGGTGGGAAGGAGAGACACACACACACACAAAATAAAAAGAGATGTGCTCGTATACTCCGGGAAGATTGATTGTGTCAATATCCACTTCATTTCTATGGTGCAATATGTCTCCTCCTAGCTCCCCCCCTTCACACTCAGCCTTCAGCTACAGTAAGTAAACTCCACTGGTGATTGAATCTTTCTCGAATTGGAGTCTAATGAAATTGTAATACAAATTACTGCTGATCTCAGGCATCTCAGTCAACATTAGCCCCATTGTGTCTCAGCATTTTACACGTTACTTCGTGACTCGGTCACATCGCGTTCCCCACGCAAACTTAAAGGGAAAATAATTATTAGCATTTTTTCTTCAAAGGTATTCTTGGGATCTCACACGTTTACTATGTTACCGGAATGATAACAAGTTTGCTTGGTACAAAACCAACATTTAAATCCAGTAGTTCTGTGCTGCCCCCCACTCTGCTCTTTTTCTTTTTTCTATCTATATGTGAAGTTTACTGAACTAGCTATTTAAATATTTGCAACATTTTAGATTTGGGGAAACAATTGGATATTAAGCACAGTACAGTACAGTAGACATCTGTGACAAAAATACCTTTTTGAAGATGCAATCCGCAGCTGGATAAGAGGTAAAAAGTAACATTTTGATTAGCTGAGGCTAAGTCAACATTTGCTTACATGAAAACATTTTGTGAAATATCATAAAAATGACCATTCTGGTCGATTTATTAAATGCCTGTATAGTCAAACAGCTGCACATGTGTTCCAAAGTATGTTGGCTATGACGAATGCTACCTGGCTTGTTGCTAGGGTGTTTCTTGACAACACCACAGATAACAGGACAGTCTTAGTTTGGACAGAGACTGTTTTATACCAAGATCAAGAACAACAGAACTTGATCTAGGTTGGATTTTGAGATTAGCGTTAATCCTGAAAAGACGAGATCCACTGTTGTATTAGCAGTGTTTAGTGTTACAATACCACAGACACACATGCGCGCATGTACAGTCACTCTACATAATTTTGCTCTTGACTCCATTCAAGAGGCATCAGCCACCCACTCAGAGCTCTGCGGACTGACAGTAGTGTGTGTGTGTGTGTGTGTGTGTGTGTGTGTGTGTGTGTCCTTTTAACCTGTCAGCCAACCCACATCATTATAGATGTTCCCAGAGCTGACACAGAAAGGGCATTTTGGATATTGATATTGTTGTCGAGTAGCCTAGCTTTCTGAATGTTATGAGTGATTTGAATTTTAGTGTAATGTGGAGGATGGGTCCGTTTTTAGTTTAGTTTTTTTGTAGTTTTTTTTTTTATATGTATGAGATATCACATTGTCTGTTTAAAGGAAGTGTAATCCCTGTCTATCTGGCCGACTGCAGCAGAATCCTCCAGAGGCTGTGTAAGCTGCTCTTCACCCAGGTTTTCCAATCTGCATCAAGGCACAACGAAGTTAGTTTGTCTCTATTCGACTTTTTTTTTTACCCTCAGGGGAGCGAGAGATGGAATTGTGACTAGTTCCTGAAAATGTGTCTCCATTCCACACCTCAAACAAAGATGGCTGGTGGAAACGATAGTTGCTTACTCATCCAGTTTCCAGCTCTATTTGGGTCATGATAAAAGAGGCACCTTTAGAAATCCAGTCACAGCTGTACTTCACTGTACACTGGAGCAAATCAAATTTGTAGAGGCCGAACATACTGTAAGAGAGATGTAGCATGCAAGAAATGATTGACACATAGATAAAAGGTCACGGGATAATTAAAATCATTAGGATACATCGTCTGAGAAGCATGAATGTCTGTAAAAAAAAAAATTCATTCATCAACAAATAAGTGAAAACTTTGGTTATGGCGCAATGGCAAAAGTCACGGGATGAAAGTCTTGGAATCTTCTTAGGACCTTGAATATCTGTAACAAATTTCATGGCAATCCATAGCTCAGTTGTTGAGATATTTCCGTCTGGACCAAAATGGTGGACTGACAGACCGGCATTGCCATCCCTAGAGCCAAGCTGCTCGGTTTATTTCTGTGATGTAAGTCTCAAAAGTAAAAGCTATGATTTCAAGAGATGCAAACTGGGGACAGGCCACAAGTAAAAAAATCAGTCTTGTTTTGACCTGTTATACATTACAAGAGGTGCCAATATACAATAGTATATTGCAGTGTATTGCAGGCAAAAGAATACAATGAAAATACAATTAAAATATAATTTGGTCCATAAGCCACAGAGGAGTGCTTAGTGTCACACCTCAAGTAAATGATAAACCTCTTTGTTTTAAATGTTTTGACTGCATTTTGTGCATGAAGCTGAGTGCATCTTAGTGTTAGTATCATCAGGAGAAAGTCAGGCTGCAGACCACCTCCCTGTAACTCCCAGCAGGAACCGTACAGTAGTGTTTACACACAGGGCCATGTTTACTACTGACAGCACTGACCTAACAGCAGGTTTGGAGCTAATACTCTATCTTTTTTATATTCTTGAACTGTTGATGCTGTTTAGTAGACTGACATTCTTCTTACATACTGTACATGAATTCCAAGTATGTATCTTACAGATGTATCTAGGACACACACATGAACACGTCAAGCAGTTAGATGTTGTTCTACAATGTCTCCTCTAATGTGTGGTTACTGAGCTATGTGTGCATCCAGAAAAAAAGCTTCATAGCATTTTGATGAGACTGCAGAGCCAACTTGCAAGAATGAGACGTGGGCGGTTTCATTTTGTGACTCAGCCATTATGCATGACTTTTGAATCCTTTTATAATTTTTTTTTATCATGCACAAACATCAAAATAGCAGCTTCAAGTAGGAGTGTGCTTTGGTGCTTAAAAACACTTTGAGAAGTTTTTCCACTTCTCTAGTGTTAACAACAGATATACATGTTTATTGTTATGTATTCTCCAGTATACATATGGATATTAAATCAGTATACAAGGGCGTTGACCTCTGCTGACAATTTTGGCTGTGCTAAAGATGCTAACACTTAGCCGCAACCTCAACTGTTGTTAAAACATAACCACATAACTTTAATGTATATTATTTAGTCATATAGCTGCGATAAGACTTTATAAAGAGCATTTGCAGTTAGTTATTGATCTATGAGCAGAATAATGTACGTGTCCAGTGCAGCGGAGGAGAAAGAAGCTTGCAGATCCAGAGTTTTGACTTCCTCTGCTTCTTTTGTCAGGTTCTATTTCCATGCAGAAAATAGCAGCCAGCGTATGCACATGAATAACTACACTGAAAATAATGATTGACAGTTCATACATCCGAATCAGCATGTCTCTTAAGAAGTGCTGAGCATGACATCGCACGCGATCAGGACAGCCAAAAACAACATGTTTGTAAAGTAGCGTTAGTTCGCTCAGGGATGATTGAAAACCTGCTCCGCCGCCCTCGGCTCGCTCTCGGTTTGATTACTTTCCCGATGGACTCTCCAAGTGCATCCTGGAATCGGCTCTGTCTGTGTTTTTTTATGTATGAGTAAACAAATAACTGTCACCAGTGGCAGTGTTGAGAGAGCTAAATATACAGCATGAGGTATGATGGGGCCGACTGGAAAACAGCCATCTTCTGATATTAAACAAAGGACTGTGTCTTTTTCTGTGGACGATGATTTTAAATATTTAATATTAAGCTTGTTTTCTACACTGACATTTAATATCCACTCTCTGGTTGTGGATTTTGGTTGTTTTCGTCGGTAAATAATTACTAAACGAGAAGTTTGTAGGAAATAAAATCTAATTTTGAATGCACCTTTTAAAGTGAGATTTCCATGTCTTTTTTGATTGGTGCTATTGTTTTTGTGTTTAAGGCCATTAATGGCCTTAAAGTGCTTTACATGAAAACAGCGTTTTAAATCTAACAGTAGCGTTTTAAATCTCACCTTAAAACGTATTTATTTAGAATGGCTTTTAATACATAGTAGCATTGTGACATTTTCCGTTTATTTTCTGCTTTCATGTATTCTTTTTCTAATTTACTGTATGTTTTATTCCTTCTGATTTTACTCTATGTTATGTTTTACTCTTATTGCTTTTTGTAACGCACTTTGGATAACTGCTGGTTGCTGTAAAGTGCTGTATAAATAAATGTTGATTGAAATATTGTGAAAGCTCAATCCACAGAGGAATGCACACAGCCCATATTTAGAAACGGTGCCTTTAAACGAGCCGCCAGGACTTCTATACTGCTGTGATGTCACAAATATATATAAGTAGAAAGGGTCACTACAGTGCCGTTAGTTATTCTATGGCTGCAATGACTGCAGATACTGTTAACGCAGATGTGGAAACGCTGACCAATCAGAGCAGACTTGGCTTTTTCAGGAGGGGGGCTTAAAGAGAAAGAAGCTAAAACGGAGCGCTTCAGCTCTGTCTGAAGCGCTCCGTTTTAGCTTCTTTCTCTGCATACAAGTTTATTCAGACAGACATGAGAAAAATATGTACCAAGTATGAACCTGAAAATGAGGATAATATGGAAGCTTTGAGCATCACAGTTGAACCCACGTCCTGAATTTTCCATATACACAAAACTTCCAATTTAGCCATAGTTTAAGGATTGTAAATGTCAACAACCCCCGCTATTTGAACTCTCCATAAGATTCTGACCTGCATGAAAAGCATTAAAGGGGGTTTAGAGACCTAGGGGTGGAAGAAAAAAGAAATGTTTATGGTCAAGACATTAGGCTCTTCTTTGGCATCCTTTGTCAGGAATCATGATCGAGAGCTCAGTCAACCACATCTTCCTGCACTTGAGAGCTGAGAGAAGCTGGGAGCTCCATGTCCTGTCTTTATATTGGCTATGCTCTAGCATAACGATCTTTTTAAATTACATCTTACTGACAAAATCTGCTCTTTGAGATTAACTTCCAAGGGGATTGCATGTCAAACGCTGTTTCAGTTTCCTGTACAACTTTAGTGAAAACAACTTGACTGTTAAGACTTGGAATTTCCCAAAGGGTGGAAAGCAATACCATGAGTTATAGACCGCCTCAGTAACTAAATCAATCAATCTCCTCCTTTCTCTTTTGTGGTGCTGGATGTCTTACACAACCTTCTTTGAAATCTTGCGGATCAAAAATGGAAAATAATGGTCCCTTGGATTTCATCATCTGACCATTGCTTGGAAGAAACGCAGCAGCCGAAAGACTGCATGAGTCAGAGCTTTAAAATGACCACATAGGACAAAAGGCAGCAGACTCTAAGGACCAGAACATGAAAGATGCTGTCAGGAGGAGTGTTGGAGAGTGAGTTAAAGAGGAAAGATAAAGGGATATGGAGGAAGTGTTTGCTTTAAAGTTGAACCCTTTAAAGGGATATTTCACCTTTGGAAAGATACGAGGCCACCCCCAAGCCACGCCTACCATTTACAGAGAGGCAGTCAACTGAGTCAAGTCAAAAGTGTGTTTTATTGTCATTTCAACCTTATACACGAAACGTTTCACCGTGGCTCAAGTGACATTATATAAAAACGACATACGAAATGGGCTACATTTATTGCACACACATTATAGGCTCTGTAAAGTTCAGCTAACGCATACTAGCATTAGTGCTTGGTGTAAACGGCGAGTATAAACACAGCCGTGAATGTTGCGTGTAATGTAGAATGGTCGGCATTTAACAGTCACAAACTTCACCAGCAGTTAGCAGTTAGTTGGATACAAGCACCCCATTTCTGCACCAGTCCGTGTTAACACAGCCGACCTCCACGAGTCTTACCCGGCGAGCAGCATCTCTATCTGATTGGATGGCTAGCAGGCCTGGTAGCTGAATAGTCCGGTACACTGTTGTTCAGCCATGTTTCCACAAAAACAAAAACACAGCAGTCTCTGAACTTGCGTTGGAGTTTCGTTGAAGTTGGATGTAGTCCAGTTTGTTGTCTCTTGCAAGTAGGATGGATAGCACAGGTGGCCGGCTAGCGTTAGCTTTCCACCTAGCTGGAACTCCTGGCCTCGTCCCACTTTTCCACACACTGCTTTGGATGCCCCTGACCCGGCTAGCGGCATCGAGCGACACCGCAGACTGAGGTGCTGGTCTCCGTAGCAGGCGAAGCTCGCGTAGTGTGTTTACTATTCCGTCTGTAATAAAGTTTCCTGCATATTCTCCGATCTGTACCAATGTATTCCAGTGGTACACGTGCGGTAGTTTGAATGCACCTAATTGTTGTAAAAGTTTGCTGCTGAAAAGAAAGAGCCTGTTTAGCGACGCTTCAAGATTGCTGACACTCGTCTGACATCGACTCGGATCGGCTAGTGACAGTCCCACCCACTATGGGCGGGTTGAAAACATGCGGAAGTAGCTCCTACTACTGGCTGTAGTCCATTACCTCTGGGCAACAAATCTTCCGATGACGCAAAAATCGTCGTTTTCCGTCATCGGAATATTTTTCTCCAGACCCACAATACAGAGATCTCTAGTCTCAGGGGGACATGAGGGAGGGAAGCACGGTCATTCGAAAATACTACAGTGTTTCTACTGATACAAAGCTTAATGCTAAATTGGTGAAGTATCCCTTTAAGATATTTATGTAAAAATACTTTCAAATTTAAAATGTGGCAATAGAGGTACAGGTCTGTTACTCACCCAAAAGCTTCATGTGTGTCTTTAAGACCCCAAAAATCTGTTGAATGCATTTACTTCCTCAAAACATTCGCAAAGCTGATATAAAAATGTTTTTTACTTGAGACCTGCATTTTTTAGATCCATGTTTGCTAGCTTGTGGTTTTCTCGTCTGTGTATTTTGCTGAAGGCTTTTGTCGATTAGTGGAATAGTGTGAAACCATTTGCAGGACTGTAGGTTGTGTAACCCACATGCACATGCACATCCTAGTATATGACATTACAATTGTACGGAAGTCCTGACGGCTCGTTTAAAAGCACAGTTTCAGAATACCCGCTGTGCATTTCTCTGTAGATCGAGCGTTCTGATACTTTTACAGTATTTATATAGCATCTTGACCTGCTTTATAATCTAAAAAGACATGCAAATCTCACTTTTTACAATATGGGACCTTTAGGTTCACTAGCTGAACCGTACTTTCACAAACCTGCATATGCCGCGAACAGTAAAAGCTACTTCTCTCCATAACCATGCCAGCTTCCACCTCCTCCTGTTGTGCCATATTATTCTCCCACTTTATATACTGTGTACTCTATAGCCTTGGGGCTTCCTTGTGCATATGCCTACATACAGTGCACATAACTTTTTAGTACATTCTTGTGAGCACTTTTACGGCACCATATTCTATAATAACGTCAATGCTTGCTCTTTTTCAAAATCTGTGAGCATACAGGTATGTAGTGCATAGCATGAGACGACAAGCAACATATTCATAGACGTGAATACTCCTAAATATGTGCACTTGGCAAAACATTCATTATTGTATTGAATTGCTAAAAATGTAAATATTGGGCAAGGTAGCAGGTTTACCATTAACAGTTGTTTTCCTTCTGTCCACCAGCATTTTGTTCCCCGAGTCACATCTTATTGACTGCTTGAGGTTGCACACACACACACACACACACACACACACACACACACACACACACACACACACACACACACACACACACACACACACACACACACACACACATACACACACAGAGAGAGAGAGAGATATTCAGACAATATAGCTCTCTAATGTTTCAGCAGTGACAGGACCAGAACAACGTCCATTATGGCTGTCTGCCCACACATGATTGTTGACACGATCAATATGTCTTCGCTTCTTCTCCGCTTCAGCCCTTCATTTTCTGAGAAACCTACGCGCAAGGAGGGATGCATGACCTTTACTGACACCTGCAGATCTAGCGGGAGTGTTACTTGGTGATCTTGCGAGATCCTCGAGCTGGCAGATATTAAAACAAGCCAGTTAAGACACCTGCAGTGTTGGGTTCAGTCTTCAAATTGTCTGAGCAAACTAAAAACTACTAAAAAACAATAGCAATCAACAGCTCAACTGTTTGAGAATACTTAATGTAATGAGTATTCTGGTTGTTAGAATGGAGCAGTTACAGAATGTATGGGACTCATTTGTGAGAAAAAAACAAAACATTTATATTCCTTCTGCTAAAACAGCCGCAGGAATTGTGTGCAGAGTATGGCATCAGGGAAAGATTAGGCCAATTAGGCAGCGATAAGTCTGATAATGGAAAGTGGCTGTGTTGTGGAGCCTGGAGGCGCCCTTTAGCTAGAGACTGAGCTATCATACAGGAAGTTGCATAGAGAATAAGAAAGAAAACCATTTTGTTCACAAAACTTTTTGGAAAATCTGAGCACCAAAAACTCTTTTTCATCAATGATTTGTCCTCAAAAATGTCCCATTTTTCCACAGTTTGGAGATACTGTGAAGATGCTCATATATTGTTGTCTCTCTCTGTAATCTGAGTCCACACCCAGAGGATGAGAGCAGATTTGCCACTTGCTATGGCTGACAGTTGATCTCTTTGGGGAGCTCTATAATACAGTAGGCACTACAGTACATGACAACACAGCTTCAGGGTCTTTAAAGGGCCTCGTCTCTAGTCAGCTTGTTAGGAGTGTGTGTTTGACACTGTGTGCCAGGCATGGTGACAACAGAGTATGCTAATTCTAACATGCGTCCATCCCCCTAATCTTGCAGTCCCCACAGTGATTTATCATACGCTGCATATAAAATGTGCACGTCGGCGAGTAGCCAAAGCAGGGAAGAGTTGTCTCTGGAGCTGTGCTATTTACAGCAACACTAACTGGTGATAGCTTGAAATGACAGCCGTGTCATTAAATCACTGTATTATCTACTGTATGTTATGTGATCTATTTTTAGTGCATTTCATGATCCATGTCATTAAAACATGTCCCATAAATATTGCAATATTTCCTATTATTTTATGTGATTAGAGGTTCTATTTAGTGCTAAAATTGATTAATTGGTTGGTCAATCGACAGTCAACTTAAAATCGGATGTGTTTGGGTTTTGCCGAACAAAACTATGGGCTTGGAAACTTTTCAGTATTTTATGACATTTTATAGACAAAATGATCAACAATTGATAGGTTAATCAGTGATGAACGTAATCATTACTTGCAGCCGTAGTTCCATTAAAGGTGGTTTTAGCCTTTGGATGAGCATATTTAAATTTAAGCAGAAGGATATTTTCACAACAACTTTCTTATCTCACATAAAGTTTGTTTTAAATAAATTGCCATATTTCCCCCCAGCTTCATTACTTATGTCAGTTTGGGTATCACATTTGTATTTTTGCTCCACATGTCAGGACGGACTCTTGTGACTCTCATTACCAAAGTAATTGCTTTCTGTCATCTCATGTATTTTATGCAACTAATTAATTTGACTTTTTTGTTGTGTTCACTTCAAAAAAGCCTTAAAAACAAGCCCCTGTGCCAGCAATTTAATATGTTGGTGCAGTGTGATTTGCATTTTTCAAGCAGAAAAGAATGTATTCAAAGCTGCAAAAGTCTGCCACTTTTGTTAATGCCGGTCCATTTCTCATCGCTCTGCGCTGCTTTAGCTACCTTACAGCATCTTGCAAGATGGCGTTGCAATAGCAACAGCCAATTCCTCTTTACGTATGAACAAACTATTACTATTCTGCTACTTGTTTGCAGCTCATTTGCAGTTTAAGTGGTTGTTTGAACACGCAGGCTTGCAGAAAAGTAATCTGTCACAAGCGTACAATGTGTGTTCGTGACATACTGTGCACGCACACATGCAGGGTAAATGAAAATGTGCGGTTTACATACATATCCTTAGGTTACTACAGCCCTGGTAGTCATCATGTGTGGCCTCATACTCCTGCTATTATTAAAGGTCATTGCTAAGTGTTTTTTAGTGTTTTCAGCTGAGGCTTTATGTGGAATTTGTATTGGTCCGTAACAAGACCTCTCAAAGCAGCATCACACATTCCTACCTAAATGCATATTAGCTTTCCTCCACTAGCAAGATGCTTCTCAAATCCCCAGTCTGTATATCAGCACTGTTACAATCTCATATTTCTGTCCAAGGCTGTAGCTGGCCTCATAGATTAGGACCGCAGACTGATCAAACACAGGCTTTCAAATCAAAAATCAATTTGTTTGAGCTCTTTGATTGATGAAAAAGGACTGTGTGTGTTTTTCTTCTTAAGGGATTTAGATGGAGAGAGGGATGCAACTGAGGAGATGTGCAGGTCTGCATGAAAGCACATGAACACACACACACACACACACACTCACACACACACAGGTGTTGGTTTCATGAACACAGTCTGCGTTTGCACAAACTGCCTCAGTGGTACCATGCGAATAAGCACTTTGATGACATATTAATTTGAAATATTATTTTATAGATACACTACTTTGATTAAATATTCAAGTTGCTGTTTAATTGGTTCAACAATAACCTGTTTAATTAATTGAAGAACATTCTTGAAAAATATTGGTCTCTTGACTCAAATTGTAATTTTCCGTCTGTGATGCTTTGGCAGCTTTGGAAATGCTGAAAGACAAAAGAGTCTAGTGTCGATCAGAGCTGGAGAAAACACAGAGAGGATTGAGAGGCTGCAGCCAATGAGCACTTAGAAACAATAAGCCATGCCCACTGCACATCTGTACAATGACGTCAGAGTCCAGTGCACTGCAGCACATAGACAAGTCCCTTTATGTGACTGATGTGCAGGAGGGCTTAGTAGCCCCTGATGGCAAAGATCCTGCACGTCCACCGTCCTGCTCTGTAGTAATGCTGCTGCACGTTAGGCACCAGTGACAGAGGACACAGAGAAGCAGAAAAGTGAAATAAAGGATGTTTCAACATGCAAGAAAGGCTAAAGCATTGGTCTTTTATTCCTTTGAAAGCCATACTTCTCTAATAATAATACCTCCAATTTGTCCCAGTATAACAATGTTCTTTTTCCAACTGAACATCATTATCACAGTAAGACTGTAAAATTGACCACATTGATTGAATACATTTAAGGAATGCAACAGGGTTTTATCTCCTTTAATATTTTAGTTAGGCAGCCGTTGGTTTCAATTCTCTTCTGTATGGTATGAAGAGCAATTATCTGACTAGCTTAAGTTATACAATCTACTAGAGCTGCAACGGTAAGTCGACTAATTGATTAGTCTATCAATAGAAAAGTAATCAGAAAATAATTTTTATAATCGATCAATTGTTAAAGTAGTTTTTCATGCAAAAATGGCAGAAAATGCAGTTTTCAGTCTTTCAAATATGGAGATTCCCTGCTCTTTTCTGTTTCATATCATATTAAACTAAAATATATTTGGTTTTGGACTGACAAAACGAGACATTTAAAGACATCACCTTGGACTTTGAGCAACTAGGATGGACATTTTTCACTATTTTCAGACATTTTATGGACCAATTGATTAATTGAGAGAATAATTGGCAGATTAATTGATAATGAAAATAATTGTTAGTTGCAGCCCTACAATCTACCGTAGTGAAGATGGTGATCCCAGTATCCTAGGAATCACATCCACATTGGATGATTTTGCACCTCCAGATTTAAGTTCAGTGCCAATGCAGGAAATAGTTTGTCCTTTATGTAGCAGAGAGGAAGGTAGCGGTGTGTAGGTTGAGATGGTGGACGGGCATGTGACAAGTCAGAGACCGGTGTTTATGTCCTGTCACAGACCTGCAAATCATCTTTTTATTACTGTAACCTTAGTCTATATCCACGACGTTCCACTTCTGGGATTGCTCCGGTGCCGCCGGAAATTCCGTTGGATGTCATTCTATACGGCCGGATGTCCGTTACCTTCCGCTTTCTTTGTGTTATAATTTTAAACTCAGGTAGATTTCTGAGGACTATGGTTAACTGCTCCTCAGATCTCAGCAGGGTAAATCCAGACAGCTAGCTAGACTATCTGTCCAGTCTGAGTGTTCTGTTGCACGACTAAAACAACCTTTAAACGTACACGTTCCACCAAACAAGTTCCTTCACAAGGCTATTTTGCAGCAGCATCGTGGCTCCGTCTGGCGCTTAGCACCGCCCAAGACGATTGTGATTGGTTTAAAGAAATGCCAATAAACCAGAGCACGTTTTTCCCCCATCCCGGAATGCTGTGTGGACTAGCCAGACCCTCTTTTGCAGCGCTGTGGAGGAGGGTCTGGCAATGCGAGACTACTGTAACCTGAATATGAACCCAATCTTTACCATGTGTTTTAGTTGCCTAAACTTAACCATGACCACAGTTTATTTGCCATAACCAGGATCTGTCCCCACCCTAAACCATACAGTAGTTGCCATGTGCAGAAATTGTAGAAAGGAAGAATTTTAAAAACGTTATTATTAATGGATGTAAAAAAAAAAATCTAATCTGGGGTCTTTGCTGACAAGTCTAAAGCCACATTTACTCCCCCTGTAATAACTTCCACTGAGGTGTGCCCAATTTTTATCAGCCAATCGGATGCATTGGAGCATCTCTGCCCAGCTCTCTCCTGGCACCAGCAGGGTAGCAATTCAGTTCCCAGCATGCATTTCTCTGACAAAGCCACAGGAAAATAGGAAAGATGGTTATTGACACTTTTAAGGTCCTTTACTTTAATTGGTCTTTGCTGGGATCTTTCCTTATCACACATGCTAGGGCGAGTCCAAACAGTGACTACCTGGTTTTATAGTACAGTTTGTGCTCAAGGAGCAGTCTGAATTATTTTGGGGTCAGGAGAGCAACCTCAGCTCAGTCTGGGATCTGCTGCTCCACAGCTGGAAATGCTGTTAACCTGCTATGTAAAGAGCAAATACTTTGAAGTCTCCTAAAATCCCAAATCCCTCCGAAGACTGCAAGGCGAGCTGTAAGTTCAACCCACTCAGCCTAATCAAGCTCACTGAGCTGTGTCTAACAATACAAAATCAGGCCAAAGCAGGAATTGTTTGGGTCGCTCCTATGGTAACTAGATTTGATATCTGAATAAAAGCTAAATGCTTTGCTTTTTGATCCAATTATCACATTCCACCTCATCACCATGCTAACATGAGTGCTGGCACCCACTTCAGTAGAAGAAAGAAAATCTTTTAATTTTTAAGATTTTTTTTTTACCGGGCTTTTGGTTGCTTGGACGGAGAATTGGCTGTCATGTAAAGGCCACTTGACAAGACAAACTTGGATGAACAGAGGAAACGCGTCACTCCTGGTCGGAAGTCTTTTAAAGTGGAAGTGCTTTTCTTCATTTAACATTTTCGATAAAAGCTGCTTCTAATCAATGTGCTCGTTTTAAATTGGTTGAAGCAGTTGTAGCCTACTTCATAGAAACCTTTAAAGTGCGTCGGCAAAAAAATCAATATAGGCCTACTACATGGGAACATGGCAGGTCTGTGGAAATGCATTACATTCAATAAGTCGGCCACCGAAGCGCAGCAACCCGTTGATGCCACTGTCGCTGCTACGTCACCCAGATCGTTGGTCTGATTGGTTGAACGACTACCCAATTGCGTACAGAGTCATTTGAAATATGCCCGTTGATCACGCCTCTCGTGCAGTAGAAAATACAGAGCAGACTCCCCAGACTAATGTTCAATCTTAAAAGATTGAGCTTGGTCTGGTGATAGCCAGACTAAGAAGGGCACTCGGAGTGTGCAGACATCCGCCAAGGCATGCCCTCTCTCACAATATTAATGCAGTGGGAATTTTCCCTGCCTGAAACACATTTTTCACATTATTCCGACACCACATGAATGCAGCACAAACGCCCTATCTTGCAATGTTAACGAAAGTGAAAATAAATTGTGTATCTGCCCTGTAATACGCATCCGCTCCAAAACTTATTGGCTTCTTCCTTGGCCCATCCTACACCATTCCACCAAGTTTTATGAAAATGGGGCCAGTTTTTCTGTAATCCTGCTGACAGACAAAAATGAACAAACCTAAAACATAACCTCCTTGGGGAGGTAATAAAAGGACAAAAAATGATTTACTCAGAAATGACACCTTATAGTGGTCGAAGAGATTGTGTGTCAACTGAATGTGTTTGGTCCAAATTCTAACATTGGTCTGACATATCTAACCAGAGAAAACAATATCATTTTTCATTGTGTGACCTATATTTACACCTGCAGCCACCTCTTGCAGCAAAGGGATTGCCACAGTAATGTCACCTTCCTCTCTCTGAGTGAACACACAGGTTCACTCTTACACGCCGTGTGTTTCCAGACAGTGATAACTTCTCATCTTGTTCCACAGAGAAAATTGCAGAATTCAAGCATCCCTCTCCTCATCCAATCAAACGTAACTACACTGCAAAAAATAATAAAATGAGGATATAAAATAAATAAATATATCACACCTATGACAACATATGTCATTTAATAATCCAGTATGCCTATAGATTTTAAATCACATCTTTTTTTTCTTCTTTAAAACAGAATATACCTAGGAATATTGGATTCCAATTACTGTTTGGAAACACACACACACACACACACACATACATATATATATATAAGCCTATATTTATTTTTTCATTTTTTATTTTTTGTCTTAATTATTAAGCACCAGACAAAATGACAGAAAAAGGACCCTTTGCTGAAAGATGTTTTGTTATTTTTCACTTTTCGTTTCAAGAAAAAAACATGAAATAACTTTAATTGTAACAAAAGAACATTTTTACAGTGTAAAAGCAGAGCGAACGTGCGTCTCTGCTGCCTATGGAGGCACCCAGCATGTTGTTGGCTGGGCCGTGTGGTGATGCTCTGACTGATTATTGGTGAAGCCAGGCGAGGAGGGAGGCGATAATCCGCGCACACACGGACCCATCCGAGCCGCTGCCAGAGCTGCCTGCAGCCGGCGTCGAGACGTCATGGAGCCGCTGTCTCTCCGCGGAGTTTTCTCTCCAGGCACATCGCTATAAGGACACACAGAATAGTCATCTGCGTGTACGAGAGGGGACGCGCAAAGAAGACCGGAGAGTTGCCTTGTTTGTTTTCACGTTTTTTTGTTTTTTTTTTCTCTCGGAGCGTTGCGCACCTCGAGCTCTCCACCATCGGATGCCGGGAGCGCAGCATCGGGTCAGGGGCAGATCCGAGTGCTCGCCTCGGGTCGTTTTAGAGTTTCCGTAAAGCACACTACCCTACGTCTGGCTGATAAAAAACAACAACAACCCGGATCTGCTGTGGATTGTTTGCCCATCAAAGGGATTATGATTTTCTCAGACATGAGTACGGGGACCAACTCCCCGAAGGTGCACCCGCCGAATGGGACGAGGTTTTACACATTCCAGGCAAGTTAACTGTGTGGCTTTAGTCCTTCTGTTTCCATCTGCCCAGCTGGTGTCGGCTGCTGCTTCTTTTAATGCTGGTTGTGTTTTCTTTTCCCGACCGTTGTATGTTGTTGCTTTGTGGTTTTTATTGTGGCATATTTAGTAGGTGTTCGCATGTATGAGATTTGTCTGCAGAGCAGTGAAATGTTGGGTGTTTCCTACCTGCATGTGCACACTGACCATGACTTTGTATTGGATTTAAAGTGCGGTCCTCTGCTGTTTTGCATTTTAGGTGGATATAGAGAGATGCTAACCTTCATAATGTCTTATTGCATAAAATGAAGGCAAAGTAGATGCACAGGAGTCCATAAAGAAATAACAAGAGACTCAGTTTTGATACAATCTCACTTTAAGATCTTAAAAGAAGGAATATAGAAAGAATTCCAATGGTTTCCCACTGCAGCTTGTTGAATAAAACATCTGAGAGTAAAATCGTGAGAAACTAGAATTCAGAGTTCATCCTCATACTGTATACTGATCAATTATTCAAGCTGAGCCCACTGTACCCCCCCCCCCCCCCCCCCGTATATTATGTATATTTGAATTGTGCTCTAGTTCTATTATATTCCTCCTCTTTCTAAAGAGAAATAAGGACACGTGCGCAGTGCGCTACATTGATCACTGTAGGCTATCTGTGCCTATTTCAGCTCTGCCCAGAGCCCATGCATGGCAATGAAGCTGTGTCAGTGGATATTGATTGGGTTTCACATGACTCTTGTAACCAAGCCAGCCCTCTGTTTTTTTTAACTGTGGGTGGAAGGAAGAAAGGAAGCAAATGTTTCACAGAGTGTATCCTTTTTTCGCAGTCTTCAAGAACCTGCTGGTTGCCTTTTTGCAACATGACAGGGAAAAAAAGGTGATGATGGTTGAATTTTGGCACCCAGGTGCAGGCAGCGTGATTTCAGAAGCTGCTGCTTTACTGAAGATGAGTGGAAAGTGGTTTGTAGGTTGCTTTTTCAAGTGAGCTGAAGTGCTGACGGGAGCTCAGATGAGATGTTTATGTAGAAATACACCTGCCTCCTCAGTCTAATCACAATCTGGGCCAGCAACCGAGCCAAGTGTCTCATCCCTACTTGCAAGTTTTAAGTTTTTTTTTTTCCATTGGTTTTGCCAGTGCAAGGAAGGCCAGGGGCTGCGAAAGCCCAATAAGACACAATATCATTATCTCTGCCTCCTAAATCACTTCAATATCGTGTTATAATGCCCTCTAACTGCACAGCCACTGTGACAAAGTTTTTCCTCCTCAGTGTCATAAACCTCGCTTTGCCTTTTCATGTCCAATCATTATTGAAGAAAGGCGCCTTGAGGGCTCGTATCTGTTGGAAGAAGGTCCTCTGATGTCACAAAATCAAAGGTGTCCTAGTTCACTCATTATGGTCCCAGGAAATCCCCATAAAAGGCTCCAATACACATAAATCACAGTTTCAATTTAGTTTATTTTGAACATGTTAAAAAATTAAATAAAAAATAACAGATAAAGAAGAACATGTACATTTCAGCACAATCTTCCAAAAATGATTGTACATGATTCTAACAAGGAATTGCAATGTTCAGAAGGGAGTAGGAAGAAGTTACACACACATAAATCACAATTCATTTTCTTCCACCCTTGCTTGGTTAGGTAAAAAAGCAGGCATCACTACATTGAGCCATGCCAAATCAGTGCGTTCTCAGCTCATCCACTTTGAACACAGTTCCTGTCAGATTTCTTACCAACTCCTAATGATATTCATGTTATCAGATTGCCCTTCCTAGTGTGCAATTAGAAAATCGGCTTGGGCAAATTGAATTAAATTGCAAAGTAGGTGTCTTTTTTGAAGCCTCAGCGGCTCCATTGGGGTCATGAAGATATTGAGGTCCTTTATTCATTGCCAAGCTCTGCAAACATGTACCCAGAAGTTTGCTTAGTTTGGGAGCTAGTCTAGTATGCCACACAGCTGTGTCTATAGTTCTTGCATCTTGCTCCGGCTCTCAACCGATATCTCCTTAATGACATTTGGAGGCAATAGAGGTGGCACATCAACATGAAGCATAGACACAAGGAGGATAAAATACTGCTTCCGTCTTCACTAACCTGAAGAAAACCATGCTAGTGTCTCTGTAAAGCTAGCTTAGGCCTCAGAGGTGATTTGACCTAACATCAGTATGCTAACATGTTCGCTATGACAACTCTAACATGCTGCTATTTAGCAAGTAATGTTCACCATGTTATTTAAGTGTGTTAGCATGGTGACAACCAAAGTATTGACTTAATGGTGGCACTTGAGGAAAAGTCTAGGGATCGTCAAAGTCTGATTCATCCTCTGGGGACCATGGATGTCTGTACAAAATGTCATAGCAGTACATCCAATAGTTAGATATTTCAGGCTCGACCAAAGTGGTGGAACGACGTTGCCATAAAAGTAGTTTAATACTGATAACAGCTCCTTTAACATGCTATTTCTGCATTGTGACACGGTGACAAGGAGGAATGAGGGATATTATGTTGCGTATGCCTCCGTCGGTGCCTATTTGTATGTGTATTTCCTGATGTTGGATTGACATTGACATTGACAAATCTCGTCCATGGAATCCTGAACCCACTGGACCATATTAGTGGGGTCACAGCAGAGCACAGAGCACAGCATGTCAGATGCCCCAGCTAGCCATTATACAAAACAATAGTCCATGTCATGTATTTTATCAAGCAGCACTTCATATACTCTAGTTATTCAAGCAAGTTGAGAAACAGTATGCACAATGTTTCAGCTCCCTGGGGTATTTTTCTGGTGACATGAATGCAGTTCTGGGGTTTGAGCTTTTAAGACATAAGCTCACTGAGTGTAAAAGTTGTTAATGTTCAAACACATAGACTCTAGTGTCGTGAGTCAGAGTCTAGAGACTGCCCAACAGTTGCTTGTTGAAATCGCAAAACAGCATCTTTCAATGATACATTCCTTTTTTAAGTAAGTGTCACTTTGAAGAGAGTGCATTCAAATGTAGTTGCACCCTGGATCTTTCCTTTGCTAGATTATTAGTTGCATGTCTTTGTATTTAATATCCCATTGTTTCTGTCAAATAGTAACCTGCCAGAGTGTTTGTCAGGGTTGAGCTACCTGAACAATTAGATATAATTGTTGCCCAGTATTTGTCCTTGGTTGTCAAATTAGCGCTGCATGTGATTAGTCTCTTCAGCTGCAATGTCTTTGCCCTAAAGGCCTCTCTCTCTCTTTCTGTTTCCCACATGGCCCATGCAGCCTGACACCTCTAGCAATAGAAGGTAATATTACAGCGAGAGGCTCATACTGTACAACTAATTGAAAGAAATTGGGTAACAAGAATGAGGTAACACTGGCTATCTATTCTAATCATTGCTGAGGCAATGTCACGCCAAAGTTGGCAGCCAACTTTCAGACAGATTGTCAGATACATTTTCCACATCTCTGTGGTGTTTTTGTACAAAATTATCCCGCTGGCTGGCTGATGAAGTGGAGAAGGAGGAAATGAGCTGGTTCTCACTGCTCTCCTTCAAAGTAATCCTCTCTTTTGCAGTGAACTGGCATTTGGAAAGTTTATAGCGGCACGGCCGCAGGGGGACTTTGAGCTGCTGTTTAGGGTCGGGTTCGTAAAAGGCCATATGTCCTCAGTGCTTGTTTGTAAGCACGGCCGCAGCCCAGGCCAACCCCACTTTATCAAACCGTTAATACCGTGACTCATTTTGCTCTCTCTTCTGACTGTCTGACTGAGAGTTTGCATTCGGGACTTGACAGAAAAGAAGGATGACAGGGCTGGGCACGCTGATTTAAAAAGTGCTACTTCTCATTTAGCCTGGTGCTTACCTGCACAGAGGGACATTCAGACTGAGGCTCAGATTGAACTTCTGTTGTACACTACTTAAGCAGAGTGCAGGAATAGCACGGCGCCTCTTATTCAGCGCTACATCTTCAGATGCATAAATCACACACTCTCGCATCTTCACACCCACAGCTGAACACTTCCCAGGCCCGATAATAATGCTCTTTGGAGCGGGGAAGGTCTGCGAGACAGGATAACTCATCAGGTGACACCAGACAGCAGTTTGAATGACAAGCACTTATTTCTTCTGCACCCAGAGGTGGCTCGTCATGGCGATGCCTCAACTGTCTACAGTTTACCTTAGTGTTTCTCTCTTGTAATGGAAGTAAATGGTCTTACCTTTGTTAGTCAGAGAGTTTCTTTTTTGTGAGCTTTGGCTATTGTAGAAAGCTGGTGTGAAATTTTTAGCAAATTCTGAATCAATTCATCATTTATTTTTTTTTATTAAGATTTTTTTGGGGGGGCATTTTAGGCCTTTATTTCAACAGGACAGACATGAAAGGGGAAAGATAAGGAATGACATGCAGTAAAGGGCTGCAGGCTGGAGTCCCAGACCCGGGCCCGCTGCATCGAGGAGCAAACCTCTATATATGGGCGCCCGCTCTACCAACTGAACTATCTGGGCGCCCCAATTCATCATTTTAAGTCATTTATTAAGCAAAACAAGCCACATGCTTGTTTGTTTCAGTGTCTCAACTGAGAGGATGTGTTTCTTCTGTTTTTTATCATTGTAAATCAAACACATTTGGGTTTTGGACTGTTTGACTTGGAGCTTGTGATGGGCATTTTTCACCATTTTGAAACATTTAAGACGCTTAATAGTTAGAGCTGAATTTGAAAAGCTCAATTTGAATATGTCAACTTGGGCTTGAGGAATTTGTTATTTTATGGATCAAATATGTGATGTAAACAATCAACATATTAATCAGTAAGGAAATCATAGTCAACTCCAGCCCTTTAAATGTTTAAGTGAAATAATTAGCGAGAGAGCCCTCGTGACATTTTAATGCGTTTCTGTCTTTGCTCATCTTAGTGTATTAGTGAGCTTTCACTTTCTACTGCATGTCAACACTTAATCTTGGAAATCCCCATTTGTGCAGCATGATGATGTGCTCAATGCAGGGTCCCGCCCCTGTGATGATCTCTGCACACGGATCAAAGCAAACTGCGCTTACTCTCCTCATCATATGAGAACAGGACAGTGCTGCGGGTTGATCCGGAGGGAAACGTGGAAGCTTTGTGAAAGCTTTTCCCCTGTTGCAAGCTGTGTGTCTGCCTGATTAGAGGCACTATTTCTGTTCCCATTTGAATAACGGGTGTGAACATGTGTGCAGATGTATCCACGGCAACATGTAATTATGAATGAAAACACGCAGGACTGCAAAGAAACCAACAAAAAAAGACACCAGGGCGTGAACTACACAGAGAGCTCTCTTGTCACTCAAACATAGAGCAGACACATATACATGTATGCACACACAGTAAGGACCCAGCTGTGGGAGCAAGCTTATCCCCCCCAGCTGTCTTACCCTGTCACACACTCCCTCCCCTCCTCGCGTGCCCTTCCCTGTGTCATGTGTTCAGGGTCGGTTGATGGAACAACAAAAGGTGGCCGTACGCAAATGAGCACAAACAGGGCAAATTGATACACGGCCACCATATTGAAGTCGAAGTGCTTGACCTTTTATTTGTTAGACTGGCACAAGGTAATTGCTTACAATTGTGACGCCCTCACCAACACGCACTCCTACACACAGTCCTCCCCTCGGTGTCTATTCCTGCTGCTGGCCTCCTGAATGTTGCGTATACGTGTGTGTTGGAGGCGTTTGCCCTATTTTCTTGGTCTTTTTTTAATCAGCCCTCGTGCATTTAAAATCTGACCGGGGCAGATGGGGAAGGGAGTTTGACCCACTTTGATGGATTCCACACCGATTAAAAGGATGAGTGAGCTTTCGAAAGCAAGAGGCCCCTGTGTACGTGTGTGTGTTTGGGTGTGTGTTTGTATGTGTGAACAAGGGAGAAAAGGAATAGAGGACTGTCTATTTGTGTGCCAGTGATGTGTACTGTATGTGTTACTGTAAAGCCTACACCTCGTACTGTAGGTAGCAGCTCTGTTCAATCCTTCCAGGAATTTGTAATTTTTGCAATCATTAGAATTAATACAAAATCAACCTTACCCAGAGGGATAGTTATTAAATACATTTTACAAATCATCAAGCCTCAAACCTCAGAAAGACTTTGTTGTAACAGTGGAAAGGACTGTTTGGGTGCCCAGATTTGTTGGGATATTGTTAGCCCTTTTTTTTAAATTAAAGTATTTATTTTTGGCTTTGGGTGAAGAGTCATAGACAGGGTAAGTAAATTGAAAAGTCCTGAGAGACAGACTCATTGTTGGTATTAGTATTTTCATGGGATTAGTTGACACTAACAAAAATAGTACAAGAATATTTTCAGCCTTAAGCGTGATTTATGGTTGTGCGGAGGCTCCACGCAGAGCTTTCGCCAAAGCCTACGCAAGTGGCTGGAAGTTTAGACTTGTACGTTGGTCTGTGCGTCGATCTCTTAATAGCAGGGCCGGCATGTGTCTGTGTGCGTGGGGAGTGTGTGGTAGAGCGAGTAAGAGAGATGACGTGATTAGCTTTGGAGCGAGTAGTGACTCTAGAGGCATAGTAAGAGAAACAAAGTATGTCTCCTGTGCTTTCTGACCACGGTCAGAAATCTGTAGCAAGAAAAGTTAACCCTCTCCTTGATTTCATGTTGTTTATGGAGAAGGAGAACCAGGAAATTGGTAAGGGGTAATGCAACCCTACCAGGCCGCGGCCGAGCGACGTGTCACAGCGACGTGTAGTTAAATTTTTCGAGAGGTGCACGTCAGGCTACGGCGTATGGTCCGCCGTAGGTCCACGCATATGTAGCCACGACGTAGATTTTATGCAGAAGCGTAAATCATGCTTTATCCATAGCCTTAGTCTCAGATTTCTTCCTATCTTAGTCCCACTCCATACTTTAATCTCCTGGTATAATGTCAGGCATGATTAGCACATGCTGAACAGTGATACAGTACAGAGCTGGTACACTCATACACATTCACACATGTCCACATATGCACATCTCAACAGAGATTTTAAAGTGCAATTATGATGTAACCTCTTGCCTGGCTTACTGCAGCAATCTCATCTCATTCATCCAACAATGTGGACTTGAAAGATAGAGAGTTTTTAGTGTGTGGCTTGACAGAATACAATGATGGAAATTTATCATTTCATCCGGGGTAAAATCAAAGCGGGATGAATCTGTTTACTTCTTGTGTGTTTGGTCAAATGATCCAACAATCTTGGAGGGTCCAGGGTGTTCCTTAAAGGTCCCATATCATGCTCATTTTCAGTTTCATACTTGTATTTTGGTTTTCTACTAGAACATGTTCACATGCTTTAATGTTCAAAAAAGACATTGTTTTTTTCATACTGTCTGTCTGAATATACCTGTATTCACCCTCTGTCTAAAACGCTTCGTTTTACGCCTGTCTCTTTAAGTCCCCCGCTCCAACCAACCGAGTCTGCTCTGGTTGGTTGGCATTTTCGATTCTTCTGCATCTGCGCTCTCAGAATCTCTGCACAGTCATTGCTACAGTGCCGTTACAGTCATGGAACAGGTCAATGACTGTAACGGCACTGTAGCGGCACCTTTTACCTACATATGGTATAGATGTGACATTGTTTGAAGGCACCGTTACTGAATATGGACAGTGTGCATTTCTCTGTGGATTGAGTATTTGATACTTTGATACTTTTGGAAATTAACAATATGGGACCCTTAAAGATGTTAACTGAGGTGGATAAAAAAAAGGTTCCATTTTATATCCTCAAGAAAACCACGACCTGTTTTAGAAAATAAATGGGTAGTGCAGTTAACCAGAGGCACCTCAACAAATTATTATCATTAAGGACGGTAGGGACTGGGTTAAGAAACTGTATGGTTTGGGTGATGAGAAAATAAGGAGAGAGAGATAGAGTAGTGAATCATGGCTCGTAATAAGTCCAGCCTTACCTCAGCGCTGATTACCTCACTAGAGACTCATTCAGCCATTGACATTGTGTCTTTTCCCCCCAGATTCAATGCTCAGACACGAAGTGACTCGATAACCAATCACCATTGGAAATGATGTACAACCATGACAGAGTGGAGTAGAACTGCAATGACCATTTCCATCCATCTTTTAATCTTTCCATTTTCTATGTCTTACACACTTGTACAGACACATACATATAGCGTTCCCATCCTCTGACTGTCCTGCAATTCACTTCAGAACAGGGTCACATCCTCGCCATCGACAGCATATTTGTCACTGCTGTCACCCAGCCCCCATCACCTACAGCCCCACCCAGCTGCTTCTTTTTGGATTGGACAGGGGGAGGTAGCAGCCGGAAAATCAGACTGAATTTGCCATTAAACTGCCATTTTGTTTGCTTAATTGTGACATTGGCTTCATCTCATGGCCCTTGTTTGATAGCTCCTCGGTCCTTGGCTGAACCGGAAGTCGTTCTGTCCCTCCTAGGTGAAGGCCTTCTCAAAGCTCTTATTTCTGCCCCCCTGACCCAGGAGCGAGCATCCAGGAGGGATCATGAGGAGCTATAGCCGAGGATACACGAGAGCAGCCTAACTCTTCAGAGGAAAGGACGTCTCGTCCCCCTAAAACACATTTCCTCGGTTCCTCTCTCCCGCAGTGATTTCCTCGCGTCTCTCCCGTGCTTCCTCAGTGGGAGGAACTGAGACGCGAGGAAGGGACGCAAGTGAGAAGGCAATTCCAGCGACATGAGAAGGAGCTTCAAAGCTGATTTCTTGTTGGGAAGTAGTATTATTTGGTTTTGTTTCACCCTAACCAATCAGTAGCGAGTGGCTTTCCAGCTGATGCTATTTTCATTTGACATGGAAGCTGTGGTTTTAGTAAAAAAAAAAAACTTTTTCATGAAGAAATATGCCCATTTTAGAGTTGTTTTATCTGTAAGTGGACTTCAGTCTCATCAATTATTTTTGCTAGTTTCATGGATGTAGCACAGTAGCTGGCTAGCTATGTACAGTAGGAAGATGACAACCAAACTCTGAGTCCCTCCTACATATGTAATTTATCGACTGTTTCTCCAACTACCAGACCTATTTAAATTGCTAAGCCAAGTCGGAGAAGTGGCAGGCAAAGTTATAGGTCTATAATCAGGGTAGGGGTATCTGGTATCTGTTGCTCTTACAGTCTGTGAATTTTTAATTCAAATTGTTTCCCAATAGTTCCAATTTCGAATAAAGTACCAGCGCTAGTGTTAATGTCCTGTTGGGTATGGGGTCAGTAACTGTGTCCTTTTTAACCTTTTGATTTTATTTATCACACGTGCTCTGTGAGTAGTAGGGGATGTCTTTGGCCTCCCTGTTTTCCACCATTAACTCTTTGTCTCGCGAACCCTACTCCTTCTTCTCTGATCGTAACGTGCATCTCGATTTGTTTCACCGACCCATCACTGTGCGGTTTGAGTAAAGGGTAAACTGCTATCAGGGTAAATTCATTCATCCCAAGCCTCTCTACAGCCTGCTGTGTTAGACTTTAAGAAACATCTCACCCACACTGTCTCTTTGCAACATTATCTTTCCCCTGCAGTCCTTCACATGAGGCGATACAGTACGCAGTGGCCTTTGTGAATAATGCAGTGGCAATAAAATCTTTTGCTATGTTCAATTACATCAGCTTTCGCTGCCTCCTCTTTAACTGCCGCTTCCCTTCTCTGTGTGTGTGTGTGTGTGTGTGTGTGTGTGTGTGTGTGTGTGTGTGTGTGTGTGTGTGTCAAACAAAGTTGATTGGCCTGTTAAAATATGAAGTTGTTATGAGCAGAAAGAAGATTTTCACAACATTGCTGCAGTTTGTCTGATTGGTCGTCTTTTTGGTCTGTCTTTCTTACATTCCTACTACTCCTGATGATCTCTCTCTGCTTTGACCTTTACCATAGATTTAGACGTGTCGTCTGGCAGTCAATAGACAAATGAGAGACAGTGTACTTAATTAGCAAGACCGACCAAAGAGAGAAACCTCTCTCTAAGAAAGGAAGTCAATGCGTGGCTATTACACATTCCCTGGCCTCTGACCTCAAGCATCCATAACCAAGTCAACACAAGATAACTGCTTTTCCTTTTCATGGCCACCAGGCATTCATTCTCACGTAATAGCCTTACGCTTTGAATGCTGATATTGTGAAGTGAATGATGACCATTGATTTGTGTGTATATCGCACAAAGCAAAAGCAGATTGTAAAGGCAAATCCATCTGGTCTATGAAACAACAGGTTGTAAAGTTTACAAGGTCGTGGAGGGAGTGTGGTCATGGTTTATGTACGTCTGGATCTTTATATCAGAGTTTTTTCCAGTCCGTATCACATTCTGTTTAAACAAACTGCGTTTTAAACAGACAGAAGCATTTTTTTTGTAGCCCATAGGTCTGTATTCCCGCTGCTACCACCACTGTCCCATCATGCACTGAAATGAAACCCTCCAAAGTCAATACATCTGCTTGTGGGTTCACATGGGATAAACTGAGTCAGTTCATCCAGCACAACACAGACACTCCCTGCTGACACAACACCACCTCAGCACCTCATGCTTTTCCATAAAGTCTTGTTCTCACAGGGGGCTACCGGCGAGCATCTGTGTGTAGAAAGCCAACAGAGAACTTAATTATCAGAGATCTTCACAGCTCTCCTATCCGGTGTCTGGTTGTAGAAACATTTTCACCCGCTGTGGTTTCATTCTCTTTGGCACTGAGCTCGAGCCTAAACTTTGGAGCCGAGAAGATGTTTTGTGCCTAAAGCCCTGCAGGTGAGCTGGGAGCCGCTAGCCATTCAGGGGTTTTAATGAAAGTGTATAATGTCTCAGCTTGCAATAAGATTGAAGAGGACTTGCAGACAGGGCACAAGGGAGGTCCTGAGTCAGTTTACCAGGGGCACAGCAATTACCATAGAAATATATCGAGGAACAGATTGGATTGGCTGCCTCCCCTTTTTTATTTTAAGCGAGAGAAGATAATGATCTCTTTTACCATTTCAGTGGGGTTTTTTGTCCGCTGTCTTTCAATTGTATTGGTGCCTATGAAAGCACACTGCTGGTTCTAACATTGTGATCCCTGATTCGCACTTGTTTCAACTTCCATATTATGCTAATACAAACATGTTGTGTTCATTTGCTCGGTCATTACAGCCTCGCGGCTTTTGCATATATAAGTGCGCTGTGGATCTGGTGGAGTCTGTAACAGAGTCATGAACCACATGTAGTTTTCCAGATGCAGCAGCTGCTAAATATCCATCCCTGCTGTAAATAATGTGGTAATGTCGCATTATACCAGTCTATATTAATGAGGATATGGACAATTTACTTAAATGTGTTGTCACTCCTTAAACAGTCCACCGATCACCAAATAGCACATACAGTATAGACGTTTTACTGCTATCTTTTTCAGTTATTTCTATAATGAACTGAAAAGTGTCTGACCCACTACAGTCCATCACATAGGCTGAGTGTGAGTCACAAGTGCCTCTCTTTCCATCCATTAAAAAGCCTCTTTGTATGCAGAGGTTGATCACACGCTGCAGCTATTGGGTTCCTCTATCAGTAGTGTTGGCAGTTTAACCTGAGAGTTGCTGTTTAAATCTCTGACAGCAGTGAGCACCATGTTGGCAGACTTCAGGTTTCTGAAACACTTGACAGTTGCACTAAAGGTGAAGTGTGTGGTTGAGTACCTCTCGTTGTACCGCTACCAGACTCAAGCCAAAGGCTTTAAAAGCTGCACTGTGTTGTTTCTGTTGAATGCATGCAGGTGTTCAGGATTCAGGATAAAATACGCAACTGTAGTTCACAAACCTGTATGATACAATGATGAAACAATAAAGAAGAACATTTTTATTTTCAACTATTAACAATATGCAGATAAGTTGTGATTGCAATCATCTTTTTGGGTAGTTGATTACAGTGAAATTAAAGAATGTCATTTTACTGGAGCAACCAGTCAGAAAGGGGAGATGCCCTCTGTGTCTGTAATAAGCCTGATACAGACACAAAGCAGGCCACTGACTGGCGTTAGTTCTGTGATCTGTGCGTGAGCTGACAGCTAGCCCGGCATGGCCTGGCTCGGACCAGGCCCTGTGGCCCTGCAGGCCATTCCAGTCCTCTGCGAAGGAGGGAGCACCACCTGCTACATGGCTATCACTTTAACACGCGGCAGAGGCACTGTCCGTCCGACAAAGACCTCAGCATCCACCCTCGGTTGCCGTGGAGACGGTGACTGCGGCTCGTCTCGACTCAAGCTGGTGGATTGGTTTTGCCACACCCATGGGTGTCTGGAATGAAAGAAAGGGAAGGTTTAGAGGGAGAAGTGGGAGATTAGTGCAAGAGAAGAGCAGCTTTTCACAACCGTTTAGACACAAACAAAATCTGTGCTTTAACAAGGAAAAGACCCCATTTTCTGTTACTGTAATAATCACCTTGAGCCGTGATTCAACACATGATGTCTCTTAATCCTATACGGCTCTACTGAACTATTATATGCCACAGGAACTGTACAAACTAGGGCTATTGATTACAAAGATTTGACAGTGCATTTGCTGAAATGAATCCATCTGAACACAAATTGTAAAATTAGCATGTTATTGACAGATGAAGCAGTTTCTTTTCAGAGTTGTTTTTTGTTTAAATTCTTGAGTTTTAGAATGGTGATCTGCTGAAGTTTTTAATGAGGAAAATCAAAACATTTCCAACATTGCTTGGAGGAGTAGAGGGTCAGGATGTTCCTCAACATGTGGGTGTTTTCTGCTATGATACGTGTGCTAAAAACAAACTGACAGGCTTGTGTATGGTCCTGGAGGATTGTGAGATATCGAAGGAGTGGCAGAACATGCGTAAAGATGGGGAGCCAGGGATCCTTGCAGTCAGCTGTAAAAAAAAAAAAAAAAAAAAAAAAAAACCCAAAGAATAATAAAAGTTTGTTTTGGGTACATACAACAGGAAGATTGAGATATAAAATGTTTTTTGATTTTTTTTTTTTTAACATTCAACTGAAATTTTGTCCCAGCATGCCTCATCAGCTTCATCCAAATGTCTTGAGATGATGATACAAGTGTTGGGTTTGCTTCGATCCTTTGCCTTGAAGTTATCTTTGCAAATATTGTTTGATAATGGCCCTGCAGGCTACAGTTATATTATGCAGTATCTAGCAATGCACATTAACAGATTTTCCCCCCATGCCTGACTAAACACAATATATCTGGAGGCCGTAAATGATTACAACTGGGATTTGAATGCAGCACAGTTCATTATTCACAAAGCCAGGAGACCTGCCCTGGGAATAGCTTAGCCATAGCCTATGTATGTATGATCCACTTAGATTTGCAACAGCAAGGACAACAAATGAAGGATTAGATGTGAATTCAAAACAATACATATTTTGCAGTTCTGAAATGATGGCGCTAGAGTACAGTATGTAGAGGGCGGTTGTGCCTAAACCACATTATTGGTACCTTGCTGCTGAGAGACAGGGTTAATGTAGAATATATATAGTATATATAGAGAGAGAATGTGAGACACTGACATGAGCCATGGCCTGATGTGCCATAGTGATTTAACGCCCACATATTTCCCCATTTGTTGTAAAACCTTCAATAATTCAGCACATACTATAAAGTCAGTGTGTTATTTCAAAGAATGCTGTGAATTAATAATGCAGGTTGGCCCAGGTATGTTAACATTCACATCAGATCATGCATTCAACCTGTGTGTTTGTGAGGGAAACCTTGCAGTACCGTACTGAAGGTTATGTGACCAGCCAAATGCTCCGCTGTGTCACACACGCTTCAACCTCTTTCTCTAGGGGATTAAATGTTTGTGATCATGTCAGTCGTACATATATATGATAAAATAAAACTATTGCATAATCATTAACTTAATTAATAACTGGGATGCCAAGATGTAAGAGTAAAGCAAATATTGAATCTTTCCTAATAAGAAATGCTAAGAAAGTAATGTATTTTTTTCTCACATTTTTTAAAGTATAAACCACAACATTTTTGGTTTAAACCATTAACTTCATCAAGTTGATATCTCCCCAGGCAAGACCTTTTAAAGGGATAGTTAGGTTTTTCTGAAGTGGGGTTGTGAGGTACTTAGCTATAATCAGTGTGCAGGCAGCAGTACCGGCCTGACTTTGGTGTTTTAACTGCTAATTTCCACCCACTGCGGAACGTCTGCGGATCCGCTCCAGAACAGCGGCGGAGTCAATAGGTTTCCATTAAAGTCAATGTGTGTATTTTCACTGACTGCGGAACGGCTACGTTCCAACTCCGTCCCAGCTCCGGCGATCGCAGCCCTCCGGAGCAGATACGCAGAGCTTCTATTTTTGCCGGACGCCGGAGAGCTCCGCAGCAATTCAGCACAGGGCACATAGTGCGGGACAGGAAGTCGAGCACAGAAACAAAATAAAACATCTGGTTAATTTTCTAAATAAAATACACTGTGCTCGTAATGGGCGGAGACAGGCCTGAAGTCAACAGTTGTTGGTTTTGTGGCTCTGCTTATAGAAACTACATCCTGTTATATCTTGCGATCATACATGAATTTGCGAGATCTCGTGGGTCCGAGTGACTGCAGCAGCCGTTCCGCAACAAATCCGGACCTGGTTGGTATTGACGGGCGGCGGAGCACGGAGCCGACATGCAGCGGAGCCAATCCGCAGATGTTCCGCAGTCGGTGGAAATGAGGAGTAAGGGTTTAGTTTGGATTCACCAAAGTCACACAATAACACACTGGTAGACCTGCAACTCCCATGTTCTGCGAGGTAACAGTTTTGTCAAAGGAGTCTGGTGGCTTTAAAGAGAGCATAGATAACTGCTTCAGTTCCCCATCAGGAAGGGCTGTCTGACAGCAAGGTAAAGCGGTGAAAATATTCTAAATATAGCGTCCACTTAAATTGATATTGATTTTTTTTTTAGGTGGCTAAAGTACGTTTAGCTGCTGCCACCGTCAATAGCAGTACATTGCTTAGCTTCAGTGTCGGGACCCAACTTCAAAAGATCCGAACAATCCATTTAACACAGTTAAAGATTTTAACTATAAGCCAATATATTAGGGAAAAACACTTAATTTGTATTGCATATTTTCAAGTTAAAATGCTACGGAGCCCTGGAGGTGACATGGAGGAGAAAGAGGGAAAAAAAAAAAAAAAAAAAAACGTGAGGGGGAAAGAAAAAAACAGTGAGAAAAAAAAACGTGAAGGAATTTTAATTTAAAAAAACAATTCTAAGTCGATATCGACTTTCAAAGTCGGGATCTCGACTTTCAAAACATGAGAAGAAAATTTTTTTGTTGTTGTTTTTTGTTTTTAATTTTTTAAAATAAATTCAAAGTTGAGATATCGACTTTCAGCCCCGTTCATTCCAAGTGGGTAAGCTAGCGAGCAGGGGACAGATCAATACGGAGTTGCTGGACTTTTGTGCAGATTATGGATTTTTGAACGAAAGAAAAACAGCAAGGGATAACATTTCACAGCCACAGGTGAGAATGTGTTGTATGATATATATTCCACCTTCCACCTACAATCTGAGCTCCGGCGGCAGCGGGAGGCGGAGAGTTCCGTGGCCCCTGGGCAGGAACACAGCTTCGCCTCGCTGCTGCGCCGTTCCCCGCTGATCCAGATGGGACCGCCCAAAGATCTTCCCCCACTCCATCCGCCGGTGCCTGTACGTCTATTTCGGCGGGAAGTTCCATTGCCTTTTGCCGGCGGCTGGCGTTTTCACGTAGTCGAGATCTCGACTTTGAATTTTTTTAGAAAATTTTATTTGTAATTTAAAAAAAAAAAATTCCCTCACGTTATTTTTATTTTCCCCTCACTTTTTTCCCCCTCCATGTCACGTCCAGGGCTCCGTAAAATGCAAATAAATGCATCCAAGATAAACAGCTGACACAGATGAAAACATAAAAAAATGACTGCCAGATCGGAGGAACAACCGTAAATTTGTACATAAAAACGTATGGACTCTGGCTTTTCCTTGATCTGCTGCCCTGGTCTTGGATGAACCTCAAGATATTTCCATGTGTAAGTGGTATTTGTCTACAGTCATGTGCCATGTTCGACTCATTAGGGCTAAACTAATGAGGAACTTGATGCAGACATGTTGTCTGTCAGAGTCTAATGGATTATTCATGGTTGAAGAGGTGGAAGTGCTCCCACTTAAAAACACTGAAATGTCTGTTGCGTCAACCTCTCGTACCTCTCAACACATAAATCTTCTTTGAGCTGGTGGTTGTATGCAGTGTGTAGGCATTAATGGCCGGGCTTTTAGTGTGCCCTGGGAACAGGGAGTGGAGTGTACTGCATCTGACCTCCATGTGTGTTATATATACTTTTAGGTGAGTGCCCTGATGTGTTTGCTAGTGATCGGTCTTGACTAGGGTTGGGTATCGGTTGGGTTTTATCCAATACCGGTGCCTACTCGTATTCGTATTGTGTATTTTTTAAATGGTTCTGGTGCTTAAACGGTTCTTGAATGGGTACTTAAAAAAATGAAACCGCGCACACTTTGTCAAAAGACAATACCCTTTTATTTCCTGGGCCAAATTGAACACAATATTTACTTAAATATTTAAACAATATAAATACAAGGAACATATGGTAATAATAAACCAGTATAAAATAAAAATTCACATTTACATAATATCAAATAAAACAATATTGTATCAAACAATGTAATAATACTGGAGATTAATAGAGATTACTACCAGGGTAATCTAATCTCCATTTTCTCCTCCTAATGACCTGTGTAATTGCAAATTGCACCTTCTAAATCTAGTGTTGAAACTTTGTTAAAACATTTTGCATACATACATGACTTGTTATGAGTTTCACATTAAGCAGAAAGTCAGCGGTAGTGCTGGGCGGTATGACCAAAAATTTATATCACAGTATGTTTTAAGATTCTGGCGGTTTCACGGTATATCACGGTATTTTCTTTCTTTTGTTTGACTGGGTCTTTATATAGGTTTATAATGGCTTATTCTACTGTCAGTATTCAGTACTGTCAGAATATTAAAAGAAACGTTTCAATGTCTGCTTGACTCCAAAACATTATATAATGTTATATTAAGGAGAATGCATGAAACAGTTACAGAATCTAAACTTATTTTTTTATAAACTTCAATTAAATACACATACCAACAACTTTAACATGCGTCCTTTTCAAAACAGAATAGTTGTAAGATTGCTGTTTAAACACTACCTTGACCACAGGTAACGTTAGGTTGTTGTAGTTCCGTTGTCAGTCTGCTTCGGGGGTTTGAATAACGTTTGTGGTTTGGCGGAAGTATTTCAGCGAGGCAAGACATCTTAAATCCAGTGTTTTAATCATTGCTCTGACCCGTCTTTCTCGACGGTCTGTAGTGGGGCCGTAGGTTGATTGTTATTGTGTTCATTGTGTTGCTCCGCTGGTCTTAACGTTAGCATGGCAAAGTGACGTTAGCGCGACAACTACAGTTATCACGACAGGTAACAACCAAGGGGGCAAGTCTGCCTCCTCAGAGCGAAGCCGCGATGGCGCCATTTTAATGCTATGAAGCACTCACCCCCCGTTAGCATTCCATTGACTGCCATTCATTTTGGCGTCACTTTGACAGCCAATAACTTTACATCTGAAATGTTTAAAGACTTCATTTGTCCATTGTTTATTTCTAAAGAAACACGACAATGTATAAAAGGCTCCATTACCTTGTATCTCACGTTACGGCTCCGTAGCAGACGTTTTTGTAAAAAAAATAGGCTAACGATTGTGTCAAAACCACGCGACTCACTGTCGCATGGTAGATGAATCACCGTACAGTACAGGAGAAGCTCGCAGGCAGTTTTGACTTACATTAGCTGTTTAAGTTTAATTGCTAATATTAACTAGCATTTTAGTTAGCAATAATTAGCCTGTGCCTATGTTATCTCCTCACATATACCTACGCTCTCTGTCTCTGCAAGATTGGGAATGATTGAGATTTCTCTTGCACAGCTACCAGAAGACTTATAACGTTCAGACAAGCTGCTCACGTCACATCTACGGCGGCAAGCTCAGTTTGCAGCTGCGCAGTAACGCTCAGCTGTCACTGGAAAAGTGCTTCTAATACACTTCACTTGTCTCCGTCCAGACCAGCAGAGTCACTCAGTCCATTTCTTTTAAGTCTATGGTAACAACAGACACGGCTCCTCTTTTTGGCACAAGTTCTTCTGTGTCATCATGTTTTACTAGTTCTGCAGCTTTGATTTCGGAACTTTCTATGTCTATTCTATCCATCTTCACTCTCTTTATGGCTCTGTGTGACACCAGGACACCACTGTTTACTTTTTTTTTTTAAAGAGCTTTATTAAGTTTTTACAAATTACAAGTTATACATCAAAGCAATCACAATATAAACAATGCAAACAATTACAATAACAGGATTTCACCATAGACCCTCACCACGCCTCCGGCAGTCGCACCATGCGTGTTACATTGAAAAGGGTCCGTCTGAAACGGTGTCGCGCGGCGCAGTGTAGCGTTCCGAACGTTGTCTAATCAAATACACCGGTAGGGCGGTATATTAAAAATTCATATCATAACGAAAATATACATCGGTATTCGGTGTGAACCGGTATACCACCCAGCACTAGTCAGCGGACACTGAGTGGAAGTATAGGACATAGCACAGGACACGTCACACACGCTGTTGAATGGCAACGGTGTTTGCTTTGCGGTTGGCATTGCGGTTGGCATTAAATGACTAGACTTACCCGAAGAGGAACGCCTGCTGTCGTCGTCGTCGTCGTCGTCGTCGTCATCATCTGTGATGTCCACCACCACACAGGCAGGGCTGGGACTCTCTTCAATTTGTCCGGCGAGGCCAGCACTGGCTGCTGCTGTTGAAGTGCTTGGTCTTGTGTCATGTAGGTTATCAAACACGGTGTATTGTTCCGCGTTTAAATAAACTCCATGTGTCGCCAGATGTTTAATCAAATTTGACGTGTTACCTCCCTTGCATGACATTGGTTTAAGGCGTCTGTTGCATGTTGCAGAGTCTGCATCCTTAGATGTGAAATGCAGTCAAACCTTGGAGCGTTTTGCCTTCGGCATCTTCATTGATCCTCTGACTATCAGTTCTGATCAACAAGCATGCTGAGTAGCGGCACTGACGTCATGCAAGTTGTCGCCGGAACACCAGGGGGCGGTAAAGAAAATTCAGAACCGGTGCCCTATTGGCACCGCGTTTCGGTACCCAACCCTAGTCTTGACAAGACTGAGCTCCTTTTCCTTCCAGAGAAGGGCTCTCCTACCCAGGACCTTACTATTAAATTGACAACTCTGTGGTAGTCCCCACCCAGACTGCTAGAAACCTGGGTGTGACATTTGACGACCAACTCTCCTTCACTGCCAACATTGCTGCAACTACCCAATTGTGTAGATACATACTGCACAACATCAGAAGGAATATGTCCCCTTCTAACGCAGAAGGCGGTTCTGGTTCAGGTTTTAGTCATCTCACGTCTAGACTACTGCAACTCCGGCAGGAGGCAAAAAGTGATCTAAGCGCGATATTAGTGCAGTTACTGAAACATTGGAAACAAGTGGAATTCCCTTGCATCATGGGCCGATTCTCTTGCATATTTGATGGAAAGCAAGATTTATTGGGAAAGAAAGTGAGGTTTAAGATGGATTTTCTGCACCGAGTGTATGTCTGACAACTTAAGCCACTTTCACATGATCAGCATCAAAGCGCTTAACACCGTGTAGAAAAAACATACATTTTGTATGGAAAGAACGCTGATGCCTGATTTAGCAGCAATGCTGCACCTGCTGCAGGGAACCACTCAGGCAAAAATCACATCCCCAATGCTCAGTTTAAATCACTTTTACACTTTGACCAAGTTTGACACTGACCTTTCGAAGGGTTGTTAGCAGTGTTCAGCTCTCCTGAATGCAGCTCGAAAATTCTTGCTATGTGGAAGCTCCTTTACACCAAAATAGGAGCTCAGTGTTGCATCAGTGTTTGCTAGCAGGCACCCTGCGATCTCCCAGCGACCCATTGGTATCCTGCTAAGTTGCCAAAAGGCCTAAAAAAGAATAAAAAGGTATCTATATAAAGAGTCTGTGCATCAGGGGGCTCAGCACCATGCTGTCGTACCATACGGCTGGATGAAAGTGTGTTTGAGTGTGATGGACAGAGTATTGAGATTGAGTGCAACATGTTTTTGGTAAGAGAGAGCTCTCTTAGGCAAGTTTTTGGCTATGAGTTGAGTAGAGAGTGGAGCTCCTGGGTGCGTCGCAGCTGACATGGTCTTATGTTGAAGAGGTGATTAACAGGCTACTCAACCACTGAGTGAGATGAGAATCGTTCCAAATGCAGACTGTTGCTAAAGCTTCATCCTCAGCCATCCATCACCTCTTTCTATTTTTTTCCGCACCCACAGCATGTCTCTCTTTCTCACTCACAAACCCTGGTATACCAGTGTTACAGCCGCCACCTCCTCCTCACCCTAATTCCTGTAATACTGAATAGTTACATGCACTTTGTACACATGAATTACAATTTACAGTTTCTTTGTTTCCAAAGAAATGAAGGACTTGTCAACATAATACTGCAGAACACATTTTTCAAAAATTAGAAAATGAATCACTTCATTTTACTTTTTGGTGCAAATGTCCTTGAATTGACTGTTGATCTCTTTTCATTCTGAATTTTTTTAACAGGTGTTAGTTGTTAATGAAATCAGGATGTCAAATCTGCCGATGGGGCTTAATACACGATTACATGTTATTGCAGTACATGAAAACCCATTACAACTTTTTCTTTGAAAGATTATCAATTAATAATTAAAATTTTATTTTCCGGAAGATTTTACACTGAGAATATTTCTTATTAACAGTGTGCTTTGTGGTTGAAAGAAAATTCTTGATGTGATAATTTCAGTGGAAATAAGTGAAAATGTCTAACCTCACTGGCTAATTTTTGCACTTGATTTCACGCTAGAGTAACAGGCTCATTAAGAAAGATTTTTTGATCGGCACGTTTCACATACTCCTGAAAAATGTGGAGAGCTCTTCTGTGTCTGTCACTCTCAAACTTTTTTTAAGAACAAAAAAACAAAAAAACTTAAAAACTTTTTTTAAGATCATTTTTTGGCCATTTGAGGCCTTTATTTTTTATAGGACAGCAGAAGACATGAAAGGGGAGAGAGAGGTGGAATGACATGCAGCAAAGGGCCGCAGGTCGGAGTCGAACTTGCGGCCGCTGCAGCGAGGAGTGAACATATATATATATATATATATATATATATATATATATATATATATATATATATATATATATATATATATATATATATGAGCTACCCAGGCGCCCATCTTAAAAACAGTTTGACTGATCCAGGCAAGCCCTGCCGTCTGGCACAGGCATTTCAATGACGCTTTAGTCTACTGTTATTGAACTCCCATCTTTTTCACCTGTGTCTGTGAGGTTTGCAGCCTGTATTTCCTCCCTGATGTGATTTCACACTTTTGTGGTGGCAACGATTACTTCATTCTTGTGTAATGCTTATTTCATGCTTGGCATACACCTTGTCACAGATGCTGCACCAAGGTTTCCAGCGCCATTCTTTTATTTATTTTTTAAGCCTTTAGGGTGCCATTAAACCTCTCTGCATATATGGCTCGTTATCAGATTTGTTTGGGTGTCAAACTGAACTCAAGGGAAGCAAAAGAATATTGGTTTCACACACTCTTTGGCTAAATCAAACTTGTTTTTTTGTTTGCATTTTGAACCGTTTTTTTTTTTTTTTTTAGAATGAAGCACAAAATGATGTTGCAGAAAAGTTTTTTTATTTTTGTGGTCTTGACATTTCAGTAGGTACATAGAATGTCTTTCTTATTCTTAAACCACCTAAACCCGTGATTTTTTGACTCCTGGCCTTTGTGACTGACTTCAAAGCCGGGTTTGATTTGTGTAACTGTTGAATGGTTTAATGGTCCCAGCATTGAAGAACGTATAATTTAGCTCTTTTAGTGGCTTTTAGGCATATAGTCAATATCAAGTTTGAAGGGTGCTGCAAACCGTGCAATTTAAAAAAAAAAAAAAAAAAAATTCCATGCTTTGTCCTTTTTCTTTTTAAAGGTAATGTGTCAAAAAAGGTGTCAAATATTTCTAAACGTTAAGCCCCTTTCTGTACAAAATCATGCTTTTAATTCTGATACCTTCCCCATTCATTATCTCTCTGCATGCTGTGTGCGTGTTTGTTGAGGAATAACAGGCTACAGGAATGTCCACAGATACACAAAGCTCCAACTAGCACTTCTCTAACAGAGTGTATTTCTGCTCGTATGCAGCTGTTCACTATGCATGAATTTGGATGGAAAGATAAAGTTAAATTAGAATTCCAAATACAGAGATTGCTAAAAATGGAGCCACAGCTCGCACAAATTGACCTAATCTCAGTTCCAAAGTCAATTTTGGGTAATTTCTGCCTCCGTCACACGTTCTGCCTGAACCTGCTGTGACTACCAGAAATGTCACAGACAAATAGATCCCATCTGTGGGAGATTTGGTTAAACCTCGCCCTCACATCGCCACTCATTCTGGCCATGTCTGCTTCTTCATCATGTGTCTGTATTTCCTTCTTAACAACTGGTCACATGCTTTAAAGGTGTCCCACTGCTGGTCTATTGTGAAAACACTCACTGCATGAAAGGTCAGAAAAAAACTTCTGGTAATAATAAATTAGGGTTTTGCAGAATAACAGATCACTCCTTCAATGTGTAATGGGACTCTGAAGATTAGAACAGACTGTCCACCAATTAAAGAGCACATATTACGTTTTACTGTACTTCCACATGCACAAATTTCCTGGAAGACAGTGTGTCATTATTACATAAAAGTACCATTGTTCACCTGGCCTTTATTTCTCGTGAAAATTCCCTCTTAGAAAAAGTACAGATGATGAGATTCTTTCCCTGGCATCTTTCACAAATTGGTTAACTGTATTAGGTGAGTCTCTGTGCACAGACGCTCCATTCAGCCTGCACAACCCTCTCATTGTTTAGCATGCAGACGAGCCTCTGTAGGGTATAATCTCATGAGCAGTGCAGCAGGTTGTTTTATTAACTCAGTTTTAATAACTTCATAACTTCAAGTGGGAGCACCACTGGCTGCTGCCCGTGGCCATTCAGAAGTCATTAAAAGGGTTATCAGATCATTTTCTCTTTTTTGTGTGATTGAATAAGTATTTATGGGAAACATCAGTGATTCTCAGTATGGGAGCCTGGGGGTTTGGCTGGAATGCCAAGTTATGACTCTGACTTCCAAAGCTGCTAGTCCTATAGTACTGTCTTTCATTCCTTAGTGACTATCCATCTATCTACTGTATCTATCTAGCTACAGTACACTTGGCGCATAAAAATGGTTTGGAATTGGATCATTTCATGTGGAAACTGTAGTGACAGGTAAAACTGACAGGCCTTCATCCAGAGATCTTTTGTGGAAAAACTGTCGCTAGACTTTGGAAATGATGCTAATAACGTTTATATCAGACACACAGCGTACAAAGTGCATAACTAGAAAAAACGATACACATAGAAAGTCATATGCACATATACTGTGAGAATAGTAAACTTTTTTTTTTTTTTTTTTTTTTTTTTTTTTAAAGGAATACTTTGTCAGATGCCCCGGCACCATGGAGGGAAGCCAAACACCATTCATCTAAAAGCAATGCCCACACTGCCATGACACAGAGCTGGATTTAAATGAGCAAAATATCTCTTTATAGTATTTGTATCTAGTAAAATCTGCACAATATTTTTCAAAATTCTTCCTTTATCTGACTCTTTTGGTCTTAATCTATGTTTCCACCTTTCTGTTTTATGTTTCGCTGACACAGACTCATTAGCAGCCTAACCAACCAGCTCCCAGGAGACTGGGGTGGTGGTCAGTGGGGGGTTTGTTTGGTCAGGGGTCCAGTACCAGAAAATCAACTTGATTTAATCCTGGATGGAAATTGCAGAGGCCTGCCTATAGTCCCATACAGTCCTATGTAATTACACTCGACTAGTTCCTCCCAGGGAGCCCCTGTTTGTGTAAGCACAATCCTCTCCTATATATACTGGTATATAGAGTCCTGCATGCATCCCATTAGGATGAGATACATTATGGCACATAAACTGCATTTGTGATGTGATGGGACTAGAGATAAGGGAGCTGGAAGTATAGCAGGTCATCGTATGTGATCCGGTAGCAGTGCGCCTGTCTCTCTATTCATTTCCTTGCAGATTCCCCAACAGATCCACTTCTCTGATACTATCCAGTGGACAGGAAATAAGATGTCACTATTCCATCCCTCAGTCATTCTTCTCTCATGTTTGCTTCTGTGTTTTGATATTCGTCAGTCCTTCTCCGTGCTGTAGTTTCCCCTGCTCATGATGCAAAAACTGCTGATTATAATGACCTGTCCATCATCCATCAGCAGGCTTTATTTCCGCCTCTTGTCAATGGTTGTTTTGCTCCCAACGGTCCACTTCATTTCATCCTGTCACTGCTCATTTGAACTCATGAAAATGTGATGCTTCAAAGCCAAGAGCGTTGGTGTCGCAGAATCCCAATGCTGCACTTGTGATGTGCAGAGACATGTTTTGTGTTTGAAGTGACTTTATCGTGACAACAGTGAAGCTGATCTCTAGAGGAAATCGCTAGCCCCATAAACGTCCCTCTCCTATCCTCTGTTTCAGCCTCTTTCAATTAACTATATCAATCAATCAATCAATGCTTTCTCATGCATTTTACATTCACCCTGAGAGGGATGATTTTCTTTAATATGTGAGGTAATTATTGGAGTAAAGGAGTTATATGACATGAAAGCCAAAGTTCAATTGCCAGCATCACCAAGCCCATCTATGGCTTGGTTTGCAGTACTGTATTAGCAGTGGTTCATGCAGCGCTGGAGTTTCAGTCCAACACTTTGATGTTTGGGCTTGCTTGTGATGTAAGCCACAAAGTCCCAGAGGTACAGAGATTGAGCAAAACACCCGGGAGACTCTTTATTGTTTGTGTGTCTGTGTGTGTGCATTCTTGAAGTCAAATTGAACAGCTCACAATAAACACTCGTGTAACAGAGACGAAGACATGCTGAGAAGTTATCGGTGAGGTAAATGAGTCGATTTTAAAAGGACAATGCCCATTGATCAACAATCATAGAAAATAATCAAAACATGGAGTTAGCCAAGAGAGAGAGTTAACCAAGATGTCCTGTTTTTCATTTTAATCTGCACATGGCCAGGCGAAATACACTACATGGCCAAAACCAAGGATAAGGGCAACGTCTTTGCATCCTGGACTTGGTGCCGCACATTATGATTAGTTAAAAGAATTAAAAACAACCCGGAGCATTTTTTGCCTATAGCAGACTGATAATGGGTGCAGTGAGACCATTCTGCAGCACTGACACAGCGCTGTAAAGATAGGTCTATCTATGCAAGTTAAGCATTACATTACATGTCATTTTGCTGACTCTTTTATCCAAAGCGACTTACAATTAAGTGCTTTCAACTGTGAAGGTACAAACTCCAGACAACAAATAGTAAGTGCAAGAGAGCTTTTCCCTTCATAGCTCAAACCATGAAAAACAGCCCCCGACCAAGAGTAGACAAATTATTTATTTAAACCATTGTGTCCATATACTTTTGGTGATATAGTGTCAAAATCATATTTGTGCCAAAGTTAAACAACATAATAGGAATGTCACTTTACCTTACGGTTACTGAATCAGTGGGGTTTTACAATGGCCGGTTCCATATATATATATATATATATATATATATATATATATATATATATATATATATATATATATATATATATATATATATATATATATATATATATATATGGTTAAAAAGAAACAACAGATTTGAGCATGATATTGGATTTAGATTTTTTGAATGTTATCAAACCTCAACTCCAGCATTGATATGGGGGCTGCTCTCATAGTAAAAGCTCTGTCTGTGGTACTGTAAATATGTGAATGAGCTTCAGTATATTAATTGATGTCAATCATGCACAGTAGAGAAAGATTTAAGAGCAGGAAAATGATGCCAGTGTGTATAAAATCTATAGTTCAGCTCTTGTTCATTAATTGGAGGAGTTCAATGGAGTGGGATGGCGTTTCCTATTCCAGTCAATACATAATAGAATTTGGCTTGCCATGTGCATTAATTAACACACCATCCAAAGTTTAAACAAGGCCACTGGGGCTAGTTTCCACATGTAGCTCGTACAGTGACTGGAAATGGCTCAGGGAGGGAGGTAGAGTAGGTCATTTCTGGTGTTGATTAGAGAAGTATAATATGTGTTCCCACAATAAACAGAGACATGACTAGAAAGTGGTAGTAGTAGCCAAGTCAAATGATCCTTGTATAGACACAAGCAGCACTCCAAAACGCTGACATTACAGTATGACTATTACAGTATGATATTGATTTGTCTGATCAATCATGTCATATTTATGCCAAAGGGCATTTCATTCCAGGAATGTAGTAAATACTGCTCTGAAATCAATAGGCTTCCTTTTTTCATGTTCAGAATGATTAGTTCTCAGTCATTAAGCTGTGGTGCATTCACACAGTTGAAGATGGGGTCACCATTGGGCCCATGGGACCATGTTGAAAGAGCCACATAATGAGAACCTGTATAATCAACATTATACAGATGCTCCGAAAGCCTCTCTGACTCATCACACATGTGTTAGGATCAAATGCAGTGTCATGAAAAACATCCAAAAAAAACAACGTAGTTAAAAAGAATTGAAATTAATTTGAATTAGTGAATTAGATTTCCATAATGTAGTATCTGTGAGTCATAGCTGCTTGTTGTGTACGCCGTGAGTATAGCTGCTGCCTTTGTCCATAAAGATGAAAAGGGTTGTTTGCTTTCCGAGGCTCCCCTACAAGATTATCCACCGCCATTTTCCAAAAAATGTGCACACTTTCTGATCTGATCGGAAAGTGATGGCACCATTGACCAACAAAAACCTCGTCTGAAGTCAATAACGCAGCATTTCATTGTTATTTTAACAGCGCATTATTAAAATGTGCCTAGGCTCGTGCACAGCGCATGCACACTATGCTTGTTACACACACACACACAGGGACGTGCAGCAGCACACAAACATGCAAAAGATTAAAAATAAAAATATTACGGTGCAAATCCGCCATCATAATAGCGATGCGCCAAGGTACAAACGCGCCTGGCTTTTAAAGGGAATGGGAGATGACACTCTGATTGGTTTATTGCATGTTACGCCCAAAACACACCTATGATTATTGAAGACACTAAGTACAACCCTTTTGAACCATGTGCCTGGTGCACGGACCCTTTTTTCCTCCGTTAAACTAGCAAAAGTGGATTCGTACACGCCCTAAATGCACCTGCGCCAGGCGCTTCACACCGTGTGCTTAGATCGTTAAAATAGGGCCCTATGTGTTTTGCTGTGCAGAATTTGTCTAGCTCTTAACCTTGACTGCAGCAACAGCGAGGTCCAGCGAAGCTTGAACGGATTTGTCTTTGGAAAGAAGGAGCTATTGGAATATTGGATTTGCAGGCTCAGCTTGGTTCTGCATGAATGAACTGCTCCTGCTGTGTCCTGGAGGAAGTGCTGCTGGTGATTTGCCTCCACTAAACTACTTTTACATTGCTGTCAAATGAATTGCAGACTTACATCTTTTTAATCTTGAACTCGTTTAAGGTAACAGCTGAAGGGAATCTGTCATTACTCGTTCCATCCAGAACACTTATCACTGAATCTTCCCCAAAGCTAGAGAGGTGTACGACCACTCTTGTTGCATAACACCATCTGTATGTATTCAGTGGTGAAGGAATAATTCAAACAATTTTCTCAAGTAAAAGTAGCAAAACCACACTGTAAAAAAAACACATTTCCTTTGTTTCTTTGTCCCTTCTGAGGGTCAAGGGACTCAGGATTTAACAGTATTGACCACAGTTGTGTAATGCTGCTAGAGGGATGGATTAATAATCATGTATGGAGACTAAAATGGTGCCAGTCTGTTTGCAGTGTGTGCAGTGGCTGCACAGCAGCAGCAGCAGCAGCAGCAGCAGTAGCCGATAGGATCTTCTCAGCCCCCGTGGAACAAAACATCAAGTTGATGCACGACTTCTCCACCGCATGTCTCCACAGTATTGAACTTCCTCTCCCCCTTCCTCCCTTTTAGTACGAGCCCCGAGGATGATCATGACCTTTACTATGCCAGTGAAGACAGACAGAAACACCGGCAGGTCGTATTGTTGCTTACAGGATTTCTCTGCTGCATGCTTTAGTGTCCGAGTAGCATGTAGGGGTGAGCGGGCGTTGTGATTGCTATTCATTACATGTCCAGTGCATTTTATGGATCCCAGTGTATTTAACAAAACATCGATTCAGTGGCTCTATTATCTCAAGGCAGTCATATAGTAGGTAATGCTTGGCAAGCACTAGTGGCACACAAACACGCCAAAGCACTGTCGCTAATGCTCCATTCCTACCGCAGGTTTGGAACCTGCCTAATGAAAATAAGGCCACACAACAGCGTTCAAGGACCCCCTCCAATGTTTGCTTTCTCCACTCCTCTTCACCGCGGTCATACTGCTGACCAAATGTATAAGTCATTCTTCAGGGTGCATCAAGTTTGAAGTCATCTGCAGAAACCAACCTTCTCCGCAGAATGTACTGAATTACTCCAGAGATCAAAGCAACAGTCATCAAATCAAAGAAAATAATACAGAACAAAATCTAGGTTAGGAAGCACATAATCAGTTTCAAGCTCATTACAAAAAAGGTTAATATTATTCATTACTTGTGAGTCATTTGGTAATGTTAAACACACTCTTTTACCCTAGAAGGTAGAATTGCATCACCACACCTTTTTACAAACAGTATTTTACATTTCGATCTATATTTAAGTTCTAACAATGTCATTTGTTTTTAATCTTGTTCTAAGATTGTTCTGTAATTGAAACAAAAAAAACAAAGAAAAATGTTGGTTGTTATACTAGGATCAAGAAAAATATAGAAACCATTTGAAACAACACATTGATTTGCATTTGAAACATATTAAATGCCCCGTATTGTAAAAATTAAAGTGTTTTATATTATAGCAGGTCGGGGTGCTATTTAAATACTGTGAAAGTATCAAAACGCTCAATGGGTGAAAGTAGGTATGTTCAGACAGACAGTATGACAAAAATAATGTATGTTGAACAGCATGTAAACTGTTCTGGTAGAGACCCAAATAACAAGTGTAAACCTGAAGATTTGCATAATATGGCACATTTAAAATATTCTTACTGCACCATCAGATTTTGTTACTTGAGTGAAGAAAAAAGACACACGGATACAGACAAAAATGACTTGATACGAAGGAGATTTTTTACAGTGTGTTTTTCCACCTGTAGCTATGTATACTTAAATACCACAATGCACATCAATGTCCATCTTCTGGTGCACAGTAGTTCTTGATATAGAAAATCCAAATATACTCACCAGTAGCCGACATATGAGGAAGCCTGGAGGATGAAGGGTCCAACAGGGTTGCCAGTTTTAGAACATGGCTATTCACAGTTAATATGGGCATGAAATATTTAAAGAGATGAGGGTCTATGCTCACCTTCTGTCTCCTTATCTCCTCTTAACAGTATAGCAGCCTCCGTTGTTATGAGCCTGATTGTTTTCCCTGTATTTAATGTAATACATTGCTGTATTACTTGAATTTTTGTGATAACATTAGTCTCCTGACAAAATGGAAGATCCTTAACTTGTCTGACTACAGCCTTTCAATGTCACCTTCAGATTAGGAACATTAATTTTTCCTAAGAATATTTTTATGTATTTTCAGAGTGATGATTGTTGTTTTGATCTCATTTGTAATTCATTTAAGTACGAGGACTAAATCAAGGACTTTGCAGATGTAATTGATAGCTGCTTTTTGCTAGTGGAGAATGTGACTCTAGACGTGGGTGGCACAAAAACAACAGTTTCCAAGGAAACAAACAAATGGGATACTCTTGTTTTCCCTGATAATAGGAGGCAGGATTTAAAGCATTGTTTATCCTCTACTAGGTGAAAATATCCTCAAGCTTTATGTCATCAACGCTGGCTTTAAAGTAGTAAAGTAGTAGCTATTTCTGAGCCTTGAGAATAGATTGGCTTAATTACACTGTTTGCCATTCCAGCCATAATGCAGATCCCAGTTCTGGGTTTTAATGTAATTTTACTCATATGATAAGTTAATTTGTGATCTTTTAATTCTAGACATCTGGTGGTAGAAAGCTGGACAGGCAGAAACCGTCTAATGTTATTAGCACACAATATGCACACCAAAATGTGTGATATCCTATGAAATTAGGAGACCGCTGGCTGGTCAAGTGACGCCGGCTGGCTATGAGCTCCATGACGCCGAGTGGCAGTTGCAAGTTTTTAATAAAATAGGTGACTTTGAGCCAGGTACAAAGGACATTACGGTTACATTTATTCCCCAAAATATGAGCATTTTGCCGCGACAAAAGTTAAGATTAGGAGCCAAAACTACTAGTTAAGATTAGGAAAAACATTGTGGAGGAAGGAACACAGATTTCTTGGGTGAAGGACTTTAGTTTTCCCTGGGAAGCGTACTCTGCTCTCTGGCTTGAAAGTCCTGTATGTTAATGCCCACCTACCCACCCACCCCAGCCTCCTCCCTACACGGCCAGCCACGTTCTTATACAGTGGCCATCAATGTGGTGAATACAGCAGAAAAAAACATGGAATGCTTACGAATTACAGTGCTTAACTTTTTGTAGCTTTTTGAACGAATGGTTAGGATGTAGAACAGATCGAGTTGTGTGACGTGAGATTTGTTCCTGCAGAATTTTCTATTACTCTGTCACCTTTTTATAGATTCCGCAAAATTTCAAGCATGAATCACTTGTTTGCATTTATTTATCAATTTGAAGATTGTGAGGCCAGTGGTGACTAACTGTCAGTGAAGGGAATAATCCGTTTTATCTTCTACACCGTGCATAAAGGCAACAACAGTTGCAGCACACCAAAGGGGAGAGGTCACATCCTTTACTATGGTAACAATACTCAGAGAAAAAGAATACTTGTTTCCAAGGTGATGTGTGTTGCTGCACCTCAAATGTAGTTATAGATGAGATGGGAGGATGCTCCACCTCGGAGCGGCCTCTATTATTCGAAACACGCTCCATCAAGACGTGTCATTATGAGCCGCTTATCTGATTGCTTTTTGTTCCTTTGAATTCTCCTCTCTGTTATTCTGTTAAATCTGTTATTCAAGTCTTTCAGATTGAAATGTGCATATTTAATCTGTTGCATCATCTGCAGCATTATCATATGATTGTAGCTCTCAGGAAGAACAAAAGATAAATGTATTCTCTGCAGCGATCAGTGCAATACAGAGAAATGTTGCTGTGTGTAGTAGAAATGGAATCAAATATAGGAAGAGATGATTTCCAGAGCACACAGATTTAAGTTGTTTTTGTCAGTCCTTATTAGGGTTGGGTATCGTTTGGGTTTTTTCCGATACCGGTGCTAAATCGGTACTTTTAAAACGGTGCCGGTGCCTAAACGGTGCCTGAACCGATTCTTTTTAAGAAAGTTTTTAAAAAAAGAAGAAGAAACAAGAAGGATAGGCCTACTAAACAACAGTGGGTGACATTTAAGATTAACACATTGTTTATTACTAAGGCCATATGGTCAAAATTAAATGATTTAATAGTAATGTAATAACTATAACTTATAATACACAATAACTTATTTCACCAGTAAATTGCTGTTGAACGACAAAAACAACAACCAGATTGGAAAAGGGTATTTTACAATAACTTTGAATGCACCGCGAGGCTGTAGGTTACCAGTTTCAGTGAATGCACCGTCTGTGTTTTTCCGACGTCGGCAGCTGCTGCGCTTCAGAGCAGACTGTTGATATACAGTTACACTTTACACTGTTTAACGTTACCTGTCAGCATTTTAACCGTGTTTAATCCAGCTGCTAGCTAAAGGTAGGCTAACGTTACCTGCTGTTGAGTGTAGTGTAAAGTCAGGCACCGAAATAAGGCCCTATTGGCACGAGTTTCGGTACCCAACCCTAGTCCTTATCTACTTTCAATCTCAATCATAATCGTAATGATGCTTTATACAATTTCATAATCCAGAGATCCTGAAGATTGTGTGTGGAAATAGAAAATAGAATTCTTATACCTTAAAAAGGACTCAACCTTAAGCCGCCTACACATGATAAGCAGTTTGCTCTCTGCACAACGCTTGGTAGGGTGCAGAGCAAAACGCAGTGCAGGTATTCTTCATCAAGGGTGGTAAGGAAGCTATTTCCCGTTGCCAAGTAACGACATGCTGTTATCTCGTTGGTTGCACTTTCGAAAAAGGTCAGCAGCAACTAGGTCAAAGTTGTAATAATTTGAACTTTGAGCGCAGCGCAAAGCGGCAAATTTGAGCGGTGCGTGTCGCCAACGAAATCAATGGAACGGCCGGCGGCAAAGTGGTTTTGCCGCCTATCGTGTGTAGGCGGCTTTAGTCTATCTCCAGGACTTGTGCTGCCATTACTCTGTTAATGAATCATTGATGGTGGCCCTCCTCACATGCTATAGGTTCCAAGTCAGTTTAGATCGCCTCCTTCTCTTCACCCCAGAGATGCTCACAAGTCTCTGAGCTAGAGTCCAAGTCAAGTCTCAAGTCTTTGAGCTTGAGTCCAAGTCAAGTCTCAAGTCTCTGGGCTAGAGCCCAAGTCAAGTCTCAAATCTCTTAATAAGTAATAATAAGTAAATAAATAATACGTGTTGCATCACGTACGCACACACAAACGCTCATTTATATTTCATAAGGAAGACAGTCGGAGTTAACCTCCTGTAACGTTAGCTCGTAGCTAAACCAAGATGCAAGCTAACGGTAACATTAGATGGTCAATGCTGAGCTAACGTTAAACATGTTTACTGACCTGTCAGGATGCGTTTTCAGATGCCTGATAAAAATAGATGTGGTTGAGCCAGAATCTTTTATCTTGAGACCGCATATTTTGCATTGAGTGCTTCTTTTGCTTGGGCCGTCGTTTTGGAAGTTTTTAAACCCAAAGCTTACGATGAATGGCACAGCAGCGGCCGGTGCAGTCGACGTGTGTGTTCACTGTCCTCTAATGTGTGGCCGCGTGCAGCAGATACGTAGGACGTTACGTCGTGGGCAGGTTATAGGTAACAGAGGGAGCGGAATAACAGCGAGCTCATCAGACCTTTCCTAAAAATAAACATTGTTCACAAGTCCCGCAGCTCGAGGTCGAGTCTGAAGTCTTTCGAGGACGAGTCTCAAGTCGAGTCTGAAGTCACTGTGTGTGTGACTTAAGTCGCACTCAAGTCCGAGTCTCAAACTCGAGTCCCCATCTCTGCTTCACCCTACTCAACCCTGAAGTTTTACAGATTACACAATGCAAGAACACGTAATATATCCAGCTGCTTAGCTGCCGAGATCCCAGTTTTAATTAAGGACTTTTGTCTGGGGAAGCCAACATCAGCGTTAATGAAAGGGACATGCAGTGGAAGAACTTGGGAGGGATATAAATAGCAGCTTTTGTAGGCTAGGATTCCCTGTCGGGTTGGAGCCAAGCTCATAGCAGATGACGCCAGCTGATTAGCATAGACATGCTTCCGTGGCTGTGGATGCAGATGTGCCTCTGTGATGTTGTGTCTGTGTTGTGTGGGGAAAAAACACATTGCTCCTCAGTGTATTCTGTCTACAAGGCTCTCATTTGCATTATTTGTGTGTCTATGTAAGTGTACACATGCACAAACATACAAAAGAAAAATCAGGCCACAGGAGGAAGGAGGGTATAAAACACTGGGGAATGAGCAGCCACTGGCGTGTATTCTTGGCCTAATACTGTTGTTTGCTGTATTTGTCTTATTCTTGGGGACAACTGGCAAAACATAGAATGTGAGACTTTGCATTGAGATATTTTCACTGCAGCTTCAGTGGAGTGCAATAGCACAACATGTCAGGTAACATCAGGCTGAGGTGTGAAGTCCTTCAGAAGTAAACTGATTGCACACAACAGAAGTGATTTTCACCTACATTTTATTTCCCTGTGCATCCAAAGGTTAGTTTTCCTGCTGCAGAAGGACACAAATCACTGCAGCTTACGGTAAACAAGGTATTATTGTGATGTGGACTGTTGGTTCAGGTAAAAGAACAATTGATGGAAAGTGCAAATGAGCTACTGATTATGCACCAGGGTCCTCCTTCATTAGCAAAAAAAACAAACAAAAACGGTTAAAAGTAACCTGTGGAGTCTTCTCATACGTAAATTATCTTTAAATTAAGTGTTTCCCCATCGTGTGTATCCTTGAGGCCTAAAACGCGTGTTGGAATTAATATCTCGTGAAACATTTGCAGACGACTTTTAGAATATTTAACAGATAGTGTTCTTTTTTCCACATTTTGCTGCTGGTAATGCAGTTTATTGGTGCGTTACCGTCACCCGACTGTCAATCAGTGCAGCACTGTACAGTAGCTTGAGACAGTCAGCAGAAAAATGTATTGTGTGACCTACATCCATGCACTGAACATGTGCATCCTTATATTATGTGCATGTTTGTAGAGGGCAGCACCAGATACAAACAAAACAGGCACCAGCTCATCACAGCATTGCTCCGGAGCGCCACTAGTTGTTGAAAACTCCACAGGGTTCTTTTAAACTTTAGAGTATTTGCATGTATTGTATATATTTGGGTTTCTGACTGTTGGTTAAGTAAAACAAGACATCTAAAGACATTGACAGGCATTGGACGGCAAATTTCTGAATTTTTCACAATTTTCTAACATTTTCAAGAAAATGATCTGAAGATTAATGAAAAATACAAAATAATTGTTAGTTGCAGCGCTAGTTTCAGGCGAACAGTTATTTATTATTACACACTTAGTCTTGAATTGCCAGACCTTCTTTCACAGTGCTGTGGAGGAGGGTCTGGCTAGTCCACACAGCATCCCATGATGGGAGAAAAACGTGCTGTGGTTTATTGGCATTTCTTTAAACCAAACACATTCGTCTTGGCCAGTGCTAAGCGCTGGACGGAGCCACGGTGCCACTGCAAAATAGCCTCTGGAAGGAACTTTTGTTGGTGGAACATGTGTACGTTCAAAGGTTGTTTTAGTCGTGCGAGAGAAAACTCAGATTGGACAGATAGTCTAGCTAGCTGTCTGGATTTACCCTGCAGAGATCTGAGGAGCAGTTAACCACAATACTTAAAAATCCACCGGGTTTAGAATGCCAAGACAAAGAAAGCAGAAGGTGAGGGACATCCGGCGGAACCGGAGCAATCCTGGAAATGAAACGTCGTAGATATTAGACTTTTACACGCTAATCTTTGACTGGAATGAACAAGACCAGGCAGGTCATTGTGGGTAACACAGGAGATCATCACCTGTAGCAGATGAGACATACTGTATGTTATGGCTGCTTCCCGACTACACACCTTACAGTACAACAGCAAGGTTTTCTGTGTGCATAAGTTGCATTATCCTGTGTAAGCTGTGTGCCACTGCTATTTCTTTACCGAGGATAAGTTAAAGTCTTCAGACTGACAGGATGTGTGATTTGTTGGTCAGCCTGGGGATTTCCTTTGAATGAAGAGGTGCGTACATCCTCCCAGGTCTCTAGATTTTGCTCTTTGAGTTGGAGGAAAAAGCAGATGCTCAAGGTCAACCCATCCTGCTGCAAAGGCAATCATCACAATAATGATTTTGTTTCTCTCCCTTGACTCGTCAACAAAAGCTTTCTGTAGCCGCTTAGGTGTCTATAGTGTGTGTGTGTGTGGGGGTGGGTCTTGTGTGTTTAAAAAAAGTAATGACGACTAAATGAAATGAACCTGCACACATGAGACTTGTTAGAACATGTAGGCTACCCTTGTAGTCTCATGTCCCCCTTTGACAGCAGCTTCCTGGAACCATCTATGTGTTTCTTACCTTCTATTACCTTCTATTATTTATGTGTGAAACAACCCAGCATGCTTTAAATAACAACCGTGAAATGAATAAAAGGGAAAAGAAAAAGCTTTGACCCTATTCTAAGTGGATTGGTTTACATACAATACCAAGTACAATTTGCATTTAGAAATATCCTTACCCAGCTCTTAGAACAGTAGGAGCCTCTATTCTTGGCTGCAACCAGCAGCAGCTTGTGTACAGTAGGTTAGTCTGTGTGTTCGTTGGATGGTCCTAAAGAATGAAATCTAACAGAGCCACAAAGTTCCTGAGTCTGAGTTGAGCTTGGTCAGTAATGATGAAGGTAATTGAAATAGTAGAGATAAAACAATTCGCAAAGCTTGTCACATTCCACTGGTGTCAGAATAAAGTCCACACTTTATAGGAAAATGTCTGCAAACGTGATCTGTAAAATCATCGTCACAGTAATTAAACCAAAGAAGGTAAATTGACCAAACAAGCAAACACATGAATCATTGGTCTTTGTTCATCACATACTTTGATGGAATAATTATATATTCACAGCAGTAACCTAACCAACGAATGCTTACATTGCACATTGTTAAATAAGGCTTCACTGTCCAAACTGCTTCAATTTAAAGTTTTAATAAGCTGCTGGCTTAGACAGACAAATGTTTCATGCTCTGCTTCGATTAAACAATAAGTAATGGGACAAAGCCTTCTTTGTTGGTTCGAACACTACCAACCTTGAAAGCATCAATTGTGAAAATATCATCAAAACTCTGCTTCTTCCACATCAAATATAGTTTATCTATGAAGCTAGAACAAACCTTGCTGGTGCTTCAGGAGCTTACAATGTGTGGCGCGCTTCAGAGCTCATTTTTCACAACTGTGACTGAGAGCCTTTGGTGCATATCTTTCAACCTACTAACGCCTGCAACTTGAGACGGAGAGCTGGCAACCGGGCAACCGAGTTGGCAAGCCTTCTAACCCTTGGAGATTTCTGACACATAACTGACAACCTCAGTAACCCTGGAGATTTCAGACACATTTCTGGCAACGCTTCATCCCACCAGGGCTCGCTCCACATGGTGCATCTTGATCTGGCAACGCAACAGCCTCCAAGAACTGCAGGGAGCAGACTGGTGCAGAGGATGGAGCTGGCAACCCCACCAGGATTGGCCAGTTTCTGCTGTCGCATGTTTGGCCTTTGAGAATTTACACAAGGCAGCAATGACAACAAAGTTGTACCCTTGGAGAACAACTAAAAGTGCACATATTTACATATTTAACTATATACATAAATAAAACTAAAAAGTAGAAAAGAAGAGTAAATTGCAAACAAAATGAATCAAGATATATTTAAATAAAAACAAAAACATTTGTCTGCTGTTGACCAAATACTCTTGCACGACTAAATATGGAGTGTTATATGGAGCCAAATTTGCCTGAAGTCACTCCAATACTTGTAGGCACAAAAACGCAAACATATCATAGTTTGGGTTGAAATAAATGCTTTTTATTACATTACATATGAAAGTGCAGGTTCAAGATTTTTTTTTTTTTGTTATCCTAGGTGTAGTCGGAAGAGATGTGTTTTTAGCCTTTTGGCGGAAGATGTGTAGGCTTTCGGCCATCCTGATATCGGTGGCGCTTTGTTAAGGTTGGGGGAGCTTTGTCGTCATGGTTACAATAATAAACACTGTAATATTCTTTTTGTGTCTCTGATGAACACCCAATACTGGTCTACTTTTACACAATCACAAAATGTATGTAGAAATTTGTATGTGAAGTTAATAACAAAGTAACAACTTAAAAAGTGCTGTAACGTGTTATTCATTAAATCATTGAGACTAATAATCATAACTAATAACTGTAATTACATTATTTGGCATTAAGTGTAGGATGTTCATTTCAGCTGTAATTGTATAAATGTTTATCCTTGCTGATGCCCTTTGTTTAATAGATCAAGCAAATAATAATTAAAGGTCCAATGGCATGACAATTTCACTTTATGAGGTTTTTTAACATTAATATGAGTTCCCCCAGCCTGCCTATGGTCCCCCAGTGGCTTGAAATGGTAATAGGTGTAAACCGAGCCCTGGGTATGCTGCTCTGCCTTAGAGAAAAAGAACGTCAGATGGGCCGATCTGGAATCTTCCCTTTATGACGTCATAAGGGGAAAGGTTACCTCCCCTTTCTCTGCTTTGCCCGCCCAGAGAATTTGGCCCCTCCCATGAGAAAGAGAGAGACATCATGGCTTGCAAACAAGCGAAGCATGGCAGTTGGTCAAGGCCACACCCGCACCCTCCACCTTGCTCCCCCCCCCATCTCCTCCTCAATAGCATTTAAAGCTACAGACACAGAAATGTCACATCCTAAGGAAAGCTCATTGTGGGACTGGCTCTAGTGGCTGTAATTCTGCACCAAGGCTGAATTTTGGGAAAGAGACTTCAGATACAATATTAGGGGACCGCTGAGGTCTATATTAGTGATGACGAACTGACCGAAGAGCCGGTTATTAACCCGATTCGTGTCACTGAACCGACTCACTCCTGTTTTTTTTTACCTCATTAGCGCCTCCACTGGAGTGGTGGTAGAATCAATCAGGAAATGGGCTACCTCGAGCAGCACGATTCATTGGACCGAAAGAGTTGTTAAGAGAGTTGTAGAGACCGTGCACCCGGCTCTTGCCGAGAGTCGAGACCGAATGTAACCGTTAACAACCGCTTGAGTCTATAAGCAAATAGTTTGTCTAATGGTTCTCGGCAAGTTTGAGTTATTAACCAAGCCTTTTCTGGTGCATCTTAGGTGATTGTGTTCGGAAATTCACACATTATTGATTGGGAAGTGCATCACATACAAATACACATCATGTTATCTTAGTTATGTTAAGTTAAATGTTAGAGAAATGAATGTTACAGGCTGTCACAAGCAGACCGGGCGGGGCACCCGGCTCTTGCCGAGACAGAGAGTCGAGACCGAATGTAACCGTTAACAACCGCTCGAGTCTATAAGCAAACGGTTGTCTAACGGTTCTCGGCAAGTTTGAGTTATTAACCAAGCCTTGTTTCTGGTGCATCTTAGGTGATTGTGTTCGGAAATTCACACATTATTGATTGGGAAGTACATCACATACAAATACACATCATGTTATCTTAGTTATGTTAAGTTAAATGTTAGAGAAGTGAATGTTACAGGCTGTCACGAGCAGAGGACCCTACTGCCGAGAGTCGAGACCGAATGTAACCGTTAACAACCGCTCGAGTCTATAAGCAAACGGTTGTCTAACGGTTCTCGGCAAGTTTGAGTTATTAACCGATCCCAGAAACCTTTATTTCTCGTGCATCTTAGATGATTGTGTACATAGAAATTCATAGGCTACATTACCGATGGATATCACATACAAATACACGTCATGTTATCTCGGTAGTTATGTTAAGTTAAATGTTTATTATGGTAGGCAGGCTGTCTCGAGGAGAGACCGCGGCGCGAACCAAGCTACTGACCGAGACCGAATGTAACCGTGCCTAATGCACGAATCTATAATCAAACGGTTGTCTAAAGGTTCTCGGCAAGTTTGAGTTGTCAACCGATCCCAGAAACCTTTATTTCTCGTGCATCTTAACAAATACACGCCATGTTATCTTTGTAGTTATGTATAAACCTCCCCTCCCGCCGCCACCGCAGGCACGTGAACCGGTGACCGAATCTATAGACTCGGTTCGCCAACCAACAACCGTCCGGTTGAACCGACTCGCGTAAAAGAGCCGGTTGTCACATCACTAGTCTATATAAAAGCATCCAAAAAGCAGCATGTCATAGGACCTTTAAGAAAAAATCTGTGTGTAATCATCAAATGAGTTCTTTAAGACTCGTGTTAAGAAGGTCAGATGTGTCGGGCAGTTTTAAGAACAATGAGACCGTGGAAAAATGGGGAAGATTCGTAGAACCACGCTGGTTGGCAAACAGCTTGCTGACGTGTAATTTTCTTCATGCCATTGTTTTTGCAGTATAATGTAAGAGTGTGTATTGTGTTATAATGCAGGTGCATTTGATACACCCTCTTATAATTTCATAGAGAGCTTTCAGTGTCAGAAAAACAAATGTGTTGACATCTTTCTATAGATCCACCCTCATGTATTATTGAAACAGGTTTTGAGTGTTTTTCTGTCATATCTTTCCTAGACTGCAGATCAGTCCTTCTTTACCCTTGACGTGAGCCCATCACCACATTAAGATGCCACTAGGGAGCCTCTGCACTTGTTTGTGTCCTGGGTAGAGGCTTTCTGTATTCTGGTCTTATATTACACTATATGCTGAAGTATGGTAGTGTTATACTGTACACCTAGAAATGGAGTTATATCTTGAAGGGTATCTCACTTGTGTTTGATGTGTGATGGACTGATCTGCCTGTAGATGCTTTGAATGAATATATATTGGCATATCTCACTATATTGAAATATCTGGAGTATATAAGTAAAGGGCTGAGGACTTCATTCACATGTCTACCCTTCAATTTTAACAGATATATTTAAAGGCTAATACAAAGCGTCACAGAATATTTTCTTCCTCCAGAATATTCCGTCAGTAAATTTCTTGCCCTTTTTTTTTTTTTTTTTTTGCTGTCGCCCTCTGAACGTGTGACTCAGGACTGCAGCCCTGCGATGCAAACAGAGAGAGAGAGTAAGAGAGAGAGAGAGAGAGAGAGAGAGTTAATCCTTCCTTCTGCGCCAACACAACCCTGTCCGAGCCACGGTCAGAGCTGCAGCAAGCACACAAAGACTTCCTGGGTGCTTTCTTGTTACTGCAATGACTGGAACATGTTAGGATAAATTGTACTGTTTGTTAGAGGGCTTATACGTGCTGAGAACACATAGAGTTTCATAGTTAATTCATTTTCTTAAAGTGTTTATCTTTGTCAGAATCAGAAAGGGATTTATTGCCAAGTAAGTAACACTTACAAGGAATTTGCCTTGGTTGTTAGTGCATATATAAGCATATTAAAATTAATATGAAATAAACAATAAAAACAGAAACAAATTTGTACATATAACATTTAGAAAGGAAAAAAAAGAGGCTGTATGGATTAATGCAGGATGCAAATGTTGAGGGATGTGCAAAAGTTCAGGATATATAGAATGTGCAGAGGACAGGTATATAGTCCAGGGTGAAGGATTAATAGCATCTGTCAGTGGGGTTGCAAGGCCTTTTAATGAGGCTGACTGCAGAGGGAAAGAAACTGTTTTTGTGGTGTGAGGTTTTGGTCCTGATGGGTTCAAACTGTTTGTGTCCGGGGGGGGGGGATCGGCCACAATCTTTCCTGGAGGCGTACAGATCCTTGAGAGACGGCAGATTGTTTCTAGTTGGTTTGTTTTATAAAGTGAAAAGATGCTCCGGTAGTTACACTGAGTACTAGAGGGTCCCTGAATCTGCTCTTTCGTAGTTGATCTGGATTTAGAATTACTGCAAATGGCTAAATTGTACTGTTAACAGAAGACATGAAAGTCCGTGGTAGCTACCTCCCTCCTTGAGATTCTGCCTGAAAGGACACAATTAAATGAATGTGTGCTGCAGAAGTTTTCAGTTCAGAGACAAACAAACCAAATTAACCTGCCATGTAAATGTAAGAGTCGTTGTGTCTTGCAGCGTGTGAGCTGTGTGTTGAAGCGTGATGGATGCTACTCATAACGGGACACTGGGGCCAAAACCCAGGCAAGCAGGCAAAGCAAAACATCTGGCTACCGAGCCCCCAAGGAACTCGGGGACATTACTCTCCCAAGGACAGCTCTCTCAGTCTGTGCACCCCAACACATCATCTGTTCAGTGTGCTGCATGTGTAAGAGCAGCTTCCCTATACCCCACTTCCTATCATCTCTTTCTAGCACTCACAATCAGTCCAGACCTAAGGAAAGTTGCCTCACCAACAACAACAAATTTCAAATTCAAAACGGAAAGAACCATTTCTCGCTACCTCCTGCTGAAACCAATCACAGCCGTTTTATCTGCTCTGAAAAGAAAACTGATCACACCGTTGAGTCATTGCTCAAACGCTGATGTATGCAGTCAGCGCATATCAGGGCTGGACTGCGTGTTCATCACCTGCAAGTTGTTTGCGCTGTATTTCCTGGCCCTGCAGGTCCATCCACGTTTCCTTATCTCAGCACCTCTGCCTGGCTGCCAGCAGACATCCCATTCTACCTCGGTCTATGTTAATGTTTGATTTCTGCCTGACTAGATGCTCTGTCTCTGCTGCTCCTGCTCACGCTGCTGCACCGCATTGGCAGAAACAGGGAACTGATTATTAGCTCGATCTGTTTTGTAAACAGTTATGTGAACTTTACATGGACAAAAACGATTGTTCATTCACATACAAGAGAGAGAATTGTTTTGATCAGTGTGTGCACTCTGAATGCTGTTTCCTGAATGCAGGCTGACTCTCAGGTGGTCTCCTTCGTGCTACAGACCTTTTATAAAATGCCAGAGATTCACAGCACCAGGCCTTCAACACTAATTCATTTTGAACAGTGCCAGAGGCCATTTGACTTTCAGTGTTTACCTGCAGAGAGACAGAGAAAAAAAAACAGGAAGGAAATGCTGGTGTTAGAGAGCGTATGTGTAACAGCATGTCTTCTCTTGATATTTTCACTGCCAATCAAATATGTACATACTTGTCTATCCGAGTAGATGTGATTAAATGTACATTGAGGTATCTTTTTCTTTTTTTACAAATCCTGCCATTAGTGTATTATAAGGAGCAGCCGTATGACATGAAACCCTTCTTATCCCGTGCGGTTTGACCTTTAAAAGCCAACAATGTCGCTGCTGCAAGACAGCATGGATGACACTGGATGAGTTTGGTGATGATATGAATGGCTGAATTTCTGAGATGTTTTTTCAAACCAGCCTCCGTCACCGTGCCTCATCGAGAGCACGCGGGGCGCCTCGGATACCATCTCGCCTCACGTACACGACTGTGATTTTCTTTGAAGTGCATATAATTCATGTAGGAACCCTGTGATCTGCCACCGAGCTAAGTGTCCAGGAGAGAAAGCTGGAGGAGAGCGATAAGGCCGCCTGCCCAAAGACAGCTCAGATGACTGGAGAAGACAAGAGCAGGAAACAAAGACGACTTTGTATTAGATGGTTTTACTGATGACCTTAAAGGCACCAGCCCTCGAAGGCATCTGACCATTAATCCTCCAATTTCTTAGACAGGTACCACATGAGCTGACACTTAATACTATGATAAATACTAAAATATGTATTGTAGTCAATGACCTCTAGTTGTATCTAGACATGCATATAGTTTAGGTGATTTTCTGGGATAGGTTTTGAGATATTATTCCGTAATATTTTCGAGGATGCTTTCTTTTAAATTCAACAGCAACATCTTTTTTCAGAAGTATCCATATTACTCAGAGTGATCCACTGACTATATTTGTAATAGTTTTATAGGGATTACCTTTTCTGTAGAACACTGTTTCCTGCAGTGGGTTCCTTAAGGTTGGGCCGAGAGTGTCAGTAAGATTTGTTTATTTCCTTTCTTTTGTTAAAATTTTTTTTGCACTTGGCATGAACTACATTTTATGTTTTAAAACATAACAAAACGAAGAAACTAGAAGGGCACTGTTGCTGTTTCAATTTATTATTATTATTAGAAGTGCACTCAGAGAGCGCAGGCCTTCGCCAAGACCATGCCTCATCTTGCAATGTTAACAAAAAATAGTTTGTGTATCCGCCTTGTGATTGGAATCTGCTCCAAAATGTAATGGGTTCTTCCTTGGCCCATGCTACACACTTCCACCAAGTTTAATGAAAATCCGGCCAGGAGTGTTTCCTTAATCCCACTGACAAACAATCCAACCGAAAAACATGACCTCCTTGGCAGAGGTTATGAGCAAAATAACTGCTGTCAGCACCAAAACCAAGTTCCATTCACCTCCCATTGTTTTGGGAAATCTTCAAAAGCCTGCACATAACACCAAAAATATCTGCATTGTTAGATACTGCTAGATGTAGGTGAGAAAATATATATTTTTGGTCACTTGGGTGGACTAAACCTTTAAAGCAATAACTGTGAAATGCCAGTGATGAATGAAGTACTGTAATCTCTCCCTGTGCACTGTTCACTCTGCTGCTCTAAAATGCCTTCCTCGGTTCAAAATGCTTAGACGGTAATTGGTAATTCATGCTGTTTGATATTTACAAGCCATTTAGCTTTAATGCTGTATCCAGGACTAACTAGATATTAAAACTACACCACACACAATGTTTTACAGTGTTTTACAAACTGGCTTTGGAGTTTATATGATCACCTTGATGGTGTGAGGTGCCATTAGGCCACCTTACCCTCTCATCGGTGTCATCAAATAATAGTAAATGTTAATGGATGAGTCCTAACTTGTATAGATAAGAAACAACTACCCCTTGAGAGCTATAGAGACAATGAAGCAGTTTAAAGTTCTGTGCAGAAAACAAAGCTGTGCAGTAATTCAGTAATATCTCAGACATATTTTAATCTTGTCTTCTTTTTGCGCAGCTTTACCCTATTGTGCCTTATTTTCAAAGGTTTTTCAATTTAATCTTTGAGTTTTAGATTGCTTTGCTTCCAAGGGTCTGTGATAAATGAAGGCACGGTTCAGGTCAGTAGGGCCCTGAACTCCCTGAGGAACTGCGCTTGCTTTTCAGCCCCCATTTTAGACAAAACACCAAGGCCACAAAGCATGAGAGGAGGAGAAGGAAATGACAAGGGGTCAAGAAAGTACAAATCACCTATTTCATGTCTGCTGCATTCACCGCCTACATCAGTGAGATGGGAGTCGCCTCTCTACGCCCAAGTCTGAAGATCTAGCTCTATATTTGTATGTATTTTGTGTTTTTTTCTGTCGTATTCCCTCTAAATCAGCTTCACGCTTAGGGCTCTGGTAGTCCTTTAAGATTCCCGCGATGAAGCTTTTCTGATCTTACCAATCTTTTTCATATCAGTGAGAAGTGAAAATCAGACCTTCTTTGATGCACAGAGGGTGTTTTGTTTATCATGGCTGTCGCTGGCTGTTATCTGCATGGACAGGGGTTGAATCATCAATGCTCCAAAGCCCACCCTCTCTCCCTACTGTAATCTTTGCAAATCCCACCACTTGTATGATGAATTTTTCCAAATGTGGCATCTCGCCCGCACCAAACGGCTCAGTTGCTCGTTTGGTTATCTGCCTAACTAAAATTGCCATGCTTATCTGGCAACTGGACTTTGATTTACAATACAACACTGACTTTTACTTTTCTTCCGTAACTCCTTTCCTTTGTGCATTGCATTGTGGGTCCATCATCAGCACAACTCTTTTGTATACATGACTCTTTTGAGTATACTTAATTTTGACATGTTTTCCCACATACACATACAGAAACCATCTTAGAATTAGGGTGTAGTAAGACATTGGTACATAAGTACTTCCTGTTTATATTACTTTTTGACAGTACCAAGATGGTTCTGATATTCCTAAAAACTGTCATTCTCCTCTATCCATTCATATGCTGATATTATGACATTGCTATATTGTGTTATGTTATGTTGAAAACCTTAAACGACCACACAGGCTGTTTGTTCAACCCTCTAACTGAACCAGAGAACGTAACGGTCACGGTTTTAAATACGTCGTATAACAATGTGAAACGGTCGCAGTTTGGTTAGGTTGAGGCACAAAAGCTTGGTTAGATTTAGGCAACAAAACTACTTAAGCTTAGAAAAGGGTTGTGGTTTTGGGTTAAAACCTGTAACTTTTTGCATTGCTTCACTTGTGTGCGTACTTCCATGCTGTAATTACTCACGTGACACAGAACGTGATGTAGTTCCGTTTGTTAAAGTTAAAAATAACTTGCTGGTTACTTTTATTTTTAAACAGATTTCAGACGGGACACAAACACTGGTCTCCTGGGTGGAAGTCCTGAGTGTGTTTGTTTGACCCATCCACCCCGTGCCTCCCACCCACCCTTAACAGACTTTCTGGGTCTTAATACCACGCAACATGACTTCTCGTCATTATTACTATGGCCACTAAAAGAATAAAAAATAAACGTAAATATGGGTCATAATTGCTGCTTCTATAAACAACCTATGGGGTTGACAGTCTCCTGTGACTACTTATCATGACCTTGCCAAAAGTCTGTAAGAAAATGCAGTGAAAACTAAAAAACAGAATAGGGTTCAAAGGGTTATGACTATAGCTAATGAAAATAGTGGTTAGTTGCAGCCCTTAGACAAAACAATAATCCTATTTGCCAGCTAATCTAGAATAAAAGGACACAGGGTCGTCAGCCATGGAACTCATCTCCTCCTGCTGTACAAGGCGAACAGCAGTTAATGCAAATTAACTTGAGAGCCAGCCTGCTGCTGTCGTGTCCCTGAAAAAAATAAATAAAAAAAATAAACTATTTGTCCCTTTTGGAGCGTTGGGTTCTCCATGGGTAATAGATGATGGATGGTCTGACATTTCCAGCCATGCTTGTTTGGGTGTTTCACAGCGATATGCAGCTCCGTTGCTGCCTGGATGCCTGGCGTTACTGGGACCAGATGAGAGTGTGACAGAACATTACATTTGGAAAACATTGAGAAGGCATTCTCATCGTGTAATAAAACACTCTGACCTTTTTAATATGGCCACAGTATCACCATGCATTGCAGTGGCATCAATTTATGTCAGGGAACCATACATTGGAGCTGAGATTGTCATGTCGAGAGCACGTGTATTGGAGAAGGGACGTCTATGGGATACTTTCTTTCATAGCCTCACTCCCATTTCCCCAATGAAAGCCAAATAATCTGTCTTGAGATGAGGCTTCTTTACCTTGACTTTGCCCTCCCCAGACATAACTCCACAGACACACACATCCATGTGGATCTTCTATTTATAAGAGGAGCTCTTCTGTGCTGACAGCACTTGAGGAATGGCTCCAAATACTACAATACCAATGAGCCATAGCAACTGTTGCTATATACATGTAGAATAAGCTAGTCAACGCTGGAGCAAATTCAGAAGGCTTTGTTGTTAAAATTAGAAACAAAACATTGCCCCATAGTTGTTCAATTCATCTCACATTGACTATGGTTACATGCACATAATATTCCAGTTTTTGCCCTTATTCCAAAAAAGATAATATTTCGACTAAACTGTTTACGTGGCTACTGAAAGTAAATATTCCACTATTATTCTCGTTTACATATAGCCCTGCAAAATATGATTTTTTTTTCAGTTTTCCATCGGTGGCGGACTTGTCTTACTGTGTGAACACAGCGTCCCTCTTTCATTCCTTCAACCAGCTTCTTGAAAAGTTCAGCATAGCGAGGTGTGCGCATACCCAAAAACCTGTTGATATTTTAGCGTTTGATAATGTTTAAAAGTAGCTGTGTTTCTCCTTGTACAGTGTCCAGCCACCATAGCAACGCACAGAGCTGACCATAAGACGTAAACAGGCAAGCGGCCGTAAACTGTCCGTAAACTGCATTAAAAACCCCGATTGAGACGCATATTCCGAATGCGCTGTATACATGTCCAAAGAAAGCCTCTAAAACCTGAATAAATCCTGGAATATCCCACGTCTTAATCGGAAAATACTATATTCGGAAAAGGGCCTTATTCGGAATACCCAACCGGAATATGCTGTTTACATGAACAGTATCAAATTCGGAATATTGTCATATTCAGAATAATAGCTTAACTTACTCGGTGACTCAAATTCTGAAAGTCAACGGATTTTAACTGACAAATGTTCTTCTCTACTTACTTTTTTTTTTTTTTGCACACAGTCTTGTGACTTTTTACCAAAGACTTTCAACCATGACAATTTCATGTCCTTTCAAGTCTTGAAACTGCAGAAAATTAACTGATTTTACTTGAGTACAAAATAATTCCTCCCACTTTGCTCCTCTAACTATAGAAAATGTCCCTTTTATTTAATTCTTACAAAGCCTTCATCTTTTAAATTTTGGAGGTTAGAGGTTGAAGGAAGTGGCAGATGTTGTAATGGGAGGTCCTCGTACAGGAGTCAAAATTAGTTATTAGCCGCTTGAAGGGCAGTAAATTGTCAGGCTGTAATTTACACTCTCAGATTTATACTTTGCCTCAAGGGGCCTTTACAGCATAGAGACGACCCCTCTTACCTCGCCAGCTAAAGGTTATTGTAAATGACCCCCCCTCCTACCCTCAATGCCATCAAACCTCTCTCACACAAACACCCTTACTGATCTTTCATTTGCCTTTTTTTTTCTTCTTTTTTTTTGGTCTGCTGTACATGTCTGCTTTGCTTTCCCTGAAATAATCATCTCCCATGTACAAGCAGTTGTTTTTCATTCTGCTGCTGTTTTCCTCTGGTTCCATTAAAGGCATCAGTGCAATGACCTGCCCCCCACTGCCCTGATATAACATCACAACAGTGTCATGCAAAGTCCATTCAGGACAACCATTCATTGTCCTTTTCAAGAACTGGCTTTTGTTGTCTCTTTTAGCGCATTTCTTAAAAAGTTTGTCCAATTCCAAAAATAATCACAGGCAATCAAGCTGTACACAATCAATGCATTATTCAACTGAGAAAACTCAGTGGTTTCCTTTTATTCATGGCTGGCTCGTTTTAAGTTAATGGCTCATTGTGAATGATTAATTTCTGCTTGGTTTATTATGCATCAATGATCAACCTTTGGGAAGTGCCATTAGATTTTATGTGTATTTTTGTGGCGGACATGTACAAAGAGATATAAAATCAGACAGGCGTATTGCTTTATGAAGTTGATTGTGTTTCTTGTGTTGTGAAAGCATGGAAAATAAAATCCATAATAAAATAAAGCTTTGTTTTTTTTTTACAATGGCCCCTACAGCTTCTTTGCATCTATACTGAATCATATGTTCTTTGGTTTGAGCAGCTCTTTGAAGGTGTGATGGCTTTACAATCTGCCAGTTTCTCAGAGAATAAAAGGACGAGTGATGTCCTCTGTGTTATTTTGACGGCTACATAGATGAAAGGCAACTACCATGGTTCCTGAAGAGGCGTCGTTGATAGAAGCACGCTGGCTGCTGTTGTAAAACTTGTCGCCCACCTTGAGATCAACACACCCACATGTCACCGTGAAGAAGCAGAGATGCTCGCTCAGCACGGGTGTAACCTTCTTGAATATTTAAAGCGAAGGAAATGAGCCTGCTGGCTTAGCTGAAACTCATGGGCAGCTGCGGTTCTTTATGGTCTCTCTGGCTCCTCGGTGTCCCATCTAGATCCTCTGTGACCGATCCTCCTTTATCAGCAAGATGTAGGCCAAGAATCCTGCTGCCACTGGTCCTGGGTGGACTGCTGCTGGTGTTGTTGTATGTTTGATATAATTGATGTCCATTCTCTCTGGAACAAACAGCTTCAGAAGAATCAGTCTGTAAAAATGTTTAAAGCGACTCTACTGACAAATCTTTGTAATTTCCTACACCTGCTGCATGGGACTTGATTGAGCTGAAGGTTTTCATTTATTTGATTTTAAATGGTCAAATGTGATTATAGTGAGATAAGTCCACTTTAATGCAGCATCACTCTCTTGCATGTGTAGACATGTATTAACTCTGGTAAAATTCAGCATTCGTATTAATAACAGGAGGCTCATCTCATCATTTATTCATAACCGCCCTCTGTCCTGTCCTCCCCTTGGGCTAACAATGTAAATATAACAGTTTATCAAATATTAAAGAGCTACAGTATAGTGGAGCTTTCTGAAACTCAGATGTAGTAATTGAAAAAAGCACAAGTATAACAATAAGGCGTCCGTTTGTGCTTGTTGCTCATTATTATGTGGTACTTTCCCAGAGTGTTTTTAAGTACTCCAAATTAGAGTCACGGTGTGTTCACAAAGAGCTCCTTTTTGCTGTTTCAAAGCTTCTTGCTATGAAAGTTGTCAGAATTTGTCTTAATTTATTCTTGGGAAGAGATTCACTATGAACTTTTACTGACTCATTTTTCATTTAAGGTTTTTGAGAATCTGCTGTTGGTTTCAGATGACATTGCTCATCATCGTCATTCCTTCGCAAAGATTCCTGAGGCTTGGCTGGCAGCGTCCTCATCACACGGAGGGCAATTTTTCTTTTCTTTTTTCGAGCTGCCCTCTGTGTTTCACTTGGTGAATCAGCGTGCCGTCAATCACACCACCACTTCTCTGTCTCTCCTGAGAGTGATGCGCAATTGCCAGGGTTTGTTTTTAGCCTGAAAGCATGACTCTCGTGCAGAAGCACACCTCAATATAAAAATAAAAAATCAAGTCGGCCCACTCGGGGAGGAAACCTTGTCCACCATCTCATTTAGAGTTTACCTTCTAGGCAGACTCCATGCTCTCTCTCTCTCTCTCACACACACACACACACACACACACACACACACACACACACACACACACACACACACACACACACACACACACACACACACACACACACACACACACAACCTGACATATTGCAGTGCTAGGCAGTTTACCCTGGTAATGACGTGGGAAATAGAGGGAGGTGTGTGTGTGTGTGTGTGTGTGTGTGTGTGTGAGAGAGAATGGACTATAAATTAAAGCTGTGACACCGATGAAATGACCTTGGATAACATTTTGAAAGAAAGCGTTAAAAAGCTACGCAGTATTCACCCTAACATACTGTAGCTTACAGCAATGTTTTTTCTCATTTAACATCCGACTCAGCAATTAGAACCTCCTCATTATCATAAACCGCTGTTCTGCTTTTGTTAAGAGATGTTGCTGCTGGGTGGCAGTTGGCCACATCAAGGAATGTCAGCACTGCTCTCATCACTTCCCCTGAGGGAGTTCTGAAACGTCCCCAGGGCCCCAACAGTCTGGTGTGTGTGTGTGTGTGTGTGCACTGAACACCCTTGACCGCAGCTCGACCTGTAGAACCACAGCAGAGGTGAAAGTCCACTTAACTGATGCGCTTACAGTGAGATGCTCTGTCACGCAATCCCCAGTATGTGCATCTTCTCCTCTACTTGCTCACTGAATCGCAATTCCACCACAGTGCATTCAGCCATTCGCTTCTCTCTATCTTTTCTTTCGTACTATCCCATTTTCAGGTTATTTATGAGAGCAGCGTTTCCTGGGAATAAAAATGCACCAGGTTGTGTTTACGTTGAGAGATAGAGCAAAATAAATATCATTGAATGGAAACAAACTTCCATTTGCCCCATTTGCAATGTTGTGAATAATTCAGTGTGACCAGGATACACTGTAAGCAACTCTGGTTAAGCATAAGTTACACCTCGTATTGTTTTAGTTATTTTTTATACAGATTTTTGTGTGTGTTGGGGATGTTGCATATAGCAGCAAAATAGAAAACACAAGCACAGTGTGATGAAGTGTGTAAGAAAGGGACATTTATTTTTTAAAGCTTTTGGTAGAATTGAATGCATTCTTATTGAAATTTTGTTTTAGAATATATAGTTCATGCTGTCTGTAGGTGACTGCCAAGAAAAGATCTCTGCTAGGTTACAAACACTCCCCAGTGTCACACAAACCAACATCCACTTGCTTTATGCATCACGCTCTCGCATCTGTTACACCTTCTCTCTGCAATGGAAAGATAATTCCACTAGTTTAGAGCAGATATTTCGTGGATCTTCTGGAAGCCACCATAGTATGTGAAATGTTGTTTCAGTGGAGCCCGTAATCTGTCAAGTTCCTGCCAGTGTGGCCTTTAAGAAGAGGCAGTTTCAAAAACATTTCCTCGCCCCTGGGGTCGTAGCCTTTTCTTTAACTCAGCTCTACGAGAGAAAAGATTGCTCTGAGATGGATGGTTTACAGAAGAGCTCCAGAGAGAGAGAGTAGACTGTATACTTTTGCTGAGGAAATCAAAGGTTACTAGCAGTGTCGGAGCACTAGCAGGGAATCTTTGGGTCTCACAAGTATTAAAACAAAGGATGCAATTTGCAGAAGGGCTTTTTCTTAAGAGGAGGTGACTGTGATTAGCTACACTTCTCTGGGAGGGAGATTTATAAGCTCTAAGCTTCTTTTGTTGTGCCTGATCTACTGTGCAAACCAAGTTTAGAAAATGGCAACGAGGTATTGTGTATTATAATGAGACTATAGCTTAATTTTCAGATGATTTTCGAGATAATTTAGCATAGAATGGAAGTGTAATGGTCACTTTGCAGAATGTGGATCATTTTGACAGCCATGAAACAATAGGATACTGAAAATGTAGCAAAGCAAATATGTATATGTATTTTCTTTACACATCTTTAGTAATTGTATAAAATGTAAAAAGAAATCTTGAATCTTTTTCTCTGTCCTTCCATTGTTTTGGTCCATTATAGGTCTAACTCAACAGAGATGACTTGGTTACAACGCCAAAAGGCCCCCCCCCCTCCTCCCATCCCCCCCGGCTGGGTCGTAACAATTGACCCGATCTTCCTCTGTAGATAATCTTGTTGTTAACTTACGTATAATAGACATATTTGTCCTGACAGTTTAACATTTGGCTTCTTGACTTTTGTAAACCAGTTACAGTTAGGTTTGTATTGGTCTTGGCTATGTCAGGCCTGGTTTTGTCAAGTAGTCTCAAGTGGCATGATATAGTAATTTGACTGCTTCATCTTGTTAACAGACATGTGATCCCAGGTTGAAAACTATTCACCACCCCCAATGGTTTTCTTCCAGTTGTGCTCTCTCATGATAGACATCAGACAGACAGCAAGGCTGTTGAATTGGATCGAATAAGATTGTACATGTGTATCTAACAAACTGGCATGAGCACTGCATAATGTTAATTCATTATGAGATAATAAAATGAGGATCATGAGAACACAGCTGTTTTGATTTAGTTATGATCCCAACACAACAGGCCAGAAACATTTACAGCCACGACCACTCTGGGCATCCACATTTTTGTCACTGCTTTCACACCCCCTGCTGCTGCTGGGACAGCAGCCTGCAGCAATCCACTTGTAAATTAACTGAGATGCTGAAATATCCCAGCGTATCTGATCCTGATCAATGCAGATTGGTCGGCTGTCCCACCAGAGTTCAGGTCCAGTAAAGATTCCAAGACAAGCATGGCCAAAGCCCGTAGCTCTGGGATGTCACACCATTCATCCCATCAGGCCTTGTTCCTCTGCCTGTACGCTGCATTTTATGACTACCTGTGATTACAGAAGTAAATCCACTTGACTTTTTTGAAGCCTTCACTCATAATACAGAGTGAGAGTCAGTAGTAATTTGAGGATTTTCGTGGTGCCTTTGCAGAGGATTTGTCGCTTTATAAGATCTATAAGGATTTGTTGCACTACTGTAGCTATGAGACAATATTGTCATGCTCCCTGGAGTTTGTCTGTAAGTCATTGTTCTTGTCTCCTGAAGGGCAGATGCTGTACAGACTCTGAATTACAATGTGTACTTCGATACGGATCACGAGTTGTATTTATCTGACAGCTTTTGAGAATTGATTTATGATTTTATTATTGTCAAACACATTTCATTTCTAATTATAACTAAAGTAAAAATAACAAGGCTGCAACTAATGATCATTCATTCATTTTTCATTATTGATTTGTTTGCCATGTTTTAGTCAGTCAGGAAATACTGAAAAAATGGCTATTATGAGTTCCCAGAAGCCACGGTGATGTCTTTGAATTGCTTGTTTTGTCCAATCAACAGTCCAAAATCCAACAATATTTAATTTACAATAATGAAACAGAGAAAAGCAACAAATCTGGACTTTCAAAAAGCCAGAACCAGCCAATATTTGACCTTTTGTCTTGACAAATTACTTAACAGTTATTAAAATAGTGGATTATTGCTCTGGATTATTGTCAATTGTCAATCAATTGTCAATTGTCAATCAATGTTGTAGTCCTTGAGTATTTATGTGGAAAGGATAGATCAAAATCAATATAAACTGAACCCATTGTCATTGAAAAGCAGGCTTTTGCAATACTCAATTTTGCACACTCAGATTAATCCCTTTCCCCATTTTGGTTCTGAAATCAAGCACAGAGCATGCTGGTTATTGTGTCACATCAACCAGTTCAAATTCAAATATAACGCAAGCTGTCCCATCACTCAGAAGTCCCATTGAGACAGTTGTGTCTCTGTTTGATCCCTTTGTACCTGCCTGATATGACCCGCTCCAGAGACATCTCTGCATAATGTCGACTGGGATGAAGGGGACAAAGGTTTGAAGTCTTCCTGAGCGACAGGCTGTCTCTCCTCCTCGGATGGTTGTCGCAGGCACATAGCTACGAATTCCTGAGTGAGTTTGTGGGTCCAAAGTGTTTTGGAAAACAACAGTGGTGGGAGATGGTTTTTGTGTTTTGGGTCTGGAGAGGAGCAGCAGGGTGATCAGACAGTAATTGGTGTATAAATGTAGTTCAGGCGTATTTAAATCTTTTGTCAGTATCCATGTGCAGAAAAATGGACTGAGACACAGAGAGAGCAAAGCTGGTGGTCTGGCAGAGGAGACAAAGGAAATGTCATGACCAGGCCAGTGCATTTCGGAATTACTGGTCACATTAAGCAAACGTTTTCATTTGTTCTTGTATATTTTTGAGTGTTTGAGACAAACCCTCAAAGATGTGTGACTCTTTGGACCAGTTTGGTGTGGTCTCTGTGTGAACTCTAAGCTACATCATAGTCACGTTTATTTGAATTTTTACATCCTAAATGAAGATGAGCTGCTCTGCTCTTGTGGACCCAGTGTTTTTCTTCATTCCCTCCTCCTCTTCTTCCTCTTTTTCTTTCCCTCCTCCTTTTTTGTTCTCCTTCTCTTGCGTTTTCTTTTCCCCTTAGCTTGCTTTTTCTTCTTCTTCTCCTCGTTTTTCTTCTCATCCTTTTTTCCCTTCTTCTCGTTCTTCTTCTTCTCCCAATACCTTTTTCTCATCCACCTAATCTTCCCTTCCTTCCTACAACTTCTTCTCTTTTTCCTTCTTTTTCTCTTTCCCCCCTCCCCTCATTCTCTACCCTCGTCTTCCTCCTCCTTCTTCTTCTCTGACTACTTCTCCATCTTCTAATTATTCCCCCTCCTCTTCCTTTTTCTCTTTATTCTTCTTATTCATATTCTGTATCATTATTTTTATTATCATTATTTAATCGGTACTAGCAGTAGTAGTAGTAGTCATTGTCATTTCCATATTTTGTGGCCTTCAGTCTAATCTGCTCATAGAAGTTGAGTTTAAACTGTGAAATTATTATTTATCTAAAAAATATGACTAAAACTGCAATCTGCCGTCCAGCTCCATCACACATACACAGCAGCCACACGGTCTATCGTCTCAGCTGTTATAGTGCCGTGCTCGGTCTGTAGTACTCTTGTGCCGCCCCTCAGTGCTTTAGGTGTAAACCTACTACACCTGGCATTGTGCCTGCACCACTGTATGGAGCCAATCCTCTTTCTCCCACAGATTACCTTTAGACCATTCAATCATTTCCCTTTATTGTACGATGGATTGAACCTTTGTTCCCAGATGTAATGGCATGGCTGACCTGTTCTTAATACAATGCCTTTATTAGATAAATTAAGTCAGTAATAGCATCTTAACACAAAAGAATAACACATAGTGTATTTTATATGCTTTGTATGCAAATCAGTGTGTTTGCCAGAAGGGGAACAACCTACGTCTGTGTCTGTCACTAAGGACCTGTTACATTTTCTTGGGTCATTTTTGACCCATACTTGTCTGGAACTACCTCGAGTTTGTTGCAGTTTATGTGAATAGATTGCTTTTGATTCAAAATGTCGAAAATATGTACAAAAATCTGACTTATTTTTCACTGTATGTAAGTTCGTAGGCTGTAATAGAAGAGATGACATTGTGGTCAAGCTTAATTGTGATCTAAAGTCTATATTAATCTTAGCCTATATGACTGTTGTATTACTTAGTTACATATAATTGTGCTTTCCTGAACAATTCTTGTCTATTTCAGCAGCTTTGATGTTTGACTTTACTTATATAATATGGTACAGGGGAGATCATTTATCATTGAAATATCCATTTAAAATTTAGGATTTCTTCTTATGTACTGTAATTAAATGAATACCAGTTAATATGTCATTATCTTGGTAATTTAAACTCTAAAATATTGACGTAGGTATCGGCCTCAAAAGTCCCGGCTCTGGTAGTAAGGACACATTTTGCTAAGGGGACTTGGTTGTGGTTGCTAGGAAGCCTTAAAACTGCAAATAACATCAGTTACTTGCAGTAGAAGTTTTTATTAGTGATTTGATTTTCTTCTTTATATATTCATTCCTCACTGTCTGCTTACAGCCAACTACCATCCTACAAGCCCTGCTGCTTTATGTTGTATTGCATCACTGTACCTTACACCATGCAGGGCTGTTGCAGAGTGTGTGTGATGCTGACCCATGCCCTCTTTTTCTTACTTTGCATTGCTCAGGAGTTTGCTGCGCTGACCAAGGAGCTGAACGCCTGCAGGGAGCAGCTGCTGGAGAAGGAGGAGGAGATCTCGGAGCTCAAAGCCGAGAGGAACAACACCAGGGTGAGGCCAGCATTGACACATTAAAAACATCTACTAAACTGATTACACAGCAACCAATTCATCTTGCCAAAGGGGTTTAATCTGCCACTGATTTAACAAGACAACAACTGAGGCCTTCAGTGGGCAAAGAGGGCGAATCAACTGTTGTTTGGAGATTTTCAACCAGAAATGGAGTTTATGATGATGCTTGTTTCTTCCATATCCAACCGTGTTAAATTTGCATTTCACAAGTTTCTCCAAAGTTTCCCGACTTGCCACAAATGTTCATGTCCCCTGCAAAAAGCCAGCTGCACGCTGCGATAGTGAGCGTCCTGAGAAAGCTTAGGCTTTCAGGTGGGTACGGTTTAAAGGCTGTAGAAGCACTGAAGCAACCATGCGCACTGTCTGTTTCCAATGTGCGGACATACCTCATTAGCTCCCCACATTTTGCCTGAACATTTTTACGCTAACTTCACATGGATGGCTGCTCAACAGTGAAACAAAGTCCAAATGGCACTGATGCCCTGCAGTGTCCAGGTCAAAGTATTGGGGGGGGAGGGGGGGCTAAAGACATTAGCAGATGAGCTTGATTTTGCGGAGTTTGAAGGCCTGTGTCTTCAATAAATAGCATTTCCTTTTTTAAAGCAGTAAGCACACTCTGCTGTTGACAGATAAGACTCTGTTTTCCCTCCCCACTGCTGATTATGTGTGGATTTTCAGTCTTGCACTATCTTTCTCTGTGTGGAGGCAGAAGATTTTGGCACAACAGCAACTGAGAAAACAGAAAGGAGGGAGGTAGGATGCAAGAGACAGGGACAGACAAAAGTCATTTTCGCCTCTCACTTTATTATCACCTTGAATCTTCCGATGGGCAATTTCAATTAAGCTTGGTTTTGTCGCTGATTGGGTTTTACAGTTCATAAAAGTAATTGGACTGAGGAGCTGACAACAGATGTGATGACAGTGGAGAGGCTTTATTGGTTGTTTTAGATAAGCATTACAACTAAATGACATGCATGCACATTTATAGACTGGATTCATGCAGAGACACGATGACACAGAAAAAGGAGAGCAACAGATAAAAGATGAACATATTTACCGAACAGGACACAGGAGTATGTATGTAGATATGATGGCTGCTAATGAGACTTTCAAGAGACAGTTGTTTCAGACAAGAGAAAAGACAACACATGTCTTCCTTCAACCACAGTAGAGATCTGCACAGGGTCTTTTTTCATCCCTGCATGCACTTACTCCTACAGGACCACCCACTCCTGCAGAGATTCTGAGCACTTCCGCCTGCTAAAATGTTTTCTATTTAAATTGTGTTTGCCCCATCCTGCAGGGAAAATAATACACACTAGTTAAGAACAGAGAGGGGAAAAAAACATTATGAACTGTTTCGCTTAAAGTCTCTTAAAGCTTCGCAACAGGTATAAACCAGATGCTTGATGCTCTGACTTCATGTTTTTGGGTAGAATTTGATTTAGGGATGGCAATTTTGCTCCACGTTAGTTGCTTTATTTGGAACCCCATATGGATGCAGACTTACAGGAAGAGTTCAGCCTTTTGGGGAAATGTGCTTACTGCTAGAAGATCAGCACCACTCTGTCTGTCCCGTAACGATACTGCGACAGCCAGCAGCGGGTTAGCTTAGCTTTGAACAAAGACTGGAAACAGGGGGAAACTGCTAGCCTGGCTCTGTTCAGAGGTAACTAAAATTATCTGGTTGTTAAACTGAGCAAAACCAATTAGCAACCATGAGTATGTATGTATTGTCCCAAATGTAAAGAGCATTATAAACCAAGAATTTGATAGCTGGGTATATAAAAGATCTAGGTCTACTCAATAAAAGAAAAGAACCAAACAAAGTGTTAACTGAACAAACTGACATATATAGTGGTTTGGCCAAACCAAATAACACACAAGGGTAACCAAAAGGACACTAAATACAAAGCAAAACTAACTAAACCCAAATCCCCCCCATGACATGGCAGCACATGGTTTGGCCCGATGAGCTGGCTCCAGGATTTAAGTTTTCTCAGTCCTTAGTCACACCTTTTGCTCAACCAGGAAGTGACTTCCCTCCAAAAACCAAGGTATCTCAAAGACAAACAATCAATGATTTAATATAACAAACAAATGCCTGTGTAACCCTACAGTGTTCAAAGTAGTGCACTTGATATAAACAATGTAGGGTTAAAAGCAAATCATACCAACTGTGTGATGTTAATTGTTAAGTTGTGGTTGAACCTGTGTAGGGAGCAAGCTAATGAAGTGAGAGCGTTTGAATTGGGATATGACCATATGTGGCTGTTGCATCACACTGAGTAAGAAAAAATGAAGCCCCTTTTAGGTCACTAGTGATACCAAGTAGGGACTTTATTTCCTAACCGGTGGTTAACCACAAAATACATTTAATTCATCTGCAGCCTCTTGGGCAGCCATGTTTAGGTTAGGGTAGTGAAGGGATGTCAGGGATGAAGCCAGTGAGGTTTTCCTAGGAAAGAATAGGGTGGCCATTTTGAACTGGAACTTTATGCTCTGACCAGATCATTATCGTGTGGATGTAATATCATGTCCTTGGACAATTTCCGAGCGGGAATGAAGTGTTGAGATCTGCATCACCACAAAACTGCTACAGTCATTCTGTGATCTGGCGCCAATGATTCACAAGGGGAAATGAAAGCAGATGATCTTACACACTGATCTCACACGTGCAAGAAACAGTAATGAATAGCGTTTTATCTCTGCAGCCAAACTGGTATTCTTTCTCCCAGTCACATCCCGGTTGTTTACTCCCAGCTACTGTTGTTGTTGTTGTTGTTGTGTAGTTTTCCTGAAGTCAGCCCCTCTAGCTCTGCAGCTCATCTTGTACCTAGCAGCCTAGGTTAGCATAATCCCTTTCTTGTATTGCTGGAAGGTTTGCAGTTACTTGCATCTTTCATACTTTTACTCTAAAAAGCCACTACTTGTACAACAGATTTCCCTAAAAATAAAATGGACATAATTACTGTAAATTACTGGTTGTGTGTAACATTTTCTTAATGCACACCTGTTAAAATGATTAACTTGGGTTGTGACTCTAATACCTTAATTAAATGGAATTATCCATTTGTAACAATGTGGGTGATGATGATAATTATAACATTGTTAATGTAATGTGAAAGATTATGTTGACGATAAAAAGGTTGGATGCACTTTAAAACTCAGCTCTAGAACCACTTAAGTTTTTATGCACGTCTGACTTGGATTACTTTTGTATTATTTTTTGTATTTATATGGTGGCCTCATTATGTTGTTGTTTTGTCTTTGAGGGCTAGGAGCGAGTCTGATGAAGCGCACATTAATGCTTTGTTTTAGTCTGCCAGTGCTTGCAAACATGCTTAAATAAATTTAAAGGGAAAACAAGCTTGGTGTGCAACAAACCCTTCCGCATTTGGATTCTCTCCCATTACGCCATTATACTGCTGCAACGAGAATGTAATTTTTTCCGATGATGATAACATTGATTTCTCCTATGTGTCTCTTAAGCTACTGCTGGAGCATCTGGAGTGCCTGGTGTCAAGACACGAGCGGTCACTTCGCATGACGGTGGTCAAGCGGCAGGCTCAGTCTCCCTCAGGAGTCTCCAGTGAAGTTGAGGTCCTCAAAGCGCTCAAGTCCTTGTTCGAACACCATAAAGCCCTAGATGAGAAGGTAAGTCTTCATTACAGCAACATTTTGTGTCAATGTTTTTGACATCACAGATTTCCATGTATGTGTGTGTCCTCTCATAATGAAGTAGATCAACAGCTCATATTGTGAGATCCCTGCTCTAACATTTTTAAATTACTGTATGTTGCTATCCAACTTAATTGGCAATCATTTCATAGAATCACTGAGATGGTGACATATCTCAGAGCAGAGCACCAGCAATAGTTTCGGCGTCCTGTCTGAATCTTCCTCATCAAACCAAACCTGGTACTGTAGTATGAGAACTTAAGTTAAGTTTTACTTCCTACCTCATGTCAAACTTTGATGCTAAGAGAGAAGCTAATGGCTACTGCTACAATGGCTACTGCTACCACTGCTACCTCTACCACTCTATCCACCCCGGCCTGTGAGAGCTGCGTCGGTTTTAACGACGACATTGCACTGCCACTTAAGGCAAATAAACAAACAACCGACCTTAAAGAAGACATCCAACGGCTGTCCGAGGAACTTTGGAAGAAGGACACCGTGGCTTTTTCCCCTTTATTTCAGAGTGACGGTGGATAGACCGGTAAGGTGGGAGAGAGATGGGGGATGACATGCAGCAAAGGGCCGCAGGTCAGATTCGAACCTGGGCCGCTGCAAAGGCCTCAGCCTACATGGGGCGCACGCTCTTTCTGGGTGAGCTAGAGGTCGCCCCTCGCCCCAGGATTCTTAAAGAGGCCGTGCTTCGTCACTCTGGCTTCCTCGACCGGACCTGGTAGATAATCCTCCAACCGGTACCAAAGCAGCTGGCTCACAAAACTCTCCTGTCCTGTCATGCAGTGTTGTCCGTACACCTTCCTGCCATGAGCCGTCCATCTTTCACTTTCCTTGCCCCCTCTTCACCCCCACAACTCTGATAGTGGGTGATAGCATTACCAGGAACATACGCTTTTTCAATGCCATAACACGCTGTTTTCCGGGAGCAACAGTCCCAGTCCTTCTGGACAAACTGCCTGGTCTACTGCAGTCTCTCTCCTCCTCCATAACTCGGGTGATAATCCATGTGGGCATTAACGACATGGCATGTCGGGAATCTGAGCTGACAAAGAAGGATTTTAATGACCTTTTTAGCCTTTTAGAGCGCTGCGGGAAATGTGTTGATCAGTGGTCCCCTGCCAACGGTGCGCAGAGCCCTTTAGCCGACTACTCAGCCTAAACACCTGGCTCCAGTCCACCTGCTGTGGCCATAACTTTAGATTTATTGATAATTTTAACCTGTTTTGGAACCGCTGTCACACATCACTCCAATTTTATACTCATTACATTGGCTTCCGACCAAGTTCAGGATCCAATTTAAAGTTCTTGTTCTGACTTATAAAGCTTTGCATGGCCAGGCACCTGTTTATATCTTGGACCTGCTCCCATCCATACACTACTAACCGGTCCCTCAGGTCTTCTAACCAGGGATTACTGGTGGTCCCACGCACTCGCTCGGGTTTTAGGTTTTAATCTTTTAAATGATTTTCATTGGTCTTTCAATTATTTTTTCCTTGCTTATTTTCTGTTGGATCTTACTGTATCTTTACAAATGTTCATCATGTGAAGCACTTTGTGACTTTGTCTGTAAAAGGTGCAAATAAACTTAATATATTTTGCTGCCACAGTGTCATCTTTGTTTACCTGGTATCATTTGTTGGTTTTGGTCCCAAAGGGTTTCTCCCGCCTTCATACAGCCTGTTGATTTATGACCGTAGTCCCCTGTGTGATATCACCACAGCCCCTGTAATCCATTCATCCTCTCCTCTAAAAGCCATTATTTATAAAGCATGTCAAGCGACATGCTGTTCAGTGGAGTAAAAGCCACCTTGGGCAGCTTGGGGGGGGGGGCATCCCGACTCGGACCTTGGCTAACTTCTAATCCAGGATCAACCCCCTCTGAGATCTGGCACACTATTGGGCCACAGCAACGGTGGTCCAAGGTCACAAGGTCACCACGCTGTGCAAGTAACTGCTCCATCACAGCCGTGACAATCCTAGAAGAAGACGAGTACACTCTGAGTTTCCCTGAGTTCCCAGAGGAAGAGAGGAGCGTAGGAGGGGGGAATTTCCTCCCAGCAACTGCTTTTAAGAGCAAAAAAGCCTCAAAACGCTGCTGTTATTGTGAGTCTAAGGGAGGAAAAGAGGACAGCTGTTTCTGCTGCAGCAGTGGGGCTTCTTTTCTGCTGTGTTAACCCCTGATTGCCCTGACTGGAATTTAAACAGTAGACATTAAGAATGCATTCATCTGTCAGAGCCTTTGCTATCAGTCCAGCTCAGTGGAAGTTAATTAAATGGTCCATTAGAGAGGAGATCTGCAGGAAGATCATCACCCATGTTTTTTTATTTTTTATTTTCAGGTAAGAGAGAGACTACGGGTGTCACTCGAGAGGGTGTCCGCCTTGGAGGAGGAGCTCACAGCAGCCAACCAGGAGGTAAGAGCTGCCGTAGCTATTATGTTGAAGATAATGAATGTTGTATATTTGAATTCTCTTTAGTATCATGGATGGATGGATGGATGGATGGATTGATGGGTACTAAATTGAAATAGGGAAACAGAAATTGTGCCAGGATGTTCAGAGATTAAACGTACAATTCAGCGATCACTTCAAGAGTGAAAATGTAGTGTAGATAAACTGTTTATATGGAACCATGCTGCGTGAACAGGAATGCATTATATCCAGCATGTGCACATGTACAGTACATGGTTAGCAGTTTTATATATATTATGATTTACATTTTATTATAGAATCAGGAACAAACTTAAATGTACGGTTAAAGTGCTGCAAATATACAGGTCAGATTTACTGAAACAAAAGCAAGGCAGGTTTTTAAAAATACACTGAGGTGGTGTGATGTGTTTAAAGTGTGATACCTACAAAAAAAATCAATGGAAGAATTAAAAAACAATCATGTAAATGAAGAACGTTAAAAAAAATAAAAAAGTAAAAAGACAACACCAGAAAAAAATGTATATACATATAAGTTAAAAGCAAACCGGATAAAGAAAAAATTAAAACATTAATAAAACAGTAATATAAAAAGTCAGCAAACTTGTTACTGTAGCACACTGTACATTTAAACATATCCATAGTCAGACTCGCAGAACAAATGTACAGAGTTATGTACTGCTCGTTTATGTGGATGTAAATCTAATACATACTGTGATGTGTCCAGATATGTGTCCTGAATTTTGTATCTACTGAAACACCCAGAGGACCTCTGCAGGCTTCACTCACCCTCATCTGTACAGAGAACAACAGTGTGCACATGAGTGGCTGAGGCATAGCGCTGACAGAAGAGTGGCCACTTTTGCAATGGTGGCCTAACTCCTTCTCCTGGCTCGGGCAGGCTGAAGTGCCAGAGCAGCTCTCGCATTGCAGATGGTTGTGTTCCCGCTGAGGAAAGACCCTCAGGCTTTCACTTCACAGCCTGTCAGACATGCCAGTCTGACACTCAGGCCTAGAATAAAAGTTGGAAAGGAGAGGAGAAGAAAACGGGAAAGGGGAGTGAAAAGCGGAGGAGGAAAAGGTTGGGAGGTGTGTGGAGTGGGTGGAAGGACAGACAGCAAGGTTGCGACAGGAAAGAGGAGGAAATGCAAAAAGAGCAAAGACAGAAATAGAGATGGCAGGTGGGAAGATGAGGCAGGTTGTGTGCGGAGGTGTGTGTGTGTGTCAGTGAGAGTGCACTTGGTCAAAGCACATCGGACACGGAGAGGAGAGGGTGAAGGAGAGAAACATAGATAGTAAGGTTTGACAGACAGACTGTGTGTATGTAGATGGTTGAGTTGCTTGTAGTCTGAATCCAAGATTTGATGGTCTAGGATCTGGGCAGAAAGTGAGAGAATGAAAAAAGGAGTGAACAGTTAAAAAAATAAAATAATGTGACAGGCTGCTGGTTCCCAAAGCTGTCTGTCATTTTTCTTTTACAGCTTTTGGACAAAGTCTGCTTTTTTAAACTGAGAAGTCCCTGACAGACATCTCAGCAGAGGATGTAGCACTTTGAAATTGTTTATCACATCACATAGCCAAGGTTGGAAAGACCGTACAGTACATCTGAGGGGCCGTCCCTTGTAAATGGTTAACACTACACTTGTCAGTGCGGTGGACAGATGAGTGATTGGACCTTGAGGCGGTGGAAGAAGCTGTTAAACCTGCTTTTGCAGAATAAAAATGGCCACGCTTTAGAGGCTCCAGGGAGGCGGGCAGAGCCGCCAGCCAGCGAACCGGTAATTGATTGTGATGGAGGTCTGGTACGAGTCCCTTCTCCCTATTGGGGTTTGGACTACAGGGCCAAGCCTGATGAAATCAGCGGCATTTGACCTCATGCAGTAACAGGTGTTTAGGTGGCCACACACTGATTGCTGATGGTGATTGCAATTTGCAGTTATGGAACACACTTTAATACAGACTGTGTTGGAATCTATCTGAGGATAAATAGTTGTTTGCTGTTTATTTATAGGGGACGGTGGACATGAAAACACTGTGACACATTTAGATATATAAGTATATGAAAGTGTCAGGGCTATCTCTACAGCTAATTTTCACCTATAGTCTCATCACAAGTAGAAACGGACAAGACAGATAAAATAATGATGATAATGTGATAAACAACTTCTATAAAAAAACATAGCAGAGTAAAAGAACTCCATGTCATCAAGTAACTTTATTTATAGTTGAGTCCACAAAGTCTTGTTTTCTTTAAAGCCCTTGAAAATCAGATTTTCAATATTAGATATTACTCTATAACATTAGTCATGATGAAATAATCAAACTTAAAGGTTTAACTCAGTTTGAATGACAGTGGCCTGTCAAGATGGGCAAACAACCCTGTCATCAGATTTGATTGAAACAACGCTACATCCAGAAGTATGTGACATCTCCTTTTTCACCGCCGATTCAAACCGGTGAGAAGAACACAGACAAAACGGCAAAGCCAGAAATGTTTCAGGTAAAATAAGCAATTGGCTGAAAAGGTTGTGTTCATGTAAGACTCAGCCCTTTGGAGTATAAAGCTAATAGACAAAATACATTTTTCAGAGCTTTTAAAACAAAATCTGCCAGAGAAATGACAAATTGAATAGATCTTTTCACTTCTTTTAAAAAGCAAAACGAAAAAAAAAACATGACTTTTAGGACTCAATAGAAAACAGCTCAATAACATAAAGGAGGTCTGCCTTGGGACCAGTCAAGTCTAAGTAAGATGGAAGACTTTGTCAGAAGAAACATGTTCCAGTTTTATTCAGCCTGTTCTAATCCCGTGTGGTAGCTCTCACATCTTTCCAAAGAAATCCCAAGGTATCGGGCACATTTAAACACAAAATGAACTCCCTTTTCAGCTAAAAAGAAGTGTATTTTTTTTTGCTTTCAGGACTTCCGTTTGAGTATATATGTGTTTGTGAGTGTATGTGTGTGTGCGTGTGTGTGTGCGCATATGCATTTGCTCCAAAGTGTGTGATTGATTGTAATTTAAGCACATTGCACCAGAGACGTGCATGCCCCCAGCTGTCACCTTGACTAAATCAATCTTTTATACTCTAAGAAACTCCCCCCCCCAAAACCCTCCCTTCACTCCTCCTCACATTTGTCCAATCTCTCCTTCATCACATTACCTCAGACAGTCCTCTCCATCCAACACAGAAGTGCTAAAGAAAGATAAGGAAATCACGATGCTGTGCAGTAAAAAGGCCCACCTCGTGCTTCTTGTCCCTCCGCTCCCCCTCCATCAGATGTCAGCCTTTGATGAGAGGTAGATCAACAACATCAAAAAAAAAGAAATAATAGGCGCCATGTTCATTTTGCATTTGTCAAACTTCTCCTCTTTGTAATTTCCGAGCTGGAGATGCATCTGCAGCACTCCACTCCATTTGTTGTGCCTCTCTGTCAGGGGTGGTGTTAGCGTTTGATCTCTGTGCTGGAGAAATTGCAGGCAATCTCGTAATAATGGTACAGAAACATACGGAGGCATAATTATGCCCTCGTTAAAAATAATAAACAGAGACGTTCTGTAGTCGGTGTGAACCAGCCGAGAAGAAACCAAGCTGTTGCCAGTGAAGTCTGAGGCTGCAGAATTTATGTCCGGGCTTAATGTGAGGTGTGACAACCCTGTGCATTGTGGATGGGAGGAAATCATCTTTTTCCCCGCCCTCTGTCTCCTTAAACAAATCCCAACATCAACTGACTCTCACTTTGATGTCAGTAAGGGCAGGTTAGGATTTGAGTTGAAAGTCACGTCAGAGCATTGTTTGTTTTATTGACGCCCGTGTCATTGATTGTCCCAAGGCTTCCTTCGCCGTTCATCTGTTGCTGAGAGAAATGTAATTGTTCTCCCTTCCTATAGAGGAGCAGATTTTCAGGCATTGTAATGTGTTTGTTCTGATCAAAGATCACCTTCCAATAACTGTACTGTCAACTCTTTTTGAAGCAAACCGTATGAATACTACAGCTTTATATTGTGATGCATTTAATAACAGATACAGTACCTAGGGCTGCTTGGAAATTGAACTAATATAGGAATAACATGCAGCTTCCTGGGGGATTCAGAGATTAAAGCTTTTCGCAATACTCATACTCGAACAGCACGATGCAGCTTTAATCACATCATGCTAACAGCACGGGACATGTACTGTAGTTTTGACTGGTGTTTTTGGAGTTGCTTTTTGGCTGGTGCAGGGAATACGTTTTTTTTAACTTTTTAAACAGAGAAGAGATGTCCTGGCAGGGTTCAGAGGACTACGTTCAGTGACTGTGTATGCTTTTTTGTATGATGACTCTTAAAGGGAAATTCCAATTCATTTCAACTTGGGTCATAAATGGAGTTTTGGCCATAAAAATAAATAATAATGGTAATGATATTGCACTCACAAGGGCAAACGGTAGAAATAATTATAGAAACTGTTGTTTAAAACATCCATCACAGTTTTACAGACGCACTTGGATCAGCTTTGACCTACTATACTTAAAGTATTTGTGCGCACACACAGTTTTCCTGTGGGGAAAGGAAACATTTCCAAATAAAGTGCTTTGGCTTTAATTTGGCTAAACTGATGGCTTGTTTTAACCATAGACAGTTAAATAAATGGACTAACAGATCCCGTTGCTCTGGACAGAGACCAGTGAAGTCTATTAGAAGCACTTTTCCGGTGAGTGCTGAGCGTTACTACGCAGCTGTAAACTGAGCTTGCCGACGTATATGTGACGTGAGCAACGTGTCTGAACGTTGTAAGTCTTCTGGTAGCTGTGAAAGAGAAATCTTACTCATTCCCAATCTTGCAGAGATGGAGAGCGTAGGTATATGTAAGGAGATAACATAGGCACAGGCTAATTATTGCTAACTAAAATGCTAGTTAACATTAGCAATTAAACAAAACCGCTAAGTCGAAACTGCCTGCAGCTTCTCCTGTACTATAAAAAAAACGTCTGCTACGGAGCCGTAACGTGAGGTACAAGGTAATGGAGCCTTTTATACATTGTCGTGTCTCTTTAGAAATAAACAATGGACAAATAAAGTCTTTAAACACTTCAGATGTAAAGTTATTTGCTGTCAAAGTGACGCCAAAATGAATGGCAGTCAATGGGATGCTAACGGGGGGTGATGGCTTGTTAGCAACAAAATGGCTCCCTAGGATCTCCGTTCAGCGGAGGCAGGCTTACCCCCTTGGTTTTAACTACCTGGCTGATGTTCTGACTCATCCTGTTTCTTGACTTTGACCAATTAAACTAATTTAACCATTAATAGAAATTATGACCAAAAGTATAATAAAAAATACCTAAGTTGCACAACATTTTTTTTATTTGGATCATGCGTGTTTTCACGTAATCACAACCTGGATCAAGGTTGGACAAAAAAAAGGATAACACATAACTTAATAGGTCAACGGTAGTGAGGCTCACATTATAGCTGTATGTTTATTAAATGACAGTGCAGTGTGCAGTGTTTTTCAGAGCTGAACTGAAGAATATGGAGGATGTTTCACAAGAAGTTGACATTTTTGGGAGGTCACTTTTTAATGGTTTGCAGACTTCAAATGACTGTGTCTTAACCATAGATATAGAACAATATATATATATATATATATATTTATGGTCTTAACTCTCACAAGTTTCGGGTTCTGGAAAGTCTTGTTTTGGAATGTACAAGAGGCCCCACAAAGTCTCAGGGGGCATTAAGTTGTTTATGAGAGACGAGTAGCAGCCAAGAGTCTACCTCTCTTCCCCATCGCGAGGAGAGCCATAATCACATGGTGTCTGTCAAGGAAGAACCTAATTATTGTTGTTGTCGGTCACCCCTCTGACAGGATTATGACTTTAGGGCAGTTGCTTAAGGTGGTGAAAGGAGACACGCGGTCCGCAGAACATGATAATTATAGTGATTGTATCAGTGCTCACGTTCTTCCAGCTCCATTTTGGTTAAAGCCATCTTCCATAAATTCCTACAGAGAGGGACAGACTGTAATTTACTAGTGTTGCATAAGAGGGAAATGCATTAATGCTGATGGACTAATTTCACGTTTAAACATTGAGGTTTCAACATGTTCTGATGTGTTGTGAAGCCACATTGAAGGAAATGCAATAATACAACAATTTAAAGTCTGATCTTGTTTTTATCTCAGCTCTCTTAAGCTTCCAACACAAACTGTTTGTATGCAGGTATTCTGACATTGTGTTAATTTCAGCTCTAATCTGCGTGATTGTTGCAATCCTGCAGATTGTGGCCTTACGAGAACAAAATGCTCACATTCAGAGAAAAGTGGCTTCCGGGGACGGAGGAGAGGACATACTGGAGGGCAGTGAAGCTCAACAGAAGGTCCATGGCAAGGTAAGCCTCCTCGATGATGAAATGGATTTCATTTTTTTAACATATGGATGGACACACCAGTGTTTGTCTTACCTGGCTGCAGTAGTGGCATAGTCATCTTTACCTAACACACATTTGGCATACGTCAACATGTACAGCAGGAGGTGGTAACGCTCTGTATCAATGTATTTGGGCACAGTTTATTATGGCATGCTCCAAACTGAACTGAGCTAATATAAGAAAACCTTTAAGTCCTGATTTTACAACTGTTTTCTATGCAGTTAACTTGCTACATGATGGTCTACATGCTTTTTAGACTGTACAAAAAAACACTGCCAGGAATATTGTAAAATGTGGCTATATAAATACTAAATCCATTTATTTTTAATGTTTTTGAGCCTAAAAAATATCAAAGCAAAACATTTTGCCAAATGGATAAGACATTTTAATTATTTTTTGTTAACCTTGCATAAACATGTATGCTACCCAGGACAAAACACTAACCATAGAACTAGTAGAACAGGGGCTTAGATTTAAGAAGCTTTGTTTAGCTAAGTTAAAGATGCAATAAACTAAATTATTTGTCTTTTTAAGTCGCCTCAGTTGAGGAGTTTATATTTTAAAATAAGAATACAATGAAAGTTCTTGAAGCCTTGCAATGAGATAGTAATTCTTAAACATAACAATATGAGCGACGCAACACTAGTTTTTTCGAGAAAGAGGACATGATCTCGGTATCCTAAACTGTCGCTATGGACCTGGATGCAGCTCCTGTTTTATGTACTCCAAACATTTACACAAAATTAAACATGCACATATTTACTTATCTTTTATACAAAGATCGTTGCTGTCATTTATCAACCTTAAATGTCTTCAATGTAAAAATCACATTTTGGTGGTATTACACACAGATAATTCCTGCACATTGAGTTCATCCTGGTGTTTTAATTGTCAGGATGCTGTTATTAAATATGTTAATAAAAGGTTTCAGACATTTAGCTCTACTGGTGTTATGAAGGTGACCCACAGTCGAAGGAGAGCTCTTGTTGTTGTGACCTTCCTATTATTATGCCGGAGCACACGTGAACCTGCATAGCTGAATACAAAGGTCCCTCTGATCATTTAAAGACAGAAGTGTTACTGGATAATACAAAACACTGCATCAGAGACCTTCAAAATCCTTTTTACCTGCAGACAGCGCCGTCTGCATCTTACACAGGATACCTGGGTAGATCAATGGAGATGCTATTACTCGAGCGGTCTGCTGGACGAGGGGGAGTGGCGTGTGTGTGTGTGTGTGTGGGGGGGGGGGGGTTAACGGTGGTTTAATGAGGAGACTGCTATCGGCTGCCCTGTTTTGTGAAGATAAAAGGAGTGAATATAAACGTGTGCTGTTTTTTAATTTGTGTGAATGTGTTTGCAAAAGTGTGTGTGTGTGTGTGTGTGTGTGTGTGTGTGTGTGTGTGTGTGTGTGTGTGTGTGTGTGTGTGTGTGTGTGTACTGCTAAAAATGTGTTCAGGTGAGAGAGTGAGGGCTGGTTATTCAGTGTGACTGATCTGCAGGATGCATCGTCTTCATGGAAGCACAGTCTGCCCACTTGATTCTCACGTGTCCTTGGGTTGTCATTAATGTGACAGGTGGAGAGAGGTCAGTGAGAGGGGAGGAAGGGGGGGGGAGTGCAGCTCTTGAAGTGCATATTGACCCTCTGAGCTCTCAGAGCTTTAGCATAGACCTGGAGCTGCCTGACAACCAGCTAACGCAGTATGACAGATGATGCCTTTTGCTTCACCCTTTTCATTTTTTATTGGGCAAACATCCAGCAGTGGATATGTTTCACTGCCAATCACTCCTAGGCAGTGGTGGAAAGTAACTCAGTACATTTACTCAAATACTGTACTTAAGTACAAATTTGAGGTACTTGTACTTTACTTGAGTCTTTTCTTTTCATGCTACTTTCTACTTCTACTCCACTACATTTCAGAAGGAAAGATTTTACTTTTTACTCCACTACATTAATCGGACTGCTTTAGTTACTTTACAAATTAAGATTTTTGCACACAAAACACATAAAATATGTTTTATTATAAAATAATCTACCCAACAATATATACTGTAGGCCTACAAGTACAGCTGAAGTGATTAGACCGTTAAACACTTGGCTGATTAACAGAACTGTTTTGATCGTTTCCAGTTTTTAAAATGTGAGGATTTTTCCGCATTACTTAATTTAATATTTTAAGTACATTTTCTTGATGATACTTGCATACTTTTACTTAAGTAACATTTTCAATGCATGACTGTAACTTGTAACAGAGTATTTTTACAGTGTGGTATTAGTACTTTTACTTAAGTAAAGGATCTGAATACTTCTTCTTCCACCATTGCTCCTAGGGAACAGATTAGCTGACACACTCTACTCCTGGGTTACCGTTTACTTTTGTAAAACAATTACAGAAAAGAGTCTTTGTGAAAGATGGGTAAATTAAACCCATCTAGGTAGGAAAGCCAGCAACGTCGCTGTCATCGTTCCTTCATTTACGCCATTTATGTTGGCAGAATAAGAACAACATGAAAATGTTTTTTGCACTTTTTTGTAACAACTAGAAGGGGGTGAATGGTTTTTGCTGTTCAGTTGTTGTATTTAGTGTAAATGATATGACATGAAGAAGGTTTTATGGTCATTGCTAAGTAAATGGTTGGTAAAACAAAACTACACAAAGAAAAAGGAAATATATTTTTTACGTGCAATTAGGAATACCACACTATAAACTAGTTAACTATAGCTGTCTAATAAATCCTTCTGAAATATAATACATGTATGAAGTAGCATAAAATGACAGTACTCAAGTGAAGTATAGGTACCTCAAAATTGCTTTATTTTTTCCTTCCAAATTTGAAGAAATCCATCAGAGATGTCAGCATTGAATTGCACACTTTTGCATTACAAAATGTTATTATATAGTTTTCCTGAAATTGTGACATGTGACATAACTTTCAAAATCTTCTTTTTCACATTAATCTTATGAGTAGCCTCACCTCATTTCACTTCAAATGTGTGTTGTGTATATGAACAAAATAACCCTTGAATCCACTCAAATACAAGTGATACAAAATTGTACAAAATGTCCGTCCCCAAAAAAATGTCTGTTGGTTGACCCGCAAACCTCACTGGGAAGAAATTGGTAGACTATTATGTAGTCCTAACGTCACTGTTTCTCGAAAAACACGGAACTTTTGTAGATGTAATTTCTCACTGCTGTGACATGTACTCGCCTCCATAATACTGGCAGTAGAGGCAGAACCTGGGCAGAGAACCAAAACTCTGCTTGGCTCAACCAGGGGTAAGTTAAGTGAGACGATGTGATTTTGTATTTTGGCTGATCTAACCTAAAATGTATCTGCTCATGTGGATGCAAAACTTTGTCTAAGCTCTTTCAGGTTTAAAAAAAACTTTCTCTTCTAAATGTTATAAGACTGTGAAATGAGCACAATAATGGGAGCCACGGTTGTATAATGTATCATCGATGGGACTGTTGAGACATTTTGCAATAAAGTCGAGCTAAGCCTTAAAGTTGGTCCTTTTTCCGAGATGTTGCTGGAGCGCTGGTATTAACATCAGTGGTGTGATTTAGTGGGGTGAATCATTGATCACAGGCAGCAGGCAGAGACGCCCAATTAGGTTTGTCCTCACAGATGGATGGCCGAGGACGGGCAGCTCGGTCTGATACAGCAGAGAGACGGAGAGAGATGGAGAATAAAGAGATCACTTTTCCTCAATCTTCACTTCCACCTGCTTTACAATAATTACATTTGAACATGTGGCGAAAGCTTTATTTAAAAGGGAGTGTTAAGCAGTGATAAAGTTGTTTTCGGATGCATTGTTCTTGGCTCTAAACCCATGCTTACGTTGGATCTCTCCCCCTCATTAATCTACCTCATGCAGAGACTCGTGGAAGCTGCGTAGCGTGAGAACTCAGCGTAATCTAATCATAGTACTAATGCAAGTGTCAAAGCAATCTTTCCAATGGAGTCTGAAGTGATTCTCAGTCACCCAATCTTTGTCACCATCAAAAATCAAAGCAAGGGAAAGAGCCAAAATCTTGAGCTCATGAACTTGAATTTATTAGAGTGAAAATGTGGGTAACTCTTAAAAAAAAAAAGAAGAAGAAAAGAAATGGTATCTGAAGTGGGAGCGAGACTGATTTCTCAAGGCCCACTTCAAAACACCACAGGAAGCCAGGGCATGATAGGAAATTAGAAATTTTGTATCCGGTTCATTCCAATCCTATTGTATCTATTTTTCTGCATTCTGAGATCACATTCCTGTTTCTAGTATTGGATATTTCCAATTATTTTTTACATTCAGTCACTGTGTGGGGAAAACACATAACACACACAGAGAAATCTATAAGAAAGTGGTGTGAATTGCAAATGTTAAAGCTACTAGATTGTTGATTTGATTAACATGCATGTGCTGTGGGTGTCCTAAACCAAATGGGCCCATAAGACACTAAACAACAAAAACAGCAAAGATGACCACATAACCGTTCACAATGTACACATTTGGGATGACCAAACAAACCAGCCGATTCCTGAGTAAATGGTATGTGACGCAATGAAATGCAATAACAGAGTTGTCAAACTGAAGCTAAAGCCGCTGTCCCTTTGTCCCTCATCTGTCCACCCTCCCCCTCCCCACAGCGCCTGTCCAACGGCTCTCTGGAGTCGGCCCACGAGGCGAGCCAGGTGGTGGAGCTGCAGGACCTGCTGGAGAAGCAGAACTACGAGCTGGCCCAGATGAAGGAGCGCATGTCCTCCCTCTCCTCCCGGGTCTCCGAGGTGGAGCAGGAGCTGGAGACCGCCCGGAAGGACCTCATCAAGTCGGAGGAGATGAACAACAAGTACCAGAGGGACTTCAAAGAGGTTACAGCACACACACATTGGGTACAGGGAGAAGCAGGCACAAACACACACACACACACACACACACACACACACACACACACACACACACACACACACACACACACACACACACACACACACACACACACACACACACTTGCAAGAGAGACATCAAAGACAGCTAGCAGTGACCTAAAAAGAGCTTCTATTAGCATATACTCTCACGCTCCCTCTTTATGACTGTATTTCTCGCATATGCACACACAATTCAAGGCACTTTTTACAGTACAAATGTTTTTAAAAAGCCTTCAACAAGTCTTTCTTAAACAATCGCAGGCAAGCAAGTGAATCCCATAAAAAGAATGCACAGACCTCATTAGGCTACACAAACACTTAAAGACACACACTTACACTTAAAAATGCAGCTGTCTCGGCATCTGCCAGTGTTTGGTTCTTAAACACCATTTCAAGCTTGCATGCCCAATCACCAAACCAGCCAGTTAAATGCCACTCTCCTGCAGAAATGAGTGTGTTTGTGTTTTACATTGGCAATTTCAGAAGCCCAATCGTAAGCCCATCGATCATCATATTATAGCCCTCGGCTGAAATTGCTATTGATTGCAAACGATGCAGGTAGCGGCAGTGATCGTGGCCTAGCAAACAGGGTCTTACCGGACCAACACTTTATTACCCCGCACTGCTTCCTCTGAGAGCATCAGTTTATTCAGCTCTCCCTGTGTCGTTTTGGAACCACATGTCTGGATTTGTGTCTGCAGCAATTCCCCATGCAGGAAATGAACTCTACTTCACAGATATTGTTGCTGCCGTGAGGGGTGGACCTTGTTTCATGGCAGCTGTGTGAAATACAATAATCACAGCTGTGTGATTTGTACTTTATTAAGCTTTATTGTTTGTTGTATTTGGTATTTGATTTGTGGTTATGTCATAGATGGAGCTTATCTGATGACAAAAGCTTTATTGTCAATTTTTCACCTCGGCTTTGCTTTTACATTTCAGGTTCAGTAACTGTGTGACGGCTTCTGGCCATGTTATGAAAAAGTTGCAGCTGTAATTGTAGCTTTTAGTTATTACAGAAGTATTTGTACTAATAACATGCTGTTATGAAATTATGAAGCAGTATAGGCCTAAATGAAAATTCATGTTTGCAAAAATACATCTGTGAGTTAGCTAGAGTTAGAGCTGCAGATGACCAAAAGAAACACTTACATTTAAAGAATGCTCCACTTCACTGCTCTCATCTTTATTTTCATATTCTGTTATGCTCTGATTTCTCTGACTATGTGTGTCTGCATGCAGGCCATGTGTCAGAAAGAGGACATGGAGGAGCGGATCGTAACATTGGAAAAACGCTACCTGAGTGCCCAACGAGAGTCCACCTCGGTGCACGACATCAACGACAAACTGGAGAACGAGTTGGCCAATAAGGAGGCTTTCCTCAGACAGGTCTGTATAATCCATGGAGTGTTTTGTGAGGTCCAAGTGACTGATGATCTTTTAATCGTGAGATATTATCAAGATTTATTTTTTTATTTTTTATCAAATTGAGTTGTGGGTCCGGGTAGCAGCTGGAATGGACCATTCAGAGCTGAAATGCCAGACATTTTTCAACAATTTAACTGATTCAGAAAAGTATTAAACATGCATGCAGCTGGTTGTGTAAGATAGATGGTTCCTGTCAGTTAACAAAGCCCTTAGAGCTGTTCCACAGAGGTTTGGCAATGAGAAAACCTCTTGACATTGTGTCAAATAAGGTCAGAGGAAATTACTACCAGGGATGGAATTTTGACAGTTTTACTTTGAGCAGATGGTTGAAAGTCATCTTCATAACTTATGTAATGCTGTACAATATGACAAAAGAAAGATACAGATTTATACCCCTTTTGATGATTCTTTGTGAGTCATTGCAGCCAATTAGATAAATTGCCTGGCCATAAAAGATTGAGTGACATTTCCATGAGTTCAGGCTGAAGCACCAGCTGAGCTCTGAAAGGAAAGAATGTCACATTAATATGAGCAGAAGTAATCATGGGGCGCGCACAGACACCATGAGACACGAGCACCCTTTGGCTTTGCTGCGAAAAAAGTTGCTTAGACACACAAGTAATGTTTCAGTCTTAAGTTAAGCTAACTGGCTGCTACCTACATATTTACTGTACAGGCATTAGATTGGAACCAATCTGCTCATTGAACTCTCTGCGAGAGAACGTCTATTTCCGAGAAATGCGGTTGTTGGTAATTGAAAGTCAAGTTTTCCCCTTTCTGCTTGTATAACCAACCGTAAGCACCTCATCTTATCAAGTTGACTACAAGACCACTCTACAAAATAAATGCATCCAGAAATGCCCTCAGAACATACAGAAATAACCTCCAAAGCCTTCGGGTTTAAGCTACCACACACAAACACACATTCTCGCTGGCTGTGTAATGAGTTTACTTGTTGTTGTGCCAGAAGCTGAACCCTGGGATCTGGCCGCCGATGTTTGAAGATGAGTTGTTCAGTGGATGTAGGCTTGGCCATTGGTACAGAGGGATGAGGGGATGAGAAGAAATGATGAGGAAAAAGGCAAAGGTCGCAAACAAAAACACACTGTCATGCTTCCCCAGTGTCTCTCAGACATGTATCTCAGACACCGATGGGATAGTGATCCGGGTAAAGACCGAAAATATCACTGACACACACAACACAACACAGCCTTGGCCCACTCCAGTCTAATCATTGCTTATTAAGCTGCCAGGCCCGATGCTTTGGGGAGCAGAGCATCTGTCGCTGATGGCAAAGGCTGCCAAGCCAGCCCTCAAAAATTAGGGTCTTAAAACTGATCAGAGCCCCGAGGAACGCAGGGAGAAAAGTCTTGACACGCAACAGGGAAATACAAGTCACATGGTGACAGCGTCACTAAATGCTGGGTTTGATTTCATTCTTTATAATGTATCTGAATGCCCAATCAGGGCAATTACCGCTATCTGCTGTCGTAAAAGTTGCAACTGTCACTCTTGGCAAGTGCAGAGCTGCTGCTATTCTGACTCTGTTATGGTGCTATTTTGAAGAAGGGTTGAGGCGCACTGCCAGAGCCGTCAGTGGCCAGTCTTTCTACTAAAGATATCTGTGATTCTATTTTCTACCAGGCGATGATGCTCTGCTGACATTTAAGATAGGAAGGAACACAGAAGAAGTTATGTTATGTGCCAGGACATAGGGGACTGCAAACAATCCTTAATTTGCATCCTCTTTATTTCTACTTTCACCTACTTTATAAGTACTTAAGCCTCCCTGTTTTTCAATCTGTTCCAGTTTTACTTGGCTTTAGCTGCTGTTTGCTGTTTTTGCAAGCTCAACACTTCCTCCGTGTTTACCTGTTGTCTAGGTAAATTTAGGATGATGTATATTTCTACAGCACTTATTCCATCAGTACAAGTTGTTCCGTTTTTCTCTTAACAGAAACTCTATTCTCACTCACTAATTAATTCCAATTGATTCTACGTTACCTTTATTTCTCTTCAATGTGAAGCTACTGTCAATACAACTCTAAACCTCCTCCAAAAGCCCTTTCATTGACTCAAAAGTCATAAGCTGGATCCAAAATCCCAGAGTAGGTTTTAAGTATGTAGTGTATTCACACTGGAAAAGTGACACATGTATGCTCAAATGTGTCACACTATTGTCGCACAATGCAATAAATAGTCTTTGAGAAAAGCTTTTAGTGTTTTCTGTTAAAAGTTTAAATTGGCAGTGGCATTCCAAATTTTTCTTGACATCCATATAACAGAATTTCCTCTTAGTACAAAGTGCTACCAACTAATAAATTAATTGTATTGTTGTATTGTATTGCAAGGGCCAGTACCAATATCAGATTGTTGTTTTTAAAAGAATTGTGTTAAAATATGACAGGGCAATTCTAAGAAAGTAGTAGTAGTATATAGTACATACTGTATACCATTACTCTGTAGTATAGAATTTGGAGCGTTTACGGTACGCAATATCTCATAACTCTTCTAAATGACTACCTGCTAATGTCCTGTGTGTGTGTGTGTGTGTGTGTGTGTGTGTGTGTGTGTGTGTGTGTGTGTGTGTGTGTGTGTATACAGATGGAGGAGAAGAACAGGCAGCTACAGGAGAGGCTGGAGCTTGCAGAGCAGAAGCTCCAGCAGACCATGAGGAAGGCGGAGACGCTGCCAGAGGTAGAGGCTGAACTGGCCCAGAGGATAGCAGCCCTCACCAAGGTAAGAACACACGCACATGCATACATTACCACACATACTGTTGACACATTCCCACAGATGCCCTTGTCTCTTGATTTTTTTCTATACCTGTGTGTTAGTGTGCACGTGGTGTCATGTCACGACGTTTCAACATGTCCCTCTCCTCTTCCTCGGCCACATAGTCTGACTCCAGCTCCTCTTCCTCCCCTGATGATTATCACTTTGTTATGGAAACTAAACTCCAAGACATGAACTCCATTCTTAGGAAGGTAGTCCCACAGGGCATCACAGCTACTGCCAATTCCTGTAGAGAGCAGATTTCATTCATTTATCTTATTAGTGTTTTGTGGCGAGCGTGTTTACTGGGATTCTGCTCTGGCTGTTCTACCACTATGGGACAGCTGCATGGCACTTCTGGCTGGAGCTCATACTTGGCAGTGCTGGAGGAGCTCTCTTCCTCTTTCATTCTGTCCTTTGGTGGCCTCTTCTCCATCCTTCTTCTTGTCACTTTTTGTTTCAGCCAGCGCTCTCTCTCCTGTTATGCTTTAAAACAATAGACATCCATCTTTGAGTTTGGGGTAGAGGCTTTGGCTTGTGTCGTCGCCACTGCTTTTCTTTTGTTGCCCTTCAGGCTGTCAAACACGCAGATCATCGCGCCCTCTTTTGTCTTGTCTATGCTGTGATCCATCTGTAGGCGGAAGAGCGTCACGGGAGCATTGAGGAGCGAATGAGGCACTTGGAATGCCAGCTGGAGGAGAAGAACCAGGAGCTGCTACGGGTGAGTCATCACGGAGGCGGTGTGCCAGGGAACGTTAACCAGGCAGCCAGTCCCGCATGAGCATGGCAGCTTGAGGAGACTGCGACTGATGACACATTGTCTGATTCATCACCACTGACACTAGACCAAATCAATGTTTTACACACTATGGCGATAGAATGGTTTGTAAAATGCTCCCAAATGATGCAATAATGTCCTAATTATTTTAGATGACATCAGCATCTTCAAAGTCACATTTTATAGTATCATCCCAAAATCCTAGATAATTTATTTAATTTTATACTTTATTGATCCCCAGTGGGGAAATTACAATTTACACTCTGTTAGAAATCACAGATACCCAGTTTGGAAGAGAAAAGTGAAAATATAATTGTAACCTCAGAAAGGGGTTCAAAAAGGTTTCGAGGCATGCATATCTAGCAGGAGACAGACCTGTTTTGAATGTTAGATCTCATTATTTATTTTAGTTCACACTGAGAGGCAGTTCAAACGGCTTGTGGGAATTAAGGGATTTCATTACATCTAAAACTTTAAAGAAAAATACAGAAAAACAGCTTTATGCCTTACCGGCGTTAAAACAACTCCTCTAATTGCACAATTCGCCCCAAGACTAGACATTTCTTGTTTCTATAATACAGCAGTGGTTCCAAACCTGAGGTTTGGGACCCCCAAAAGGGTCATAAATTCAATCTGTGAGGTCACAAGATTATTAACGGGATATGAAAGTTGAGAAACATATTTCTGTTGCACACCGAATTATGATTTCCTTTGCTTTTCACTGGAAATTATGTACTTGAGGTATTCCTAGGCTTTTAAAAATGATTCAGGTAGAACATCTCTTGATTATGGGAGTTCACAAGTAGCAAACATTGCCTTGCTCTCAGGGGTTTACAAGCCAAAAGGTTGGGAATCCCTGCTTCACTAAATCTTTACATATCTGGTTAGTAACCAGAAATGACTTTGAAATAATACTCTTCAATCGTGTGAACTATAATCCCTCCAGGCTCGACAGAGAGAAAAGATGAATGAGGAGCACAACAAGAGACTGTCGGACACGGTGGACAGACTCCTCACAGAGTCCAACGAGCGTCTACAGCTCCACCTGAAGGAGAGAATGGCAGCTCTAGAAGAGAAGGTTAAAGATGGCTGCCATTGTCGATGGAAACCTTATCAATATCAGTTCTGTCCAATGAATGTCTGGAGGAGGTGGATTTTCTCACCTGACTTGTATTTTCTTCTTTCTGCAGAATTTGTTGATCCAAGATTCGGAAGGTTACAGAAAACAGTACGAAGATTCAATCCATGAAAAAGTAGGTTGCAATGATCAAGAAATTATGATCACATCTTTTTTTTTTTTTTTTTTTTAAATCTCCTACATATAACATGAGGTTGCTGTAATAAGTACTTCTCAATAGAGAAATAATGAGGTTGGCTGTTGGCATTATTTTCATTTTGTATTAACCTCTGCAATTGAATATTCATAAGTATCGCACATGGGAAAAGATAATGAAATGAATTTCACTAGCAGTATGGAAAACCCTACAAAGTATCACAATGTCAGTTAGAATTCAGCAATATGAAGATAATCAGCCCCACTGGCTCTCAGCCATGTCACTCGACAACGCTGACATGCACCAATATGACTAATGTATAAAATACTGGGATAATCATTCTTTGGGCAATCAGTATCATAGACAAGTCCTTTTATGACATCTTTTCAAATGGTTTTGTCTAGACACATCTGGCAGAGGAGATTGAGAAACTGAGATCCGAGCTGGACCAATTCAGATTGAGGGCAGGTTCCCTCACAGAACCCACCCTGTCACGGTAGGTTGGCTTTGTGTTACTGTGTGTGTGTGCGCAGGTGTATTAAGGGTGTATTGAGATTTTGAAGGCTAGTAATATTTTAACACTTAAGCCATATATGGCTTTAGACCACTGAACCCTGAAAATCTCCATTGAACTTTGAACTTATGAAATTGCCTGTTTGCTGAGCCCGTCCACCCTTAGATACCGTTGCTATGCCCGTCAAGCTTTTTTATTGCATGACACAGACATGCATACAACAATTCACATTCATATGCAGAGAATCTGTTTATAGAGATTAGCTGAAATGTCGTCTGGACCTAAAACACCTATAAAAAGTATAGACTTGGACTGTAAACAATGACTGGCGCACAGAAGAGGAAGTCGTGGCCCAGATATTCACTTGCTACACCAGAAACAACCATGGATGTTGTGCAGAAAATCTCTCCCCTGCCGAAATTTTGGCCGTTGTCCCATGGGCGTATAAGTGGCTAAATCGTAGTCAGACTGATAGCTGATGGGTTCCGAGATTGGCGGAACTGTAGCTGTAGCTAGCGGCTACCAACTCATGGAGCTAATGTTAGCTTAACTAACTAGTTAAGCTAGTAATGTTAACTAGCTAACTAGTTAAGATAACATTAGCTCCATGAGTTGAAAACATTGTCACCTGCATAAATAGTGTTAAAATACTGAGGCTAAAAGCTACATGTCCCAGGCAAAAAGTTAGTATCTTCACCAGATAATGATCCATGTAGAGCACTAACACCAAACGACAGCATTGTTCTCATAGTGCAGTGTAGAGCTAGTTAGGCCTAGTAGTGTAAGTATGTTAAGGAAAAGATTATCAGATTATTTGAAAAACTGATGATGCGTGATTGGTCAATCGCTTTCAGGAGAGGTGTTTAGCGAACAGTCAGTTGTTTAGGTGGTTTGGCATCTGCTGCTTCTATTTACTACGAACGAAAACAAGAGTTTTAGCCAGTCAGGTGCTTCTAAGAAATGGGTCCAAACTACAATTAGATTCAGTTCACTGGAGTTTTGGAGCTCACAGACAAGTCGGCAGCTGCATGAAACCAAGATGGGGTGTGTCCAAACTTTAGTCAGTATTTGGACACAAACTATAGGCTACACACTATCTCAGTCGAGCAGTCGACTCAAGAAGAAGACGTGGTTGCTTGACTCTGAAACAGAGGCATGTTCTTAAAGTTGCATAACTGTCTGTGTGCCTTACTGTACGTTTTACAGATTCCTCATCTAGCTACAGTCAAGGAAGCATCTCCATTACTTTGTGTTTGGATGACATTGACTGGCTAAGATCCAGTAGACACGTAATTAAAGGCCCAAATCTAGACGAGCATAACCGATCTAACCTAAGTTTGTCTATGTAACAGGAATCACATAAAATGCTTGAAAACAGATATACTTTCTCCAGTTATTTTATCTGTCGCTGATGACACAATTGGCTCTGCACTATTGTTAGAAACACTGGTATCACTGAACTCTCCATATCTATTCTTGGATGTTTTCTAGCTTCCTTTTCATGCTGCATGACATTCTAATATTACAGTGCTGATGTGTTGACACTAGCAGCCTTAATCTCCTCCATAGACAAACAATTTGCAGCCATAGAGGCGTGCATAACGAGCGCTGATCCTTCAAGTACACTTTACACCACATCACTGTGACTATTAGGTACGCTTGAGGTATCCAAACACAAGATTTGATTGGTTTACTGTCTGCATAACCGTGAACATTACCATAATATTTTAGTTGTATCTCATCTTTTATAATCTCCATCACAACTCAGGCGAAGTGTGTAGGATTGGCTACTGTTGGTCTTCAATGTATGAGACCCAGAAGATGTTTCAGTGTAGGCACACACTAGGTAACTTAAGGTGTGTTAAGGAAAAACTCAGGAGCAGCACAACTAGGGCTGTGACGGTATGGGATTTTTTCTTACCGCGGTGATGAAGCAACAGGAATCGCGATTTGGCGGTTAACAGCCCCCCCCCCCCCCCCCCCCCCCCCCCCACACACACACACACACACACACACACACACACACACACAAAATCCCCCGGCGGCTGCGCCACACACTCAAGAACGCATGCAGGTTACGTAGTATCTGGAGCTGCCTAAGCGAATTTCTCCAGCTCGGGATCAATAAAATCTCATCTTGATCATGAAAATGGGCAGCAGAAAATCAGAGCATTGATTGGCGTTTCCATGAGTTTTGCCCAGTTATTTACAGTAGGCTATTTTATATTTTGTTATTTCGTTTCGTATTCGCTTTGAAAATGTATAATTATTACATCATAAACATATTAACAATAATATGAATTCATATTTATTTATAGATTACTTTTTTCGATACCTTTGAGTTTAATATGAATTATAGAGCAGGTTTTGTCACCGTTTGCAACCATTTATTGTGTAGAATAAATTGGTCAAAGTTTCAAGTTGCGTTTGGACGAGTGCGTTTATATCCACGGACTGTTACCTGAAAAACAACCTCTAAAGAAAGAAGAATCGGAGTTTAGAACAACTCACCAGAACTAAGCAGTGTTGGGGCAGGTTGTGCTCAACTTGCTCTCTCTGGAGCTTTTTCTTTACTGCTCTGGGAGAAAGCCGTCACCAAATTTCTGCAGACACCCACGGCTCGGGCAGTGCGGTCCTTTTCTGACTTCATCAAATTTGTGACGGCTAAATGTACATTATGGCCAAAGCAATTTAGCCATGTCCAGCCAAGCTTTCGGACCGCAGCCACAATATTTGCTCCATTGTCCGTGGTAATACAGACCAGTGGTAATATCGTCCAGGGACCACTCTTGGAAGGAGGACCTGAGGGCTTCCGCCAGGTTGTCACCGGGGTGGCTTTCAGTCTCCAGGCACTTCGATTTTAGTTCCCAGTTTGCGCTGAGATAATGTATGGTCAGGCTCATGTATGGCATCATGTTTACGCTTGACCACATATCAGTTGTCACTGAGAAATAATCAACGTCTTCGTGGCCATTTTTTTTAATAATGTCAGCTAGCGCTGTCAACGGTTATTGCCTATACCATATGAAGTGATAGCTACCGGTAGCCTACTTGCAATTACAATCTAACTAACTCCAACTGTTTACGTTATGCTATTGTCTTTTATGCCCGTGTTTGTGTGTATTTCATTTAACATTATCTGTAAACATTACAAGTACTGAAACCTGGCTAGCAGTTAATTAAAAATCAGACACACACAAAAAAAAATCCCCCATATGTTTAATGGACTGTCCCTCCCTTGCGCAGGAAGCGGGTTTTTCCCCCAGAAGCCCTTGAACATAGGACTCGCGGAAAAAGTAAATTATAAGCAAAGATTAATGTGTTTATAGTTCAAATCACACACCATATGCAGTCCTGTAACTTTCAGCAAAAAAAATGAAAAATCATGTGCGGTGATGACCTCACACCGCGGTAGGCACCTCATTAATGCGGTATTGCGGTGATGCGGTTATCGTCACACCCCTAAGCACAACTCATTTCACATACGTGAAGAAGATTCGGAAGACCTTGATGAATTACACAGAAGCATTTAATGAACTCTCAATTGAGAGAATTTAGGCAGGCAGTACAGTTAAACCACAATGTGTTATTGTGGCGTGCCGTCCCAACTCTCTGATATTCCTGTTTTCCTGAAGGAGTATTTAAACTCATGGTGGAGGCGTTAAGTTTAGCGGAACCTTCAATGGAAACAAAGATATTGTGTGCGACGTAAACACAGATGGCTTAACTAAAACCTAGTTTTCACCGACCTCCAAAAAGGAGACAGTCCTGAAACAAAACATTCCCTTAGCGTTTCTGGAAATTCCACCACAAGGTGTAGCATTAATCATAAAAGTTGCTTCTCAGGTCTCATCTAGACACGTCAGCTGAGCTCCGATTCTCGTTGGGATCTCTGGCTGAAACCCAGTCGGACCACTACCGCTCAGCCAAAGTCATCCGGCGGCCAAGGAGAGGTCGCATGGGTCTGCGTGAAACCAAGGTGAGCTACAGAGTCTTATTTGTCTGCTTTTGATCGTTTTGTGCCTTTAAAGTAATGTAACGCAATGTTAAGTGCTAAAAGTCTCCAATATGGCAATATAATTAACCTTTGGTAAGGATGCTGAAATTAGATTAACATATTGTCTAGGGATTTCCCGATCAGCTTTTTTGGCCCCCTGATCTGATTTTTGAAATATTGAATATCTGCCGATACCAAGTCCCGATCCGATACTTGTAATTGTCTATATAATAGCACTGCACACCGTGTTTTGGTTTACAAAAATAACTAAGTAAACAAAGTAACTTAAAGATGTATTCATTTTAATACATTAAACTTAGTGCAGCTAGCATTTTTGTAAAACTCACGTATAAAATCAGTTTCTAGTTAGAAATGTGTAGAATTTACTGATGTAAATGATTCGGAGTAAGGTGATCGGGGTGATTGCCGATCCCGATCACTTTAAAAAATCAGTCACTTATACTTTGGTGTGACCATCTCATTTGTGTAATTTTGGTGACGACAGATCGGCACAGTCCCCGCCACAGTGCATCAGGGCTAGCATTATCACCAGCAGAGTATATATGGGCTGCAACAATGAAGCCTCTCTTTTAGTAGCAGACAGTTTTTTTATGGGCCAGGAGGGGAAGGGTCCAGGCTAGCCTCTCCCAGGATGAAATCATGGTGTCCTCTTTTAAATTAAAATGAAAGTTTAAAGAAGACAACAAACCCAACATGTCGCATGCTTTTATTATGTCCAAACTTAACAAGGCAATAAGTTACTTTAGAGGACACCTCCATCATGTTGGTCTGTTGCCTAGATTTTTGTTTACTGAAGTGATTAAAAAGGCACTCAGTAACGTATAGTGCATTTACATATTGTGAGAAAAGTGATAGTTTAGGGACTGCATAACCTACAGTAAGAGCTCATAAGAATTCTGATACATGACAGAAAATGTTGCTTTGAATATCTGAAGGAAAGGGTTTCCTGAATATTCCTCTTAATTCCTCTGAAGATGTTTAAATGTATTAAATCCGAATTTATAGAATCTGCTATTCATAGTCTGTCCCGGTCTGTATGTGCAGGCTAAATCACTGGGGGAACACGAATGGCGCTCACAGCAGCTCGGGGTTCTGGGAGGCCATCACTTTGAGAGCGACACGGAGATGTCCGACATCGATGACGATGACAGGGAAACGATGTTCAGCTCCATGGACATGCTCTCACCCAGCGGCCACTCCGATGCACAAACTCTGGCCATGATGCTGCAGGAGCAGCTGGACGCAATCAACAAGGAGATTCGGTACCTGACACACACTGCAGTATTCATTCAATATCAGAGGCCAGATTCCCAGGCATATTGATTTGCTTCCTTTACTTATTGTGTTGCTAATTCATTTGACTTTAAATCAAGTTAGCACTTGATATGATGTTAGGATCAAGCTGCGTCTATTTGTTCTATTTTGCAGATTACCGAAAACATTTCTGACTTTGGGGTGTTGTCCTGTTGTTGTTGGATTAAGCCCCGTTTCCAACAGATAACTGTCTCCTTCGCGTTTTAATAATGTTTCTTAACTTTGCCCTTTTTCTACCACCATCCTTGGCTTCTTAAATTCTAATTCACAGAAAATCTATATGTGTAGTATTAACACCCCCCCCCCCCCAAGCCTGCAGCATAATTTGCTAAAAACATGCTAAAACATGTCTTGATACACTGCCTCTGACCAAATAGTCACAAAAATACCTGTCAAGCTCATTCTAAGGTATAAGTTGTCTCTTGTAGCATGTCTGTAGATCGCTCCTCCTGTCTATGAACCAAACACTTTTCTTGTATGAACTAAATGTTTCAGGAAATGTGGTCTGCCTCTCGCTTGTTAATGCTGTTATTAGCCTGTGCTGATAAGTACTGTATTCATAACCCCGGGCACAGCTTCACTTAGTTCTTAATTTCAAGGGTTCTTAATGTGGCTTTGTTCTTTGCTAATTTACATCCCCATCAATAGACACAGTGCCACATTTCATTCAGGAAGAGTTTATTCAAATCTGATGTCAGATAGTGATCATGAATGCAACTCTCAGCTAATTACAGGGTTAGACCCGGGGTAGGGGTAAAACTAATCATCTGACTTTTAGCCTTTTTATCTGCTCTCTTTGGCCTTTAATTGGTTTGCCTTATACTGTAGGTATTTAATGGAATTTGTTGGGCAAATCTCCAGAAATCCACCTCCCATAAAGAAGACAATACTCTGTAGCAGGGATGCTGATAAAGAAAAGTCCATTTGTATAAGTCAAGCTGGGAATTATCGCAATTGGATGTTAGTGTTTATACAGTAAACTCTATATTGCAAAATCATCATGACCATATGAGATGAAGACACATACCTACTGCTGACTTTCCCCTCATGTCCTCCTTTCACCTCTTCCAAGGCTGATCCAAGAGGAGAAGGAGTCGACGGAGCTGAGGGCGGAGGAGATTGAAAACCGGGTGGCTAGTGTCAGCCTCGAGGGCCTCAACCTGGCTCGAATGCACCACCACGGAGCCTCCATCACTGCCTCAGCCACCGCCTCCTCCTTGGCCTCCTCCTCCCCACCCAGCGGACACTCCACCCCCAAACTCGATCCTCGAAGCCCCGCCCGCGATATGGAGCGCATGGGGGTCATGACACTGGTAAGTTGCTTCACTACATGTCGACTTCCTCTCCCACCCCAAATACATACTATACATACTTCATCCCTGGAAGTGTAAGTACAGTAGGCTACATCAACAGAATGACCCTCTCTTTAACTGTTTGAGGAGCTGCTAAACAGTGATAAAACTGTCCTCCCAAACAAGTAATGCAATCTAGTGTTTTCCTTTTCAAATATTTACATTTGTTTCTAGAAAGATTTCTGAAAAATCTACAAAGTTCTGCATTCCCAGAATATTTAAACATTTTAAGACAGAAAATGTATTAAAGTAGACTTGTTGTGGTTTGTATGTAAAGAGTTTCACCCTTTTAATTCACCGCACTAATCCTTGTGGGTCATAAAGAGTAAATCTGTAAAAAGTGTATTTATATGCTATTCATCCAAGATTTATTGAAATCAACCCTTCATTTTTAACATTGTCAGTAAAAAAAAAAAAAAAGAACTACAAGACCATAGTGCCACATACTGGTATCTGGACTGCCTGATACTATATGTTTCAATCACTATTTCATAGTATTATTAAACTGTTACAATAACAAACCCAATCAGTATGACATATTTGTCCAAAAAGATAGTGGTGTGCTCAATGGGTTAATCTTGGAGTGCACTGACTGAAAAGACTGACGGCTGTTGCATTGTAGGAGCAACGGTAGGGTGGAATTTGACATGGATTTCTATGAGTTGGTGAATTGCAAAAATGGTCATCTGGAGGAGTAAACCTCTATATATGTGTGCCTGCACCACCAACTGAGCTAACCTGGCCACCCGTCTCTGATTTTAGTCTGTAGTGCTGTGATTGACGGCCATAAGGGATTTCCTGTCCTCCCATCACACAGCAGTAAATGATTAGAAGTTGAGTATACGCTAAGTCTGAGTGTGTACTTTCAGGGAGTTCAGATTTATTTTTTAGAGATTATACCACTTTTGGAAGTATATAGAATTGCACATAGGTTGAGAAATGTATTGTGAGAAATGTATTGTACATATATTTCTCACTCCCTTATTGAGTGTCATATGTCCATAATAATGCATTGAGTTTGTAGTTGATGGTTGTTTCAATCTCTAGTAAACATTGTTTTTGTACAAAGAAGCAAAATAAATAAAGGCAGCTGATCTGTCCAGGTTTTTTAGTAACCTGGACAGAATATCTGCATGTTAAGCTGTAATAGCTAGAGAAGACATTCATTTTTTGAAGGCTTGCTGCATTAAAGTAGCGTGCAGAGAAAGTCGTGACAGAAACGGTCTTAGGTGTAAGCTGTCGTCTTGCAACCCAGGTGTCAAAGAGATGGCTTTGTTTCTCCAAGAATAGACAATAATATGTTTTACAGCTCAGTTCCTCTCTAACTCTCTCAACATTGACCTGAGGCTGAAACACTCCAGATGTGCCCATCAAGATTTATTTATTTTTACATTGAAAAAAGAAAAAAAATCATATATGCCGCCATAATCCACCACAGCAAGTGGACGGTCCTTTACCCCGAGGCTTTTAAAGGAATAAAGCTCTTGATTTTATTGATCTGTCAAATGACTTATTTACCAATCCTCCTCTGTCTCGCTATATTGATCTGTGAATTGATGCTCTGCTATTGGGCAAAGGCTAATGAATATCTAATGGTGTATGATATTAATATGAATGAGCCAATAGTCTTTTATTTATTTATTTTTTGTCCATGCTTTAACACATGGATATTGACTTGACTTGTCTTTTTCTCTCTGCCCAACAGCCCAGTGATCTGAGGAAACACAGGAGAAAGGTACAGACAGTGTGGTTTAATAGAATGGTTGCTGTAATGGCGCGAAGGTGATTTACTCGTATCCGAGGGTCGTCTAATGCCCCATTATTTGCCCTCGTCCCTCAGATAGCAGCGGTGGACGAGGACGGCCGCGAGGACAAGGCCACCATCAAGTGCGAGACATCCCCCCCGCCAACGCCACGCACTGTCCGAATGACACACACACTGCCAGCCTCCTCGCACAATGACGCACGAGGGTAGGCGTCAGCTGTGCAAACGTTTCTGAAAGACAGAAGTAATGTCGGTGGTGGAGTCATTTTGGCTTTTTCCACTTCATGTTGAATGTTTAGACTGATCTTTTATTGATTTTACCGTAACCTTAACTGTAGTAGTTTTTTTTGTTTGATTGCCTCTCTGTCTTAGATACAAATTGTATTATTTCTTCTAAAATGTTAGCTTGATGTACTGGTTTATTAGATGGTTTAGTCATCTTAGCTCTGCCTGTTTTTGCTTTGGATGAAAACAAGATGGCTTACTTGGAAGCTTCCAATTAAGCTGCAATTTTGCCATGCATAATTTGTAAGCACACTAGAGATTTTTCACACTTAAAGTACAGGCTGTAGCAACTATATTAGATGAATCTTCAGTAATTGGCGTCGATAAATGAGCTTAAAAAGTGAAGCTGGGGAAAGCAGCAAATACTTCTAGAATACTGCACAGAAAAATAGACCAGAACAGAGCAATTAAATAATGTAAGTGTTGACAAAAAGAGGTGACAATTCTTGGAAATGTATAAAATATATACATTGAGGTATGTATAGGCTACTAAGAACTGTTCCATTCTAACTATTCTAATGACAATCTAAAGATTATGATCAAAGTGAAATGTACCTGAAGTGTGTGTGTCCTCAGGATCGTGTCCTCTCTGGAGGCTGAGGCCAGCGCACTGAGTAGTGTAGCCAGCAGCCAGGACTCCCTCCACAAACAGCCGAAGAAAAAGGGCATCAAATCCTCCATCGGACGGCTTTTTGGCAAGAAGGAGAAGGGCAGAATGGCACATCTGGCACACAGACATGTCATGGTAGATCCACAAGGTGGGCACTGGAGACATGTTTCAACAATACTCATATTTCAACTAATACCTTATTTGCATAGTTTAGATTGATTGTACCAGCAACCCCACATGTATGTTGTTGGTCTCTTTGAGTTAATTCAATGGGGCACTAAAGCTCTTCTGAAACTGGTATGACTGATACGAATACTAGTAGTAATAACAATATAATACAATAATAATAGAACATAATAATAATGCACTGTAAGACCGTGTTTATGCATACTTAGACAGAAACTCCTACACTCAGCTGAAAAAACTCATCAAATGTATCATATCAGTTGTGACGGACATTGACTGAATTATATGTAATTCTTAATTTAAAAGAGAGATCATAATGGTATAATGGCCTGGTATACCAGCAAAGATTGAAGTATTTGATTAATGTTGTGAAAATATTGTTTAAAATCCCCCCCAAAATTAAATTTGTTCTGAATTTTGTAGTCCATTAACAATAGGTTTTCGCAATAAAAATTCTATAATTACCTTTTGTGAGCATGTTGAACTCACCTTAACACCACCTAAATCCTAACAGCACATAAAGGGGGGATTTAACCATGTTAAACAGAGGCAAATACAGGCACTTGTGAGAACATTTTAGTATTTATTTGTTTTGTATCATACAGAATCAGGTTGTATTCACTGATATCCTCTTCTCCTCTCAGCGACCATGATGGACCCAGACATGGCGGGCCAGGACATGGGGATGGGCAAGCTGGGAACTCAGGCTGAGAAGGACCGCAGGTTGAAAAAGAAGTAAGCTTTGTCCACAGAACCGCATCACTAGTCACCCAAGCAGACATCCAAATAGTCCTTAAGTAGGAGCTACGTATTCACAGCCAACAGTGTCCATTTAATATATCTGCTTGTACAAATGGCCATATTAAGTTCATGGTCATATTTTAACAGAAGCTTTGTGTTTGGAAGTCGTCTAGCTGTATGTTTTTAGACCTTTTCACTGCTACATTTTATATATATATATATATATATATATATATATATATATATATATATATATATATAGTCCAATCTGACCTTTGACACACAGAGGCTATTACATCCACCTCCTGTGTTTACCTCAAGCTCTCTCCCTCTATGAAAGCACGGCTGTACTGTATATTCAATATCATGACCCACACTGAGGGCAGGATCGATAGAAAGCAGAAGCTGGAGCAGAGATCAGCATCACTGTATTCAGACACAGAGCCAAAGTCAGACTATTGATCCGGACGGAAAACCCAATTAATCTCACAAAGCTACTTTGTCAATTTGGAAGTTATAGACGGCTTTCCCAACAAACCGCCCATAAATTACACTCACAGTCAGATCTGGTGTGTTCCGCCCTGCAGGAAAAAGGGGGAAACCACTCGCAAATGTTTCAGCAGGACTTTTGCAGATTGTATGCGTGTGTGTGCGTGCGTGCGTGTGTGTGCATTTGCCATGCCCCAGTGCCAAATGATGAATGTCATTTGCTCGAAGTGCACATTGAGTTGTCATGATGAATAACTTTGCCTCCCATATAGTCAATAGAGAGTGTTGTATGTTGACAAATGTGTTGTTTTTCTTCCACTGCACTGACTTCTTCATAGCAGTGTCCGGGATTAAGGCCACACCACCACCTTGCATCTTGGTGCCTCCTCCTCCACACTGCATGCCATTGAGCTGCCTGCACTATTTCCATTTCAGCATCTTGATCGATCAATACCACTGTGGTTCTCATTGTTGGGTGTGTTTTTTATTCTTATTTTGTTTTCTTCGAGAGGTAACGACAAGTATCTGAATGTAACTGAGCATTTGAATGTAAGGCCATGGAGGGGGTCTTGCTGTGTTTCAGTGCATTTTCTCATTTCCTCTGCTGCACGAGATGTGGTCAGAACTGCATTGTAGAAGATTACTTTTTTTTTGGACCGGTCTACAGATGCTCCTGTAAACGAATGTCCTCCATTGTGAGATATGTGTGTGTGTGTGTGTGATTGTGTGTGTGTGAGCGCTCGTGTTTGTTTGCAGCCGTATCGTTAATTGCCTATTAAGTCATTAACATTTTTTGTATTTTGTCTCCCCGTCGCTCTCTCTCTTTCTCCCTCTTTCTCTCCCTTCTTTGCTCTCTGATTCTCTCCTCTCTTACCCTTCCTCTCCCTCTCATCACCCTCTGACTCTAACAAAGCGGGTAAGTTGCGAGGATGTATAACTGAACCTCCTGGATATGACCATTGTCTCAGCCATATTGCCCTGTCTGCCATCTCTCCCATCTGTCCGCCATCCGTCCTCTCCCGAAAGACCAGTGCCAAAGCTGACGTCTCTTATCTATCAATGTATCTCTCTATCCTTCATGGCTGTTAACAACGGCTTTGCAGTCTTTCTTTCTTTTTGTCATTTACCATCTGAAGACGTTTCTTCCCCCCTTTTTACAGTTCAATGGCAGCTGCATCCATGGCTGGACAGAGAATGTGCCGCCGCTAAAACTGGGGCCCAATTTTTATACCCGGAATGTCTTCCTCTCCTTATATGTGTCTCTATCTATTTGTGTGAAATAACCAGCTGTAATATCTGGTTATGGGAATGTCAAATGTTCTTTTTGTTTGTATGATTTGTCATAACTGTTTCCTTACTTCCCTTTCCCCAGCTATGTTCAGTGGATGTATTTCTCCATGCATTAGACCTGACCTGAACATAAAACATGTGCAGGATAGATAAGACAGTGAATGTACCTGGTTGTGTTTGGACAAACACATTTCCTCTGTCACCTGTAGGCCTTTGTATGCCATGTATTCTGTGTTTAAGTGCCCTTTCACTGTACTGAGGCCTTCAACGCTCTGAGTCATGTATCATGTTTATTACTAAGCCCACTCTTTCCATTTGTCAAAGTTCTTTGACAACACACTCAGGGAATGCGTTGTTGATTCAGAGTTTTTTGTTATGAAATGTTAAACCAAGTTGAATAAGAACTTCCTTGTTTTTTTGGCATGTGGGTGTGAGTAAGAGTGCGTTCCCTGGTCCCGTTTGTCGGGCATTTTTAGGCTGTTTATAAGTTGTCCGTGTCTGGTTGAGAGTGGAAGGAATCAGCACAATACAAATAGCTCTGTGCATGACAAACCAAGAGCGTGTATTCACTGCTCTTTGTTGATAAGGTGCAAATGACATCGCTCTGAGTAATTCGGCACCGGCAAGTGAGGCAAAACAAAAGCTCTCTTAGCACTTTAACTGCAAAGACAAAAAAAAAAACATGGAGCGCAGCCCAGGCATTGTAAAGAAAAGTTACTTTTAAAAATACCCTGCTGCATGATTCAAAAACTGCATTAACAAAAGTATCAGTGTGAAAACAATCTCTCTCAGCAGAATACATTCGGAGTGGCTGAACTGGGATGAGTTGGGCAAATGTGCTTAGATTAGCAATGTAGTGTCCATGTTCACTGCAGCACAGTGCCTACCAGGTGCACGTGTGTTGTATTTGCTCATAAGACACAATACACTACCTCCACCAAGGATGTACAATCCTCTAAATGTGTTATTTTAATCAGATATATACACATTTTCAATTTGCATCTGGATTGAAATACGCAGTTGGAGACTGGAATAAGGAATATTACGACTGCATAGAGTTGTTCTGCCAAGTTAAGTGAGTCAGATTGACCACTGAGTTGTAGGTATTTCAGTTGGTTATGTTGCTGTAACGCCCCCTATATACGCTATGCAATCAAATTGCACAGGTTTCCTCAGAGTTGAAATATGCACCTATCTTCTTAATTTGGTTGCAAATGCGGCGCCTCATGTGTTTCACAGTAGTGTCTACGAAGCTGATTTCAAATAGGCCATACCTACACGTAGCAGGCAACACGTATTGTTTTTCTGGGTCACCAAAGTATGTGATGTAGCTTTCGACCGTATTACACAGTTTTCATGAGCAGATGGTAATGCTTAAACATTGACTTTGAGCCACAATTGGGAAGATCTTTAATATTTGTAGCAATGGTGGGGGAAAAAATGCATCAAAATGACCATGTGGTGGCGCTAAGATCCACACCAAAAAACAATCGCCTTTCTTGGCCAATGGCCTTAACACCCACCTAATGTCATCAAAATGTGTTAAGTAGTTAAGATATCTTGCTAAAGAAACCCTAAAAAACATACAAGGCAAATACATTTGGCACACAGGGCTGGTTCTGCTTTCTACTAGCAGTGAATTTAAGATTATAAATACTGTAGGTGTATGACAGGGAGAATGTTAATGTCAGGATTAGGGATTTGGGAATGAATTCACTAGTGAATGCCCTCATAAATGCAGTAATACAAAGCATGTGAGTGTGTGTGAGTGTAGCTACAGTTGTGTGCTTGTCTGCGCCACTCTGGCAGCACAGAGATGAACGATAAAACGCTGCTCTTTTCAACACGCTTAGTGTACAGGCTGGACTAGGAGATAAAAACTCTCCTCTCATGTGTTATACACACACAGTCCTACACACACAGTGGAGTGCGGATGAGAGAGAGTTTAAGAGGGTGTGGTGTTGTTTCAGAATGAAAATGTGTGTTTATTATGATGTACAAGTACACGTGTTCATACAAGGTTTCCTCTGTCCCCGCCCTCAGACACGAGCTATTGGAGGAGGCCAGGAGAAAGGGTTTACCTTTCGCCCAATGGGATGGCCCAACAGTTGTAGCCTGGCTGGAGGTAAGTAGTCACATTTTTTGTTGGTTGATCTCTATCAGGTGATTTTCATCTCCAAATATATTCAATTGCAAGGTACTAAAGGTGCGTGTAAAGACCCAGAAGCTTCCTGTTGATTGGCCCACAGTCTACATGTTTGTCTTCAAGTAACATGCAGAATATTGCATAGAATTCAGACTAAACTCAGTCAAAGTCCCATTTCCCTTAATATTAATCATGCATGAGTGTCATGCGTTCTCTCTAAGACATAAAAGGCACTGGTCTTCTGTTTGACATCGAACATTCACTGCAACACATCTTTGACTTGATGAATTAAGCTATTCAATATACAGTCATTGTAATGTGTTTATATTGTTGGTTTGCTTAGATCCATTATGAGAATTTTTTATTAGGCTATGGCCCCAATTCCAATTTATGATAAATCATTTGCAGATTAATCAATTTAGTGAATCACTCACTCAGTTCCTCTTACTGATATTTTTGGACTAACTGAACACATTGGATTAAACAGTAGAAAAAGCTGAACTATAGAAACTCTACTGCCCCCTGATGTTCACTGGTTGACCTACAGCCACCAGCCAATTCAGGACTCACCAACCTCAGACCACAATGTTCCAGTTTATTGGGGGCTGATACTTGCTGATAATTATTGAGCTGCTGATATGGCGGCATTTTGTGCTCACGTTGCATATCAAATTCTTGGCAAGATGGAAAATCCTGTGTAACAGCATGTTGACTATCAAGGAATAACATTATCTGCTTAAACCCAGGATGCTGACGAAAATGCAATAACTACTGATAAAAGTATTAAGTATTTTAGTGGAATAAAATCTAATTGTTTCATGACACAGTAAATATAGAATTAACTAAACCAAATCCTGTCTAGATATTTGAGGTTTTTAGAAGAAGGCTAATACTACTTTCAACATCCCGTGCTCCTTTGTCTCCTCTCTGTGTTGTTAAGCTGTGGTTGGGAATGCCGGCCTGGTACGTGGCAGCGTGTCGCGCCAACGTGAAGAGTGGAGCCATCATGTCGGCCCTCTCTGACACAGAGATCCAGAGGGAGATCGGTATCAGTAACCCTCTGCACCGCCTCAAACTTCGCCTGGCCATCCAGGAAATGGTCTCCCTCACCAGCCCCTCTGCACCGCCCACCTCCAGAACCGTGAGTTGCACAGAAAATATGGGAACATGGACGCAGACTACAATTTTAGTTGTACAACCATTTGTTGGAGACGGAGCTGATCAGGAGGAAGAAGTAATCTCATAATTTTGTGGAGTAGAAATATACGATCAATACACCTATAACTTCTGTCTGTCCATTATTATGAAGCTGGAATAACTGTGAACTGACTTGCCTAGGTTAGCATGCTAGCCTTGCCAAACTTGAATTTTTGTTAAAGGGACATTTTGGGAAATTTGCTTATTCGCTTTCTCGGCGATAGATAGATCTTACTGTTCAGTATGAAGCAGGAACAAGCAGCCTGTTAGCTTAGCATAAAGACTGAAAACACGGGTAAACAACTAGCCTGGCTATGTCAGAGACTAACACCACCTACCAGCACATCAAATATTTGTGGTTTTACGGGCTTCCAGTCTTTATGCTAAGCTAAGCTAACAGGCTGCTGGTTCCTGCTTCATATTGAACAACAGCATTAATCTCATCTATCTATCAGCAAGAAAGCGAATAAACAAATCTTCCAAAATGTCCCTTTAACAAAAATTAAAGTTTGGCAAGGCTAGCATGCTAACCTAGGCAAGTCAGTACGGCTGGATCATTTCTTTCAATTAAAAGCAAGAGCATTAACCCCCCCCTCTTACTCCCGACCTGTTTACCTTGACTTAATTCTGCTGTTATTTAGGCAGAATTACATATGAAAAATAAAATGGCATAATTTCTGCCTCCAGATCAGCTCTGACAAATGTTCGTATGACTGATTGTCCTCTCTGCTTACATGCACAATGCCTCCAGACATGAGTGACATGTGTGTTGGCGGGTGACAACTATTAGCGAACAAGAGCTGTTACGATCACACCAAGCACATTACAAATCCAACAGTCTTTGTCAAAAGTAAGTGAATATTACAGTGGGAGTCAATGGTGGCCCGGTGTTTAGAACATTGCTCCAGTGCGTGCTGCAATTTAGCTCTCCAGTTATTCCACACCACAGTTGCTTTCGTAGCTCCCTGTTGTCATGGTAATTGCATACGGTCTCTAAGGACTCTGCTGCTCCTTAATGATAATGACTGTTCACACTGCAGAGCAAGGAATAATGTGCTTAATTCTGAAGGTACACAAATGCAGACCATACATCATACAACCACGAGAAGTTATATGAACCCAGCTGAGAATATTAATTTGTGTTTTTAGTCTCTACACAATATTATCTATGCATGCCAGAGTCATAACTATGGCGTTATTTTTTAGTCAAAAGTTATGAGCGTGTAAGACATGCTCACGAGCACATTATGTTATTTCACACGCGCAAAAATGAACCTTCAGCTGGCATGATAAAAGTACTCGCGCACAAATTCAACAACCGAGAGGTGTAGGTAGCTGCGAGCGAGCGCCTGGCTACTCTTACTCTGCTTGTACAGTGGAATCCTGCTCGCGCGCAGCGGCCTTCTGCTCGCGGAGTGCTGTTTTGCTCGCAGAGAGGATTTCTGCTCGCTCGAGTACATGACTTTTGACAATTTGGAGGCGGAAACCAAGGAGGGCACTGACCCTCTTACGATTGGTCACTTTCACACAGGGACATCCTTGATTGACAGCTCTCATTACAGGAAGCACGGAGTCACAGTATCTGACGGAGTTCAGTCATTCAGTTAACACTGCACAGTGGACGGAATGGCGGCGACACCTGAAGATGTAGATGTAAGTGATATTGATGATATGATGGGGGCTGTGTGTTTGACATTGTTATAGCAATTTAATCTGAAATTTGTTGAGAATAAACTCATTAAATATTGAGAATAAAGTCGTTGTATTTCAAGTTTTTTTCTCAATATTTAATGAGTTTTTTCTCGAAACACAGCGACTTTATTCTCAATATTTAATGAGTTTATTCTCAACAAATTTCAGATTAAATTGCTATAACACTGTCAAACACACAGCCCCCATCATATCATCAATATCACTTACATCTACATCTTCAGGTGTCGCCGCCATTCCGTCCACTGTGCAGTGTTAACTGAATGACTGAACTCCGTCAGATACTTTGACTCCGTGCTTCCTGTAATGAGAGCTGTCAATCAAGGATGTCCCTGTGTGAAAGTGACCAATCATAAGAGGGTCAGTGCCCTCCTTGGTTTCCGCCTCCAAATTGTCAAAAGTCATGTACTCGAGCGAGCAGAAATCCTCTCTGCGAGCAAAACAGCACTCCGCGAGCAGAAGGCCGCTGCGCGCGAGCAGGATTCCACTGTACAAGCAGAGTAAGAGTAGCCAGGCGCTCGCTCGCAGCTACCTACACCTCTCGGTTGTTGAATTTGTGCGCGAGTACTTTTATCATGCCAGCTGAAGGTTCATTTTTGCGCGTGTGAAATAACATAATGTGCTCGTGAGCGTGTGTTACACGCTCATAACTTTTGACTAAAAAATAACGCCATACATAACTCATGAGCTCTTGCACTTTTCCTGTCTTCTCCTATTATAAATAACACTAGCAGTACTATTTTATGCTTCCCCTCATTCCCCCTTTACCTCACCCTATCATCTACCACTTAGCTCCACTTCCACACCTCATAAAACTTTCATTGTAGAGCATGCAACTCCACACGTCCGATCACAAACTCCCCCCTTTACTGTGACGGACGCTCTGCCTGTTGTCGCACTTAAAAAGAGGGGTTAATTGACCTTGTAAATATGGTTTGGCATGCATGTCGTGCAGAAAATTGAGGGAGGGGAAAGAATTGGTCACTTTACCGACGCTGTTACAACTGGATCTCCCTCGAACATGCAGTGAAGGAGTGCTCCACTGAGACTGCAGAACAATCACTGCTGCTCCAACGGTGCAGAATAAAGGGTCGAGTCACACAAATTACATAAAACATAATTTCAGTTACTTAAAGTGTTTTTTAGAGATAGTTTTGGATTAATCTGTGCTGAGATTCCTGCCTTCACCCTAATAGGGTCCAGTGTCAACAGCTTTGATTGGGACTACTTTCTACGGAAGAAATAATCCTCATTAAAATACTGGCCGCATGTTTTGTGGATTAAATACACTAAAGAGAAGTGCTTTTCTGAAATTTTAGTGAATCGACCTTTTAGAGGGATGAGTAATGGGTGCTGTATGTGTCCGTTGGTGTTAATAGTACTAATTTATTTAGTCTTCCTTGTTGTGCATGGCAACTGTCTTGTTATTTGTGGTACATGTACTGTATGCCGAAACTGGGATGTCCTGTGCTGTACTGTACTGTGTTGTGTTTTTGTCCTCTTCACATGCCCTTTGACCCCTGGCGGGTTTGGGGCCAGTTCATGATCTGACTGTGATGCTATAACACTATTGGCTTACAGTGGTGCTGCTCTTCTTCTTTAACACTGCTTGCCCCTCCTACCGGACCTCTACTACCAACCCTGCTGCTGCTCTGTCTCTTGGGCTCTGCCCCTTGTAGCCTTCAGGCAATGTATGGCTGACCCATGAGGAGATGGAGACCATGGCAGCCCCTTCCAAAACGGTCAGTCCCCTTGTGTCCTTCACCGTTGCCCGTTTCTTTCTCTGTCAGTCATGTGTGTCTGGGGAGTGATAGTGGATATCGGAGGGATTGAATGAGGAGAGACCTGGGTGGTGACTGATGGAGCAGGCATGCTTCATTTCCTGATCTGTGAGCCTCTTAACAACACTCATTTTAAACTGGATTTTAGTTGGAGGAGCCTCTGTCAATGATATACAAATTAGTGTTTGGCCTGAAGCCTTTTGCTGCTGCTGTTGGCTCAGTGAAGGGCTGTGTACATTTTTGCTGTCATTTGACTCAGTTCATCTCCATTATGAAAGGTCATGAATCATCATGGCTAGACGTTTTTTTTCTGTGGTAATGCTACTAAAACACCACCCAAAACTCACCACACACCAGATCTCTAAAAGTCATTTTATTGCATTTGGCTTCTTCAGGTCTGCAGTGCACATCAGTGAGTCGGCCTGATTAAGCTGGATGTTAAATGTAGCATTTGTATCCAAAAGAACTCTTATCTCACGCAGAAATGAAGAAAAAACATCCAGAGATCTGATGTGCAGTGAGATTTGAGCTTCTCCATCATTGTCAGACTGTTTCAAGCTGTGGGCGAGTATTTGTGGCCATGTAGTAGATTTTTCAATTATGTGCCATGGAAGGAAAGTAATACATTGTGACCATCACATTTTAATTAGTAGAATCAATAACTGGACTGTAAATCCATCAGTACCTTCATCTCATAGCAATACAAAATCATGTTCATTTTACAGGAAGTCTTTACAGAAAGAATACAGGCTATTACCTCATTCTAATGCATTAATCTAAAGCTAATACTCCCCTTCTCAAAATAAAAGGTAACATACATCACACCCGATGTGCCTTATCTCCTATCTGGCTTCATGACCTACAAAGCTAAAAGCCAATCTTATATCATTTTTGGGACAGCATTTTGACCCATTAGTAACCTATTTCCAAATGTGAACTGTCAGGCCAGGCCACATCTGAGGGTGAAAAAAAAAATCCCTCTGGAGACCAATTCTCATGCCATTTAGATCTGAGCTTTCTTCCCTTTTAACTTGCTCAGAAGTACCTTCCACAAGCCTTTTACCATGTCTTAAAAGCACCTTGTCGTTAGTCAAGCTTTGTGAAAATGTAGCAGCGGTTGGTAAGAAGAAACTTTCTTCCTTCATCTTGCTTTTTCTTTGATGCAGGAGCACTACGACCAAACTATTGCTTAAATTGTCTGATATTTCCCTTGTTCATTCAGCATGCACTCATGCACTGTTATCAGTTGAGTTTTGCATTTTAAGGGACATTTGGATGCAGCTGCAGGATTTGTTATAGAAAAATGTGGGCCTTAATTTCCTGTCCTAAGTATACTTGTTTCTTGTCCTTGTTTGAATCAGAAGTCCGATTCAGAAGAAGGCAGCTGGGCACAGGTAAGAGGAAACCCTGCTGTCTGTCCATTTATAACATTTATTACAGATTAAATCTTACAGCCAATATGAACATGTATCCAGTAAAAATCAAGTGTGCTGACTTATGTCTTCTCTATCAGACTCTAGCTTATGGCGACATGAACCATGAGTGGATAGGGAACGAGTGGCTGCCCAGTCTAGGACTACCTCAGTACCGCAGCTACTTCATGGAGTGCCTGGTGGACGCGCGCATGCTGGACCACCTAACCAAGAAGGACCTTAGGGTGCACCTCAAAATGGTGGACAGCTTCCACAGGTACTGGACTCAGGAGCTCACCTGTCAGCAGACAGAATCAATCATAGATATTCGTAAAATCCCCTTAAGATATTTATTTTTTGATTTTCTTTTTTTGATTTTGTTTCAATAACGCTTTCTGTTATGGATGTTTTAGGCTGTTTTTGTGTGTGTTTGCAAATGGATGATAAAAATGTTTGTCCCATTACATCTCTGTATATGTGTGATCTTTCTAACACCAGAACAAGTTTACAGTATGGAATCATGGGTCTGAAGAAGCTCAACTATGACAGGAAGGAACTGGAGAGACGCAGGGAGCATAGCCAGCATGAAATGAGAGGCAAGTGTACCCAAAATAAAAAACAATCATCATCATAACAAAGCAAAAACATGATGCTACGAATGAATAAATAAACAAGAGATCAAGCTTTAACATGAGATTTCTGTACTTGTGTGTGTGCAGATGTACTGGTGTGGAGTAATGAGCGGGTCATCCGCTGGGTGCAGAGCATAGGCCTGAGAGACTACGCCAACATCCTGCTAGAGAGCGGTGTGCATGGAGCTCTGGTCGCCTTGGATGACAACTTTGACTATAGCAGTTTGGCGCTACTCCTCCAGATCCCCAACCAAAACACTCAGGTACTGCAGCTGCGCCTTGCACACACTTGCCTTGATCAGACTGTTAAAACAATTATAGAAACCATTTTACTTTGCAACTCTGAACTGAGGTTAGACCGATGTTTTGCCAAAAGTCTGATGTCCATCAGCAATGTTTGGTCTTAATATCACGTCATAGCTTTTCCACACTGCATATGGAGAACATTTTGTATTTTTAACTTTTTGTATGGCATCGTCAAGCCAAATTTATAGGGGCTAAATATGGGCAAGAATATTATCTTTCACCAGCTTCAGTCCAAAAGTAGAGCTATGTCGGTATCAGCCTTCAAAAAGCTGGTTGAATCTAAATCAGAACATGCAGATTTGCCAACTGTCACTCTGGCACGTTGCCCTGTGAATTTTCACTGCTCATCTCATCTATACTCAGGTAAAATGGATATGCAGCGCGAATAACGTAATGTGTCAGCTGCCTCTGTTACCATTCTGCTAAAAATAGCTGGCTTTGTGGAAATCAGAATGTGTTGTTTTTTTTTTCTCCCCCTCAGGCACGTCAGATTCTGGAGCGAGAGTACAATAATATGCTGGCGCTGGGCACCGACAGGAGACTGGATGAGGTGAGCTCAACTATTAACCACAAGACTGACAAGGCTGGTTAGTCATTTCAGATCACTTGCAACAATTACACTTTTAAACATAATTAGTTAGCTCAGCGTTTGTAAATCAGGCCAGTTAGATGAAGCTTCCCCATCAATAATGCACTGAAAGCATAAACTATCTTTTTAAATGGCTCAGACTGAAATATTGTGATTACTGTCTATTCATAAGAGCTTTCACATACAATAGCCAGTACAATAGTTTTAAATATGTTTTGTTCAGATTTAAAGATGCAGAAGTCCCATTCCAAGAATGTTGCTTATCCCTTACAGTGACCTACATTTCCCAGTATCCCAAAATTGGCCACATGCAATTATTTTGAAAATAGAAAAAGTAAACCTTATCACAGCTAACGTCAACAAGTCTGCACTCAAAGCAAGATTTTTTTTTTTAATGCAGTGGTCCTTGTTGGACACTTTGCCTTTTACATTAGTGGTTTTATTTTTCATTTCATTAGACATCTTACCCCTGAAGTAATAACATATAAACACAGAGAAATCAATAACTTTTCTTTCTTTAACACCCTACCACTTTGAGTGAGGCCAATTTGAAAGTGAAGTGTTTTCCTACATGATTTATGGGTTATTATTATCAACTGTATATTTACCCTTTGTGCCTAAAAAACGTGAACAATCTGTTCTACTCATCAGTGTGAAGACAAAGACTTCCGAGGTCCATCGTGGAGGAGGCAGTTCCCGCCCAGAGACGTTCACGGTATAAGTATGATGCCCGGATCAGCGGAGACGCTCCCTGCTGGATTCCGTCTCACCGCCACGTCTGGTCACTCCCGAAGATTGCCCCCCGAGGGTAAGTGCCTGTCCCTGCACCTTAAGTCATCCACTGGCAGATTGTTATTTCAGTACTTGGTGTTATTGTTATAGTGCATGACGTGTTAGAGGTGGATATTTTCTGAAAAGTGGCTTCCAAAAGCAGCTACAAAGCAAAGGTTAAATCCACCTGTTGCACACCACACCTGAGCGCAGGAGTAGCTGCTCCTTGCTGTGTTGTGACTCTGTCTCTTGTTCTCTCTGACTCTGTGATGGCTGCTCCGCAGTCCTCTATGAGGCGCTGGATGACAGTCCTGACGACATGTATTTGGATTGGTTTCAAGGTCAGCTATGCCCCTCTGAGGGTTCTGGGCTTGTTGGCCATGCGTGTCGTATTATTCTACATATACACCCTCCTCCCCTTCACATGGTCTCTGCCAACCACTGTGTGGCTGTATCTCTCCTTTTCTCTGTGGTCTCTCACCTCTTTCTCTACTACTCTTCGATCTCTCTCTGATATCCAACTCCAAGGGTGTCGTTTTGCAAAGTTGCAAAATAGTTGTGTTTAGTCACCCTGGTTGTAAAAGCTAGAGGGCCAAGTTATGGATTAAGACCCATGCTTGCTGGTGTAACCCTTGAAGTTACAGTAATTGAGCAGCAAAACAAAAGGTGGCTGAGCAGTGCTATGTAAGTTGGCCTGAATCAGGAGGTTTACATAGGTAACTGGATATCGCAAGAACTCAAACTGACAGTTTGTGTCATTTCTCATCCCTCTGCTGTTAAAAGAGGACACTGGCTGAAATGGGCTTTTATTAAAGGATTCCGGGTCATTACAACTTGGTTCTTGTTTTGGTAGTTTCAGTCATCATTTTAATTTGTTCTGATTACAATGTACTCAAGGTAATAGTTGTGATCTGGGAACACGGTGACATTGAAAAGAAAAAAAAGTCACAGGTTGTTAACAATTAAGACAGATTATCTAAACCACTTTATTTGGAGATTAAACTAAAAGTGAGCGTAACGAAAAAATGCAAAAACGGCTGGCTGCACAGGAAAGTACGGTAACGTCAAAGCTTCCTAGTGCAGGATGTTTACAACGGACAGTTTGGATAAAAATGGTTATGTTTGCCTGCATTTTCTCTTCCGAAACAGTACTTCCCAACCGGGGGATTTGTTGGAAACCTGTATTATCGTCTGACTGTTAGATGTATTTTGCCCCTTCTTACTTTTTTCTAGCGATATCGCCGCATTACCAGGTCTCAGCAATTGACTTGCTTAAATTCAAAAGTATTAATGCCAATTGGAACAATGGTCAAAACTACTAAAATAAGACAAGGTCTACTTACTCACTTGTTTTAGAGCTCTCAGCCACATTTTTAGATTTAGTTTGTTCATTTGTTCTGGAACTGTAAATGTAAAAAAAACAAATGAGCACCTTGGACTAAGTGGTCCTTGAATTGAGATTGTTTAGTCAACTGCTATTTCCATGGCCAAGAATGAACAGTAAAGCCCAAAGATCCAAGTTGTAATGAACTGGAAATGATCCTTTAAAGGGATGCAAAGTGTATTATGCCACCCGAGATTGCGATAGACGTCTGGAAATCATCCCACTGCACTGATTTTGGCCAGTGTTCTCCTCTAACAAAGTGTTCCCGGTGACACTGAAACAGCCTTCCTGTGTTCCTCTGTCTCTATTCTCTGTGCTCCCTGGTCTGTGACATCCACAATACACTCAAATCTTGTTGCTGCTGTTATCCACTCAAAACGAAGACTTCCTTTGAGTGCGTGATACATGGCTTTCTCTTCTGAGGGGTGACACTACAAGTAAGCTCCGTTGTGTGAGAAACATGTTTTGCTTGTGATCTCACTCGTACCGTTGAGGACGTCTAATCTCGTGGCACATATTTGGGGTGGTGACCAAATGGAGGAATGTTTCCTTGCCACTCAATGTAATAACATCGAGGCTTTAATATTTAGACTTAAAGCTCTCTTTCTCTGTCGCTGTCTCCCCCTACAGTTGGACCGTCTGCAGTGCAGCGGCTGGACAGCTCCACGGTGAGAACCTATTCCTGCTGAGAGGAGGAAGAGAGGGACCTTAAACTGTACGCTGTATGTAACACAACACAGACTCTCGCTCTGTTAAATACACCGCTTTCTTCAGAAGTACCTCAAACAGATATTGGATTAGAGAAAAGAATTGTTTCCCAAGATAAGTGTTTGTATCATCGACGTGGCGAGCTGTGCTGTGTTTTTGCCAGGTAGCTGTGTGATAAGGTGATGGGAGACGGCAGGGCTAGCAGCGAGCCACCGTCTCATACTAATGTCTGCTCTTTAATGTTTGTCCAAAAAAGATGAGTCAGATGGTCCAAGCTTTAGAAATCTGCTTCAAATAAATGAGGAGTTTAGTACTTTACACAGAGACAAGTTAACAAAGTTCATGGCTCCTAAAAATAGACCTTGTTGTGGGACCTATCAAGACTTTAAAGATTACAAAGTGAGCTTGCCTTAGTTTTATTTCCAACTGTTTTCTTTGTACTGCCAGGTGCAGTGAAAAAGTGTAATCTCTCAAGTATGTGCTTTGATTTGATACGCTAGTGACAACCTGATGCAAATGCAAGCAGCAAAGAGAACACTGAATTCTGCTCTGGATGCATTGTTTAGCATGACGAGCCCAGGAAGACAGCTGACAGCTATGTACAAAATGACTCCCTCATTCACTACTCCCTTTATAACAGGTATAGTTTACTCTATAGTGAGCAGGAAGTTGAGATTTAGATTTTTCAAAAAAATTAAAATAAGTAATAATATTATATGTTAATAAAAAGTCATAGTAGTAAGTTGTCAGAAAGTAAAGACATTCATAGAATAGTAAAAATGTCTAAGTCATAGTATGTCAGAAAATATTCTAAATAAAATCATAGAATAGTATGTAATAAAAAGTACGTCATAAAAAATCTCCAAAGTCATACAATATTATGTACTTAAAAAAGTCATAGTATGTTATAAAAATGCAAAAAATCATAGTATGTAATAAAGTAAAAACAAAGTCGTACTAGGTTATACATATTTCATCAAAGTCAAAGAAAGTCATAATAGTATGTCAGTTTCTTAAAGTGTGCCTCTCAAAATATACTCCCACAGGTGTTACAGTAGGTAGGCTGCTATCAGTACATTTACCAGTTTAGACAAATTTCACTCCTGGATCAACATCATTACATGCCTCCAGAATGCAATAAGTGCAGAGGTTAGAGGCACATTAGACACATATTATAATACGATATAATGCTGTGACTACAGTTATCATATAAGAGGATCAGTTGATTCGTGGGAAAAAGGTTTGTGCGAGTTTCATCTTTATAACTATAACTTTGTTTCCAAATCATTTGCTCATCCCATGAAGCACCCTGCGGGCTGTTTCTAAGGATTTCATCAGCACTCCCACACAGCAAAAAAAAAAACATAAAACAAAAATACAGTGCAAAGATCAGTGAGAGCAAAGGGTTCAATTCTGTATATGTGCACAGGAAACAAAAACTGATGGTATAACTATTTTTTGCACACCGAATATCTCACCTTTAGCTGCTGAAAGTATTTATCTTTTTCCACTGCTGTAAGCTATCAACACCACAAACGAATACAGTGCAAGATTTGCATAGGGCACCCAGAAAAAAACAACCTTTGCGACTTTATCACTTCCTCCATTTCAGACTCAGCTTTTTAAGATTCTTCAACTTTACAGTACCCCTATTGAAAACTTCTCATTCTGCTTCCCTTCAGGTACAGTTCTGAATGGAGATCAAGTAGTGGAGCTGCTGGACAGGCCAACCTGCCGAGGAACAAACCATTCTGACGACACGCACTGCCAAGAAGCCCTCCTCTCCTCTCTGACCCCCTTCCCCGACCTACTTCTCCTTATGTGGGCACCAGATGCCGGTGCTAAACTGTCCTGCAGGCTGCCCCGTTGTCAGCATTTCTACCTTTTACATGTACAGTAACTTGTTGAAGCATAACGTACTGTGTATTTCTTCTACAGGAGATGTGTGGGTTATCTGTAAATAAATATGCCATTTTTTAAATATATACACACATCTATGTATAAAAAAAAAAAGATATTCAGAGTTTGTGCAAAAAACATCCCTGCCACCTCATTTAGTGGACCATAGATTAATATATGCTGCTCTTAAAACTGTCTCCATATTACCCTGTCCTCTCTAGATCATTTTGTACATATGGTTTTATTTTTTCATTGTGCTAATGATGACGATGAACCTGTGCTGCACCATAGCGAGAGAAAGAGACTGGATGTGGTGTGAAAACCTGCCCTCTAGTGGTGTACAAAAACCACTCTGAGCCCTATTTCTGGCACCAACAAGCTTTCTTTCTTATGGACTCACTAAGGAGCATTTTAAGAGGACATGTCGATGCACTGGAACGCCTAGACAAGCACTTTGATACAACCGCATCAACTCAACAGACTATTTAGTAGCCAAGGACAAAACAAGAGACGCCATTGCTCTATGAAGTTGCACAAAACCTCTTCTCAGAGAACAAAAAAGCAGGGCGTCATTCATAGAACCTGTCACTTGTTGTACTGTATGTTTTGTCAGGCTATACATTAACACAAAGGACAATTACACACTCAGCCAAGCTGGCCTTCTCCCCCACCCCTCAGACACTACTTTAACAAAACAAGAAATAACTAAAAGACAGACTGCTTTAGCTCATAGTGTGCGTAGAGTGTATATGACCATGTTGAAGTGAGGTGACATTTAATGACAAACCTGTTGCTTGCTGTGACTTACATTAGTGTAACTGTTAACTCTTTGTTTCTGTCAGAGTTTCCAGGGTAACCTATTGTACAGCCCTGTTATCTGTCTTTTACTTATTTCTGATTGGACGACTCAAGTCTTACGCTTTTCATTTGTTTTTACATCTTCAATTTGCACGAACAATGAATCATTTTATTTTGTGTCCATTTTTTTTTATTTATTACTTCTTGTACTTCGGTCAAAACTAAGTGGTGAGCAAGCAAATTTTCATTGTCAATAAAAAAACAAAAACTACTGTCAGTGAATGAGTTTTCTTCATTATTTCTCCATTCAACATGTTGGCTCAAGGGCATTATTTTATACTTACAGTGGCTGTACTTGCCTCTGCTCATTAATTATGAATGTCCATTATAGTTTCAGGTTACATACAAATGGAAACAGCCATGTACAACTTACTGACATCAATGTCTACCTTCAACTTGAATTATAAGAAGAATCAGAAATTTTAGTTTACATTTGCAGCACCTAGAGTGAGTTTATGTTGCCAAAATGTATTCAACCTCAGTTTTCTTACTCATCTAACAGGCTCAGCGAGTTCTCAGAGCTTTTTCTACCTGCCTTTCAATGTCTTTGAAGACTTCTGGGTCCTCGATGGTTGGAGTGATCTGTGGGGGAAAAATAGTTATTTTTTCATTCTAATGGATAATTTAAAAACAAAGAAAACTTAGTGTGGTAAATCTACTAATACATGAAGTAATAATTGAATGGTACATGATGTTTGTACTCTATACAGTGCAAAGACATTTTAACATACTTACAATTAGATACATGTCATAACAATTGTAAGAAAAAAATCAACAAAATCATGAAAAAGTCGTAGTATAATACATCGTAAAAGTCACAAAAAAGTCATAGTATTATGTGGGGGGGGAGTCATAGGATGTCGAAAAAAACATAAAAGATATAGATAAAATCATAAAGAAGTCAGAATAGTATATTGAGAGAAACTCATGTTGAAAAAAAAAATTCACGGTATAGTATGTAAAGAAAAAAAGTCATAGTATGTCGAAAAAAGTAAAGAAAGTCATAGTATAGTATGTCGAAAAAAATCATAAAAACGTCATAGTATAGTATGTCGAAAAAATCATAAAAAAGTAATTGTATGGTATGTCGAAAACAATAAAAAAGTCAGCATAGTACTGTATGTCGAAAAAAGTCAAAGAAAAGTCATAGTGTAGTATGTCGGAAAAAAATCCTAAAAAAGTCATAGTATAGTGTGTCGATAAAGTCACAGTTTGTCAAAAAAGTAATTGTTTAGTACGTCAAAAAAATCAAAATAGTCACAGTATATTGTGTCGAAAAAAAAGTCATAGTATAGGATGTTGAAAACAAACATAAAAAAGTCATGGTATAGTATGTCAAAATAAATCATAAAAAAGACATAGTATAGTATGTCGAAAGAAAGTCAGTATTATATGTCAAAAATCCTAAAAAAGTCATAGTATAGTATGTCGAAAAAAATCCTAAAAAAGTCATAGTATAGTAAGTTGATGAAGTCATAGCACAGTTTGTCGAAAAAGCAAAAAAAGTAATTGTACAGTATGTTAAAAAACAATAAAATAATCATAGTATATTGTGTCGAAAAAAGTCATAGTATAGGATGCTGAAAAAAAGTCATAGTATTATATGTAAAAAACCATAAAAAGGTCATAGTATAGTATGTCGAAAAAAATCATGAAAAAGTAATTGTATAGTAGGCCTATGTCGAAAAAAATAAAAAGTCATAGGATAGTACTGTATGTCGAAAAAAAGTCGAAGGAAAGTCATAGTATAGTATGTCGAAAAAAATCATTAAAAAGTCAAAGTATAGTATGTCGGGAAAAAAATAGTCATAGTATAGTAAGTCAAAAAAAAGTCATAGTATTATATGTCAAAAAATAAAAAAAAGTCACAGTATAGTATGTCGAAAAAAATCATAAAAAAAGTCATAGTATATTATGCCAGAAAGTCAAAAAAGGTCATTGTACAGTACGTAAAAAAAGAAATCATAAAATAGTCATAGTATATTGTGTCGAAAAAAGTGATAGTATAGGATGTTGAAAAAAAATCATAACAAAGTCATGGTATAGTATGTCAAAAATCATAAAAAGTCATAATATAGTATGTCGAAAAAAATCATAAAAAAGTCATAGTATAGTATGTTGAAAAAAATCATGAAAAAGTCACAAAAAGGACAGAGTAGAGTATGCTGATTATTAAAAAGTCAAAGTATGTATGTCAAAAAAAAAAAAAGTCACAAAAAGCTCATAAGCCCTTTCCCATTTCCTAAATGTGTACCTCAACTCCACGATCCTCAATACTCCGGCTTGTGAGCGAGGTTATTATAGTTTTGCATTTTAAATCATGAAAAAGTCATAATATAGGATGTCAAAAAAAAACATAAAAAAGACATTGTATTGTGTTGAAAAAATCATAAAAAAGTATTATAGTAGTATAGGATGTTGAAAAAAAATCATTAAAAAAATCATAATATAGCATGACGTCGAAAAGGTCAAAAAATCATGATAAAAGTCATAGTATAGTAAGTCGAAAAGAATCATAAAAAGTCATAGTATAGTATGTCGAAAAAAGTCATAGCACAGTTTGTCGAAAAAGTCGCAAAAAGGTCATTGTATAGTACGTAAAAAAATCATAAGTTATAGTATGTCGAAGAAAAGTCATAGAATAGCATGTCGAAAGAAATCATAAAAAAGTCATAGTATAGTAAGTCAAAAAAAGTCATAGTATTGTGTCGAAAAAATCTAAAGTCATAGTATAGTATGTCAAATTTTTTTTTTTTTAAAGTCATAGTATAGTATGTAAAAATTTTTTTTTTAAAAAGTCATAGTATAGTTTTGTCGAAAAACATAAAAACGTCATAGTATAGTATGTTGAAGGGGGGGTGGGGGTCACAAAAAGGTCATGTCGAAAAAAAATTTAAAGTCATAGTATAATATGTCGAAAAAAGTCATAGTATAATATGTCGCAAAATAATAAGTCATAGGATAGTATGTTGAAAAAAGTTAGTTATATGCTAAAGCACTATCATTACTCAAATTCTGAATTTCATAATTTGCTTTACTGTCTCCTGAGCAGCTGTAATGCTTAGCACAGGAGACAATAAATATGTTATGTACTAACAATAATTCCCCTCAGCGATTATATCCTGCAGTACTCAACTTTTATGAAAGTATTGGTGATGGGAATAACGCAGTTATTTCATACCTTGTAGGGCTTGCCGTTGACCAGGTTGGCTAAAGAGGAGCGAGGGATTTTGCCAGAGCGCGTCTTCGGCAATCCGTGGACAAAAATCACTTTCCTAAAGGCAGCCACGGGTCCGATGGTGTCTCTTACAAGCTTCACCATCTCATTTATGATCTCTTCTTCATTTTTCTGCACACCTGAGATACACAGCACATGATGCAAACAAGCACATGTAGTTTAAATGCCACGTGGAATTTAATTTTGGTATCTTACTTTATAAAAAAAGGTAAAAGAGGGTGACATCACCAAAAAGAGGAAAACTGCGTGTGGCGAAATAGCCCAGGAGTCACGATGCATAGATATTCTACATTACTTCAGGTCATGCCTCACCATTCTTGAGCACACACAGGGCTAATGGAACAAGACCCTTCAGAGTGTCTTCTAGACCCACCACAGCACAGTCTCCCACTGCAGGGTGCAGCAGCACTGACTGCAAAACACACACACATACATACATACATACATAAGAATACCTCAAAGAACAGTTCGGAAAACCTTTGTGTCACCTCCTCTGTAATGAATCTCCTACCTCCTCCAATGCTCCAGCTGACAGCCGGTGGCCTGCCACGTTGATGACATCATCCGACCGGGACATGATGTAAAGGAAACCCTCGTCATCCACAAAACCTGCATCCATAGTGTCATAGTAACCCTGATGGTGGAACAGAAAGGAATGATTACATTATGTTCCTGCATAACGTGGTATTTGGAGCAAGTCAGGAGAGCCTCCTTCACTTCTAACATGGAAAATCTGACTAAATTTGAATTTATGAGGTCTCTCTATGGCTGCATAGTAACACACTACTTAGTAATATATTACTGTAATATTACTACTTTCCACAGTAACAAGTAGTGTAAGGGATTACAATTTCCAAAACAGTAATTATATTACAGTTGCTAATCCAATAACGCTGCGTTACGGCATTACCCGTGATTTGTTTTGTGTCCAAGGTAGGCTTTCTTTTATGATGACGTGACGTGTACGCTTGTCATAATTTAGCGCGCAGCAGGGCCATGGCAGGTCACATAACGTAACGTCACGTCGGCTATTAGCCAAAAAGCTAAACGAAGGACGACGGAGAAGAAGAAGTATTGTCATTATGTAAAGGCTTTGATTCGAGTAGGAACATCGATGACATCCAACATGTCACTTTGAGCAGAGCTGCGTCCCTCTCCTGCCTCGCCTTGTGCACGCGGGCACAGCGAGTTACTATGGTTATGGGAATCTGCGTAGCCAGGTCCTTTTCATAATGTCAGCCTATGTGAAACTAGACAAAAACAGGCCTATGTAAATGTGCAATAGTCTTCGTAACATACAGTAACAGCAACAGCCTGAATGCAGAATGTTTGAAGTTATGCAGTTTGGTTGATTGTTGGGAGTCAACCGTAATAATATAACAGTAGTAATATAACAAGTAACGTAACCAATTACTTTTAATACTAAGTAATAAGTAAAGTAATATAGTAATAATAGGTAAAGAGTAACATATTACACTTCCTGAGTAACTTGCCCAACACTGGCTGCAAGTGGCTCTGTAAAGATTTCAACACTAGAGGGCAACCTTTTACCACATATTTACCACTACCCACTACATTATTAATACAGTGTCATGAAAGACGAAATTGAACAGGACTCCAAGGAAATGCAATTGTCCTTAATCAAATCAGACAGCTGTGCAAATTATTTCATGTCCAGAATGTGAGGAAACAATGACACGTCTTACTGGGAACTTGGTGAAGTAGAGCTCATTGAACAGACTGTGGTTCTGCCACAGTGACAAAGCTGCACCAGGTGGTAAAGGTAATCTGAAGGAAAAAGTATTTAAAAATGAAGTTTAGTTCAATTCCAATATTTCACTTTTAACCCTTTGCTTCTGCCATACATGTACAACAAATAATAAAGGTGCGTCTGCAACATTACTTTAAGCATGGCATTAAATAACACTTTCTATATTAACATGAATATCCAGTCGAATGTCTTTTAAGGTTTGAATAATTGAGAAAGCATTAAGAGCAGTCTTACAGATTTCACTCAATATAATAATGGACCGTCTAGACATACAGCCAGCCTCTGCTAGACTTCACCTTGCCCCCCCCCCCCCCCCCCCCCCCACACACACACACACACAGCAGATAGGAGAGCTCAGTTACTCAGTAATCCCCCTTCTTGACTAGTGTTTTGACCAAGATGATCCCATTTCCCAAGTTTGAACCCTAAACATGCCTCTGTATAGATTCATTTCACTACAAGGAGAATATTCAAACACACCAAAGATCTTATTTCTGATGCTGAAAGTGGATAATAAAAAAAACATCCTATCTACTGTTTATGACTGCAGCGAAATCCACACACTCTTCCGATGTTTGAGGCAAAATAAAAAATGTTTTTACATCATTAACTAATAAACTAATGTATACATTTGTCTGCCTGGTTTTCATTTTCAGAATCTCTCACACTCACTTCCTATGCACAAAAGCTGCAGCTAAAAAGCTAAAAGAAAAATGCTAATATAATAAAATAAATTAAGATATATATACTTTTTTTGACTCGACATTACAGCACGTAGAAGCCATATCAACCTCATTCTCCGTAAATATTGATTATGATTTTCTGAAGCTGTGGATACAGACTTTCTGGCTCCTAGAAGGAAATACAGTAACATAGTTGTTCCTGTCCGTTTTCAGCTCTACCTGTCGTTATCCCTTTTTGCACTGTACATGTTTCCTTGGAAATACCCTGTGTTGGCACTGAGTCAATACCAGCAGTTATAAAGAACCGGGAAATGGAGAGAGTGATAACAGATAGGTAGCAGGCTGGAAGATAAGGACCGCAGCACAAAGGGCTGACTGCTGGAGCTTTTGATGAAGTCCACTTTGTACAGGTTGCTCTCCAACACACACACACATTTCATTCTCTAACCCTGGCGAGAGACAGGAGTGAGGTTCTTTGGATTATGATACAAGCTGCCCAACAGTGAATTATTCAGAATAATGACCAAACAATTGGAGTTTAAATTTGATTAGTGTTTTCTGTCACATTTTAAATGTGTTTGCATGTGCGAGTGACAGAAGAAAGGTAATGCAATGACTGAGCTGCTCACACGGCTGGGAACATAATCACTCAGCTTACCTCACCACAATATTTCCCAGAGTTCTTGGCTTCACCTCCTGCATGTCATCATCGATCACTGTGACTAGTGGAAAGGGAAGAGCATGCAATCCATATTCAGAGGTGGTTTATCACCCACTGGCAAACTGGAAGAGCAAAAATATGAAATACTCTGCAGGGAATTACAAGCAGTTGCTAGGTACCACATTGGTTTAAATGTATCTGTAATTGAGAGGCAGCAATTCTGACAATGAAATAATGAACCATGAAAGTAAAATGAAATGTGCACTGTGGATCGACAGTTTAGACTCTTACCGTTGTAACCTGGAACAGGTTTGCCAGCCTGACCTGCAGGTGGCGTGAGTGAGTTCCCCAGACCAATACAGGAGGAGGTGATGGGTGAGCCAGTTTCTGATGAGAGAGACACAGAAAAAGAGACAGGTGAATACTCATATCTGAGTGGAAGACCCATAAATTTTAATCAAACTTTTAGTCAAATCACAAGGATCTGTGGTGTAACGCCACAGTTTTCTATGCAAATGTTAAACCTTCTAATGGCGGGCCGATCAAAAGAGCTCTTGTGGTTCTGGGTTGCATTTCTTCTGTGAGCTGCATTGACCTGCATTACGCAAAACTATGACAGCTCCTATGGGCTCCCCTCGACTCCGCCACCCAACTCTGCTCCACATACTGCAAAGGCATGCCCCTGCCCTACTAGCCTACCCAGAGAATGACAGAACAGAATTGATCCAGCTCAGTACGCAAGAATAAATCAACCTGGATGTTTGTCGGTTTCTCGCCGTAAATACAAAAACAACGATGCAGCTGAATGCTTCCATCTGTCTGTCATGTTTTCCTTTCCCCAAGCTTAGAGTTTTACTTAACTCAGCTGATGTCTCAACTAACATGAACAGGTGACAGACAACACAAAATAACCTTCAACCTTTTTTTACTAACTGTAGGTGCATGCTGTTTGAACGAAGGGGCATATTAATCTTAAAGACACGACTGAAAGCTTCATTGGCTGTTCAATTATTAATTAAAAAACAGCCTTTTGACAGTTATACAGTTAACAAACAAAAGGCAGCATAATTACCTCATGAGCTGACATTTTTCTTCACGAACATGCAAATTTATGCACAAGCTGTTCCAAAAGGTAATCAGATAATCTACTCTATATGATGCTTCATGTCATGTATTGTGCTTGAGTTATTGTGGCTACAAGTTCCTTGTCATTTTCCGCTGTTAATATTCAAATTCATGCATGCAGCAAGGTGCACTAAACCTGAATCAGATCAGTTACTGCACGGGGGGGGGGGGGGGGGGGGGGGGGTTCCAATCACATATTCTTCTAAAATATGCAGTCAGTGGCAGCGCTGATGGCAGAAGTGACTTGTCTTCTGAGAGAGCAAAGGTCAATGGAAAAACATTCAAGCTAGCAGGCCTGCTATGCAAATCACTGCTCACTCGATACAACGGTGATGTGCAAAAAGGCATCTTAGACTCCTCATTAAACCTTGAGGGGGAGGTAAAGAAACAGGGGACTTCACTAGGGTTACACACCTGTCGGCTACAAACAGAAAGCCTGAGCTGCAGTGAGAAACCTGGCCACCAAAATTCTATTCCTGGAGTTAATGGTGCCCTGTGGAGTATTTTTGTTAACAAAGTTTCTGTTTACATTCAGTGTTTCTCATAACAACAATGCATTCAAACACACATGTTGAATGCAGTTCCTTCCTCATAAAACATTTACAAATCCTGCATTGTTTACATTCATGATTTTTGGTGCATTGCTGCCACCTATCAATCAGTGGAATAGTATGAACCACTGGCAGGACTGTCAATCGCCTCACCCGCAAGCATGTGAGAGCATTAAGTCCTTGTGCGTGTGCACGACAACAAACAAAACCCACTAATAAATATTTGGTACTACTGGTCCACAACTTCATTGGGTACCTTTTAAGTTGCAACATACTGACTGCAGTGTCAGAATTAGGAAACATTCCTTATTCCAAATTTCATGAGATCCCAACAGAAGAAAAGGAGGAGCAGGATGTTAAGATCATGAAGGTAAGATTTTACGGAACAATGGGACATGAGATCAACATGGACCTAAACAAAAGAATCTCCAGCATTTTGTTAAAGTAAGATTAAAGTGAATATAGACTGCCTATTCCCTCTACTACTACTCAAACAAGTGCTAACGGCTATAGACCTGCTTCCACTTCAGCACAGCAGGCTTCAAAGACATGAGCTGACGAGCAGGAGGTTGCTGTTGGTTGAGAAGGGGGTTAAGTTATCAAATAAAGAGAGGGCAGAGGGGGGGTTCCATAGTTTAACATATTACCAAACCACAGTGCCCTCTGAACTGGCAACCACGTACGCCTCATTCATCAGTGGCAGGTTAGCCACTCCCCGCTGGGTTGAAAGTCCATCACTGTCAGCACAGACAGCATTAAGCACCAATGATAAAAGAAAAACATTTTTTTTATTCTGTTACGGGCGCAGCACCTGGAAAAAGAGCAGGGTCACGACAGGGTGATGATGGACTCCCTGTTGACCAATCATGCCCTTTGCTTTCCCCTAAGAAGCACACTACTCCTTGCACAGCAACTTTTATGGCTATCATATAATCCAAATGAAATCAGCACAAAGAAGAAATACTTTAACATTTAAAATGTTTTTCAGGTCAAAAGATTTGTGGTGTGGGATTTTAAGGTGATGAGTGGCACCATTGGATGGTGTAAGTTTTAAATAATCAGTATTTTGTACAAAATAAAAAAGCTAAAGCTAAAATAAATGATAAATAGCCAAACAAACTCCATCATAAATCAGCCTATACTGTATGACATCATCTCATCCACTTTTAACGAGCCACAAATTGGCAAACCAATATATCTGTCTGACCCTGAAGGACGCCATAAGGGTCCTTTAAAAGCTCCAGTGAATTGACCATTGATTAGGGCTTGACGCAACCACTGAACCGTGTAAGTGGAGTGTTTAAACCTGGCTGTTTACAGCAGGAGCCAGGGCTCGCTGGCGGCAATTCAAGCATGTGAGAGTAAATTCAAAACCCAAATGAAAAAAGACAATATAAATGCGCCTTGACATTTTACAAGGCATACAGCAGAGACCGCAAACTGGCTGTGCAGCTTTCAGGCATGAAATCAAACCATTACAAAGCAAAGCGATCTCATTGAAAATGATTTCAATTAATTTCACTAAAATATTTTGTCCTCACGTTAACATGAAAGATGGAAGGCTGACAAGAGCAGAACTCAGATTCCAACTAGCTGACTCAGATGTTTGCCAAAATCTCTG